>JACDOX010000004.1:10661344-10791910 GCA_014549065.1 Cardinalis cardinalis | reverse complement strand
TCTTTCTCTCTTTCTCTCTTTCTTTCTATATAATCCAGGCAAAGAAATAGATTTTTGTTGTCTCTTCTACAGAAGCCTTAAACAATGTTTGGAAAACTGTGCCCAGAGAATTATTTGTGGTTCTCTGCCAGAACGAAAAGATGTACAAAGTGGAGCTTCATTCATTTTTTTCATTAACAACATGGATGATGGAATCAAGAGCATATGATTAAATTTTCAGACAAGACATAGCTGGGAGGGWCTGTAGGCATACTGGGGGATAGGATGAGAATCAAAAATGATCTTGACAAATTGAAGAAATGGTCTGGAAAAAAACCAGATGCAGTTCAATTGAGAYGAGTGCAAGGAACTACATTTAGACAGATATAATTAACAGTGTAAATGGGAAGAAAAACAAATGGTTGTGRAGAAATTAATTTCCTGCCTTTCCAGGGATTATTGTGGATCATAAACTTWACTTGAATCTGTAAAATCATCCTGTCATGAAAGAAAACAAACATCATATTCAAAATATTAATCAAGAATGTAGATGTACAAGATGTGTTAAACCTATTTACTCATTAGYGGGGCAACAGGTAGAATACTCTTGGGGTAGGTCACCTTCAAAATGTGTGTCAGCCAAAGAGAGGAATTTTAAATTATAGCAGTCCCAGATGCAGATTGGACATCTACAAAACAAGGTCTAACAGGAAGMATTGAGTAAAGCATAGTGAATAGGATATCATGGAGAACATGCCCAAACATTCTCTTTTAAAAAAGGTTATTGTTACAGAAAAATACATCATGCTGGGTCCAGCAGACCAACAAGCTTCTGAGGCTGTTACAGCTCCATGCCATAGGTGCAACCAGTAGCAAACTGAGCTTGTGGCCCCAGCAGGCACATACACACACACACACACACACACACATAAAGCAGACACAGTTTTCCACACAGACCACAGACACACAGAGCACTCCCGCAAACACAGACAGCAGAAACGGCCTTATACTGCCCCCATCTCTAGCTGAGGAGGGTGGAGGTTTGCTAGTGAAGATATATTTATGCACATGAATAGAAGTATGTATCTACATATGTGCAACATGGACCTTCCTCAGAGGCTGGGCTCTGACACTCAGTTTTTCCAGTAGCTGYGCCTGGATCCCAGTCTCTCTGGTTTCTAGCACCTGGGCATACAAGCCCCTGACACTTCAGCCCCTCTCTGGCTGCTGGTGCAGACCATCTCTCTCAATGYGCACATGATCACACCCAGAGCTGGCTGGGACTCCCCTGGTACCCTGCAGCCAAGTTCCCCAGATTCTCACCCTTACAGGCACACACACCAGCAGGTCTTGACCCTAGAGTCTCCAGATCCTATAGTCTCTCTAGAAACTGCTGGCACTCCTCTGCTTTTCCATCTGGGAAAGTCCCATTTTCTCCTGGAGTCTCACTCGTGGAGACACCTCTTCCCTCCAGATCCCTGAAGTCACCTGCTCGCTGGCTGGTCTGCCTGAAATTTTGCTGRTGATCACACACATTCCTGCACCAAGGGTAACTCCAGGGTAACTGTGGACACATGGGCCCCTGACTCAAGTCCCACACCAGGACTGGTGCTTGGGTTTCACTCAGTTTGGTCTGGCACCCAGTTGCTGGCACCCAGGCCAATGCACCCTCTGACCTGTGGTCCCACACCTATTGCTGGCATTCAGACCCCATCCCACAGACAGGTACAAGAAGAGGAATTCTTTCCCACAGAAAAAAAATAGCTAAAAATTGTGCTGTGTAAATGCATGGCATGGACAGACAAATTATTTTGAGCAGCAAGCTTTTTACATGCGACTAGCCTTTTTATCTCCATATCCTTATGTTTTCCCAGTCTTGTTCCTAAACAGATCATCTGGATTCCCTTTAACACTTTTGGTTCTTCCCTAAACATCCCCTTATGAGTCTTGAGCAATCTGCAAATGCTCTTCCCCAGCATCCCATAAAGTGTTCTATACACCTAGGCAGTCACCCCACTCAGTCCAAAAGGTGCTCCAGCATTGATTCATTGTGACGAGTCCACCTGTGACACCCATCACAGAGAATCAATGCTGGAGCATAGGACATATTATGGGATGCAGAAAAGTGTTAAAAAGAGTGCCTGTGGGAAGGGGTCTGGATGCCAGCAACAGGCGTGGGACCATAGGCTGGTGGGTGCATGTGCCTGGCTGCCAGCAACTGGACTGGAGAGGCCAGAGTGCCTTCTTGGATCAAAAARTTTCTGAGTGACTAGCCTGGATTGYTCATTTTTTTTTAATCTGGGACATGTTTGTATCATTATAACCGTCTTAGGACATGTCTCCCATTGGTGAATGCTTGGCCTGAAGGGGAAAGAACAGGTGCTCACAGGAAATCTCAGGTTGCAAGCAAAGTCTAGAATATTTGATGAAGATACTAACTAAATTACAGAGTGAAATGCTTGGGATTCTTCCTGAATATGAACAATTGACCAGCAATGAGATGAAAGAAGAAAAAAATATGCTAGTGGCACTCTTTTACGTGTTCAATAATTTTGCACAGCTAGAGCTGTAACAGATTTCAGCAGAATCAATCCCTAGATCTTCAAGAGTCTTTCAGGTTATGTATTATGAGGAAAACTTTCAAAAACAAGTTCCTGCAGTTACTAATGTCAGCACAAATCTTTTCTTCAATAGCTTAGTGCTTCTTTTCAGCTCGTTGAACAGGCAGTTGTAAAATTTCTGTTTATGTAAACAATACTTACCCAGTTAACAGTCTGTTCATAGTAATAACAATTTGCCCAAATTCTACATTTTCCAACTCCATGGAAAGAAATCTAGTAAAATAATTCTGATTAGGTCATTCAGTCTTTTGCTAGTACAAGCAAAGTATGCATTAAGTAGTCAACATTAAGAGAAGACATCAGGACAACCCCTGAAAATGCTTASGGAAAAAAACATTATCTGTGGTAGCAGGTCATGGAATTACAGGGTTTTTTTCRTAATTAAAGTGGAAAAAATAATACAGAATAATACAGTCTAGTTAAGTTTTGGATTCGTTTTGTTTTTGTTGTTGTTGGTTTTTTTTTGCATTGCACTTTTACATAATTAGCATTATACATGGTTATAAGAACAGAATAATCTTTCCTGTAACTTGTCTTTGGTTAGATGTAATACTTGTTTGGAATGTTAATTGTTGCATAATTTTTCTGCATATGAAACAGAAATATTTATAGAGTGAGGATGACCTAACAGTTARAGAGGGAATCCTCTGAGATCATTGATTTAATTTCTGAATTCTGCAGATGAATCACATTAGAGCATTTGCTTTAGATTCCCTTCATGTGATGAAAATGTATTAATATTTACCAACATTTGTGTGCAGCAAAATTATTTAATTTTTATGTAATACTTTGAGATAGTGTCATGGTGTGTGCTGTTTAGTAAGTGCTTTAGTTTTTGCAAGAGAAAAAAAATTACTTTTTATTGTCTTTGTGAAATCTGTTCCAACAGTTTGATATTTGTACTGGTCCACTTAAAGAACACAAGTACTGACATAGCTGTAGATTTTTATGTACATGTATTTGAAAATGATTGTGAATTTCATAAAAATTACTTTAATCAGCAACAGATCTTTCACCTCTGTTAGTGTTCTTAACAGGCTTTCATTTAATGTTCTCTAGAAACAGCAGACTGCAGAGAACTGATTAATAAAGTTTCAGTTTCAGTTCCTAGACATTATAATTTAATATTTTGTTATATCACTTGTTGTATTACTATAAGTAATTTAAAAATGCAGAGTATGTAATAAAGTGACTGTTCACTCTTGTTTTCACCCCTTTCTCCAGGAAAACTATTCAGCATTAGGATGATGAAGAGGATGTGGAATAAATAGGAAATCAGATTACAAAAGTTAAGGACAAATTAATCTTTTTAAGATATAATGCATGATTAATCACTGAGTTTAGAATCACTTAAATAATCTTAAATAAATACCATTGCTATTCTATGCATGAAAATACAGCTGGTTTTTTGTACAAAGGACAGTCTAAAATCTAGGTACTCAAAAGGAGTCACACCAGACTACAATGCACGTAAGTACTTGAAAAAAATATGCCAAGATATAATGCTTTGTTTCCCATAATCAACCAATATATACAAAATTGAAAAAAAAAAGGAAGAGAYAAGGAGATAAAGAAATTAATTAAGAATTAATTAAAGAAATTAATTTACATTTACTGTATGAGTTCATGGTAATATTGCCTGTTATTAACAGAATAAAATATTATGTTTGAAAATWATTCTAAGCAATGGGAAAGATCATTTTACGTATATCACGACTAGTTCATAATTTATGTATGTTGCTAAAATTCACAGGACATGAAAGAGTTGATGCAAGACACCAAGGAAAAATGACCTTTTTTTTAATCAAAAAAAAAAACTTAATAATGATATTATTAACAAAAAGTTGTTTGGTGCTGGCTCCTTTTTTGATCACTCTGCCAAAATATTGAAAGGTAATAAATTCTCTGTGTCTACCGGGAAAAAAAAGACAGAAAACTGTACGCTAAAATGTCAGCTGATCCTGACTTGGGGCAGAAGAGTTTGACTGAAGAACCTATGAGTTTCCTCTCAGTCATATTTCATATGAGTACATAATTAGAAATTGGCAAATGTTTTGAAAAATGCTTAGCTGAAGTAAACAGAGCAGTCACGTATCTTCCATTGTGTGTCCCTGGAGCTGTTTGCATTTATGACATTTCTGTGACACAGAACAGTCTTGCATCTGCCCAGATTTTTTTCTCTTACTGATGTCAAAGTGCATTATAAAGAGAGCCTAATATATTGTCCTGATTTCTCAGACTGTGTGACAGAGTCAACTAAAGGTTAATAGAGTTCTCCTAGGTCTGGCAGGAAGCTAGTGGCGTAGGAATATAACCAAAATTTGATGATTCCCACTTTAAACACAAGCATCTCACACCTAGAGGTGTTCACAGTACTTTGAAAAGTTACATGTACCTCATGTATACAGTTAGTCACTGGAAAAAATGTGCCTGACATGTTGGTATGGCATACTGGAATATTTAAGTTTGCCCAATCACAGAATGGTATAGGCTGGACCTTAAATATCACTTATTTCCAGATTTATCCATTTTTCCAATATTTTTGGAGCTATGATGAATCAAAAAAAAAATCTCAAAAGGGAATAAAGATCACACCAGTTTCCTCCAATATTGGTTTTTTYCCATTCTATTATTCCACAGAAAGAAAGAGATGGAAAGTCCCCCATACTTAATATGCATGTCTGTGTATGTGTTGTGATTTTTTATTATTATGTTATTTCTATGCAGCATAACTAACTCCATCTTTTTTTTTTACTGTGATTTCTTTAGTTAAGTGGTACAATCTGTAGGGAAAACTTTCACTGCAGCTGTTCCCCTCCATAAAGCAAAAATCACATATTAAAGATTTTCTTCTGCAGACTAAATAGAAAGAGCATGTGAGGCATTTCTCATATCATTGTTATATATTTATAGATGTATTTTGATGATGTGTTTATGCCACAACATATACCTACATATTTAAAGAGCATCCTTAAAAAAAGAAGAAAATCAACACAATTCAAGAATTTTAGAAATATTAGCATACTGTCACAACTAGAAATTCCAGTGATTTTAGTGTCATAAAAATTATGATGTGCTTTACATCTTTGGACATTCATAATTTCAAAGCCTGTGCAAAACTTGAATACATTCAAAGTCACTTTTGGCAGGCTGCACACCCTGCAGGTGTAGGTGTAGCCTCTGTGAACCAAAACCCCTGATTCTATTTTCTGCCTCACAATGAATAGTTCTAAAAGTGTGTCCGRGACATATTGGAGATTACTTTAATTCTAACTCCTAGTTCTTCTGGTGAAATGAAAAAAAAAGAACTCCTAAATAATAATAAACTTACATATAAATTTACATTATTTTGGAGGCATGGATGGCTCTTCATCTTTTGATAGGGGCTGAGCATCTGGTTGTATGTTTATCCATGCAAATAAGCATTTGAGAAACCAAGAAAATTACAAGACCAACATGAGTTTCCTAAGAATTACAGCTTTTGAAATTTGAACCTCAGGATGACAGCCTAGAGTCCTTACCAACATCCTTGCTTGGTATGTGGTAGCAGAGTTTAATTTTATTTGAATTTCTAATAAAAAAGGTTTCACAGATMATTTTGCTTTGTACAGGAAAGACCAAATGTAAACAATAAAATACAAGTAGGAGATGGACCAGAAACCTTTCATTTCAGACAAGGAAAAAATGCCAATAAGGTAGGTAGACTTCAGACAACAACAACCACAAAACTGTAGTAAACAAGCTGTGGGATCTGACAGATGGTGCAAAACATTTTGTATGCCCTAGCATGAAATATGGTTTTCCTTCTTGAATTAATTTTAATGCTTTTATTTCCGTGGGACGAACCTAATCATAACAAAAAATATCCAATTCCTGGAATAATAATTTTGGATAGAAAAGGTTCAAATTCATGTTCCTTGTCCACATTAAGCCAAAAGTGGATTTAGCTCTTTTGTTCCCCTGTACCTCATCAGACTATTGCTGAATCCTCAGCAGTAGGATACTGGCTATTTTAACCTTCCTCATCTGTTTTTGTTCAGAAATTCTTTTTGCAACTCTACAACRTAACTTTCCATAATTCCATTTCTGTTGAATCAATACATTGTGTTTCAATACTATAATCTCTGAAGAAATGTTTGTGATTGACTCAGGTTATACATTTATCTCAGAATAGTTGTTTCAATATATTTATCTCTTGTTCATCCTTTTTTTAGTCATACATTCTGATTTTTAGTCATACAAAAAAGAATTAACAAATATTACAAGCAGTACAGATGAATGAATAGCATGAAAGTAGAATTAAGATTCTTTTGTGCTGAAAACAAAAATTGTTAATGGCTTGGAACACTCATGAAACAGTGTCAAAAATCTTCAAAAATTTAACAGGATAATCAAGCAATTATAATACCCTGTGTTAAGAAGAGTTTTGACAATGGCTGTTATGATACAAAGAACATCACAAAATTACATGCCATCTGTATGTGTGTTTGCTTTTATATGTGTGCTTGTGTGCATATTATGAGAAAATAATATTACTTTGGAGATAAGAGCTGCTAAATTAAGGAAATATTGAATCAAACAATGGCAAATCCTTCAATTTATTTTTAAAGAGAAATTGTGCCAAATGGCAAACAACRCAGTTTGAAGGTCATAACTGTAGTGACGTGTCTGTGAAAAAAACATGTTGCATTTAATTCTCCCTTCTAATAGTGTTTCTAACAGCCAATGTTGTTGCAAAATAATATTTATGGTGTCAAACTCCGTCTCTTCTACCCCTTCATTCATTATTGCCACTCACTGTCATTACTTTMTTTTTTCTTCCAGCAGCACTAACCTTGTCTCTGTCTGTAAAAGCACAGACTACTTTGGCTTGCAGACAATAATGAGTAGCTTCAGTGCACCCTTGGAGTTTAGATCATTATCTAGCACATATTTCCCATTCCTCTGCTTTAATTTTTAAGGTATTTGAGTAGATTTTTCTCTGACATTTTAGTTCCAGCGCAATAGCATCCCCCACTATAGATCTCCTTCCTGAATATATCAATGTAACTTTTTCTGAAAAACACTTTTTAAGAAATTTCAGCAAATCTAGGCTGSCAAGTCCAGGTGATTGATCAATTAAAGCCTGAGACTACATCAGTGCTATTTTCTGACCATTTTTTCAGGTTTCTTATAATTTCTAACATTTCAAGAAAGAGTATATAATTTCTTTCCAGATTCGCTATCATTTTTCTGATCTCACAGAATAAACTTTGTCCTATAACCATTTACCTTGTTTGAGCACCCCTGTCTCTTACTCATTGATATCACCTTTTCAGTTCCACTGTTTTGTTTCTCTGAACTTCTTCCTTTTCTGCCACATGACATTGAATAATTTTCTGTTTTTTAAACATTATCTTCCACCTTGCCTCCTCTGAGATTTTGTTGTGCTTTATCTGTAGAACTGTTTCATTAAATTTGTCTTATTTTTTTGCTTTTCCCTTATTTTCTTTTTCATTGTGACTGAAAGCATCTAACACAAATGGCTAAAACTGTGCTATCTYCCATGGCAGCACATATTGAGCAAGTTTTTCACCTAGTTATATCTGCATATAGCTAAAATAGAGATTAAATCTTTTTCCATTTGTTCAGTGTTCAATTTTGAGACATTCTTTTCTGTCACAACAAATTTGTGCATTTCTTCATGATGATCCTTCAAGATACCTGGATGTATTTTCCTCAGTGTCAACTATTCACTTGTCAGTATAAATATTTTTCATCAGGTGTGTACATTTCACTTTGAAAAGGATGTCAAAGCTTGTGAAATTTATTTTTGGATCATGAGCTTTGTCTTTTGCTGCGGCTAAAGTTTATTTAGTGATGCCAGCAGAAAATCAAACAAATAAAATGAGAAAAATAYCCGGTCATGTTCAAATCACTGTAAGTGATAATTAGTTCTCACCATGTTCATTTTTCCTTTGAATTTAATTTCTGTAGATGGTTACAGCTAAGAATTATGACYTAAATTTGATCTGTTGGATATTCAACAGCAAGAAAAAAATTATGCATATAAATTTATCAAATTTAAAATAATGAATAAACACTGGCTGAAAACACCTGTCAGTCTTGGGTCATTTAAAGGCTAATAGTTGCCTCGAGTCAGTGCTACAGCTAGATGTCAAAACAGAACAGTTGTAGTATAATGTCACCCTCTTTTCTGGATAGCCACCACTACATGTGCAAACATGTAAAATGTTATCCTAATTGAAGATTGCGTRTGTTTGTTTCCTTCTTAGGGTTATACTTCCTACAGGCAAACCAATTTACCTCTTACTATATGCAGAGATCAGCCCTCACTTGCTACCACTCTTTTCCTCAATTTTTTTTTTTTTACTAAAAATCTATGCCTTTTCTTATAAAAATTGACTCAATATAAATGCTATTTATAAAGTTTGCTTTTGTGATTTTTTTATTTTTTCTCTCCCACAGGTTACTCTTTTTTTAAAAAGAAAGAAAATCAACCTTTAAAAAAATCTTTGTTCTTTGATATCTTTACRCTCTCTGAAATTTATTTCCTCAGTGCTATCCAACTTAAAAGTAGATACTTTTCTTCTGAGCTTATGATGTGCCTACTGAGATAAAAATAATCCCACTCTAGTTCTATGAATAAACATTTAGCTGATTTCTTCTACTTATCTTTTGCAATCTGTGAGAAAGATTGTGAAAAAATCCTAAATGACAGGTCTATAAAGAAAATCATAATAAAAATTAGTCTCCTCAAAGATTTATCCAAATRTTTTGTTTGCAGGGTGCTGTACTCAACTGAAACCTCACACAGATGAGGTGAGCAAAGCACCAGTGACTTCAGCTGTGAAACAAAGCCACAGAACATTGCTTAGTTAGGATTCATTAAAGTGGTGCTAGCAGAGATTGATTCAGCGTGGCTGAAGGCATATCTGGAGGCTGAAACTTCACAGAATTTTTTCTGTACACTAGTTTTAGAAATATTAAARTTCTAAGTTTTGAGAAGCACAATGTCCCCCTGTTCAGAGCACTCAATTTCTTGGCCAGACAGATGTATTTTCCTTTTTGCATCTTTGAATCATTTCTCTAGGATCCAGATGGGACAGGCAAGGGACACAAACATGGTTTGGTATGTTCTGTAGCTTGCAATATGAAAGACTCCTCCAAAATTGGAGCAGTCAACAGCATTCAATAATGTGTTTGTAGCATTTAAATTCTTTCATTCATCTGTTAAAAGGAATCCTATATAACCTTCATTCTTTTGCCTCTGTGTAAGAAATGTGCTATGAGTTACATGCTGTTGCAGTTGCACACTTTACTTATTTCATTATAGCACAGCATATAAGAAGAGTTTTTAATSACAGTTATGAACAATTTTATTCTCCCAAATCCCATCTTTCAGATGCATAAGAGAGAAAAGCATATTCCACTTCCATATTCTTTCTCCACCTATTCCAAGCCTAATAGTTCAAACGTCTTTCCTGCAGGATTCAGGTATGTAATATCTTTTTTTCTAGTGGTCTGTAGTGCTTTCTCCTATTTGTTTTAAGTTTCTCCAGAACTGTGTATRAGGAATTTAGTATTTGAGGTTTAAGTAGCAGCAGTGGGTCGGCTCTGGTTGGATGCCAGGCACCCACCAAAGCTGCTCTATCCCTGCCCTCCACAAGAAGGCAGAGGAGAGRAAACACAACAAAAGTTTCTGTGTTGACAGAAATCACTCACTGAATACTGTCAGGGGAAAAACAGACTCAACAACATGAGTCCATCCCATGGGCAACAGTTCTCCACAAACTGCTCCAGTCTGGGTCACTTTTCCATGGGATGCAGCCCTGCAAGCACAGCCTGCTCCAGTGTGAGYTCCCCACAGGGTAACAGGTCCTACCAGCAAAACTGCTCCAGCATGGGCTCCTCTCTCCACAGGTCCCAGCCMGGSGCCTGCTCCAGCACAGGCMTCCCATGGGGTCACAGCCTCCTCTCAGGCACCCACCTGCTCCAGTGTGAGGCTCCTCCAAGGGCTGCAGGTGGATCTCTGCATCCCCATGGGCCTCCATGGGCTGCAGGGGCACAGCTGCCTCACCATGGGCTGCACCAGGGGCTGCAGGGGAATCTCAGCTCTGGCACATGCAGCACCTCCTGCCCCTCTTTCTGCACTGACCTYGGTGTCTGAACAGCTGTTCCTCTGACATATTTTCACCCCACACTTCTTTGGCTGTAAGTAAATCTGTGCAATACCTTTTTTCCTTCCAAAGCATGTTAGTACAGAGGTGTTAACACCATTTCTAATTGGCCTAGCCTTACCCAGCAGCACATYTGTCCTGGAGCTGGCATTGGCATTGGCTCTGCTGGACATGGAGGAAGCTTCTGGCAGCTTTTTACAGATGTCACCCCTCTAGGTCCCCCTSCTACCAAACCCATGCAAACCAAATACATAAGCCTATTTTCCCATATATCAATGCCCACGCATAACTTTTTCAGAAAGTAATTTCCATGTGWTATTTTTTATTTGTGCTTTTTGTTCATTGAGGTTTTTGTATTGTTTTTCATTCTCTTTTCTCTCTTGCACCCTTAGTAATTTCATGTTATTTTTCCTTAATAAAGTGGGATCTTATTTCAGGAAAGCTTATGTAYAATTATCTCTGTTTTCTGTGCAAGGAATGTATTAATTAAAAAGTGGAAAAATAAAGCTGCTCAGTGAATAATTATGTGTATACTGCGAAGTGAAAGTGGCTTGCACTCCACAAGTGTAATGCTTTTATTGTCCACCTTTGGGGATCTATCAGGGTGAACAGAAGCTCTCTCTCCTTAGGATTATTTAAAGGAAAAGCAAAGGTGCATCACTAGGACGGACATAGCCCAACATGAAGTATGGCTAGCTTATATATGTAATTTTGAGACAAAAATAGAAGGTTTGGATGTGGAACCCTGTGCTGTTTAAGTTTTCCGTGTGCCATGCACAAAGGAATTTTGGAAACAGGAGGAGAAAGAATTTTCTGGTGCTCACTTGAATCACATCATCTCATATCCAGTTCCTCTTGCCAGCTTTCCCCAGTGGAAACTGTTTCTCTATTAGACAATGTTTTATGAGTTTTAYACTGGTAAATTGTTGTTTGTTAACTGTTTCAACAGCCTCCTTAAAGAGGCTGTGTAATGCTTTCCAGGCATAGTTCAGCTTCTCATGTTATCACTGTAATGACTCATCCAGTTTTCTAATATAAAACCAATTCTGGCTTGCAACAGATCTCTACTGGATGAGGGGAAATTTAGGAGCTTGCAACTAAATGAAAGTACTATTTCAAAGTTAGTATTCATGCTGCCTAACCTTGTGCCACTTAATGATCAGTAAGACAAATACTTTATTGTTCTGTGTGTCCTGCTCCCAAACTATATCGCATCAAGAAGACATCATAGGTGACTTTTTAATTGCATGTTTTCTGGTATTTACTCTGCAGAATAGATCTGTTCAGTCTGTGGCTGTTTTTTGTTTTTCCTAATGTTGCTGTGGTTAGACAGCAGATCACCACACAGCTGCTTCATCACTCCCCTTCAGTGCAGTATRGAAAGGAAGGAAAACTAATACAAACATTCAATTAAAAATAGTTTCACACTCGAAGGCAGACATTTCCCTCTATTCTTTCTTTCTTTCATCCTGAGATCTTAGTGATTCCTATTATTGATTAAGTACATATTTAAATTAAATGAGCTCTCACCTTCTTTCATAACTCCCTAAGTCAGCTCAAAACAAGAGTGTTTTGTAAATGTTCTTAGAGGAATCAATAATAAATATTTTCTTCTTTTTTWAAAAAAATTCAATTTTCAGAAAAATTCAATTGAATTTTTCAAAAGCTAGTTGCATCTGTCAGTTCAAAACTCTTAGTATGTGATGAATCAAAGAGAGGAACACCTGTTACTGTAACTGAAGCCAACTGGAGAAAGGTTAAGATACCTAAAATTAGTGAATAATTCTGTAATGATGGTAAAAAATAATTTTCTGTTCTCACAGAATTTCTTTTACAAGTTCTTTTCTTCCTTTSCTCAGGTCCTCCCCAGCTATAATAAAGCTTAAGGATCCTAAGCCCTTAATGGGCTGTTTGTGTTTTATTCAGCATGACACGGGTCCGTGAGGGAATAAGGATTTCCACTAAGCCTTCCAAATCTGGGGCTCCTGCCCTCTAGACATTTTTTTCACTTAAAATTTGACAGAAAAGGCAAGAGGCCAGATTTACTGCAACTTTGTTCAGAGCAGATGGAAGCAGATGAAACTATAAATGGCAAAGTAGCTGAGCATGGAAGTAAACTAAAACACTAAGTGAAGCTGTTAAATCTGACACAGGGACTAGAGATACACTTCAGAAAACGTTGCTGAATTAAGCACTGACAGAAAGCAGGAGCTGATTTCATAGAACAATGAAAACCAAAAAAGTTTGTTAAMAAAGTTAAAAAAAGATATTAAGAAATAATCAGTGTTAATTTAGAAAAGCATCAGATTAGTTGGTCTAATGAGCCTTAGAAACTGCCAGTATAATGTGTTCTTGATTTCCATCATAAAAGAAAATGTGTAAATTTTGCCCTTGGTGAGTAAACTACTTTTGAACATGAAGAAATTGCTTCCTTTTAGGGCCCATAAACCTGCCTCTAATTTTATCTGCATAAAACTATAAATCATAAAAAGACCAGCTATGGGGGAAAAAATATTTTTGGAAGTATTTTCAAAAATCACAGAATTATAAAATCATAGATTAGCTTGAGTTGGAAGTGACCTGAAAGTTCCAAACCCTCTGCCATGGACAGGGACACCTTCCACAAGACCAAGTTACTCAAAGCCCCATCCAAACTGGCCTTAAATACTTCTGGGGTAGGATAGTCACACCTTCTCTGGGCAACCTGTGCCAGTGTCTCACCATGCTCTGASTAAATAATTTTTTYCTAATATCTAATCTAAACCAGCTCTCTTTCAGTTTAAAACCATTCCCCCTTGTCTTGTCTCYACATGGCCTCATGAAAAGTCTCCTCTTCATCTTTTCTGTAGTCATCCTTTAGGTACTGATTCAATAAGGTCTTTCTGGAGCCCACTCTTTTCCAGACTGAACAATCTTGTCATTCTCTAAAGGTGCTCCAGCCCTCTAATCATCTTTGTGGCCCACCTCCAGACTCAYTCCAGGTCCATACTCACAAGAGCAGGGTAGAGGAGCAGAATCACCTCCCTAACCCWGTTGGCCATGCTGCTTTTGACTAATCTCTTTCAAACTCCTTTCCTTTGACCAGTAGAATTTATTAAAAAAAAAACAAAAACCAAAACAAAACAAACCTGTGCTCCAGAGATCCTTACAGCCTCTCCAAGGACTCTATAATCTTTCTTGGTCCTCTTCAGGCTGCTCCTGTCTATCACTGGTGCCCCCAAGGAGCAGCAGTAGCAGGGCATAATGAACTGCACAAGGCTTGGTGTTCTCTCAGTGACATCCCTGATATGAGCACACAGCAAGCAGCATCCCCCTGTAGAGAGTGTGCCAGGCTCACAGACATGTGCCCTCACACCTCTCAGGAGGGAGCTGCCTCTGCCACCACCCATCATCTGTTGTGCGAGCTACCAGCTCCAGGGAGGTCTCTGCACTCTCCTGGGGCTTTCCAATTTCAGGACCCACTCTGGTGTGCTGTTACTCCACTTCACTGTGGAATGCTCCTGAAGATAAGCTTATCACCTTGAGAAGCAAATTCATCACTAAGATGCCTTTGCTTTCAAGAAGTGTAGGTACTCACTAGTTGCTGTGGGAGTCACAACTGGCAGCAGTCTCTGCCTTAGGAGAGGCATTATTACTTTTTTGCATTATAGCACAAAACATGGTTCAGGTACAGTTTGTTTTGCTCCTGACATGCTAACTAAAATGGTGCAAGGCTGGCTGCTTATTTACACATCTCTTTCCCTGCCTCTCCCTATTTCTTGTAGTCAGGTTGATTTCCTGCCTGAATCAAGACTGCAGTAGGTGAAATCTTCTATAATCTGTCATTAACCTATGGATGCCTTGARTTAGTAATGATGCCTTTAACAGCAGTTAGACAGTGGTGTCCAATTTCTTTCACTTATTTCCCATTTCAGGCATAGTATGAATAAAAATTGCCATCTTTGTTGCTGTTGTACCTATTTCTTGTTAGTGTTTTCTATGATTTTTAAAGTGAAGGCACACATATTTCTGACATACTACTTGATTGTAATCCGTTTACAATTGAGCGACTATAATTCCTTAAAGTGATCACACATWTTGGGTTTACGTGGCAGGGTTCAGGTAGTGAGGGGGCTACAGGTGTGGCTGCTGTAAGAAGCTGCTAGAAGCTTCCCCTATGTGTGACAGAGCCAATGCCAAYTGTCTCCAAGACAGACCCACTGCTGGCCAATATTAAGTCYATCAGTGGTGGTGGTAGCACTTCTGGARTAAGATAGTCAAGAAGGAGGAACAAAACCCAGTTGGGCAGCTACAGGCAAAGAGAGAAGTGAGAATACAAGAGAAAACAGCTCTGTAGACCCCAAGGTCGGTGAARGATGAGTGGGAAGTGTTTCAGGTGCAGGAGAAGAGATTCCCTTACAGGCTGTGGTAAAGACCATGGTGGGGCAGGTGTGTCCCTGCAGCCCATGGAGGTCCGTGGTGGAGCAATCTCTCTACAGCCCCTGGAGGACTCCACACCAGAGCATGGATCCCTGAAGGATGCTTTGACCCCATGTAAAGCCCATACTGGAGCAAGTTCCTGGCAGAACCTGTGTCCTGTGGAGAGAGCAGCTCCTGCTGGGGAGAAGTGTGGACCCAGTGAGGGTCACATGCTGGGGGACTCTGATCCTGAAGGAATGCAGTCCATGGGAAGGACCCATGCTGGAGCACCTAAAGAAGAACTTGTGGAAGGACTCATGTTGGGGAATTTTATGCAGGACTGTCTCCTGTGGCAGGGGAAGAGTGTGAGGAGTCCTCCCTCTGCAGAGGATAGAGCAACAGAGACAATGTGTGATGAATTGACCAGAGCTCCCATTCCCTGTACTGCTGAGCTGCTGGCTGAAGAGGATTCAGGAGTGAGGTTGAGCCTGGGAAGAAGTGAGTAGGGGAAGGTTTTTTTAAGATTTGGTTTTTATTTTTCATTACCCTACTCTGAGTGGATTAGCAATAACTTAAACTAATTTCCCCAAGCTGAGTCTGTGTTGTCCATGGTGAGTGGTCTCTTCCTGTCCTTGGGAGCTGGTGGGTGGTCTCTTCTGTCCTTGTCTTGAACAGCCTTCTCTTATATTATCCTCTCCCCCATCCAGCTGAGGAGGGGAGTGTCCACTTTGGTGGACACCTGGCATCTACCCAGGGTCAATGCAACACGTCATATAATTTTGATAAAAATAAAACCCAGGAAGGAGATAAATAGATGTAAATTTTATGAGGACAAGAAGGGCATTCTAAATTTCAATCATTCTCTTTGAAATACTCTAAATGTATTTATACAAAGATGAGGTAATTTAGAAATAAAGCTTCTTGGCTTTGAAATAGGCATACAGATGAGGAAGAAGTTAATTTGATGTGTCCCTACAGTTTCTGTTATGAAAAAATGAGTGTGATGGGGTGACAGTAATTAACATCATCATGTGAAGAAATGACACCATCCATGTTCTCTTTTAGGGAACATAAAATGGATTGTTGATTGTAAAGCTAAGAGGCAGATCAGAGTATGGAGGGAATGGCACTTCTGGTAGAGAAATTTTAAATCCCAGAGATCTCAAAAATAAAAGCCAGCAGAATAGAAACTGCAGATTGTTTAGTCACAAGAACATATGGCATCATGCAAAATACTGAAACTGAATGATTAAACAGACAGACTGAACATTTATATGCACAGTACAGAGCTTGTAGTCTATTTAAAGTCAAAGATAAGTACTAATTCTAAAAGCTAATGAGATCAGAAAATCATTTCTGGAAGCAATAGGCACAATTTTATGATGTTGAGTACCTTGATTACCTCAATTAGTTGCATAACATGGATTTACCAGAATTTGCTTACAAAAGTCATTTTTGGCTAGCAGAATGTGCCAAGGTAGTTGAGTGGTAGTTGAGTGTCTATATGCATGTGTCCTTTACATTATGCCTACCAGTATACTTTAAAATACATACATATATATATATATATATGTGTGTGTGTGTGTATATATATAGATATTTGAAAAAAATTCCTTTTTTTTTTATCATTGAAGACTGGTGTTACAACATGAGAAGTGCCTGATTCCAGCAGAGGTACTATGAACACTATATAGAAATTGTAATTTATCTCCATGGTATCTGAATAAATCATACAAGGAGCAATATTTTCTGCAATAAATAAATAACTGAAATACACTGCATGGGATGAAAGATGCTCTACTATTTAGCACAGACTTGTCAGAAAACTATGAATGCTCAGAATGATCAGAAAGTTTAATCAGAAAGATTATAACATAGTCATAATCTGTGCTGGGATTATTTTTTCCTTTGTCTCCCCTAAGTTTTTCCTGTCACTAGGCACGTGAAGTCAAGAAAAACAATGAGTCTGACTGCTTCAGTATGTGTGAAATGTGTAATAATTATTTTTAATAAAAATAGATCGAATTTATTTGCTCTTAAATAAAGATCTGACTCTCCTGAAGACAAAGAAAATTGATTTTATCCTTCTTTTTGTTCAGGTGATATGTTTATTTAAGAATTTTTAAAGTATATTATTACTTGTACTGCCTTTTGGATAGTTATAAGCTAAAGGTGYATAGACTTAGATCTAGGCTGCTTGTTGCAGTGACTGCTTGCATATATACCTTGTGTTTTTTACAACGCACAATCCTATAATTTTRTCGAGTTTTGTTCATGTTTTCTTTTTGATTTGCTATTCTTTATTCAGTTTGATTACACTTACAGTTTGTATAGTCATGACTGTTACAGAATAGTTTTACATCAGCACAAGCAAGATAACTTCTTTGGAGGCTGCTAGATAAGTGCCAAGAATAAAATAAAATGGAAATTAATATCTATTTGCTATAGTCAATATTTTGATGCCTCATGTTCACTTTTTAGCATTAACTGTAAGATGAGCTCCTACTGAGCTATTTATCCAACTGCAGTTTTTATCTAACTGTGCTTTTCAATTTTCATAGCCTACATTCTCATAAWTTTTTCAATTAAAGCATACACAGAAGAATATTTATTGTGCATGAAGTGGCAGGTACACATTAACCTCTAGTTAATTTAATACTTTTGCCACTGCCTGTTAATATTCTTAATTGTTGTTTTCAAACAGTAGTTACCTTAGATCCAGATGTTCCAGTAAATATTTTGTACAAAGCTTTGAGGAAATCTATCAATTTAATTTTCAAGAAAGAGTTGAAAATAATAAGGAGAAAACAAAGACCATTAGTTATGAGGCACATCCTATCTATACATGTAAAAGTGCTGAAAAATAGCAGCAGTAGAAACAAATGCCCTGTTTTCATTTCTTTATTCCAGTGTCACTCATTTTTCCTTAAGGGAGGGCGAGATGAATGTATTCCTCCTCAAACACTCATATGACATGGATCTACCAGATGTAACACTTAAAGGGAGGCTTCTTTCTCCACCAGCTGGAAATCTGTTTGAGTTTCACACTTTAGAGTTGGGTAGATGAGAAGGAATATAGCAACGGGTTGGTTTAGTCCTCCTGACCTGTTTTGTGCCATCTTCTGCTGATCTTCTCATTCCCAACCTCTCTACTGTAATTGTGCTAAAAGAGTTGTGCTGAAAACTGAGGCTTATGCAAGTGGTAATTTAGCAGCTGAAAAGATGATATGGTAAGCTGCTTAAATTGTGATCACTGTTTTCCTTGAGTACTGCTCCAAGTGGAATGTATACAGATAGTCATTAACGAACCCATATGCTTCTGTCCGGTAGATAACAATGATCACWTAATAACAAATTTTGGGTCTATGGTGCAGGTTGTTTTTTGAGAAAGTTAGTCTTCTTTCACAGAATCACAGTGTGCTGACCAGAACAACATATCACATTTCCCTCCTTCTGCAAGGTTGGGTCAAAATATTAGATGGAAAGATGTAACAATTTCCATACTATTGATTCTTTTCCTCAAGTCTGAATCCTTCTGATTCAGATTCAAATACCAAAAAAAARCATAGCATAAGCAATCTCAACCTCTAGTCAAATACTTCTATAATTGTGCGCTGCAATCACTATTTTCTGTGAAAAGTAAAATTTTCCTAGTGCCACTCTCAATGCCAGCTTTTAGTGATGGCTACACTACAAATGCAATTCATATGGCTAATAACTGTAAATCCTTTTACTGTTCCTATACTACTCCCCAAACACTTTTTCTTTCAGCAACTAAACTATTCTATAAAATATGAATGACAAAAGAGAAATTAATATTCTTTGTTCAAAATGTATGATTCAATCTTCTAAGTACCTATGTAGAGCCATGTGAAATTCAGCAGGGAATTATTACTTCAAGTGATGAATAATATCCCACTCTRAATGGATTTTTTCTGCTATTTTGATCCTTGAATGTGTAGCACTCTACTTGAAACACTGGGAAATTTATGCCTATTTTCCATCCCACTTTGCTACCTAGTGAAGTTCACWAAAAAAATTTGTCACTGAATCCAGTGGTAACTGGATGGGGTCTGTGATACCTGGGACTACAACTACAGTGAGAAGTACTGGGAATTTATAAGTAAACAGTTATTCTCCATGTTTTTACTTGTTTATTCAACTGTCAATCCTTATGGATAAATTTATGTCAACTAACAGTTAAATTAAGCAGCAGTTAGGTTTTCCCAATAATTTACAGAGAAAGGTAAGTTCCTCCAAGAGGAGTATCACTGGTTATCTTAGCAGGGGTGAGCTACTCTTTAGAGATAGTCTTTGCTTAGAGTTTAAGTTCTTTAAGACATGGATATAAAAAGRTAAGACACAAGCTTGAGACCAAAAGAATTTTGGAAGGAGATTAAAATCATTCAAGTTGCAAATAATCAAAGTTATTAAAACTTGGCATCACTTTCAGTAAGACCAAAGGGTATCTAGGGGCAGAGACAGGATGGCTAATGGCAATGTCAGAATAGAAATGGAAATTACCACATCTGAGGAAGAAACAGAACTCAGAATTTAATGTGCTCTGATCAAGACATTTATTGATTGTCACTGCAGAATAATGAAAAACTGGCACACTTTTAAATTTTGATGAGTAACTGATTTATCAAATTTGGAGTATAAGTATACCTGTAAAATAATAAACATTGTACTTTAATCAATAGAAAGAAAAACATTACCCTGARAAAGAGGAACCTATGTTTTAAATTCCAGAGCGTAGAAACCTTTGGAATAAATTAGGAAGTAATAATTCTAGAAATAGAAATTAATGAAAAATCAAAACCATCTTTTAGAAGATAGTTAATACCAAGATAACTTGGTATCTTTATTTGATAGAATAATTGATTCCCTGGATATGAGAGAAGTAGAAAATATAACTTACCTTTTTATGAAGTGTTGGAAGTGTTTAAATATAGAAAAATATAAGGTGTTGAAGATATAGAATTAATAAAAAAATTATGGCGATTAAAAACTAAATAAGAGAACGTCTTAAGTCTGCTATCATTTATACCTTAGATATTATTTTTACATTTTGTGACTTTGCTAAATTCTTTGCTTGCAAAAATAGACCCATTTCTGATATGAAGGTCTTCAGCATAAATTGTTTCAGGATAGTATTAGGATAATCAGGAAGAACTGTTTAGGAATGCTCAGTTAGAAATTATAATCATAAAACAGACAAAATGCATTAGAAAGTGTAGTGCAAAAGTTAAGCATTTTAATTCTGTTGAACCATTTATGTTACAGGCCTATCGTTGCTCCTTTGCAAATTCTTGGCCCAGGTGTAGTCCTGTAATCATTAGGCCCTATTCATAACCATGGTAAACAGGCATAGCTGCTCTGAAATYAGTGAACATGCACAGGTTTTAAGTAGCTGAAGACTGTCAATAACAATTCATGGACAGATACGGTTCATGTGCACAATACCCTTCAAATATTAACAAATTCTTGGCTTCTTAGAGGAAACTAATTTCGAAATACTTGAAATTATGACAGTCTTGTTTTGGAGAAGAGTTGCACAACTGATTTCACGACTGATCCAAGTGTTATTGAAATCAAAGATAACCATGAGAATAACAATAATTTTTCTTTCATATACACCAAACTAGAGTTTTTCTTAGAGCTCGCTTACTTGTTATCATGTAGGAACTTTCCCTCATTACCATGGACCAGCTTTCCTTCATTTCCCTATCAATGCATCTTAGTTTTAGGGATTAAACCATTTGTTGTATATGGTTGTGTGTACAAGTGTGTGTACAYATACATACATGTACGCTAGAAAGAAATTAAGAGGTAGGAATCAGATTTCACTGTAATGGGTATGTTTTAAAAACATTATAAATAATGATTGTAATGGTAAAATAAAGGTTTTCTAGACTGCTACTAATTAGCAACACATTTCTTTTGTTCTTGTTATTAACCATTATCATTACATGCTCAAAGCCATCACTACCCGGGAAGCACACTCAACATTAGCTGTGAGTACTCAACTGCACAGAGTTGACCTGTGTAATTAGCAGTGATGGCAACAATACTTCAGGTCCTCGGTCACCAGAGTGCAGATGACCAGGCCAAGATCTCTTTTTTTAATAAAAAGAAGTGAAGTAAACCTCTCTTTACTCTTAGCCGTTTCGAAGTCCAAGTTCTTGTTCTTTCACAAAGTGGTTGATTTTCAAGTCAATTCCCAGTCTTTGGCTCCCAYACTGAGCTACACACTGCCTGAACCTGGGAAAAAATTATTTTCCAGTCTGCAGCACATGCCTCATCCTGTTGCTTGGCTGCTGCTCCCTTGCCTAAAGGAGAAGCAGTCTTCACAGGTGCTTTTTTCCTATGATGAGTAATGGCCCACCAGTGCATTGCTACTAAAGCTGTTGGATGCATAAAAGCTTTTACAGGTATGTTGACATGCTATTTTATACAGGTTCATGCTATTTCTTTTTCTCTCTCTCTTTCTTTCTCTTTCTTTCTTTCTTTCTTTCTTTCTTTCTTTCTTTCTTTCTTTCTTTCTTTCTGTACTTGTCTGTCAGCGTAACAAGCAAAACTATAAAGTGTCTTAAAAAAGCAGTTTTAAAACATCATGAGGCTGAAAGCTTTTTATTGCATAAAATGATATGAAATCTGGATATTTTTATTTTGATCAGAACCTTCTTAAAGTAGTGATTTAGTAACTTTCAAAACAGCCATGCTATAGCACTCTCTGTTGCAGTAGGGATGGAATTTGTTTATCCAGTTCTAAATCAAATATGGTAAAATTGTTTCCTGGAACAGGAAATTGACTCTGAATCTGCCTTTACACAAAATATTTTTCTTTTCCATTTGCATTATCATGGCCCATGTTTTATGAATGCTGCTTTGTGACATAAATATATGAAGGAATAAGTTCCCTGATCTATTGAAAGAATGCTTCTGTAAAATGTATATTTCTTAATTCTGGCCTTTGGATAAATAAAAGCTGTCAAATAACTAGGCTCTTTTCCCTCTACCCACAAAGGAGTTGACTAGTGATTAAGTCTTTGTCTTCTCTCATTTTATTCATAGCTTCTAGTTATSTAGCTATTTCACTCAACCCTGATAGACTTCAAACTCTTTACTGCTGATTTAGCCATAGACATGTCTAATTCTATAAAAAGGTTGTGAAGTCCCAGTTGTTTTAAGTCTCTCACTGAAATGTGTGTAATATTGTGGAGAAATGTCTATTTTTCATTAGTTAATACATTTTATGGATGAATAACAGATTGTCATTCAAATTGATTGTTTCACTTAAAATGTTTAACTGCTAAGGTAGATTGCTTCTGTACACCATTACTCAAAGCAGAGAATATACTTTTTAGAAAGGTTTTAAAATGGAGTAATTAAATGATATTGAAGTATGGTCACTGCCTTACTAAAAGGAAGGTCAAAGCCTGCAGACCATATTTTAAAATTATTTCATTTATTTTTATGAATATTCACGTAAATCATTGTAACATGAATGTCTTCCTTGCCACAAGGTACATCAGGTATATCAGACTATGGGGTTCTGAAGGATTTTATTTCAATTCTTTGTATTATTATTTTGGGTACATAATAATATGATGAATTAAAAATGTATTTGTGAGTTTTATGTAAAGRGAAAGATTGTGTCACCAAAAGCTCATATAAAAATGGAATATTTTTTAATAGATACCAGGTGCATTAATAGAGACTATCCATTACAGGAAGCTGTTGCAAATTAAAAATGATATTTGATTAACTTTTGTCTGCCTAGAACCTGTCCCTCAGAGGCAAAGCAATGAGGCATTCTTTTGCTCCATCTCCTTGGAACTGAAGGAAAAAGAAAACAGAGAGAGGARCAATGATGTCAAAATTAGCAATAATGGTAGTGATTTTTATTTGGAATTGAGTCTTGAAATACAAGTACAGAGAAATCCATGACCAAGACCAGCAATAACATGGAAGCTGATGAGCTGGTGGTGATGGAGTTAGATCACTGAAACTTTACCCTCTCCATATATTTCCCTTTTTTWAAATTTTTATGAAAATCATATATTTAGCAATGTTTCAGTTTGTTTAGATTAAAATAATTTTAGGTATGTTTGAACCCTGGGACTTAGTATTTGAATGGAAACTCTAGACAATAAAATATTGCAATAAGCAACATTATAACTGTATTGGTAAATGCTTTTATATTCAATATAAGTTGTATGCATTTTGAAATACAGAATTTTCACCTGAAGCAAAGGTAACAATGTCTAATGAATGGATTGCTGTCTTGGCATCCTGATTCATAGCACCTTAGCTAAACAGACAGACTCCCTGTCCAGTCAGTAGAGAAAATGGGTGCCTCTGAAAAACCATTTTAGAGAGTCTCAGTGATAGGTACATCCATAGAATGATATAATACTTGCATAGACTGCACAGGGACTTTTCTAGACCCAGCAAATAACAAATCACTAGATATTGAGTATATTAACATTAGCATATACGAGTATGGAGTAAAATATTCCTCCATTAGAATTTACTGAYGACCTTGCTTTGCAGAACAGATACCTAGCAGTTTGCAATGATTTTCTATGGGCCATTACATCAGCATAGAAAATCCAGAGCCTTGACTATATATCTTTTACTCCCATGTCAAGGAAGGATGGAGGAGAGTTAGTGCTACTAGTTAATTAATAAATACAGATAACACAAGGGCAGAACAAATCAACTTTTACTCTAGTGGCAGAAATACATGACCTTTTTAGGAAGGAAATTGGGCAACATACTTGAAGAAACCAGAAGAAAACATTTTTTTTGACAGAATAAAGTAGTAAGAACTAGCATTTGGCTTGATAATATCTTTATTTGGATTCTGTGCAGTCATCTGTARTGACTGCAGCAAGACCAATATATTTCCATGCCTTCTGAAAACTGGCCTAAGTAAAATCCTCCAAATTGTGATAAAACCTTTCTGCAGTAGTGTTTCAGAAGACAGATACCATGTACTGAGTTACCAAATCCTTCATGGGATGATCAATGGTTTCCTTGGCTTCTTTGATATAGAAGGAAAGAGAGGAAGAAGGAAAAAAAAGAAAGAAACCCCACTGGTGTATTTTGACTGTCTCTTTGACTCTCATAGCAGAGGGGCACRGAGCTAGAGCAGAACCGTTATGCTGATTTGTCTTGGCTAGAAAATCCTCTAGGGAGGATGCAGATCAGACAGGTGTAAAAKCTGCAAAATCGAGATGTGAACCACATTTAACATTGGCAGCGCACAGTGACAAGATGCTAAAAATGCGTTTTTATCTATGGTGTATCCAGATTCTTAACAATGAAATAATATTCAGAGGTCATTCAGTGTCACTATTTCGTGCAGGGATAATGCTCAGCTTTCTGAATGTGCACCTCTAAATTTATTTTGAAGCCACTGATTCTACCTATTTATTTACCTACTTTTAGGCATTTCTCAGCAATTTGCTCTGTAGCATCTGCCACATAGAAGGGCATCGTGATTTATCTACAGCTCTGAATATATTACTTGTTRACCTTTATGAACACCTAGTGTGACTCATTCTATCTTATCACAGCAGACGTCAGTGGGAGTAAGCATCACTCAACAGGACAACCAGTTTGTACAGGATATAGGCGCGTGTACAAAATGTACCCAGATAAAAGAGTAAGTTAATTTTTAAACTGTTAAAAAGGAGTATGAATACAACAGTGCAGTCTGCCCTGTGATATGAGCCGTGTGCATTGGTAGTCATAATAAGGGAATCAAGAAGCTGACAATAGCCTAAATAACAAACAAGAGAAATTCATTGTAATTGGCACCTCTATGTACCTCTAATAAAAAAAAAAAAAAAGAAAGAAGAAAAAAAAGATTGCTTTAGCCTCTTATGAGTCTTTCCCTTTTCCCAGGAATTCCAGTGTGTTTAAAGCAGAARCTGCTGGTTTCCTGAGCAGTACCTTGTTTGCTGTATTGCTCTGGCTAATGGTAAGTTCTGCAGACTTGGGAAGCACTGCACTTAAACAATTTAACTTTCAATGGTTTGTCCATGCTGCAATTTCTAAACTTTTTGCGCTCATAGAGTTGAAWTTTTCTAAGATGTGCGCTTAAGTGCGTGTACAGTCTTTTGGATTGATTTATATTGTTAGATTCACACAGGTCTTTCCACAGCTAGTAGTGCTCTCACAAAACAAATTTTCTAGCAATTTATACTCAAATGGGCAAAATAACAAATAAAAGTATATAATCCACATAATGTGTTGAACAATTTAAACACATGCAAGCAAACAATCAAAGTTAGGAAGACTGTTGTCTCTCTCAAGTAAAGATTTTTCTATGAGGACAATTGTCTTCAAATTTCACTTCCAAAAAGAGACTTTGTGAAGGGTTCCCAGTAGTTTCTTTCTGAAATGCATGGAATTGTAAGAACAGTCCAAAGCAAGCTGATAAWCATTATGACCAGATAAGTTTGTGGGATCAGCTTAGAATCTGAATGATTTGGGTTGGAAGGGACCTTAAAGACCATCTAGTTCCAAACCTCTGCCATGGTCAGGGACACCTTCCACTAGACAAGTTGCTCAAAGCCCCATCCAAACTGGCCTTGAACACTTCCAGGGATGGAACTTCCACAACTTCTCTGTACCACCCGTTCCAGTGCCTTACCATCCTCACAAGAAAAAATTTATTTCTCACATCTAATCTAAGCCTGCTCTTTTTCTGTTTGAAGCTTGGTGTCATCTGCACGTTTGCTGAGGGTGTGCTTGATCCTTTMATCTATATCTAATAATATTACTAAGTGTTCCAATATTAGTGAAAATATTAAACAGCACCAGTTCCAGTATGGATTCACTGAGGGACACCACTTGCCACCAATGCCCATTGGGACTCTGAACCGTGAACAGCTATCCTCTGGATGTACCCAGCCAATTCCACCTAGCAGTTTCCCCATCAAATCCTTCTGTCTCCATTTAGAGAGAAGGATGTGGTGGGCACCCACACCAAAGGCTTTACAGAAGTCCAGATAAATGACATCTGCAGCCCTTCCCTTGTCCACTGATGCAGTCACTCCATCATGGAAGGCCACTGGGTTGGTCAGGCAGGACTTGTCCTTGGTGAAGCTGTGGTGGCTGTCCCAAATCMCCTCCCTGTCCTTCATGTGCCTTAGCGCAGCTTCTAGGAGAAGCTTCTCCACAATCTTCCCCAGGCACAGGTTTTTGAGTTTTTTTTTTAAAGTATATAGATTTTGACCTAGATGCATTAACTGCAAATATTAAATTTGCAATGCACTCAGCACCCACTGTCTCAAAAGAAAGTCTTCAAAGCTATATAGAAAGGCATTTTTGTTGGAATTATGACAAATGTCATGCATTTGAATAAGACTGTTCCTATATCCTACAGTAATTCACCTTAGTAAAGTCTAGTAAATTTGCTATTAGAAAGACTTCCTCCACAACCAATGACTACAAGAGATTAGGAAGGGCTTAAACATCTACCTAGGTGGCTGAATTAGACACCTAAGAAAGACAGTAAGTTACTAAGATTTTAGATTTCTAGACAAATTTTGGATGCCTTAGAGACTCTTTAAACAGGTTGTAGGTACCTAAATCAGCAGCCAAATTAAAYGTCCCGAACAAGACTGAGTGAATCTTTTCTTGGCTTATTAATGCTAGACTGTGCACATTTGACTATGCACAATTGTTCAGATTAAAAATAAATCCATCTTTCCCACTGTTGCATTGTTGATCTTGTAAATTTTCCATGTATGACAAATTTATGATATCTCAAGKTTAAATCTTACTATCTTGTTGTAGCTAGTTTATTTGTGAAAAGAAAATTTTACTCCTTCCATACAGGGGTAGCCCTGGGCATGGCATGTAAATCACTTACAATGTTGCCCTCATGAAGCAGAGGTTTTCAGATTAGAAAAGACCTTTGCAAACCATAGCTAACATGGCTTTTCAGTGCTGAAAATTTTAGATAATGAAGTTGTCATAGATTGGATTACCTTGGTAATGATGTATCTGCTTCTGACATAGAATGTCAGGTTGCAGCATTTACTTAAACTTACTTTGTGCTTTGTACTCTGACATGGTGTGACTCACATAGCTTCCCTTGATAAGTCTTAAACTGACAACTTGCCATAGATATGCAAATGCTCCCTTTTTCTGAAAAGAGCAATTAATACACTCTTGATAAACCAAGAATTCTAAAGAAAAATACTGATATTTTTCCACATTGCCAGGATATAAATGGTATGATACAGGATTTGCTACCACACTTTAGGATTTCTTTAAACGTATTGAAGTACTTCTGCAAAGACAATTAAGGGATACTGTTCTGAAAACTATATTTTGTATAAGACTGGAAACATGCTGGTAAACACTAATGCTAATTGATCATACACTTTACATGTATTTTTGTAGATATATCACATACAAATATAAAAATAAATCGATAACAAATTAAGCATATGGTATTTACTTTCCAATATCCATTTTTCTCTTTTGCTGTTGGTTTCTGTTGTACATACAGGAATGCACAGACTCAGTTATTGTTTATCCTTACCAAGACCAAACTCATATTATTAAATGCCTTCTATAACTTGTTAGCATCATTTATTGACTTATTTTATTTCTATGATTGTCCAAAGTCCTAATTTTAAAAACTCTTTGCACTTAGAGTCCTTCTTTGCAATTTTCTAAAGATTTAAGTTTCCCTTAGAGAATGTTCCAGATGAAAAATATGAAAGCTGGAGGTAAACATTGTCAGTCAAAGGGATTTGGAGGAAGAAAATATTTCCACTAGAAATGTTTTTGCATAATTTAAGCTGTAGTTTAAAACATGTTTGAGGTTTATACCTACCAGGGTGAAGCTGATAATCCTATTTATGTTTATAAATTACTAATGTTGTGTTTATTACTACAGATATAGAAAACCAACTGCTGTTTGTTGTTAGGCCTAACTTTTACTGGGCTGGTCCTCCTTGGAATCATCAGAATGGGATCAAAAAAATATATCTCCCCACCAAAGAAGGTCTCTTAAGGCTCATTTGCTCACATTTTCACTTTTGACTGAAACTGAGTAAATGCTGTCTGAGGTACCTAAGGGCACCTTAAGCATTCAGATGTCATTGGCAGACAGGACACCTGTGTCAAATCTGTGATCTTCTGGAGTAGCAGCTGGGGACCAGGTGGTCCCTGCTAGGGAAGGTGGGCTGCCTGAGGCTGGCAGGGTCACAGCCTGGTGAGCCAGTACAGGTCCATGTAAGAGTTCAGTCCTTAAATCAGGGTACACATGCAACTGTCAATGACTATCCAGGAAGAAAATAAGAGATGTTAAATTTAAGGGAAGTATTTTAAAATGTGCTTTGCCAGAAGCTCTGTCRAGTGCAGCACAGAGGCAGTATCAGGCTCATGTAAGTTTGTGTTTACTAGGTCTTGACTATTTGATTTTTGATTTTGCATTGCATTGTCCTCTTCTCTTTCTGCATTTCTTTTAGTATTCAAGGAGAGCATGAGTCTGTGTAGGAATGATTGTGAGTTTAATTTCAATGACTGAGGGAAAATGAGATAGGTGGAGCAGGTGACTGAGATGGTTCAATAGGTGTTTGAGATTCGTCCTCAGGGCTCTTAAGGACCCACAGCTTTCTAGTTTATACCAGACTCTTTTTATAGCACAGAAATCCCAGTACTCCCAGGTCAGCTCTGCAAAGCCAAAGAGTCATGGTATTAATTCATATTCTTGTCTTGCAACTACATTGCAGTAGATTTATTTTCTCCAGTACAACTACTGAAGAAGAGATCCAGGGTTACTTGAAGAGTGTTTCAAGTACCTATGTGCTCTGACACTGTTTCATTCCACCAAGATTATCACTGCTGCTTAGTTTACACCTGAGATGCATTTTTCTTCCTCATGCAAGATCCTATTATGTGTAAATTGAAGAATCTTTAATACACACTCATAATAGGTGTGCCACATATTCATCACAAAGCACTGTTATCAATGGGCAAAGTGTTCTTAACTGGGCAAATCTTTTAAACCATCTGTCTCATATACATTAATAAAATTTGGTTTATTATTACAGTGGTATTATATTTTTTATTAATAGAAAAATTTCTGCATGAATATTTATTTTTATATTATGATCTGCTTGCTAAAACCTTTACTTAGTAGTTGGTAGACAAACACTTCTCTTACTGAAGAGCAATAAATATATAATATATTTCATGACCAAAGTGCCCTTTCTTAACTACTGTGTTTCTTAAGCATAGAATGTGGAATAAACTCAATTTATTTCCACTGAATATGAAGCTGTATCAATATGCCACGAGAAATGGAAATACATCTTGTCAGAGAACAAACAGAAAGAACAGAAGAGAAAAATCTGTAGACTACTGGTTAGGTCATACAAGTTTTGGACAGGAAGGACAATCTTACTGGATRTTTGAAGGTCATTTTCTATTGTTGGATAGTTCTGTGCTTCAAGAAATACTTTAGGGCTGAAATAGAGGTGTTGAACMTGACCTTAGTTGAGTGAGAGTTCCTATGTCTTGTTCTCTAACTTACTTAAAGGCAAATTTGCCTGTGTGATGAAAATGCCTCTCAGGCTAGAGATATATGTTGTCAATTAAGTGATCTAAGTGAGAGGACAGATGTGCCAATGGAGAAACAGAAAGCATGGAGTCATCCTGTCACTGAAAAATGCTTTTGCAAAGGTAAAAGTATCTTAGTCTACCAAAGCTCAGTTGTGCATGACAGGTGGTCCTGCTCTCTTTGCCCGTGATGTTTAGGTAAAATACAGGCATTACTATCTGAGTGGTTCAGTGGAAGAAAACCCCGTTGGGGTGTTTTATGGATGATTTGTGTTACATTTTCAGTGTGGATTTTGTGGGTTTTGTTTTGGTGTATTYTTTTGCTGAAATGTGGCAGTATAATTTTATGGCAATTGAATAGGAGACTAGAATTTGTTTTCTGTAACTAAGTAAGGTAGTAGAGAAGAGTGCTTTAAAAATCCATTATCTGGAAAAAGGATTAGGTCTCTGGGTTTAGGCAATATGAGATCTCTAAAGTAAGACAGAAAGCTGTGACTGAATATTTGTAGTGGACTTTATCAATATCTTAATTTTCTTTTCTCTTTTAAAGCATAAGCCTCAATAGAAAAATCTCTGCTCCATGGATCAGTTTAAGTTTAGTGGGTCAGWGTTTCTATTTTCTATTTTAACTCTTRTTGTGTTACTTCTCACTGTGACTGTTTGTAAATCTGTTTCTTGGCAGGACTAGATATATTTATATSTTAATTCTCATATATCCCAAATTGTATAGAATCCAATATGTTATGAAAAAGTAAAACTGTTGAATTTTCTTTACTTTGATATTTATTAATGACAGAAATGGTGACTCAAAATTAAGATATTTTGTTTATAAAAAGTCTATTTTGCTTTATGTCAAACTTTCCATATAAAATTTTTTCTTTATGCAAATTTGAAGGWGCAGAGTTGAGCATAATCCCACTTTTATGAAGGTATATACAATTTTGATAGATCATGCTAGTATTAAAAATTCTTTGGAAATTAAATCATTTTTCTCATTGCACTGGCATCATTCTGAATTTACAGCCGTGTTACAGCGTTTACACATCACTGGAGAAGGATTGTAGTTGTTACCAGAAGGACTATGTAAAAAGCACTCCTTGAATTGAGGATGCATGCAGGAGATGCTGAAGTGTCTTGGTGCTCCCAGCACAGCCCCTGCTGTTGACTCTGCTTTGAGTTACAGCTCCTCTGATGGTGGGGATCCTCTCCCTTTGCAGAGGAAGAAATGAGGGCAGTTAGCCTTTATTTTCATCTCTAAGTGCCTCAGGCAGCTCAGACATCGAAGCAGGTAGGAAGGGAAACAGTCTCTGCCAGGTGAATGCCCAGCTCCCATTATTCTCTAACCTGGAAAAAGGCAAAATTCAGGTTTACCTTGTTATTCCTTGAATTGAAGTTCAATCCCTTGTCAGGTAAAATTCAGACAACAGATATTCTCTAACCCTTTATCAAGGCAATTTATTAATTTGAAGTCTTTCAGAGAGTGCGATAGTTCAGAATTTTCAGCAGAGAATGTTGGTATCATGAAAGGCTCCTAACCTGCTGTTTCCCAGATTTTGAAGAAAATAGCCAAGAGCAGCAAAGTGATGGACAGAGATAAATATTCCAGAGGTTCAAAAGCTGCCTTCAGAACCTGGAACCAAGTAAACAAACAAATAAAAAAAATGAGAGAAGTATAAAACACACTTTAATAAGTGCAGAAGGGCAAGATAGCCAATAAAGGAAAAATGGATTGAAGCTCTACCTGCATATGGAATTATTTTATAGAATTAGTTCTTCAAACATGAAATGAGTGTTTGATCTTGATCTAGTGAATAGTGATGCTTCTGCTGGCCTCAGTAAAATAATATCAGCTAATAGAAAAACAATCATAAAAGATGGACTTCACTCTTAATTAAAGTGTCAGGAAGCTGAGGTATGTTGAATTAGCATAATGATAATTTTGATAATTTTGTAGTATGGGAAGTTTCTTAAAAAATTGAATTTGAAAAAACTCTAGCTAGTGGATGGCTTTATCAGTCAAGCTCTTTGCATACTGAAATTTTAAAAATGAAAAAAAGAAAGAAAAAGGAAAATATTTTTCTGTGGTAAATATATAATAAAATATGTATAATATATAAATATACATAATAAAACCCCCCTGATATGTTACATGTCCTTGTATCCTTGTATATTATGCTTGTATAATAAAATGAGGACTGAACATTCCAATGTTTTTTGGTTTAGTTTATCAATTAAAAATGAAAACTGGATGCTCACCACAATACATATATTAGAAGAGAAATAAAAAAAMATTWAAAAAATTTGAAAATTAAGTCACCAGAAACCAGGGAGTTTTACCACCAAATTAGATATTTACTTTTAAAACAATGAAAGTGACACATTCAAAAACCTTTCATCTTCTGAGAAACTAAAATAAATTTAAAATATCTTCAAAAAGAGTGTATTTCTCCAAAATATGCTCCAAAATATACTTGCTTAGGTTAAATAAGGTCATAAAAATRTCCTTAAACTTAGTATATTCATATCGATGTAGCTGCTATTTTGAATGGAGCAGCAGATTAATCACAGCTCAGCAAGATGGTAAGCTGCACTTCCATTCTCTGGAAAATGATGTGCAATGTTTATATTAAGTAATATATAAATACATTATTTAGCAGTATTTCAATTTTAAATTATCATAAGTATATTACTTGAACCATGTATTTTCTAATATAAAGTTAATTTTAATTCAGCAAATGTAGTAATCAATTGAAAACATCTCTGAAAAAATAATTTTATTAAAGAAAAATCTCAATTTKAAAAACAAGAAACTGTAACTGAATTTTCAAGTAGGAGAAACTGTTCTTAGACTAGGAAAAATCCATAACAGATTGAACATTCTAAAAAAAATTGTAAATGCACAACACTAATTATCTTTCAGATATAAGAAACTCTTAARATCTTTTAAAATAAATATCAAAATAGATTGGTTGCCACAAAATTAAAGCTAAATTATTCCAACAGGAAAAAAAAAGTAGACATCTCAATTATGAGCCATTCAAAAGAATTTGGAAATATATTTTCTCCAAGTGCATTTACAGCTGAGCCCAACAAGAGTGCTGCCAGAGCAAAACCACTAAAGCTTAAGGTTTCAGACCTGGATGCTCGAAGTATCTGCAATGCAAAACAATATCTGCATCCTGCTTTGAATAGATTTAAGGTCTTGTAAATTGATCATGACTATCTCTGGTAGGACACAAAGGAATCGATTTCTAAACTGGTAAATAATAAACAGGTATTGTAATTTTGATGAAGTTTGCAACRTCTTGTCTGTTCCTGGAAAGCTTGCCAGACCCACTGAGTTTTTAACTTGGAACTGACACAGAAATATCAAAGGACATTCCAACWGAGACTGGATGAATGAAAGTGAATGCAAGACATCACAGAAGGACTCTTTTGTAAATACTAGATTCAATGAGAAAGGCAGATATTTTCCTTTAGCCTTTGAATAACTATAGTCAAATAAAGCCTTTGACTGTGTACAGAAGGAATCTCTGAAAATAGTTCTGTGAAATTTCACTGATCATTTGAAAACTACAGGAAATATTCACTGGGATCTTGGGGCCACAGTAAAATCACAGCAGAATCCACCTCCATTCAGACTTCTGTGAAAATATATCCTTTCCCATCATTTATGTTAGAATAACTGGAAATAGAATTGTAGAATAAAAGGGCTATAAGGGGATATTAATAGCTTGATTAGGATACAATACAAACAGTAAAGACTCAATATTGTTTCTTTCATGGAAGAGGACATGATGGTTGCATAGACCAGGTTCCATCTGAATCTTCATTTAAAGCTTGCTTTTCCTTCTTTCTTTTGAATTCTCTCCTAAATCCTCAAAATGCTTCTGGGTACAAAACTTTGCTGGATTTGATATTCTAAAATGTTTACAATTGGTCCTTTTTTTAAAATTTTTTTTTATTGTAGGCTCCAAAGTACAGAATCTGCRATCTGTGGTGGTGTTTGAGGGTCCCCAGGATGAGGGAAGAGATAAGAATCTTGACTCCATGTTTCAGAAGACTGATTTATTATTTTATTATATATATTATATTAAAAGAAAATGATATACTAAAACTGTACTAAAAGAATAGAAGAAAGAATTTCATCAGAAGGCTAGAAAAGGATGGAAAATAAAATCTTGTGACTGACCAGAGAGTTCAACCCAGCTGGACCATGATTGGTCATCAAGTAAAAACAATCCTCGCAAGACCAATCAAAGATGCACCTGTTGTTAAACCATCTCCAGGCSACATTCCACAGCCATCAGATAGTTATTGTTTACAATACTTTTCTGAGGCTTCTCAGCTTCTCAGGAGAAAAATCCTAGTGAAASGATTTTCATAAAATATGTCAGTGACACTTSTCATGGATCTTTGTAAGGAAAGAAATATAGCCCAAAAGGAATGGAATTGAGCACATATTAGTCCACTATGGTTATGTGCATGAATCAGAAGGCATTTTGCTAACAAAACTCCCTTTACTGGCTGTAGAAGACAACCCAAGGACATATGCTGGCTTCCTAAAATTTGACAATTTGAATAATAAAAGATTATCCAATGTGTTCTTCCACTATACCTGAGATCACTTTGCTTCCGAAAGTAGAATAGTTASCTGAAATGAAAGGCAGACCACATTAGACTATAATTTGAAGATAGCTTACCTGGAAGTGATCTAGAAGAAATACATCAGCAAATGCTACAGATTAGTAAAATAAAAATATTTCAGAAACTTGAAAACTTACAAAAGTGTGTTGACATGGAAGAAGGATGATGAGAAACTAAATGGTACATTAGGACCTCTTAATGATCCGTAAATAAGGAGAAAGCAAGGATTAGTATGAAAGAGTAATACAACTAGGGGCCAGAGGGGAAGACTAAAAAGACTTACAAAAGCCAAAGACATAAAAAGCAGTGAAAGGGAAAAATGCACAATACAATGGTAAAATAAAAAGGGAGGACTAACTAGGCAGATGGTCTTAAGGCAGAAAAGAACTGTGTGTTTCAATGGACTGCAAACTTACTGTAAATTAACAGCATTATTTATGATTTGGACAAATAAATGAGGAATAATTCCTTTATAGAGGAAAATGCTACAGTGCATTACAAAAGTGCATAATGACATTATTGCGGCTGTGATAATCTAAATTACATTCACGGGGCTAATAAAACATCTTACCTTTCCCTACAATTTCTGCTTTGTTAAGCGGAATAATGCTTGTAAGACACAGAAGGTAATTATGATGCTTTGTTTGGCATGGAAGACATCTGGCATACAGCCTCTAGGATTGGGCAGTGGACTTAAAAACAAAAGGACTAATAGGAGACACTTTAGAGGACAGGAATAAAAATTATTAGGGATATGAAATAAAGACATCAAGAGAAAGAAGAAACTGAGGCAACAGTAACATTTGGTTTGAAATACTAAATGAAATGTAAAGGAAAAGTCAGAGTAATTAAGTATACTTTATGATTACTGATGGCAGAACAAGAAATAATAGGAGTCTTTTGAAAAAAATTAATTATTWTTTTGTTTAGTATTAGTATGAATTTATCAAGTATCTAGATGAGTCTCTAGGGAGGTTGTARGGTCTCTTGTAGGGTCTCAATGCTAAGAGACAAGAACAATAAATGAGGTAGTGGATCTTCWAATGAAGTGGAGAAGTCACATATCACAGAAAATGACAGCATTTTCCTTGGAGCACAACTACTCATTGGGCATTCTGTGGATCTTTCATGTCTCTCTGTCAACACAGCATAATTCCAGGAAGTTACTGTGATTCCCATGGCACCACCCAGCTGACTTGGCATCTGCATCAGCCATTCACAGCTTGTGGTATCTGTGCAGTTTTGGTGTGTTAACTGTGACTGTCAGATGCCCACCCAGCTGCTTGCTCACTCCCCYTCCTCAAACAGGCCAGGAGGAGAAAATGAGATGGAAGAAAGTTTTYTGGTCAACCTAAGGGCAGAAAGATTACCATCATGGGAAAAGCATACTTGACTTGGGCAAATTAATTTCATTTATTGCCTGTTCAAATATATATCAATGATGATATCAGACATGAACAGGTTAAAATCCCAAAACCTGCTCCTTGTTCCCCTCTTCCCAGGCTCATTTCTGGCTTGTCSCTCCACCACACAGCACTGAAGGGTTTGCATTGTGGCTTGAGGTGAGCTCATAATAGCTCCTATCCATCACTTCTTCTCCTTCTGGCTTTTCCACTGCTCCAGCATGGGCTCTCCACCCCTGCCACTGCCAGTGCTTTGACAACTAAGCCCAAAATAGCAGACAAGACAGTCCTGGGCTGTTAGAACTGCCAGTTTTGTAGTATCCTAAGAGCAGGGTGGCTACAGGTCATCAGTAATGTGTGTCAACCTGCAATAATAAAGGCAAGATTACATTGTCAGTCCCTCCTGGAGAGAAACAGGAGTTGATYGATTTCGAGTGTAAGATAGGAACTCCAAATTACAACTGTACAGRTACATCTCTGTATGTTTCTGTGTCTCTAAAAACTTAATACACCACTACAATCTTCCTTTTTTGTGAGTCTATTAATTACATCTGTTCTCATTGCTCATCTGTTCAGTTCTTCAGGGACTCTTCAGCAAATTTATGTCCTCCAGCAGAAAAACTTATATCAATCAGATAAAATCAGATAACCAGAAAAAAAAAAACCTATTTTAAATTATTAAGCTAGTTTAGACAACCATAGATAATGAAAACAAAGGTAATTTTCTGTGGAACAGGTATAGAAATTTCAGATGTCTCAGATATCTAGGGAAACAAATTTTGGATATTTCTTCAGGACAGTTCAGTTCCTGATAGTGATATTCTGTGCCAGGTCATCACRACAAGCAGATGATTTTCCGAATCATAGATGATTTAGTAGTTTCAATGGAATTATTATTGTTTATATTTTTCCTACTGTCCACATATATTCAAGTAAATATGAGGAAGTATATCATCCTTAGATATGTGCCGATAAATTATKAATAACTCTGCATTTTGCTGACTTCCCATAAAATCATATGAAGATTAGTTTTTCCCTGTAATATACATGTGTGTATACCAAGTAACACATTTATATGTGATTTCATATGTAATATACATGTAAGAAGTATTTAATTCCTGTAAAGAACAGAGAAATTAAAAATTAAACTTAAAACCAAGCTTTCACTTAGGCCCATTTATTGTTTTTGTAAATAGACACAGTCTTTAAAAAATTTTTTTTTTATTGGTTGTTTAGAACATATAAATTAGGATTATATGATGGTTTTACCTTTCCTTCCTCTATATTCTTTCCTCATTTTTTGGCAAGAGTTGTTATTCAGACAATAATTGAATATCCTTTTTCTGCTGTACTTAGGGTACTCCGTAAACTTGYACAGAGACTTTATGACATGAAAATTTCAGCTATTTTAAACCCTATTCTCATAAAACACTTTTTGTATACAGGCACTATAGAGAAAAGTAGCACTTTTGATCACAGCACCCAGTTATTAATCCTTACACTCTATTACACTGCAGATGATTTAAGGTGAAGGGCTCAACTCTGCTGCAATGAGTCACTTAGCAGGTTAAGCAAACAAAACTCTAGAGTAAAYATCTTCACACTTCAGAAAGAACAAAAGCTTTTCTTTCTTTTTCTCTGTATCAGACAACAGTCAGTTGCATTTCTATGGAGCCCTCCCTGTATTGGTATTGCTTGATTTCATAAGTCCTTTACTGAAGAGGCATGAGCAGGGGAAGTTGCTAGGGAAGGAGTGAAAACAGACTTTATATGTAGTATCACAATCTCTCAACACCATTCTAAACAACAGCAGATTTCAGTGACCATCATAATGGACATTTTTAAATCCATATTTATTCTATACTCTTTGTGTTCTCCTTTCTCAGATATGTATTTTGGATGTGGTAGAATCAGGAGCATTGCAGTGGTGGTGAGCACATCTTAGACAACTGATCCAGCTTCTCAACACAGGTTTGGAAAGCACAATATTTCTCATTGACATGGCAGAGGTATGCCCTTGAAGCAGTCTCTGTAATGGAGTAGATGCTTACTTTCATATATACTTTGCAATTTGCACACTTCAATCGTTATTGCACCTRTATGAACAATTTAAACTCTGAAAATTATTTTGAAAGATGAATCATGAGGCTAAAAATCTGTTATTGATAGTCCTCTTGTAGTCTAATACTCATCCTACACATAGTTGTAGAGAGCAAAGAGTCAGTTACATGTCAGATGGAAGTGTGGAAATGGAAAATGTTTGCAAAACTCAACATTTTTARCTAAACCTCAGAACTTTCTGAGATTTTTTACTATCTCCTTGTCTATAATACAACCATATATTTATAATCTAAATTTTAAATGTTGCACATATGTGCAGAATTATGACCCTATTAGACAAGAATTCAAACACTTCTCTCAAGGTCAAGGGAAATGGAATGAGATTAATACTGCTGAAACAATACTTAGTATTTTGATAAACTCTTGGACTGTTTYTTGCTAAAGGAGCAACTATTTCAAAGTACTTTATGATGCTTTCTTGGATAACAGTGTATTTGATATATAGAGTATATTTACAAGTTGCATTTTTTTCTTTTAAAATCTGCTTAATAGTTCAGACTKCCAGAGGAATATGTATTATGAGCTAAGCTACAGTTACATTTTGATTAGGCAAATAATTCCATTCATTTCACTAGTACAGTTCCTGAAGTATAGAACAATGAAATGAAACCACAAAATTTGCACTGATTTATACTATATGCACTTCCTATTTTGAGAATAATTTTCGATTACTTCCAGGTGGTATTGCAAGAGTAACTTCAGAGTAAAATATAYGTCACTTAGGCTATCAAACCTGTCAGTATTCCATCTTCATACCCTTTTTGTTTTCTGGACTCTTCTCACTTTGATTTGGTAGCATAGCTCATATTCCATTTCATTATGGATTTAATTTAATGGCAATACATTAGGAGTGAAAAATATTGTCTTTTGAAATTTGTATTCAGGAAATATTGTATTGTCATTGAGCGTAAGGAATCAAATTTATGCAAATTTCAACCACTACTAATGAAGGCTTAGAATCAGTCAATCAAGTGGTGGGTTATTCCTGGCTGGATGCCAGGTGCCCACCAAGACCACTCTATCACTCCCCATCTCAGCTGGATTGGGGAGAAAAAATAAAACAAAAGGCTCATGGCCTGGCATAAGGACAGGGAAAGATCACTCACCACTTACCATCACAGGCAAAATAGGCTCAATCTGGGGAAGAAATTAATTAATAAAATTTATTGCAAATTTGTCCCCATTTTCCTTGTAGGTCCCCTTTAAGTACTGAAAGGCACTTAAAGGTCTTCCCATAAGGTCTTYCCTCCTCATTTCTCCCCATTTTTGATAGAATTTTCTTCACCTCTTGACATAAAACTGTAATGCTTTAACACTCCTAACTCCTGTTRATACATTTAGGAAATTTAGAACCTATGACCTGATGAACAAAATTTGTGAGCACATATGTGCATGTATCTGCCTAACAGATAGAATGGACAYGGGAAAACAGTAAAACTAGCATCTCATAAATAAATAATGTTTTTTTACTGGAAAATAACATCTAAAAATATTAGTTGAGTGCCAGGCAGGGCTGGTCTTTCTTCCTCTTTAAACTTAACGTCTAATCTAATACTTCTTAAACAGCAAATACTTCTTAAACAGCATGGGAAAAATTTTAAGCTGTTATGAATTAAATATTACAAAATTAAAGTATATTTATAATATACATTACTCATTTTGGTAGCACATCAGCAAATGAATAGGCATTCTTTCAGTTAATACTCCTTTCTTTTATAATTTGTCATGAGGAAAAACAAACAAAACACAAGATATTTCAGCTCCTTCATCTTTTTATGTTTACTTCCTTTTTCCTTGAAGATTCCTTATAAATATAAAGATGAAACCACTTCTGCAAGAATAATATGGTAAGTACATGATTTGTTTTTTTATAAAATAAAAAAAATCTGGAAGCACTGAATATTTGAAAGCTTTTTACAAAAGAAAAAGCAAAAAACTTCAGCTTATTTTAAGAAACGCTGAGTTARATGTACTGAATAACATATGTTCATTGGTATTTTGGCTTCTTCAGAAGCCAGAATGCCTGTAATATAATATTTTTTGTTAAAAGGAAAAAAAATTGAAGGGTGAAAATTATTATCTAGAAAATTTGAACAGAAGGATTTTTGTTTGAGAGTTCATATTCTAGCTGAACTGAAAAGGAGAAAAAGGGAATGATCATAAAGAGAACCATATGGGAGACAGTCACTAAGCTACTGAGCAAAGAGATATAGTTCTCTCCCTTTTAAGTTTCATCCATGCATGAATTTGTCACTSTTGTTCAAGAATTATGTATTTTATTTGCTGGAGAGTCAGTCCTCTTCAGAAACCAGTAAAAAATGTGCCATGCTGAAAGGCCACATTTTAGGTCTCTGAAAATCCCTTTTCTCTTTTCTGAAAATCCCTTTTCTGTTTTCCATAAAATTGTTTCTTGGACAGCAATTCTCCTAAGCAGCAGATTTAGGACCTGATTGGATTCCCATTACATGTCAATAAAATTTTGACACTTGAGAGTAGGACTAGGTCTACAATCCTAGGGTAATTATGATTGAGAGGTCTTAAAAAAAMCTGCTTTCCATTGAGTATTACAGTCATCAGTTTTTGAAAGTCTCCATTCCATAACTAGCTCCTTCATTTTTCAAATCCCAGCCTTTAAGACATACTTAAGTGTATAGAAAGTTGCAGTGAACTTTGGTGTATAAAGCTGTTACCATGATGTCTTGCTGAATTACTGTCTGAAGCAGCAATTGGATTCCAAAGCACCAAATTCATAATAGACTTAGGAGCCAAAACTCCACAGAGTTTTGAACCTTCTGTACTTATATACTCCCTTCTCAAAGCCTCTGTAAATAAGGCATGAATTTTTGTAATCGTGAATGTTGTGTACATATATTTTTTATTAACGTCTTAATAGAAAAATCCTTGAGCTCACATTGGAAAATAGCATTGCCTTTATCTAGAAATATCTTGAAAATAATAGTGGTGTTGGAATTGGAGTTTTTTAGGAGCACAGAATTGTGTAAAACATATTAATAACAAAATATTTTATGGCAAAATTTTGAAGAATATGCTCTACTGTGGTATCACAGTAGATAACTTGTCCTTAAAAAAAGCTGTTGATGGAATCAGTTAGTTTCAGCAGAGTTTTTTAGTAGTACTCAGACTAAACCTATAATTGGGCAGCTCTCTAAGCAAGGATTTTTCATCTAAAGTCATATTTATTRTTCAATTTTCTGACATTACATTCTCTTGCTATTAAAGTACATCTTCACAAACCGAACGACTGTGGCTCCTTGGGATTTAGAAGTGCAATTACAGTGAGAGCAAAGTAAACACTGTTTCAATTTCCATGATTAGTGAAATATGTGGGGGGTTTTGCAATGTTGTTATAATAATTTTTTCTAAGTTAGCTTTGTTTCCCTTGTTATCAGATGATTGTAAATCTACAGTGACAACTGAGAAATTTTTGAACAAGTTTTCTTTTGATTCATAAACAATTTTCTACTAAAGTAAACAAATAATATTTTACACACTCAGTTCTTTGATGTACAGATGACTTGGAAAAAAATTATACTTTTTCCCTGGAAACATACATTTTTGAAGAAAGTAAGTGAGAAAGGCAATGCCCCCTTCTTATTAAAACTTTGGAAAATAGCTGGAAAAATCATTGTTGTAGTGTGATGCCTCAAGTTTCAGCCTTTCTGTTTTTCAGATTCTATTCTGTCTTAGCATGTAAGTCTAGGCTTCATATTAGGGGATAGTAMGCTCTCTTCACAGAATAGGTAGACAAAACAATTCCTTCTCTAGCTGGGGACCCAAGGACAGCTGATCCAGATCTCAGCCCCAAGAGCATAAACAAGGGTGGACCAAAGACAGAAAACAAGAAGGATGGGACTTCATGGGCAAAAGCTGTAATTGGACAATTACCTCCAATATACTAATGGACCAAAACTTACAAAATGTGAGACCCCATGACCTGTCATCCATTTTGTGGCCATTCTGGATTCTGTTGCCCAAGGAGGATCTATTTGAGGCCTCTTAATAAATACCTACTTTATTTGTCAACTCTGTCTAGTCTCTGTTCTAGGTCAGCCTTCACAAGGCATCAGTGGGGGTGTTTTTGGGAAGGGCAAAATATATCATGTCCTGCCTACAGGACTGGGAGCTATACTTTAATSTCATCCATCCTATCTCCACTATGACTATGAGTGCTTCACTTTTTTGAAAGTGGGCTGTGTGAGATAGGATGCAATGGAAGTTTGTGTAGATCATGCCATCTCTGGATCACGGTTGGGCAGACTCAGAGCTATTGAAGTAGTTCAGTCTTCCAGGATGAAAAGAGGTATTCCTGAAATTACCTCTGAGGGGYTGTCAGTGTTTCAGTGCTCCAAGTGGCATACATTAAAGGATTGCTTGAATTTCTGGAATAAGGAAGTAAAGAGTGTACTTACTAGTTCAATAGAGTTGTAGCAGAGTTGTATGTAAAGTTGACATAACTACTCYGGCTTTATTCTGATATCACTGARTGCAGACCATGGCYATTTGCTCCTTTCATTGTTTGCTTTAAGTAATAAACTTYAAATTACTCCTTACAGATAGCTTTGTTTGTTTACTTGACATTTTTAGTCAGTTTCAGAGATATCTTTCTAACAAGTGTCTTGTCACCATGGATTTATTTTATGTGCACAGCAAAGGAATTGATTGGACTGAACTAATTTTGTGTTAATGCTGCTTCCACCTGTACCTCTTTATATCTTCTGCTTTAATCAAGGATTAGTTAGGAATTGGTAGACACTAATTTTTTTCTACAAAATTGTTTTAGGATTTCAAGCCACAGACATCCTTGGCGTCACTTTAGGCCAAAATTTATGTCTTTGTGCTTAGAGTTCTATCACAGACAAGTGGAAGTCTTACTGTTATCAGCTACAGTGGTATTATCTATCAATGTGATGAAGATTGGCTAAATGAGAAATTTTACTTTTTAAATAGTTTAGACAGAGGAGGKAAAGGGGGAAGAGAAGAAGTAGATGGACCTATGTGATGCAGATTAAACTTTTAAATCCAAAATGTAAAACTTGAAAATTATCACTGAGGTGCTCTCTAGATCTAAACCATGCCAAGCTGGATAGGTAGGTGTTAAATTCTGAGCACCAGGGTCTTTGCCTCTATCCTGTCCACAAAGCAGCCTTCCCACTACTTAGCCTGTCCATGTGGCAGGGGCTGGGACCCATGCCTCTGTCTGCCAGCTGGCTGTTCTAAAGAAATAAGAAATAATTCACCCTTGCTCTCCTTGTGTAGCTGAAAAATTATTTAATTACTTCACGCGAAGGGGAACACATTCAGTGGGAAAAATTAAAAGCATATTGATGGACTAGATGACYTTTAAAGGTTTCTTCCAACCCAAAGTATTCTATGATTCTATGATCTAGTCAAATTTGTGACTGAATCTTGAATGAATTTTTTTGATTCATCCATGTACAAGTTATAGTCTTCCCCAGTAGCAAGGAACTCATAATGAGATAGTTACCTAAAAAACAAAATGAGTCCCACTAAAAGTCTGTCAAATTTAATTTATCTTGCTATATTTATAGTAATTGATTCCTGGGTTATGTGATTGAAAGTTAGCAATCATGTCTACAAGAGCTTTATCTTGCATCCTTTTTTTTTTTGTAGAGAACATTGAAACAGAATTATTTCATTTGTGGAAATCAGAACAGGTAGAGGCAAAACTTGACAAGAAACACACTTTCTCATCCATATTTTCTGCAGATTCACAACTTTATAATCAGGACATTCATTCTTGTGTTTCACAGTTTTAGATGCCATCATAGAATATGCTTAGCTCTAAGTTTCTAAGTAGCTTTGTCTACGGTTTTATGTATATATATATATATATATATATATATATGTAGATGCGCTTCAAGATTACTTTCAAAGTTATGCTACTGTACAGAAACCCCTTAAAATCTTTGTGAATCTGTTAATCTTTTTTCAGCACTTTAGGAAAAGGCAGATATGCAGACCCTAGAGTGAAAGCTTCTGCCTGGCACCAATGTAACTGGACAATACTTATGTAGCCTAACAACTGACTCTGTGCCCGTCCATTATGAATTTTGTATATGAAGCTCTGAAATATACTAGCAGTGCAAGTTTTATTTGATTTTCCATTATTGAGCCCCTGTAGAAATGATAATTAGCTTCATCTCTAGAGGCAGAAAAACTGAAATAAGTTTGACTTGGTTGATGAGATATAAACCCATTTCAAATATGGAAATGATATGCTGTGATATACATGAGTAAAAAAACTCCCTAATATGCTGGATTTTGTGTGTGTGGCTGCCTGACACAGCTTTAATTTACAGTTCCTCATTTTCTTCAGCCTCTAGTACTCAGACAGTGAAATCTTAGCCACCATTTATTTTATATACATGTAAGATATRCACCTCAACCCTTCCCGTAGCCCCACAGCCTGGGCTAGACCCACTGAGACTTAGATTTCTCATCATACTATTTGATTTTAGAAGTCCTTGTCCAACAATATAGGGATATAAATAAAACAGAGATTTTTCAAATAGTTAAGAGTTTGCCTAAACCCAAATGTCTAGTGTCATTTGAGATCCCATTGGATATCTTCCTGGCTTCCAGCTGCTKCTCTCAAAGGACACAATCCTCCACAAGTCCTGTGTTACATCTTTTAACCCTGCAACAGCAGCAACATCTATGTTTAAGGGTGCTTTAATGACATGAAACATCCATCTTCAGGTAACTGAACCTTATGCCAAAGTGCAAGATACAATCTGAGATAAAGTACTGAGTATGTAATGAGCAGGCAGTGAGTAGTCATATCTTAGTTAACTAAGCTTTCATACCAGACAGTAAAGGCTTAGTCAATAGAGTGTGGAGAGCAGTTTGGCTCACTATGAAAAAGATCCTAAAGGAAACATCATACTACGAATTAGCTCTCAGATCCATCAATTGCATTTACTAGATCTCCATTGTCTATGATGCAAGTCTGGACAGCTCATATGCCGTTAGACAATTTAACATAGAAACCTAAATATAAGTGTTTTAATCTTGAACTGAATCTTGGATGCTAACAGCTGAGCTTGTCTTTTGTTGTGACTGGAAATTTTAGATCCCTTTCAGACTTCTGCTTTTGATTAGTTGAAGGGTATGCCAGCAGTACCTATTTCTTTTCCTTTACTGTAAGGGTGACTAGCTCAGCCATTAATATCTGCTAGTTTCTGAAATACACTATGTTAGCGGTTCACCCAGTTTCTTCATGCCTAGGATTGCTCACAATCTTAAATTTAATATCATTYTCAAAAGTACTAGTATACTATAAAGTGAATATGTCCATGGCTCAACTCCATCAGTCAACTAAGTGCCAAGCAGTCACTTGCTTACTCCCCTGCCCTAGTGGGATGGGGAGAAGAATGGGGAAAATGTAAAACCTGTGTGCTTAGCTAAGAACTGTTAAAAAAAAMCAACAACAACAAAACCAAAACACCACCACCAACAAAAAAACCCACAAAAAAACCCACAAAACAAAACAAAAAAAAMCCCTGAAGCAAAACAAGTGATGCACAATAGAATTTCTTACCACCCTCTGACCAATGTCCAACCTGTCCTGAACAGTGATTGGCCCTTCCTGGCCAGCTCCCCCCAGTTTATATACTGAACATGATGTTCTGAGGTAAGGAATAGCCCTTTGGCTTGTTTCAGGTCCTGGCTGTGCTCCACACTGGCTTCATCTGCACTTCTTCACTGGCAGAGCATGAGACACTGAGAAGTTCTTCCTTTATAGCAAGCAGTAGTCTGCAAAAGGCAAAACATCAGTGTTTTATCAACATTATTCTCATACTGAATTCAAAACACAGCACTCTACCAGCCATTAGAAGGAAAATTAACTCTTCCAACTGAAACAAGGACAACTGGAAGAAGTTAAAGGACTTCTTTCTTGCTGAATTTTTAAGAGCAAAAGGAGCTCCTGACTTCATTCCTGTTTCTGTTGTCTTGCTGGTTTTCTTACTTGAAAAATGATCTAATGAAATTTTTACCACACTTCTACATTTTATATTAGCCAATTAAAGGTGCTTGTCAAAATAGTAGCAACTAATCATTCCCACAAAAGCAGTAAAGTAAAGAATTCAGTATTGATAACATTTTCAACTGATGATTACTCCTATAAAAAATSAAACCCTGGAAGTAATTTGTTAAAATTGTAAAAATATTTTGTTTTACAATTCTTTGGAAAAATAACAACCATTTTTGTTGTTTTTGACTGGGATAGAGTTCATTTTCTTCATAGTAGCTAGAATGGAGTTAAGTTTTGCATTTGTGCTGGAAAGAATGTTGATAACACAGGGGTGTTTTCATTTTTGCAAGCACAATGTCAATGCTTTTTTGGCTCCTCATGCCATCAATGAGGAGTCTGAGGGTGCACAAGGACTTGGGAGGGGACACAGCCAGGACAGGAGAATACAAATACCAAAGGGACATCCCATACAGCATGGRGTCATGCTCAGCACATAAAGCTGGAGGGAGAAGGAAATGGAGAACATGCAGAGTGATGGCATTTGTCTTCACAAGTCACCATTATGTGTGATTGTGCTGGTTTTAACAATCAGCTAGGAAATAAACTCCAAATATGCTACTCTTCCCCCCTGCAACCCTTTGATAATGGAGGGCCATTAAGGGGAGATTATAAATTGAAAATAAAAAAATTACAAAATTCACAATAACCACAGCAGTAAGTACACAAACCATAGGAAAAAGTACAGAAAAAGAAGGTGTCCTATGCACAAAAGGGCATTCACCACTGGGAACAGAGCAAGACAGTGCCCAGTGTCGTTTCCAAACAGGGGCAATATGGTGGGGAAAGCTTCCTTGGATTAACGTTTTCCACCCCATACCCCCTCCAGCCCAAAACAAATGAAAATCTGCAACAAAACAAAACCTATAGGCTAGTTCATCCAAATAAAGGGGCTCTACAGCGGCTGGCTGAGCTCAGTCCTCTGTGATTGCTTGCAATACCACCTCCAACTCTGTGCCACTCGGAGCTGTCTGCTTTAACTCTGTAACTCCAGAGCAGTGCTCTGGAGGAAAAATAGGAAGAGGGAATGAAGCCAGCAGACAGCAGAAGGGCCCAAGAAGCCTGAGGTTGGAGAGGGTAGTCCACTGCACTGCAGTGACCTAGGCAAGAATGACAAGCTTCCTGTTTCTGGTCCCAGTATTTCCTGCTGAAACCAGGCCACCCAGCAATGACATGAGTGGAATAAAGAGCATTAAAATCTCTACCACCTTTTCTCTGTAACCAGGACAGTGGGGGAGCCCTGTCTTCSTGGAGATTTGAATGCCTCTCTGCTCAAGGGAAGTGGTGATTGAATTCCCTGCTTTGTTTTGCCTGCATGCATAGCTTTAGCTTTACCTGTTAAACTGTCTTTATCTCCATCCATCAGTTTCCTCACTTTTACCCTTCTGATCTCTCCCTCATCCCACCAGAGGGACATGAGAACCAGCTGTGTGGAGCTCAGTTTCCCAGTGGGGCTAAACCATGACAAAATTTAAGGCAACAATATGCCTTCAATTTAGTAAGCAGCTTTAAGACCTTTGTATTAATGCTCGTCTGAAGATACATGGTACAATTTCACTTCTTTCCTGCCTTATATTAAATTGAAACATGAACTTCCATTATATTTGMCTGTGATAATTCAGTATAGTAGAAAGTCTGAAAATAATAATGATAACCAGGAAGCAACTTAACTATTATGGATTTTTACTTACCTTTACATATCAAGATTTTGGTAGTGGAGGAGTTACAGGGTTGCCTTCTGTTAGAACTGTTAGAATCTGCTAGAGGCTTTCTCTGTGTCTGAYAAAGCCAATGTCAGCTGGCTTTTAGATGGACCCACTGCCAGCAAAGGCTGAGCTCACCAGTGACAGTGGTTGTGCCTCTGGGATAAGATATTTAGGAAGCAGGAAAAAAACCTGTGCAACTGCAGTGGAAGTGAGGAGTGAGAATATATGAGAAAAACTGCTCTTCAGACACCGAGGYCAGTGAAGAAGGAGGGGGAGGGATGCTCCAGGCACCAGAGAACAAATTCCTCGGCAGCCCGTGGTGAAGACCATAGTGAGGCAGCCCATGGAGGAGTACACASTGGAGCAGGTGGATGCCCCAAGGAAGTTGTGATCCTGTGGGAAATCTGTCCTAGAGCAGACTGGTCAGGACTTGTGACCCCGTGGAGGAACCATGCTGAACAGTCTGTTCCTGAAGGAGAGCTCCCTGTGGAAGAGACCCATGCTGGAGCAGCGGGAAGGAATGGAAAAGTAAAAGTCAGAAGGTCTGCAAAAACTTCCAAAATTTTATTAGTAAATTATACACTTGGCATGGAATGTTAACTTGGTAAGCTAGTTTCTTATCTTATAGCATAAACACATGGTTCTGGGTTTTGAATAAGGAGWAGGGTGCAAGAGAAGAGAGAGACCAAAGAGAGGGACAGTGAAAGGAAAGGGAAAGAAAAAGAGGAAGATCAGTTCTGGCTCCAGCATTGACCCAATTGATGGGCTTTGGGGATCTTTTGTGCTCTTGATTTTTCCCCCTACTGTGTCAGTCCTTRCTCGAAAATTCATGCTTGTTTCTCAACTTCATTCCTGTGCTTGAGCTTATCTCCAGGAGCCAGAACAAGGATATTTGTCCCAGGAAAATGCTTCCTTACCTCCATATGGCTCTCTTATCCATTTTTTTCCTACAGTGTGTTCTTACCAACAGTCCTTGGTTGGCTCCATGGCTCTCTGGCTATTGTTTTGAGACAAACACATTAACCACTTATCTTCTGGGCTTCTACACTGTGCCCTTGTAGTGCTAATGAAGTGGRGTAGAGTAAATCAGGACAGGTAGTATCACAGGGTGAGGCAAAAATRGTTTAAGATTTGATTTTTTTCTCATGCCTTACTCTGATTCGGTAATAAATAATTTCCCCCAAGTTTCCCCAATAACTTTCTTTTACTTTGACAGGAATTGGTGAGTGGTCTCTTTTTTCCTTCTCTTTATTCATGACACTTTCACTATATTTTCTCTTCTCTGTTGAGCTGAGGAAAAGAGTGATAGAGCAACTTTGGTGAGTGCCTGGTATCCAGCCAGCCAAACCACCACATATTCTGTACCTGAAGTAAATTGCATATTAAAATAATATAATTTTAAGTTATAACTAGGCAGTCAGAGAGTAAAAATTAGGGATGCTACTGAAGGTAAAGACTGAATACTGAAATGGGAGATATGAAGAGCATTGCTGGAGAAGTTATGTAGACTAGCAAGATGCAAAACTGTATTTCACATCACTAGGTAGTCTTAGGATTTCTGTTCTTTCATGTCTACTAGTAACAACTTCCTGTCAATATTAATAAGACAATGTAAAAACAGATTAGGTGGCAAAATGTAAAATAGCACCTACTTTGTTTTTCATACACAGAAGCAGGGCTTTCTTACTGTATTTTTTTGTCATATTTTGAGTCCCTCTTTGCATGCACGATTTATGTGACTTTTCAGAATCTTAATGATTCAGGTGTCCCTGTGATTTTTTAGTTATGTGTCTGACAATGGAAGCACCTAAAATCATTGATTCACTTAAAAATTCAGGTTTTCATATGTATATATTATTTTATATTCTTTTTACAGTGTTTGAGAAAGAGTACTATAATGTAATATTAATAAGGATGTTCTTGGTGACAATGATTTGACAAAAGCATTTCCATAAAATTTGCAAAACATATAGCTTCAATTTTATTGCATTTCCCTGCAGAGTTAGCAGTGAAAAACCTTTCAAAATTATAGTATTATAGCAGAGGCAGAACTGAAAGGCTTTTAAAAATAAACCAGTCTGATTTACCTGTCTAAGTAAGATGAAATGGAAAAATTAAACTCTATACAGTGACGAGCAATGTAGATTAAAAGAAATTATTTGGCATCTAGAATGTCATTTAAAACATAGACGAGAAGAGATTTTTCAAACTGTGGTAGGGCAGAACTAGTGTGAATTGGCAGACCTCCATTGATTGCATTGGAACTTTGCCTATTACATTAGCTGAGGATGTGAGTTTATATGAGTTTTAACTTCATAGCATCCCTTAAATCATCCGGAATAAGATGCCTTAGTGACTCAGTAAATCAAGGCAAGATCAAATAATTATTAAAAAATAAATGAGATCTGTTCTTTAGTGCAATACAATTTTATTTTGAATAGCACTTCATAAAAATGCATCCCAAGACACTTTACAAGAAAAGCTATAAATAATAAAATTATGTGGTTTCATAATAAATAATAGATTAAAAGCTGTTAAGGGTTTTGGAGAAATAGTTTCATCTTATGCGTAGAATAGAGCAAAGATTTTGTGGGKTGAAACAGGACAAGGATGGTAGTTTAATTCAGAGAAGAAGAGATATTGAAACTAAAATCTGAATGAAAGGGCAAGGGGAAAAAAATAAAAATTTTTCATGGCTGAAACCTTATATGCAAATAAATCTATATTTCCTTATTTTTTGGAGAGTAGTTCAATCTCCAGATAACAGTCTACTCAGGAATTGGGAATATTTTCAGGCCTGCTGAAAACTGAGCTGTTTTGCCTTGCAGGAAGAGAGCATAGCCTGAGCAGTGTGTATCATAATTAATCTTGTACGTAGCTTTATGTGGACAAGAGAGTCAGTGTCCCCACCCTCCAGCCCCTTCCCCAGGTGAGAGGCTCTTTAAAAGAATGAGTCAGACAATGTATTTGTTTGGTTCTGTGTTAAAAATGTAAGGTGAGGGAGGAAGTACCACAGGGGGAAGAGTGGAGCCTGGTTTTTCTTTGCACTTCTCACTCTTGACTCCCAGCGCAGCATTGTTTTTTTCCTTGTTGTTATGGACTTCATGCCTCTGCATGTGACTCAAGGCTGGTGATTCAGATGCTGAGGAAGATACTAGTGCTTAGGAATTACAGCAGCATTGCAGTGACCATGCCACTAGTGTATGTATCTTTAAGCTAAAAGTTRTGTCTTTAAACTCTTATATATTTATCCTTTTTAATGTGTGTGTCTATCTTTCAACAAATTATTTTATCATATACATTCCAGTAGGAAAGTTTTCAGACATACACCTCAAAGACCGTAGGAGGTAAGAAATTAATAGTGCAAGGGTGACTTGCTGCCAGGGAGCTTCTAGAAATCCATTGGAGATGCAATGATGAAAATATGCCTAGGACATGACAAAGAGAAGGAATTGCAGGGGTATTCAGAAGGAAGAAGGAATCAGAGAGCCAAAGGGAAATTGGGGAACAGTTACAGCAGTGGGAGACGCAACTCTTCCTGAATGAGATGCAAAATTAGCAGAGTCTCCTGCTGTTCCTTCTCTACCCAAGAATTTCTTAGCTTTATACTCTCAGCCCACAGTAACTGGCAGCAAATGTAACATATCTGCTAATCCATTTTGAAGAATATTTTGGTAATAAATTCTTTCCTTTYGCCTTATTGGCAAACCCAGTACATTCTCACAATGACTTAAGAAGCCCCTCTGTTTGGAAATGTTCTATATCAGGCCAGCTGCTGTTCAGGGTCACCATTTCCTTTCTCCAAGGCAAGCAAACTGGGTAAAAYAAAGTAATTTGTAAAATCCTTATATATGGGACTCCAGACAACTTTTTGAAGTTTTCTGGAGTAGTGTAAGTTATTAGGTAACAATACTAAAAAAATAAGCTCTCTATGACTAGAATGCGGTAAACATTCGTATTATACTCAGATTTTGATAATGTATGAACACATTCATTTCACAAACAATATGTACTTTACATATAGTGATATGCTATGGATAGATGCATGGCAGGTCTCATGCTGGGCCTTTTCATTTTCATCCATGTTCCTTTGTGTTCCACACAAACGTTAGAATGGAACTATTCAAAAGATGGCATGAATCAGATATGGTAGTTTTGTACTTAGGTTCTACAAGCTTAAGGATGTCTTAGCCTCATGTTGAACAAATTGCACAGCTACATTAGAAATTATGGTCTTCTGCCACCCTTGAGAGCTCAGCTACCCTTCAAAATACTTGATGGCTCTTCTGTCTTCTTTATATGCATTTATATTTACAATCAAATTTAATTTTAAAATTTTTATAACCTATCATTGAACAGAATACTTTTGCTGGCCATGACAAGAGGATTTATTATTGTTAATACCCTCTAATGCAAAATTTGTAATAATAATAATAATGTCTTCTTGCTATTTGGAATTATTTTTATTTTTAAAAGTGCAAAAGCCAATAATAGAAAAGTACACTTTTAAAGCTAAAATACTGTACAAAAGGATTTTACCTGTAACTACAGTAGCAAAACCTTTTTTCCAGGTGGAAAAGACCTATTTCCTTCACTTGACAAACATCACTTCTCTGTACTCGTTATTCCTGCACTCGTTATTCCAGTGATTAGTTGGGTGACTATGAGAGTTATTTGCATCTTTTGTCTCTGCTACAGCATTGGTGCCTGGGGAGAGTAGGAAACCTTGGTTAATATTAATGAAATATTTTGGGACGTGGAGCAGAGCACTAACTTCTGCTGCCTGGGCAGTAATATTACTCCTCATTAAAGAGGAAGTTCATCTCACATTCAATTACAGATGCCTGAAAACTGTTTTCCAGGCAATCTATGCTCCTTAGACAAGAGAAAATGGGGAGGAAAGGATCTGTTTCCCCCTGGGATTTACTGCTCTCTTTACATATACTACTGCTGACCAGCTGGAAGATTTTGTTAAGTGACTTGTTGGTCAGAGAGATGTCATATTCAGAGATGATGAATGATTCTGGGCTTCTGCTCTAAGACCTAGCAAAAATAATGCAATAGTCTCAAAGGAATATTGGGAGTTTTATCTGTAACAGCTTCAGAAATGCAGCCACATTTCTGATGTTCTAAATTCTAGACAAGTAAAAGCCCGGCAGCTTTAGTTTTTGGGGYTTTTTTTCGAGCATAACATTTTGTACACTGTTAACCCTTTTGAATATGAGTCCAATGGGGTTGCCTTTGTTCAGTAAAAGACTGCAGGGCTTGGAAGTTCAAGAGGAAGAGAGGAAGCAGAGAGGTCATACAACACTTATGCCACTTGCTGGGTTTTGCCTCAGCTTTTATTCTGAGATTTTTTTCTAATCAGTATAAAATACATGATTCTCTTGTAAATATGCAGTTCAGAAACACAACACAAAGTCAATTCTTATGAGTTAGCAAAAGAGAAGGCAGCTGATGGAAATTATGAACTATTTAAAAGTTGAATTTGGATTGTGTTTTGGGTGAGATACTTTGTGTATCAAACTTGTGAAATTCGAAATCATATATTTTTCCCTAAATCTCTATTCCAGCCTTATTGAAGACAATAAGTCGGTCTTAAGGAGTTGGCTGGAAGGTCACACTCAAAGGCTTGAGGTCAATGGTTTGATGTCCAAGTAGAGATAAGTGAAAAGCGTCCTTCCTCGGGGGCTGGCTTTGGGACCGGCACTTTCTATTGTCTTTGTTRGTGGCATGGACAGTGAGAGAGCACTTGCCAGCAATGCCAGCTGAGTGGTGTGGTTGACACTTCAGAGGAAAGGAATACCATCCAGACCTTGGCAGCCTTGAGAGAGACAGGCCTGTGTGAACTTGATGAAGTTCAACAAAATCAGGTGCATGTAGATTAGGGAAATTCCAAAAACAGCTGCAGGCTGGGTGAAGAATGAATTTACAGAAGCTCTGAGGAGAAGGACTTGGGTGTGTTGGTTCATGAGAAGCTCAACATGAGGCAGCAACGTGCACTTGTTGTTCAGAAAGCCAAATGCATCCTGGGCTGCATCAAAAGCATCATGGCCAACAGGCTGAAGGGGGTGATTCTGTCCCTCTACCCCACCCTGCTGAGACACCACCTGTATTACTGCATCCACTTCTGGATCCACAATATAAGAAGAACATGGACATTTTAGAGCAACTCCATAGCAGGACAACAAAGATAAGAGGACTGGAGTGAGGAAAGGCTGAGAGAGATGGGGTTATTCAGCCTGGAGAAGACAAGACTTTGGGGTGACCTAATTGAGGCCTTTCAGTACTTAAACAGGGTTGACAAGAAAGCTGGAGAGGGACTTTTGACAAAGRCATGTAGTAATAGGAAAAAGGAAAATGGCTTCAAAGGGAAAGAAAGTAGGTTTAGAATAAATATTAGGAAATTCCTTACTGTGAAGGTGGTGAGATGCTGGAACAGGTTGCCCGGAGATGTTGTGGCTGCCTTATACTTGTGTGGAAGTTTTTAAGGCCAGGTTGGATGGAGCTCTGAGTAACCTGGTCTAGTGAAAGGGGTCCCTGTCCAYGGCAGGGAGTTTGGAAGTGTATGACTTTTAAGGTCCCTTCCAACCCAAGCCATTGATTTTATGATTCCATGGTTTGCTGTCATATATTGTGAGAAAACATTTATTTGCAATATAAAACAGAATTTCACAGTCTGTTTTGGTACTAGATATATTTGTTAGTTAGAATCTACCTGAAGATGAAGAATCAACACATGCAGGACAGGACAATTACCATATATTTTTAGGTGTTTAATGCTCTTTCTTTCACCTCCATTTTATTATGAGGGGAGAAAGAATTTGAACCCAGTAATAATGAAAGGACCATAAAATAACATATGCTGACACCTGGGAATATTAATTAAAATTCTGGACTGTAATTGATTTCTGGAGTACATGGAAAAATCCAAAATTCATTGATTTTGGAAACCATGACATTCACAAAACAGAAAGTTTGCTAGACTGTGATATAACTCAGAGCAGTTTCCCTTAKAAAGTTTTGCTGAAATAGGTGTTTTAAAAGAGAAACCTAAAATCTTAAATTGGAAATGATCATTACATGCAATATGATTTACACATATTGTTTCCCTATTTTAGACTGAAATATCTTCTTTGGAGGACAACCTTCACTGCTTTCAAGTGAGGCATTATTTCCACCTGAAATACTGTTTGGTTCCTTTTTTAAGATTTCCCAAATGCTTATCAACTCTAAGGCCTTTCTCATGTACTTTAAGCTTCCTCTGTTGAATCTGATCATGACTTTATTTGCAGGTTCAGGAAACAGTACAGAGCTATAGTGTGCTCAGCATGCTAACGACAACTGGCTCCAAACCCACAAATCCTGACAAACTCTGTAGTCTGAGGATGTGTTTCTACTTTGGTAACATTTTGTTTTCAATTATTATTTTTTTTATTTAATAAGATTTTAAAAATRTTTCTACATTATTTTTGTTTTACTTGTAGAGGGATTTTTTAAAATTATACCATTATTTTAGTTTTTAGAACATAACATTTTTAACAGTTCATTTACAGCATGTTCTAACTGCTTATGATACTTAAAAATATAAGTAACTATTAGAYGAAAGTTTAAAAACAATATGCTCAGTGAACAGCAATGATTTCAATGACATTTTTGGTGGAGTTGGAACAGAGAGGCTGCACACACACTCTCAGTGGTTATACTGAGATGATGTACCACAATGGTTCCAAAGGAGCTGTTACAATATACCCAGTCAATGATCCATGAACAAAGAAAGATTTAGTCAATTTGAAACCAATCCCTTCTAACATGTTAAAAATAAACAAGCAAATGGTCCTATGCTCTGCTGCTTCACACAGAAATTTCCTCCTTTACTCACAGGTAATGCACCTATCTTCTGCCTCATCCTCATAGTTCTCCCTACTCTGTCTTCTGAAGTACTTGAAGGACTAAAAATAAGAAAATATTTTAGTCTGCTTTGATTATTTTCAGGTCTTGGGAAGAAGAATGGATGATTTGCAAATCAATATATTGTTGTGGTTTAACCCCAGCCTGCAACTAAGCCCCACAAAACTGCCTACTCATCCCCCCCACTGGGACAAGGGAGAAAATCAGAAGGTGAGAAGTGAGTAAAGTGAGAAAAATCAGTGGGTTGACAGTTTAAATGCAAAACCTTTGCATGGAAACAAAACAAAACAAGGAATTCACTCACCACTTTTCTATCGCTGACGGAGTCTATGGCTCTACATTCTTCATCGCTACTGGTTTCCACGGCCTACATGTGATCATCGGCTCTACATTCCTACTAGTATGCCCCCTACGCCTAATTAAATACCACTTCACATCAAACCCCCACTTTGGATTTGAGGCAGCTGCCTGATACTGACACTTTGTAGACGTCGTATGACTTCTCCTCTACATTTCTATTTACTGATGAGGATCTTACTCTTCTAGTATAYTAATTACAATCGACTTCCAATCTTTAGAATCTGGTTCAAATCCAGAGAAGAGTAATAAACATAATCTCATTCATACTAACCCTATCACTAACTCTAAGCATCCTCCTAACCGCACTAAACTTTTGACTCTCCCAAATGACTCCAGACTCAGAAAAACTATCTCCATATGAATTTGGATTCGACCCCCTAGGATCCGCCCRACTTCCTTTCTCRATCCGCTTCTTCCTAGTAGCTATCCTCTTCCTCCTATTSGACCTAGAAATCACCCTACTCCTCCCACTACCATGAGCCACCCAACTACAATCCCCCACCACTACTCTAACTTGAACCTCCGTACTCATCTTCCTCCTTACCCTAGGGCTGGTGTATGAGTGAATACAAGGCGGATTAGAATGAGCAGAATAACAGAAAGTTAGTCTAACTAACTTCCTATCAGCAGACGTGTGTTCAGCTATCCCCAGGAAAGCAGGGCTCCCTAACATATAACAAAGGTTTGGGAAGACAAACACCTTCCAATTCTGCCTCCTTCTTCTTCCCTCACCTTCATATGCTGAGCATGACCCCATACAATATGAATTGTCCCTTTGGTATTTGGGGTCACCTGTCCTGGCTGTGTCCCCTTCCAAGTCTTTGTGCACCCCCTGCCTCCTTGCTGGGGATGTGGCAAGAGGAGCAGAAAAGGCCTTGACTCTGTCCAAGCACTGCTCAGCAATGACTAAAACGTCCCTGTTATTGACACAGCACAAATCCAAAACACACCCATTCTGAAAAAAATAACTCTATCCCAGCCAAAACTAACATAAATAGGTATTACTAGTGACTTTAGGAAAATGAGTTTACATACCCAGCTTAACTACAGACATGAATGCAGCTTCTGACTAATTATCTATTTTACCAAGTATTTTAGCTCATCGTTTGAAAATGTGGATTTATTAACTGCTACTTGTTTAAACAGCAGTTCAATTCTAAAACTGTCTTTGATACAGATGATAGAGTGATACTTTATAAAGATGAGACAGAGACAGTAATAAGTATCAGGGATATTTGTATTTAGATCTTATGGAAAACAATCCTGTGGAAAATCCCTAGGAATCCAACATACTCCATCTAAATGTATAACAGACTTTTGTTTCATTATGAGAAGTCTGTCTTTCTCTTTGTTTTAATGGCATGACACTATGAATTTCCCAAAATAGCTAAGCAGGTGTGATATCACTGTTTATTATTAAGGGTTCATTGTCTGAATGGTAACAACCTCAAAGGATGCCAAGTTTTGTGAAACATACTTAACCTGCAGATGGAAATTCCATTACCTAGAGGTGAGAGCGTGACTAATCTAGACTAAATGCCTAAATTTGATGTGATAAAATGTAGATGTTGTACCCAAAATCCTGGAGTGCCTAAGGTTTCTGTCTAATATTCCAAATAATTTGTACAATTATAATAAAAAGACAATATACTTTAGGTCTAACTTCTACTGCCTGTCAAAGGGGATCTGGAACACATTTAACCTGTAGAGTRTAAACTGTATATATGTATTTAGGAGGGGGATAAAATGCTGAAATACCAAAATTGCTTATCTTTGTACAAACTCCATGAACATATGAATGTTGACAAAACATTGCATCATCACCGTCAGAAATCATAAGTTCTTCCTATAAATACTTGATAAATATAAAAGAATTGTAGGGTCATAGAATCATCAAAGCTGGAAGAGACCTTTAAAATCCTCCAGTCTGACTGTCCACCCAGCACTGTAACCATTAAACCACATCATCCAGCACCAGATCTGGACACCTCCTGAGCATCTCCAGGGATGGGGACTCCACAATGTCCTCATCACCCTAACAGTGAAATATTTTTTTTTTGGCTTCTTGGAGGACTTTGAGCAGGTAAGAAATCGAAGTAAGTAATTGAGAAAAGAAATTGATAAATGCTTCAGAACCCTAACTAATAAGCATTAAAAAATTACCAGCTGAGCAAAGGAATGTCACTATTGGGTTGAAAACCAAGTGTGAAAGGAAGAGTAAATGTCATTATCCTAGCAGTTGTGCTAATTCTTATGTATTAAATAAATAAAAAAAGAGAACATATAAGTAGTTATTAGCTGAACTGAACATTTGGARCTGCAGTACATGTAGTAAAAGTCCATAACCCTTTAGAAATACACTTATTTTCTTTTACTATGTCTTAAGGCTTTAGACCTTGTATGTGGACATGTTACGCAGAGAGAACTGAGAGAGTTATAAAATTTATTCCAACTCATAAGTTGTCTGATGCTTGTTTACTAAAATCTGGAGTTAAACTATTACTCATTCCTGAACAGATTAACAGTTTTAATGAAGTACTTGACTAAAAATGAACTTCTAAAACCTATGATGCTGAACTTTATATCCATCATACATAAAAAGGGGAAAGGTAAGATCAATTTACCATAATTTCTTCAGACATAAGTAGTTTTTGAATTCAGATAAGACTTGATAAAAAAATTAATTGATCGTATTTATAAAAAAATACATAATAGCCAATACTGGCATTCTCCCTAAAAATAGAATTCCAATACATTTTCATTAAAGACATTTTCACTATTATAATTCATTTATTCTTAAAAAATATTACTACTTTTTATTAGGTACAAAAAAAGATCCACAAAAATTCCATATGCCACTTAAAATCTAAGCTAAGTGTGTGTTTTCAAATATGATCACACTTTTTAAATTTTTCACTAAAAATAACACAATGAGACTGGTAAATTTTAGAAGGACCTATTTATATTTTTTTGTCAGAGTCCCATTAATTGAGTTGCATATAATTCTTGGGTAAGATCCTCTTTTGTATGCTACTTTCACATGTAACATATGTTAAGTGAACCTTTCTGTTACAAGACTTGTATTATGTTTTACTTCATACACACATCTGCACACAGAAATATGCATCTACCCATCCATCCACACATCCATCTGCCTATGTATTAAAGAGATTAATTTATCAAACATTAATCAATCAAAAGTGATGGAAATTCTGCACTAAACTAAGGAAAAAGAATAGGTATGTGTTCTCTGCTCTAATTAATCATTATTCAGCTTTGGGAAAAAAATTGAATTCTCAATCTAAACAATAACAATCAAATATAGGAAAGACAACATCTGATGCAAGTTGTCATAGATCCAGTGAGTTCAAAATAATGCCCTGCTTTGCACATGTTTAGCTGATAGACATGTGAATCTTTATAATATATATATGAGTATTCGCTCCTTCTATTCACTCCCTCTTGAGATTTGAGTCCTCATAGATTTGTTTATTATTTTGAAGGTTCTGAAATCAAATATCTCAGTTTCTTCTGTGATAGTCTACCTAACCTAAAATATAATAATATTCATTTTTTCACTTCTCTAAGAAATTCTTTTAATTTCTGCAGAAGACAGAGATTTTCAGGTACATTTCTTTTCCATGTGTTCGATACTAGAATTCTGTAAAAGCTTAGTTTTTGCTGCTTTTACTAAGTTTCTTTTTAGCCCATCTCTTTCTTATTTTTCCACTCTTACATACTTAGTTGGATTTTATGACTTTAGATTCAGGTAAACAAAAGTCAGTTCATTTCCAGATGTTGGTATAGAATAACTCCTGATTTGAACTTCTGTTTCAATTAAATTTTATAATTGTAACAATCAGAAGAATTTTTCTGCTTGTCAGAATACTCTTCTTCAGAAGTTTTCTTCAACTACTGTATATAAAGGTAATCTTATCTTTTTACCTTCCGTGGGTAAAATCAGATATAAGAAGTGTTTTGAGGATCAGCACAAATTCTTCACTGTAGATGTACACAGTTACAGCATGGTATAACTCTTCATGTAGTGATTCAATAATAGGAATAAATACGTGCAGTATCAACAGCATAAAAATAAGTTTTACACAGCAATTTAGTTGCCATAGCATTAGATTTTCTGGGTCTTCTGCAGAAAGTGTGAAAACTCATTAAATTTCTTATACTTTTAAAAGAAGTAGGGCAATAACTGTAGAATCTCGAAAACTTCACATTTATTTCATTCCCTTTCTTTCTTAATATGAGGTGAGTTTGCTCACAGGATCATAGAACTATGGAATCATTAAGGCTGTAAAAGACCCTTAAGATCATCAAGTTCAATCATTCTACTAACACTGCCAACTCTACCTTTAAACCATGTCCCTAAGTGCCATGTCTATACCTCCAGGAATGGTGGCTCAAAGCTCCTTATCTCACTTGTGTGCATATGGCATGAGCAGTGAGATATGCACTTAGGTTAAATGAGTGTAATATTAATAAACAATTATGAGAATGAAGTACTAAAGCTAGGTGTTACAGAAGCAAAAGGCCATGAAGTTGCCTTGTACATATGTAGCTCATTAAATTTTAGACAAAAAGCAACTCATATTCAAAACTGTCCAAGAGAACTCTGAATTTCAAAGCACTATTTTTAAAGGTAGTTAACCTTTATTACTTTCATAGAATAGGCAGGAAAATATTCATAGTTTTTTAAACATTATTTTTCTCTCAAATTATATAATCCCTCATAAATATTATAAAATCTCTCAAATATCTCATTGCTTTGTAATTGCAGCTGATCTGATGGACTTTCTCAAAATGTCTTGCAAAAAAGAACATTTTTTGTGCAGCTGACCTTACATATGTATGTGAAATTGTATGTATACATGATAGAGGTATATATAGATTCTGTGCGAAAAAGGTGTTATTAAAGATAAAAATGTTGTTGAGTGTAGATTTCAAAATCCTTACAAGAACTCAGCAGATGCCACTGAGTTTTATAGAAAAGTCTGTAAACATATCAGCATGAACTGCAGTATGTTCTCCAATTCTAAAAAAAAGTTAGTGTGTGGCATTTCAATGCCTTTTTTCTTTTTATATTTTGTTACTTCTTGGCTTTGAAAAAGAAAATTCACATAAATGTACAACTTTAAACTTAAACATATTTTGACTTTCTTACATTTATTAAAATTGAAATAATGCAGAAATTCAACTATAATGAAGTCTAAAATCATGTTTTGGGCTTATGAAAAATGTGCTATGACAAATGATACAAGAAATTCTGTTCCACAGGAATCGTGACAGAGCAACAGACAGAGGACAAAGTTTAGCTTACAAACTGGTTTCCTAAACTATTTGGTTTGATAATGCTACTTGTGCTATTGTATGAAAATACTTTTTATACTTTTATAAATGACTATTCCCATAACAGAAAAGTAGTAGAACTGAGACTTTCTTTGATGCCTTTACTGCTGTGAAGGAGATTTCCTACACCAACTCAAAGAGGCAGAAGACCAAGCACATAAGAGTTTCACGACTATAAAAGGAGACGGCATAAGGTGTCCCACTTTTTGACTTTGAAAATCTGTTCCCTATGCAGCTGATGGCACGGTGACTATTCTGTTACATGGTGACTTCTGAGATTCTGACATTTGCTTTTGTTCTCTGCTGGAAGGAAAACAGAAGTCTTTGTGGAGGACTATATTATATTGGTATTCAGGGCAAATACAGGACTTTCAGTGTGAGGTGAGTGCTCTTGTCCCCTTGAATGTGARGGTTTTTGAATTGTTTTGAATTGAGCAGGATAAGAACTTGATCCTCAGCCTCCCATGTGTTTGTATCTTAGGCATCCAACATAAGAGTCATGCTACTCCTCTTTTTCCACTGACACTGTACCTTAGCTTAGTGAAACCTTTACCATGAGAAAGTGCATCTCTGGGAAATAGACTAGAGATGTTAGAGTTGATATTAAATTCACTGCTCTGATGAATTCTGGTGTTTGCTTCATTAAAGGAAAAGAAACACTTCTGAATACTTTGGGAGCCTCTTCTTGGTTTTCAACCCAAACTCAAGCAGAGAATGGATATGCAGTAGGGAAAAATGGATTAATAATTTCACGCATGTGGATTTTTCCTTTAATTGTCTTTTTTAAAGTACCTAACATRTTTCTTTTCATTATAAGCAGTAGGATAGCATACGGTTTAGTTCTGAAATGATTAATTTTTATTATATACTGTTTTGATATATACTTTTCTTATGTGTTGGATTTTGTTGCATTTTTTTTGTGGAAAAGCAAAACCTTCAAGTGAAGTAACAGTCTTGTCATTCCACAGAGAATCAATAAAATTTCTGGTTTCTTCTTCTGTATAGTTAGACTTTGTCAAATGTATAATATGCACCTGCAAGCCCTTCTGCTGTTCAATTATTTTTTTACTGCAAGCACAATAAGAAAAATATAATTTGCTTTTATTTAGCAAATGAAAAATGAGAACTTGGACACTTAATTATGGTGCACTGAAAATGTGAATGCTGAGAGGGTTTATCAATATYTCTGGGATTTTAATTTTTTTTTTAAGAGAAACATGCAATAGAACCAATATGTCTATTTAAAGGCAAATGAGCCTGCTTTCCCCACTAAGTAAAATCATGCCTAGTGAAAATACTTGTTCACCCTGATTTTGAAATACTGGAAAATGAAATAATAACTCTAAAGAATAATACCAAAATTCTAAAGAAGAAAATACTTCTACCAAACAACATCAAGAATACTGCTTCAATTAACTTCCACCAGTTAGGTTCATTGTGTTGAATACTCAGTTGCAGAGCTGATTTTTTTCCTCTCTCTTTGCTGAATTTACTGCCTTTTGAGTTGTAGCACCATATGGTTATGGAAAGCTACTTTGAGGAAAGAAAATTTTAAGAATTCTGACCTTGCGCTAAAGCAAATTTAAGCTGTCCTAAGCCAGTATATGAAAGTACTTATATGSCATTTTGAAATAAAAACAAATAATGTTTTAATGTTATTACTCCACAACTCACAAAAAATGAGACTGTTTATTTTATGTATACAATGGAGATAACAGTACTGCTGCACAAAATAATAAAAATACAGAGAGGCAAATTGGATATTTATTCTTGCAGAGTAGGAACAAATGAGTACTCTCAAAGGAAATGAAAGGCAATTAATGTAAAATTTATAAAATAAAACAGGATTTTTGCTTGTTTCTTGATTTTCACAAAATGTCTAATCAGACTTTGGAAGTCATTTGATCAAGTAAACCACTATCAATATTAGTMTTTTTTTTTTAATGAGTGTTTATAACAGTGCTGAAAATTCTTGCATAATATAAATTTCTCAACCTACTTTTCTTGCCTTAAAACATTAAAAAAGTAGTAATTTTGCATTATAATGAGAAATTTCTGGGTTTTTTTTCTTTTAGTGTTTTTTGTATCATATATAACAGACAGCTAGATTGGCTAGTTCTTTTTCTTCTCTAGTATATTTTTTCTTATGGTGTTATAAAAAGAGCTTATTTTCCTTTCCTTTTTAACATTCAGTTTTCAGAAAASAACACAAAAGTTTATTGAAACTATTTTAGCATAATCTGAATTCAATGGGAACATAATTAAACAAAATCAAAATTTTTTATTTCCCTCCACTACCTAAAACTGACCTTTAAAATCCCTATGATTTTAGTAGTGAAAGATACACTGGGAAAAGAAAAATCTYCATTGTCATTAGAGAAGCATAACCAACAAACAAAGCAGGCCATTTCAGCATTTTGCTGTAAAAAATTAAATCCAGACTTGATCATCAAGATTTATAATGGTGTGCTTTGTTTCAATTTGTAGATTTTGTAATTGTTCTGAAAGAAAAACACTATAATTAATCAGAAAAAATCAAAAGAATGTTCAACAATATATTTCATAGTCCAAGTTTATTGAACATAATTAATGTGATTTGGCTTTTTCATTTTTCACAAGTCACACTGATACAAAAAATATATTACAGTCATGGCATGAATTTTTCAAACTTCAGTCGAGAAATTGGTTTCCACAGTACTTTTTATGTTACAAAAATTTGTAGACATTCAAAGAAATTACTAATATCTTAGGTATTTCTGGTGATAAAAGCTGTAAACATGGKGTGTGAGTTCCCTTTTCTTTGCCTGGGTCTCACAAAAGGCTACTCATKGATGCCAGTAAATCACAGATAAGACTAGTTCATAGAAAAATAGGTTTAGAAGGGATTGTAAATTGCTATACTGCCCCTCCCCATATCACAATGTGAGYAAAAGACAACTTTTCTTATAATATAAAATAGAAATCTTCGTTCATGGAGAGCCATGGCAATCTATTCTAGCAAGTTTTGGAGTAGTGAGCTTAGGTAGGCTCACAGACATTTTTCGATGTTAAGTCTGCCTTGCTACTCCTTTGGCTTACCTGTGAAATCTCAACTATAACGTGTTCTGAGGGCAGCAGTGTGACAGTGAAATAGTCTTCAGCTGGTTTCTTGTCTTCCATTGCTGAGAAAAGCCTCTGAGATCTTTGCATGTCATTTTGAAAAATAACTGTGATCTCAGATATATTTTCAGTATCTGCTTTCCAAATTTCTATTTTTTGAGCACAACTTCTGCTTTTATTGTTATAATCAACCTAAAATCTCTGTGCTTTGGTAAAGTGTTGGTTGCAGTTAATTTTTTTCTGGCATTACCATGCATTGCCCATGCTTTAGAAATCATTATTTATTTCACAGTTATATTGTAACAAAATATAGTAGAGTGGAAGAMAAATCCTTTGGTAACAACAGCTTTGAGTATTTTATTGATCAAGTATTTGACAAAGTTGAAATTTTGATCAGAGTTTGATAGTAACACRTGCCAGAAAAATAGAAGAAATATTTTCCTACAGTCATTCTCCAAGGCCTGTTTGGCAAAGYACAAACAAAGGGGACACAAATCACATATTTTCATCTCATTGCCTTTGTTCCAGCCACAACATTTGTCCCCTCCTTTTAATAGATAGCATTTCAAGAAGCTTCCAGATACATTCTGTCATATATTCCTGTGTCTGACAGTGGCTTAAATACTTGAAACTTGTGAAAAAATTACAGGAACATTGATAATTCTCACACTGCCCATCACCTTACAGATCAGGGAGTTTCTGAGCTGATGTTTTGATGCGACATTAAATTTTTTTGTCTGTTTGTTTGCTTTGGTTTTTTTGTTACATAGAATTCCAATAAATTAATATTTGTACATGTACTTTTATCCTTTATTCTTTATGGTGGTATTTTTGTCAATCGGGTGTGAAAAAAGGATCTCTTTTTTTTCTTTAAAATGTCCCCCTTCCGTAGGATATCCTTTGAGAATAAATGGTTATTCCCTATTCAGTTTTTTTTTAGTTGTGTCTATGATGTCATGGTTACCTTTCATAAATACCTTTCAATCATTTWTTTACAGAACTATGCATCTTAATTTATTTAATCAAAATGTAAACAAGATGTTGATCATGTATGTAATTTTTTTACTTTCTTGAGTTTATTTTAGGCTAGAAAGAAGAGGGCTACATACAAGATATTGCTATTAGAAGCRCTAAACCAGTGTAGTATAGCTTAATGTTTTGGGGTTTTTTTTCTTTCTCCTAAAACTCTTAGTATTTTTTATTTGCTGACTTAACTGTTATAGATCAAAAAGTTGCTGATTTCAGAAAACAATTCAAGTCTTRGGTTTAAGGACAGTAGGTTTAGATTAGATATTAGGAAGAAGTTCTTTACTATGAGGTTGGTGAGCAGGCTGCCCCATCCTTGGAAATTTTCAAGACTGTATTGGGTGGGACTCTCAGTAAACTGGTCTAGTGAAAACTGGCATGGGAGGTTGGAAGTAGATTTTTTAAGCTCCCTTCCAATCCTAACATTTCTATTATTTTATTATTCTAAGAGGAAAAAATATGTTTTTTGAAGGCAGATTATGTAAAACTTTCATCTTAAAAAAAACTGCTTGATTTGAGAACAGAGTGAAATGGTCTTTACATTTAGTACAATTGTGGCAGGGTCAGCATCCCACCCCTTGTTTGCTATTTAATGCTATGCAAATCTGTGTCTRGCATTGTGAGCATTGTAAGCAGTTCTAGTACAAGCAAATTTAAAATGGGATGGCTGAGTGGCAGTTTAAAAGACAGCTCACATCTCACCTCTGCTTTCCTGTTGCCTTGCACCTGGGTTGTTTGTTTGGTGATGTAACAGTTGGATTTAGCCACAGCAAGTCAGGAGATTACTGAGATCAGGTGCACACTTGGGACTGGGACCAGGATAATATCAAGAGTGAGAAGTGGCCATTGTATTATGGCTGTAGTGGGACTCACAGGTACTTGGTTCTTTATTTTCTAGTGATGTGAGCACTCTGAGGCTGTTATCCAGTAGAACAGGGGAGCTGCTGAGCAGATTTCAGATGTCTCAARGACTGTGAAAGAAACAGCTTCAGCTGATGAGAAGAAATGATGAAATTTTACCTTAATGATTCAGTTTAATTATTCTAGTCTTAAACAAGCTCAAAGGTATTTTTTAAAGCTTRAATAAAGTAGGCAGAGTACAGAGATTAGGAAGGTCTGCATAGGGACCTGAGTTTTCTAGGTCTCAGCCCAGAAACCAAAAACTTAATGTTTATTTAGTTTACGTGCAATGTATTTGGTCCTATTTTTCATCTGCATTGAATTTTTTTTACAGTTAATGAAAATGATTTATAGAAGTTGATSCTGAAAACTTCTGCTATAGGGACAGCTTTACAACAAAGGAAGCAGTAGAGGCTTCCAAACACATCTGCCACTGTGACACCCATTTATAAGGGTGTTGCCTGCAGATTGAAGGAGGTGATTCTTCACCTCTGCTCAGCACTTGTGAAACACATCTGGAGTGCTGAACCCACCAGTATGAAACGAGAATCCAAGAGAGTAGAACAAATCCAGCAAACGGAGCTAAAATATTGAAGWGCTGGAGTACCTGACATAGGAATGTAGAGATGGGACTATTCAACCTGGAGAAAAGTGGGTTCACGTGAAAACAATAAATTTGTAAAAAAACTGATGGGAGGAATAAAAAAGACAGAGATAAAGTCTCCTCACTGGTGTCCAGTGGCTACAAACTGAAATATAGAAATTCTGGTTAAACATAAGAAAAAAAAATTTCCATAACTGTGGCTGAACACTGGAACAGGTTCTCTCAAAAGACTGAGGGATTGCTATYTGTGTACATTCTCAAAACCCAACCAGACATGATCCTGGGAAACCTGCTGTACCTGGCCACACTTAAGCAAAAGGCTTGGATTAGATGCTCTCCAGCCTCAGCCATTCAGTGAGTCTCCTTCCCATTGTAGAACGTGCCCTCAGAAATGTTGTTTCAGTTGTCTTCATCTGTGCTGTATTGAAAATGATTGACTCCTTCAGTTCTTGTGAACATGTCAAGATCTCTTTGACAGTCTCAATGTTTTACARAAGTGCCATGGTAGTTGTGGTTATTTGGGGCTATAACATGTGGGGGTTTTGAGATTTTTCATGTTAATATATGACATAGATGCTACAAACATGACTGGCTCTTCAGAAGGACAGTAGACTAAGCTAGTTTAAAATTATGATGAAGTACACTGAATTTATCCTGTATATGAGAAGTGTTGAGCATTTTTACTCTTCCATAGCTCTTCAAGCATGACGTTGCAGATAAATGTGAAAATCCTGAAAAATTTTAAGGTGACAGTTTTCCATTTCTGCTTTGGATTTCTCAATTGCCTGAATGAAATTGCTAAGGAATGAATCTATGCTAAGTAAAATATTTTATTTTACTTAAAAATATATAATCAATTTACAGAAAAGTTGAATTTGCAAGTGTAGATTACTCTCTTTCATAAAAGAGATTAGGAGCACTATTTCAAAGACAATTTTTTTAAATTTTTTTTCTTTTTTCCTTTTTGGTACTTGACAGTTTTTTTTAAAATCAGGAAAAGAATATTAAAATTAATGAATACTGAGTGGACAGCCTAGGTAGTTCATGTGTGGATAAGTTTATTTGGGCAGTGTTTCCTAAAAATGACATTTATAGCCATCAGCACTTAGATTCCATTTTCAAGCCAAACTGAGTGTCAGTAATTGGTGTACCATACTGCCATGTAGTAGTTCATAAAGCAGAGCTGGCTAAAAAGCAGCATTACACTTTCCAGAATTTTTTTAGGGTTTTTGTTCTGAATCAGCCCAAATGAACAAATAAGAAAAAAAATCTAGAATTTCCTGTGAGCTGGAAGCTTCCCAAATTTTGCAGCTGCTCAGAGAAATGAGCACTGAGCTGTGATACTGGCAAAAATGCAAAACCTGTCAAACTGCATGCACTGATTGTAAGATGCACAGTGTTGAGCCCCTTCTCATAATTGCCTCATGTATTTCTAGCATTGTACCTTGGCCTTTCTCCTTTTTCAGGACTTCACATGCCAGACAGTTAGTTGGTGGTGTGTTAATGTGGTAACCAGCTGCTCCTTGCACATGGGTCAAGGGATGGACAAGAAACCAGAGCTTTGCACAACAGCTGGGGCAGTGCTGTTCAGGGAAAGGTCTATGCTGACAATATCCCTGTAGCAGGCATATTACTTGGTTGCCATGTGTCTTTTAAAAACCWCTCTTATCATGTAACCCCGTGTGGCTCTCCAGTTGCGCTACATCACCTGTTCTTCTGATTGATTTCTCAGCACACAACTTGATACAGCATATCCCCACAAGCTAAGGAAAATGAAATTTAACCAGCTGAAAATACACGTTTAGCTGAGGAGGTGAGGGAGGTCTCCATTTTGAGTTATTCTCATGTGTTGTACTAAACTTTGAAATGAAGGTGGGAATAGTTTCTGGTGCTGAGGTATTCTCACAGTAATACAGCAATAAATTAATATTTTCTAGTCAATTTTCTATTTCAATTTTCTAATTCCTTAGAAAATATATTAATATCTGCACTGCTGCAATTTAAATAGATTCAAAGGAAGAAGATGCTAATAGTGTCAGTRATACACGTCAGATAATGTCAGATGRCAAKCTGTCCTGTGGAAGAATCAGTATTGTTCAGAGATTTTGGAGCCACAGGGAAAAGACAAGCATCATCCATAAGACAGCACAATCTCACATATATCAAATGTACAAATCTTGGTCATATAATTAAAATTAATTATATTATTTATGGTTTTTACCTGAAGAAGTATTTAGAAAGCCATCTTTTGGAGCACTTTTATCAAGAAAATATACTGGCTAGGGAAACCAAAATTTARGAACTATGAGCTACAAAATTAGAACCATGACCTAAAAACCACAGTGAACTTAYTAATGTAAAAGAAATGGAGTAGAGGTCAAGCCTGGCTTCATGGGAAAAGAAGGAGGAGAAAAACACAATGAAACACATCATACAGACAGCCTGAGGTAGCCAGATGAGGTGATCTAAATGAAAGGGAAGAAAAAATTTAGCTTGATACAAAGGGCAGAGGAAGCACAGAAGGAACTAAGGGAAAGAAATAACAACAAAAGTGATGAAAGCACTTTCCTTTATTCTGTTAAACTGTGGTTTGTMGATTTTCCTTAAAAGTTAATATCAGTTGCAGAGCAGAAAAATACATAGTAGTTAACTGGCAAATTAAAATATGTAAGAGTCACAAATTTAATTTCTGTATTGCTCAATTTTTCTCTTCTATCATACACAATTTTACACATGGTGTGTTTAAAATCCAGTGGGAAAATTAAACCCACTCAAGATGCTCCCCCACCCTTTCTGATACTGGAGGAAACACTAGGAGAGAGTGTAAGATGGAATCACAATTTATGGAAAAATCACAATAACCATTGCAGTATTAATGAGAGAGAGTGTTTTACCCAAAAAAGAGTATTCACCACTCAACAAAGGAAAATATTTCCCAAAGACAGCTCCAGGTGTGGTTTTCCCAAAGGCAAAATAGCCACTGGCTCCTGGCTGAGCCATGTTGTATATAGGAAAGCAGAGGYAGTAAGCCAGGGAGGCTCATGGTTTAAATTCCCTCCCCCAGCCCTCAGCACAAACACAAGGGAAATACAGGGACAGGGACAAGACAAAACTTGGTGGGACCTGACAGGGCTCTGAAGCAGGTCAGAGGAACCTTTCTTGGGCCTGACTTTACAGGAGTGAGACTGGAGTGCTTGATGGTTCTACTGCAGCTGGGTCTCCATCTGCAGCTCTGCTGTGGTCACCACTGCTGCAGCTTGGGGTCCCCATGGTTTGCCTGGGCTCTACTCCTCACMCACTCTCTTTTCTTTTTCTTCAGAGCAGTGCCTTGGACCTTTTTTAGCACCAAAGCTGGAAAGCTGCAGCTCAGAGGAATGGGAAAGGGACTGTCAGCAGCAGAGAGGGACTAGCTTTGACCCTGAAACCTGAACACCCCATCCCTTGGGCCCTGAAAGACAGTGCCCCTTCTGCTTCCAGCTCCATCTTCTTCCGGCTTGAACCATGCCTCTGCCATGATGTGGGCAGTATGAAAATAAACAGTGYTAGAAACTCCACTCCTTTTCTTTATAACCATTATATTATCCATGCCTTTTGCTATACCATCAAGGTCATGCCCAGATCTTATACCTTTCAACTATATACACACGCATATATATATATGCAGACACATATAATCATACACAAGCACAGGTATTGTCTCAATAGTCACTGGCAATCCACCCAAGGTGTTWGTTAAATTCATTTAGTCCATGACTGGTGTAACTGGAGCAGTTCATACTCATTATCCATGGCATGGATGACATAGAATGGCAGTGTTATTTAGGAGCTGATATCACCTATGCAATTAAACATTGCAGCCTGTTCTCAACCAAAAATCAAATTCCCATRAGTGATGCATTGTGCTTCCCTGTCCCTCTGTATTACCCACCAAGTGCACCTCAGTCCTTGAGTAAAAACWGTGCCATGGATGGGCTTGCCCTTGCTTGAGCCAAGTCTAATCTTAACTGTCATCCCAACACTCTTCTAATGTTCACCATGGGGCCTTTATCTCCTTCTATGGTACAGAGGGGTTTTGTTTGGCCAGGTCCAGCTTGATTGGTAGAGCCTCTAGGGTTAACTAACCACGTGGCCTTCACTAAATGTWGATCCYAATGTCTGATCTCACCATCCATTSCTTTCAATGTGCTTTCTGACAGTTCCATTCYGCTTTCCCAGTGCCTGGTGAATATGATACACCCACTCAATACTGCGCTCTGTGGACCAGATATCTATGAGTTTTTTTTGAAATTAGTCCCATTGTGTGACTTTGGGGGTTTTTTTGGGTGCTGGATTTGCTTTTCAAGGCTCAGGATRGTGTTAGAGGCATGGTGTGAGGCACAGGGTGYGCCTCCAGCCATCCCTTAGTTGTCTCCACCATTGTCAGCACGTAACATAAGCCTTGGCAGGCTTGCAGGAGTGTGATGTAATCAATTTGGCAGGCTTCTCCATATTTATGTTTTGACCATTGTCTCCCATATCAAAAGGGCTTCACCCACATRCTTGATCACATCACAAGTTTCACAATTATGAATAACCTGGGAGATAGTGTTCATGGTCAAATCCATCCCTCAATCACAAGCCCATCTGTATATTGCATCTCTTTCCTTATGACCTGAGGCATTATGGGCCCAGTGAGCCAGAAATATCTCACYCTTGTGTTGCCAGTCCAGATCCACCTGAGCCACTTTTATCTTGGCAGATTGATCCACCTGTCCATTGTTGCAATGCTCTTCAGGAGCCCAACTCTTGGCCACTGTACATGYGCATCTACATGATGTACTTTYACAGACRACTTCTCCATCCAGGCAGGGATGTCTTGCCACAGTTCAACAGCCCAGATGGYTTTTTCCTCTGTGCTGCCAATTGACCTTTTTCCATCAGCCTAGCCAAACCCAGAGAGCATTTGTTACCATCCATGAGTCAGTGTAGAGGTTGAGTGTTGGCCATTTTTCTCATTCAGCAATATCTAAAGCCAGCTGGATTGCTTTCAGCTCTGTGACCTGRCTGGGTCCACCTTGTACCCCAATAKCCTCTGAGACTTGTCATGCAGGACTCCATAAAGCAGTTTTTAGTTCTTGATTTGTCCCTAATGATATAAGAGGAATGGTCAGTGAAGAGAGCATGTTGCTTTTCATTTTCAAGTGTCTGGTTATATGGTGGGGTCTCCTCAGCACTTGTCACTTGTTCCTCATCCTCTTCTGATGGTAGTATAAAATTTTAATCTTCAGGTCAATTTGTGATGATCTCCAAGAGCCCTGGATGACTGGGAATCCCKATTTGTGCTCGCTGTGTGATCAGAAGGATCCATTCTCTCTGCAGGGCATGATGGCATGATGTGTATAAAGGACTTTTCCCTGACAGTCGAAGTGCCAGGAGAAGCTTTGCTTTCATGCCAATCACTTCTGAAGCAGCTCAAATTCCTTCATAAGGTGATAAGAACTCTTTTTCAGTTGGGGTTTAACAGGGCTCATATTCTTTGTATCCAAAACTCCACTACCCCAGTGGCTGTCCTCAAGTCTCTCTGGGTACTTTGTGCAAGAGGTCCTTCCTTTGAAAGGACTCCTTCTCCCCTTCTCTGGTRTAGAGTTCCTTCCATCACATCATGTTCTGACTCTCCCAAGGGCTACTTCATGGGCAATTTCCTGTTTAATTTGTGCATAACCTTGTTGTTTTTTGGGACCCCACTTGAAATAATTTCTCTTCTGTTTCATAAGGTAGAGAAGGCTTACAATCTGTCTGCTCTCTGGGATACACATTTTCCAAAGCCCCATAGTACCTAGGAAAGCTTGTGTTTCCTTCTTGCGGTTGGTGGGAGCATAGCTGTTATTTTGTTAACCACATCCACTGGAATCTGATGACATCCACCTTGTCATTTTGCTGCTAAAAACKAAATTTTCTGATCAGATCCCTTAACCTTACTTTTTTTTTATGATAGAACAGCTTTCAGGAGGATCAGGATTATCTTCTGTCTTATYTCAAAAAAAGAATTTCCTTTCTCTTCTGTGTTCCCCCATACAATGATGTCATCTACATAATAAAAGTGTTTCAGAGCCTCCCCTTTTCCCAGTGCAGTCTGGATCAGTCCATGGCAAACAGYGAGGCTGTATTACCATCCCTGGAGCAGTCAGTTCCAGGCATACTGCACCCCCTCCTCCAGGTAAAGTCAAACTGTAGCCTGCACTCTGCTGATAGAGGAATGGAGAAGAATGAGTTGTCAATGTCCATGGTGTCAAAGTCCAAGACTTTGCTGTCTTGAACTCTGGTTCATACTGAGGCTCTAGCATGCCCAGCACAGCAGCACTCAGCGATGGTGTTATTTCATTCAGGCCACAATAGTCCACTGTCARTCTCCACTCTCCAATGGACTTAAGCACTGGCCATATCAGACTATAAAGGGTGAACGAATCTTACTGACCACTCCTATGTCCCTATAACCATGGCGAACTATTAAATATTTCTTAATACAACTACCTTGAACTTTTCTGTTCTGATATTGTATTTTAAAAAATATATGCAATAATTAGTCCCATTTCTGATTTGCCAGACTGAAGCTCCCACCTTTCAAAATGCAGTCTTGCACCTTTAATGTCGTTAATGCCTCCCTTATTGTCCATTCCTCATAGTCTAGAAAGAAAGTTTTGGATGAAAATATTTTGATAGTAGACTGGCACAATAATTCTACATAAATAATTCTTCATATCGGATGTGACCTATGTTTTACAATCTATTGTTAAAATTCAAAAATGTTATTCTGGAAAGATTTATTAGAGAAACCACAGAAGATTTTTTTGTTGTTAGTCTGAGATATACTTTGGTGCTCTTAAATAGCACAGAGACAAAACTCATACCCAAAGAAACCAGTAATCTTGTCCTGTTGTTCAGCTATCTGGCTTAAACTTTTTCTCCTAGGAAATTTTTTCCCACTCTAAAATATTCTATTAACTTCTGAGTGCTTGCTACAAAATCCCTATAATTCCCTTTTTTTTTTTTTTTTTTGAGGTAGCAAAAAAATATTCATGAAGTTAAACCACCTAAAGAATAACAAGGCATCTGAGCAGCATCCATCATTTCCAAGTCAACTGTACACAATTTAAAATTGTCAGATTTGCGGCTCAAATCAGCCCAACAGATACTGGATGCCCAGAATAGTCAAACATACACAAGATACACTTTCTAAAATTATTTCTGTATCATTCAAAGCTGTCAAGCTGTTTGCATAATCAGAAATAAGATTTTGGCATTGCCTTATGGAGCTTTATTCTGAAATACAGAGTCTAAGTCCACTTGTTAGAGATTCAGAGCATTATAAATATAAGACCCTAGTTAAAATTGCAATCATTAGGTTTATCCTCATGCCTATTATGCCTTGTAGCTTAGATCCTCATTTACTGTTTTGATCTTGGACAAAACATCAGTCTTTGGGGTTGAAGGTACACTAAAAACTGATAGACTCCTTTCACATGCAGTTCCTTTAGAATGCTGTAGTGATCATGAGGATATTGGCAATCTGTTATCACTATATTTTCTGTATATCTGCTTTTGATCAGTACTTAAATATGTTTTTGGTAAATGGAATTGCCTACTAAAACCAGGTAAAAATTATCCATATGAAAAAACTCATACAAACAAACAAACAAGCAAACCTTAACCCAAGACAAAAAACTAAATCTCAACAACAACAAATCCTCTGAACAAGAACAATGGGATTAATCCACAAGAAGTCTTACGTCTACATTCAAGAGGTAATCTTGACCTCTGTTTGGTTCTTCCCATTGCTCCTGTTTTGGGATGAAAATACTAAAAGTAGGTAGGTCTTTGATGCTTATTAAATTTTCAAAAAATGTCCACAAAAATCCTGTTTCTTTTTGCATAAGAAGAATCAAACATCTGGAGACTATTTCTCTGCTCAGATTCCAAGACTTGTTTTTGCCAGCACTCATCCCAAAGGTCTTTTCTCAGGATATTATTCAACATGTGTTCTTATCCAGCCTATCAATGTGTATCCTTTGTTCTTATGTCATGATTTTTACCAACAGAGACAGTTTCAGCAAACAACATTCAGCATTTCAAAGCTAACCATGGTTTCCATAAGCTTTGCCCTCTGGTTTTAGCCTCAGTGACAGGCAGTCAGTACTCTCACCATTTTCAATATGTATAAAACCAGCTTCAAGCGTCAAAGAAAGAAAATACACTTATATATGCAGGTTGCTTTCTATGAGGAAAATATTAACAAGAACATATGATAAAAGGTCATATATTTTGCAGAACAAGAGGGATAATGTCAAAATAAATAATTGCAGTCTTCTAGTTTAAGAGATACAGTCAAACTTCAGGTAATTGTCGCCAGTTGAGAGACAAATTACAACCATTTCCTGAAAACACAAATTTTCTTGCACAGATAAGAAACTATAGGAAGAGGAAATGCAATGTTTTCTTTCTGAAACAGGCTTCAGGAACAGTTGTAATATAAACTCTACCAATTTTACTTAGAAACAAATTATTAGGGTGGAGCATGGCTAGAAACCCATAAAAAGAACAGTGATGTTTTATGAAGTCAAGTTAGTAAACAGCTATTAATCAGCTGTCCCTCCAGGAACAATCTAAGCCTATTTCTCAATTCAGTCTGTCTTCTAGTGAGATATTTTTCTGAACAATATTGAGCAACCTTTCCTAAATCAGGTTCCACACTGTTGTAGCAACATATAAAGTAGCAAGAAATGACAAGAATGGAATGATCCTCTCAATAGCATAAAAATTCAGAAATAGCTGCTCCTTTAATCTGGTGTTTTAGATGATTCAACTTCCAAGTGGAATTTAATTCTAAGTTTAATTCTAGTGCCTAGGTCTAACATATATATTGAATAAATTCTGAACATAGTATGGCCAGCAGCATCCAACAGATGTCTTTGTTCTGGCTTTTCTATCTTTAGACTTCGTAATTACTGACATAAAGTCATAATATGAAAAATAATAAATTTTAAAGGAAATAATAATAATAGTTACAACAACAACAACAATAATAATAATAATAATAATAATAATAATAAACAACCCAGTAATAATAGTAATAACCCACCCTACAACAACAGCAACAATAATAACCCCAAACTAACCTCTCTACCACCAAAATAGGTCTCTATCTGATACCTTATCCTCTTTTATTTTGTTCAACAATGCATACATGGTAACACAATCTGGAAGACCCTAACAGTAGTAATGCACTCATCATCATCCTAATGTGGTCTGTATAAATTGAACTTGATCCAAAGTTGCACTTTAAGAAATTGCTGATCTCAAGCTCTTAACTGAGATCTAAAACACTGGAGAACAGAAGTAACTGAAGCTTCAATTTAAAAGCCTTCTAATTAGGGAAGAAAAAATGTTCTTTTCTTGGTAAATTGAAAACCAATTGCTCTTGATGTGACGTCCTTGAATCTTTCTGTATACGTATAAATATGTAGGGTGAAAAACACCATATACACTAGAACTGTTCATGAATTGTAGCTTACAATCAAAGGAGAAGTTGGAGAAAGCACTGCCTTTGAGAGGGAGCTAAACAGAACAAATGCATTTTCCTACCTAATTTTATTTTGAGACTCACCAGTACTACAGTGTCATCTCTGTAAGACTCAGATTTCTTGGTCTTTCTGTTTACTTCAGAAGAGTGTCGGAAAGTAGCTCCAGTCCTTTTTCTTGCAACAGGTGAACTGTTTCTTTTGCTAGTGATGTGGGAGTCATCAAAAAGTATCATTGTTATACCATGAATTTGAACTGTAAAGGTCCTTCCTGAAGAAAACAATTTATGCTTTTGACTAAGAAGGAGAACAGAGAAGGATTCAAATGTTCCTAGAGGCAAACTCAGTGATTCAGAAGTCAAAAGGAAGGCTGTGACTGGAGATGGGTACATTTTTGAATGCACCTGTTTGTGCATTTAGGTATGTGAGGATTCACAGATGTTTAAACGTACTTGTTTCCTTTGCATGTCCAATAATAACAAATGACCTTGTTTCAGTGAAAGAGAATTTAATAATTTCCACCCTCAATGACCTATTCTTTGTCCTGCACAAGTGCTACATATACAAATCTATTGTTTCATAGTATTCAAAGCTGGAGGGAAATGCATTCGTTATTTTTAGTTATGTTCTGTCTTTTCTGTTCAAATCAAAGGTATTAATCTAACATTACTAATCATTACAGATTTTACATTATGTTGACCCACATTCTTAATCCTGTTCTAGGATCTTAATCTGATGGTGGTACCTGCTTTTGCAATAAAAATATGGACACAGTGAGATACAGAACACAGAAGGCATGCAGGCAAAGGAAAATAATGGAGGAAAATTAAGAAGCCATGCCAAGGTTTTTCAAATTATAACACACAGAGTTAATAAATGCCTTGAGATATTCTCAAGAAATGACAGTCATATTTCATTTTATTTCACATCAGTGAGGGAGACCAAGCCTGGAAGTGGAACACACTCATTTTGTCAGACAAGCACATCTGATATCTTGACTAAGAACATAAACAAATTTTTCACCATTTAGCAGTTGCTGCTAGACATATAGTAGATGCAGTCTCTGTGGTTTACAGACTTTTTTTAACATTATTTGTTTTTAAACAGAAGTTTTCCCTCCTATCAAATTCTTTCCTTTACAAGTAATTCTATTTGGATTTCTAGGAACCTAGAAGAGGTTATACCATTTTGTATTTTTGCAGTAGGTGTTAAAGACTTTGCAACAATCTCTTTTGTTATTATCACGTTGCATAAAGCCTTGAAAAAATATATTGAACATCTGCCTGTTAATTCTGTAGAGTCAATGGCAAACTGAACATCTAGACAAATACCATCTGAACTGAAAGAAAATCAGTATGTGAGTTGTGATGGGCTATGATCAAGAGGAATTAAGGCAGTCTGTGACTGACCCCCATAACAGAAAAAGTTAAGATATAAAGTCTTCCTTATACTTCATATGATAATACAAAAAATGTGTTCAATTTTACATGCACATTTTCTATTTTCTAAAATAGCAAACCCCACAGAAATCCTCCAAAGCCAAGAAAATAAAATACAGTGCAATGAGCTATGAAATGGCTTTTGCAGATGAAAGAAAATTATGCTAAAAATGGTGTTTAGAAACCCAGACTTTAATTTATCATTTCCCATCCAAACACAGGGTTTGGACAGATGTGTTGAGGCAGAATTATGTTTGGCATTTGAAGAAGATAAGCATCTTGTTTATAGTAGTAATAAAGAAGAAGTTCACAGATAAGAAAATTCTGTTACTGTGGAAGGAATGAGATGTCCTAAATGGTCCTTATAACAACTAAATTATTATTTACCAGGTGAACCTTTGAAGTCATAAATGATCATATATCTTAGCTAAGGTAATTTCCTATAAAACAAAACTAAAACCAAAACTGAAATACTGAATTTTTATGTCGCAGATAACACCTTACATGAGAAAAAGTTTAATGATTTGCATGGGGAGGTGGAATAAGCTGTTATCACCACTTGTTCATGGACAAAACCTGTATAACATGAAATGTTTATCTTAAGCCAGAGGAAGACATGACTATATTATGAAAACCTGGGGATTTTTATTTCCTTTTAAATAATCTGTTTAGACACTTGTGGAAAGTCCGCAAGAGTATGTGTTTTAAGATATCTAGTAGTCAGTAACATATAAGTCAGCTTAATATATAAAGCTGTTCATAGATTGTTTTTACTTAAATAATCTTTTGCTTGAAGGTGCAGGTTTTCTTCTTATTTTTAAGGCAATAACAAAACCTGGAATAGTGATATAAAATATGAGAATTTTGAATAGTTTTCACAAACAAGAACTGAACACATCTCTCCTAATTCTATTAAATATTGCCCACAGATTATTTGATTTTCAGAGTTTTTTTATTTTAGCACTGTAAAAATGGCAAAATCCTGTGGAATTTTTGATAGAGCTGATTTCTTTAGTCTTGCCTTTGAGTGGATCTTTCTTAACATAATTTAGTAGATTATGATTTTAAATCTCAAAGGCAAGCATACGGAGCTTCTGCATAAATAAAATTGAACTAAAAATTTTCTGGTTTTCATATGAAGACGTCTGAAAGTCTCTGAAGCCTTTACAAGAGCTATATTTAATTCAGGCACTGAGTGCTTATTTGAATGTTTAAAAAGAGGTTATAAATAAGCTTAAGTAGTTTAGTGGTATACATTTTTCTTCGAAAATATTTTTTAAAAGTGTTTTATTGACTTCAGTAAATGTGAAATGATTGAAGCTATAATGAACAGTTTATGCTTGAGCATACAAGGACCCTAGGTATTTATAAATGACAGGTCTACAGAATACCTATGAATGAAAATGACCCCAGGTAACTGAACACTGCTTTTGCAGCAGGTATATACRCAGCCAAATAATGAAATGAAACCCACAGAGGGCTCTCAAGATATTTGACATGAAGTAATTTATGATTACTGGTGGAGTAAAGAAAGTGACATTCAGATTTCCTACAGATCTGTTACCAGCTACAACAAAACTTGTATCTAAAGCAAGGCAATAGAGTGCTATCTTTAATGTATAACATATAATATGTTATACCAGCACAACATGGTGTGTTAGATTAGGTATGTACAGCAATGAGAGTATTAGGCTGTCTACTAGGTTCATAAGTTTGTTTGACACAGAGTGTGATACCACATAGCAGAAAACTTTTTTTCTACTATAAATATTCAGACACACTGATAAGTATCATGACTCATTCATGTGACCTGACATCAGATGGATTGTTTTCAGAGACTGTATTATATATGTGTGCTCAACCTGTCAGCCTGCTAGGCAGAATCACTACCATGAGAATGATTACGCTTTCTTTTTAATAACTCAGCATTGTAACATTGTCCAAAGGCAGAAAAAATTCTCTTCTCTCCCAAAAAATAGCTCTGAACACAATATAGAAACTAAAAAGCCTTCCCTTTAGGCTTCACCTATCTAGATTTCTCTACTCTTTTCCCATTATGAGAATTCTTTCATACTTTCTCTTTTTTAGACTGARCATAGTGCTGATTGTCACTCTCACTGAGCTCCTTGCTGTGACCRTGCAGCAGCAGAGATTGCAGGCAGTGATCTCAGCTAAATGAAGACCAATGCCAAAATTCAGGCTACACAACTCAGGTTAGTATGCTGGCAGAAGACCTACAAGTTGAAAGTCTGAGCCCACAGAGAACTGCAGGGAATTCCCTGAGAATCAAATAGTTGTGTACAGCTGGATCAAGGATGCAGCCATAATGAGAGAATTCAGCCACTGAGTTCTACACTTACACGCTTCTTTTTCTTTTTCCTTTTTTTTTTTTGCTTTTGCCTTTTTTTTTCCCAAAAAGAAAGATTTTTCATTTAAAATTAATTTAAATTCTCTAATCACAAGCTATTCAATACCCCAATGTTGGGACAGCCAAAATCTCAGATTTTTTTTCTAAATGTTAYATAAGTGCATGATGAAGAATGTGCCAAGAACAGAAACATATGGCCTTTCTAATATGAAAGTTGCTGCTGCTCCTTTCAGCAACTTGCAGTTTACTTACTGCTCCAGAGCCCAGCTGTTCACAGACTGGTCAATGGCAAATAATTTTGAGGTCCTTCTAACCTCTTTCAGGGACCTCAAAGTATTCAGTCACCAGATCACTTCTGTGCTGGTCTCATCACTCAGGCTTCTTTGGGCAGTACGACGAGTAGAAAATGAAGTAAAATCAGGTGAAACCAATCCAACCTCCTTCCTGCTGACCAGGCAGCCACCCATTACAGAATAGGTACAGGTTCAAGYCATCTAGTGCTCTCCATATATTAGACAGGGTTATTTTTATTGTGCTTATTTATTATTAACCTTCCACCTGGCATTTATAGGACTTTTATGCTCTCTAAGTGGTTGCACTTGCTAATCAGCTATTACAGCTGCCAGGATGCAGCAATAGCAAGCTCCTGCCAGGATAGGTGATGGGGTGGCAGACAGTTGCAGAGYGCAGGGGACACATGGGATGGACACAGGGAAGGAGGTCTGCAGTGATCAGCTGAGAGTCCAATACATCAGATAGGTCCACAGTAATGAGGCAAGTCCAACATCAAGCTAAATGTCACAAAGTCACCTGCAAGCTGGGCTCTGGGTCAGAGTCAAGGAGGCACAGGAGTGGGATACCAGAGAAATATCAAGAATGAGAGCCTAAGGTTAAAAGCCTCTCCCAGGTGCAGTGGGTTAAATCACTGCTGGGGTTTCTCACAGCTAGAGAGAAGCATCATCAAAGTTTTCCCTGAGTTCAAGCAGCTAAACCCTCGGGGCTGTACGGAAGGCACATAGAGCCCTGAAAGCATTTAATGCTTTCAAGAACTGTATATAAGAGAGCATCAAAGCAGATCAGATATAAGCAGGTCAACCATGCTTGGCTCCTTTTTGCTAATTGTACATGTGTCTTATATTTGGCAGGCGACTGAGCTGCAGCCTCCCTCTTTTCTTTTTACTCCACTAACAACTAAACCTAAACTTGTTAGCAGGCTCACAGTAGTGTTCTTTACWCATACTGCTGTCATTGCTGATAAGTCACTTAAGACTCACATCCACCACCTGTAAAAGWGTTGTTTTCCTTCTTCCATGACAAAATGTAAGTCAGTGTTTCCTCAGAAAACAGGAAAGACAGGTAAGTGAAAGGAATGGGTATATGCATGTGCACATATGTTTGTGGATATGTGGGCATGTGCATATCTGTTTCCAATTACTTTAAACTCCCCAGTAAAAGTCCTATATCTGAGAAAGTGAACTTTCAYAAGAGTGTAAGCTGTGTTGGTACCCCTAAGTTATTGTACTGACATCATAATCTTTGTCATATACACAATTTTACAAATTACAATTAATGGTAGTACTTATTCTTAATTTTGAAGTTATTTGCTGTATGCTTTTAAGTCTTTCAGAAGAATTCTCTCACTTTCTTTTCTTTTCTTATTTTTGAAAGGAAGCAAAGAACTATCTTATACTGGATTTCTGTAGAGTTTWCCAGGGTCCGTGGGGTCTTCACCTCCATGGGGTCACCTGTAGCCTGTTGCACTGCAGGGAGGCAGCAAGCTCATAGGGATGCGGAATGGGGGACTGAAGATTTGCCCGTTCCCTCTWCAACTTCTGATTACATTCCCATGTTTAATTTCTTATCAAGGCTGGACACAAACCCCATGATGGAAGAAGACAACTGAGTGTAGACAGGACATATTTCTACATCCACTGAGCAAAGCATCATGGARTAACAGCCCACAGTTATCTGAAGAAACGGATGTTTATTTTGTTTTTACTTGCCCTTAGATACCACAATTAAGAGTTGCACTACTCTCCTTTGTTTATACCTTGYTTCAGATTGTACTGTGAAATTTAAATGAAAAAATACTATCAAAGACACAATGCTTATTTATAACTCAAGTAAAGGTCATAAACTCTGGACTTTGGTTTGGGCTTTTTTTTTGTTTTTTTTTTATCCTGTTATGTTTGGATACATAAAAGAATGACTGGAATCTTTTATAAATATTGACATAAAGTAGATGAGGGGATGCACAGATAAATATTGTTTCATAATTAGCTTGAATGTTTACAACACAGCCAAATAAATGAGGAAGAATGTCTCAGAGGAAAACCTGAGCAAAATAAATTATCCTACAAGAAGATAGACTCAAATCATCAGTGGAAATTTGGAACATCTCTTTAGATAGGGACGAGACTGGAGAAGAGAGGAGAAATTTCAAGTGCGTGGATTAGAAAAGATGTTAAGGCCCAGAACTATACTAAAGTTTGTGGACTGAAAGATGTTGACATAAGACAGAAAATCAAGAACAATTTTTGAGGGTATCTCATTCAAGATGATCTTCTAAAGCAAATGTTAGGGAGAAGCTAGGAAAAGAAAGGGTGAATCTGAAGACTAAATCTCTCTTTACATCTGTGCGCAGTAAAGATGGAAACTGGAGCTCAGGCAAAAATCATATCTTCATCAGTGTTTTTGACCTTCCTGGGGACTTAGCAATGGTTTACAGTGTTTGCTTTGCCAAGGGTTCTCCCAATATGTAACTTTCTTAAAAGGGCCCATTTGAGCCTATAAAATAGGACCCAAAGCAGTGAGATAAAGTTAACTAAATCATTATGAATCAGAAATTCTACTATGTTTTCACTTAACATCTTATCTACTCTCACCAATCACAGAACATTCCATTTTAAAAATACAATGTTTCTCTACTATTATGCTAATTATACTTTTTTCTTGAAGTACCTCGAATAACATACTTGACTTAATTTTGTGTAAGGTTGTAAGCTAAAATTCTTAAGAACAAATTAATCCATAACCATACATTAACCTTATCTTTTTAAAGGGTGAGATCTACTACACAGAGGAGCCTCTGGGCTAAAATAASGGCAGCTTCTGACCACAGAGATCCTGAAATATTACAAACCTTATTAAAAAGGAACTACAATCTAATTGACATGGCCTATAATTGAAGAGCAGTTATGTATCAGTGGATAAATGAAACTTAAAAAATAATCAAGCAAACAATTCATGAGAAAAAAAAAATCCATTTGTGTTGCTTGGAAATGTAAATCTCTGATGATAATAGCTTGTGTCACAGAAGGTCCAAGATGTCAGGATGAGGAGAACCTGTTGCCTGCAAACATGCCCAGGGATAGCTTATTTTCCCAAGAGGTCAGTCAGAGTTTGAATCTCTAGAGACTGAAATTTTAAGTTAAATATTTACTCTGTGTGGTCCTTTCTTTACTACTGCTGACATTGGATAACATGGCACATTAACAATTCCCRTGGCAGYAGCAAGAGTTTTTGGACACAAGGATGAAATTTACTGTACTATACTGTCAGGTTCCAAATCTAAAAATGCCTCTCAATAATGTTGCTTTTTAAGAAGGAATGGTTARGTGTAAAAAAACTGGTTGAAAGGGAGTCACTGTTATCTTTCATGTTCCTGTGTACTCTACAAATTACATACGTAATATAGTACTACAAACATCTCCCAAGTGAAGAAAAAAAAAAAAGGAATACTGTGGAGGGACATCATTTGATCTCATTTGATCTCACAAGCTGCAGCCGTCATCTAGAGCACAGGAAAAAAGTTTGAATGGAGTTTAGCAGATACAAGAATAGTTTGTCAGAACACTGGCAACTGGATGTTTAGAGAATTTTCCCAAGAGATAAAGTAGGTTTAGTCAAAAAAAMCCCTTTCTGCGCCTTTTATGAAGAAATTTCATTCACTAATACAATATTTACTTACAAGGGAAATAAACCAAGCTTATACCTARCAGCTATAAGGATACTCAAGTAAAAGCAATCCTTCTTTCCTGTAGCAGCCCTAAAAATTCCCTTTGACGTTGATTGGACATGGCACCTTGCACAGTAAACAATGTTACAATTACTTATCTTTTCTTGAAAAAACAAACCCAAACCCCTATGGTATTTTTAAGGTAACCTTAGGCCCAGTCTGGTTACACAGTAATAACTATTTTGTGGGATAGTCTTCACTTATCAATATTTGAAGGCTGCAGCAGAGGAAACAACCTGATCATGAAAATTTAGACAATTCGGAAAGAATGGGTTTAAGAAAGGGAGATATTGATTCCTTTCCTGGCTTCCAGAAGCTCTCAAAAGAATGAAACAAAAGAATTTCACAACCAGTAATAGGTATATCTTCTATAAGATTTTGACATTTTTTGGACAATGCATTAAAGAATAGCCTGTCACTGCTGCATGGATCTTCAAAACAAAAGCACATAATTTTTGCTGCTTTAATTACATTGCCTATTAAGCTTGGCCATTTCAGTGCTTACTAAAAGCATCATCTGGTGGTGTGGGGGAAAATTGTTTTACACATACCTAAAGTTTAGTCTGTTAAGAGCTTAAGTGATGCATCAGCTTCATCTGAACATAATTTTCTTTGAAGCCAAATCTTAAATCCCTGCTGATAGAATCTGAGAGAGACGTTTAGTCCTTGAGACTATGYGTGGTGAGAAAGGCACAAAGGTGAAAAAAGACATGGCAGAAAATCACAGCATCAAAGACAGAGGGTCTGTCACAAAGGATGAGGGTGAGTAGTTGAGAGAAGCAGTCAGGCATTGAGAATAATCAGTGAACAGCTGGAAAGGCCAAGAGGGACCCTGGAAGTCAGGGAGTATTAGAGAGAGTTTAAGTGTGTCAAAGCCCAGGATACTGCTTCTTGGGATTTGCAGAAATAAAAGCTGTTAAGTCAAGATTTTCTTAAATGATTTATAGCTTTAGGGGAGTTTYACTCTCCAAAAATCTCAAAAATCTAGATTTCCCACTGGTGCATCTTCTGGATTTTTTTGAATTTGGACCTAAATGTTGTGACCATCTGTCCTACAGGAACCATTTCAAAAATGCTTCTGGGTCTGCAGACAAATGATTAGTTTTCTGGGTGAGTACAGAAACACTGTCACTGCAATGTCAGGGAGTAACACCTGGAGGGTGTTCATCCTGACCAGCTGTTCATGCTTGGTGCATACCCTACAGTGAGAAGCACTCCCYAGCTCCCACAAAACACACCCACAGCAGTAAATTGCACAGTACTTAAGTGGCAATTATATGTCCTCATGCTGTATCCCAGCACTGTGAAGTTTTGCACACTGCACGACTTTATCTCTRTGATAAGCAGACACAGCTTTTTAGTTTTACAGGCTTCAGAAGCAGTAGGAACAGGCTCATGGACTTCCCAGGCAGTTTCCTACTCTTGCCACAGCACAAGGTACTTTCACCAGGACAGCACTAAGAGTACAACTATAACACCCACCCTTTCTGTGGTTCTTAATTTAGAAATACGTTTTATTCCTCCTCAGCAAAAATTCAATTTTTGTTGGAGATCGGCGCTACAGTGCTGCAGAAGTCCTCCTAGGAAGCAAAAGATTCAGTAAAAGATGGCACTAGCTACTCATACCTTCTGTCTCCAAGCCTTAGGTTTTGAGGTTCATCATTCATAATGAATGAGTTTAGTGAGATGCRTACACTTTTCTCTCTGGAAAGTGAAACCAGGAGATATTGATAGAATTGACTCAACTTTAGTGACCAGTGGGGAAATTATTCATAAATGCTCTTCTTAGGTTTTCCTTCATAAATTTTCCAGGAAAAAAGTATTTGCTATAGATGAACCTTATGTTCTAACAGCTTATTCTGCAACAAACCATTTCCAGTATCAGTCCTGAAATTCTGAATATTGTTAATAAATATTGATTCCAATAGAAATATTTTTTTCTTCCATCAGACAGTCACTTAATGCTTTTAATCTATTAAATGCAGGCTGTGGAAATTTTATATCAGCTCATATATTTGTACTTTTTCTTTCCTTCTGTTTCATTCTCCAGTTATAGGACTGTACACTCTTTGAACTGAATCTCCTTATGCCTTTCTGCAACAATTACCATGACTGAAATGTCTGAGCTTGGCCTTTAAAAAACTTAAACAATAATGAAAGAATATTTGCAAAAAGCAAAGAGGGAAATAAACCCAGTCTTGCAACATGCTTTATAATATGTTAATTGGTGGAAACTGAAGATTAGTCTGCCCCACTTATTTTCTGAACAAGTTCCTGCTTGTGTCATAAAATTGTTCTCCCCTTGTCTATTAGAGGAAATAGAATTGCCCTCTCTGGCCCCAGTCTTGCAGACAGCTATATCTTCCACTAACAGTTCCATTAACTTCATTTAAACTACCTGAGCGAACTGACTTAGTTGGGTATGCAAGTGACTGGGAAATTGAAACTTTTGTCCTTAGGCAGTTTCTGGATGATTTTTCTGTCTAGATTTTTCTTCTCTCCAAACCATCAGTCATTACTGGATCATGCAGCTATTAAAAAAAATGGTTTGCATAGCTCATTCTCCAGTCTGTCTAATTTGATGTTGTTACTGCTAATTATTTCTCATATTGTTAAACTTACTTTTGCTGATAGCTGCAGCCATTCTAGAAATGCAAATTATTTAAAAGCTGAGCTTTATGTAAAAAGTAATAGAAAATAATTTCTTGGCCCCCTGGATAGAGAAAAAAATAGGAAAAACATGAAGATAATGCCAGAGGACAATTAAAAATATTTGAAAATTGTCATTATCATTAAGTCTCATGTTTTTAGGCAATATTGTTAAAATAAAAAATTTATCTCATGGTTTCTTGGAATTTAAAGACTGATGAGGGAACTCTACAGGATTGAGGAGTGGACCCAGGTAAACTTCATGAATTTTGACATGGCCAAATGCAAGGTTCTGCCTCTGGGCTGGGGCAGCCCCAGTATCAATACGAGCTGAGTGCTGAATGGATTGAGAGCATTCCCACAGAGGACTTGGGGATACTGGTGGATGAAAATCTGGCCAATATCTGATGCAGCCCAGCCAGCCAGCTGCATCCTGGGCTGCATCACAGGAAGTGAGACCAGCAGATCCAGGGTGTTGACTCTTCCTCTGAACTCAGCTGAGGAACCCTGAGAACAAGAATGACATAGACTTGTGAAARTGAGTCTAGATACAGGCCACAAAAATTTCCAGAAGATTGGAATATATCTCCTATGAGGAAAGTCTCACAGATGGGGTTGTTCAGCCTCCATAAGAGAAGGTTATGGGGAAACCTTATCTTTAAATTTATGTTGGACAATCATAAGAAAGAATGAGAGTGTTTTTACCAAGGACTGTAGTGACAGGTCACGTGGCAACAGTTTAAAATTGAAGGACAATATATTTATATACATTTTATATATATTTAGACAGGAAGAAATTTTTTATGACAAGGTGAGGCACTGGAAAAAGTTGCCCAGGGAAGCTATGGATGGCCTATCTCTGCAAGTGTTCACAGCCAGGTTGGATGAGGCATTGAACAGCCTGGTCTAGTGCAAGAAGCTCCTGTGTATGACATAGGGGTTGGACTACATGATCTCTGAAAGGCCCCTCCAACCCAAACTGTTCAGTGATTCTGTCATATTGCAATTACTGAAATAATTTTACATAATTTATTAATATCATTAAGAATTCCTCAGAATTTCTAGAAAATTTACTAAGAAGAAACCCCATAAATAGTTACAACAAAATAGATCAAAATCAATCATTGAAACTATTTTTTGAAACAGAGATAATCTACCTATTTACCATTCTCAAACACATTTAAAGTTATGAATAAGATAACCATTTTCCTTACTCTGACATCTATTTGTGCTCCATCTTCTGTATTCACAGAGCATGTGACCTGCTTTTGAAGGTCTGTATCCTCCACACAGAGATCAGCAGCACATTGCTAGGGAAAGTTGCAAGCAGGAGCACCTATTAGAATCAGGGAGAATGACCTGTTGCATTGGAGAGGAAGGATGGTCACATATTTTTTAACTGATTACTGAAAGCACTATTGGATCTAGATATGTATAAATTACAGTTTTTTGGATCAAGGGAAGACATATTTTTCTGAGCAAAAGCAGACATTTCCATGTATGAACTAGTCACACAAAACTCCTATTATGTCGGTGAAGAGAGAGCCAGCAGAAAAAAAAAGGGAAAACWCATGTTATTCAAAAGGAGAGATTGAACTACTTTGTCACAACTTTTTTGTTGTTGTTTGTTTTTTTGTTTGTTTACTAGCTGGGAAAGGCTTCTAACATGGCTAATTTTGAAATATGACCTTACAGTATGAACATATACAGTTAGATGAGAGAAATCTCCTTCATAATGCCTTTGGAGATAGAGAGAGGGGTAAGCAGTACTAGGAAGGTAAAAWACTCACAGGAACTTGAGATCTTGGAATGGTAAATTGCCATCAAACTCTTCTTCCAATACCTGGTTTACATCTCTGGTTATAAAATGGCTGTGTTCAAGAACTACTTCCTGTGGTCTTGCTGATATATGGTTTTGTTCGGTTAATGATTAAGCTAAGGAGAAAGAAGCTTTCTAATTTTGAAAGAGYGTTTCTGGTTGAAAGAATGTTTCATATTGTAGTGTTGAGAAAACTGCTCATCAGAAATTCTGTAAATCAGGAAAATATAGGAATTATTTCTGGTTGTACAAAATATACTGAAAAAGGTAATTTAAAAAGTAAAACAATCAATGGAATGCCATCAGTTAATCTACCTGTGATTTACTTATGGAATGCTTAGTTTATTTATTTGTTGTACAATGTTGACTAGGAATAATTTTTTCAAAAAATGTTGAAAAATTTTGGCATACTGGCACTTGGWATCTAGCAATGCTACTATTAAAGTCTCAGCAAGCCAGTACTGTCAATTGCTACTGGTTGTTCTGAGAATATAATTTGGATAACACAATCATAATTTTGTAAAATCCATAATGAGTCTACTCCCTTGCCAGATTTTCAGTTGTCCAGCTTTCAAAAAGCTTTCTTATGTAATTCTCTCCTGCCAATATGGAACCTATAGACTAGTGGACTGTAAATATGAATTATAACCAGAAAACTGTAAATATKAAATGAATACAAATATAGTGAATTGAATGTTAAAAGCGATTACTTGGTTCTATAGTAGTTGTATCAATCCATTTTACAGCAGATTTACTTAAACACAAGATCACTCCTAACCTTCTCCTCTCTTCTTTAAAAAAAAAATATCTAGTTGGAAGCCTGTCACTAGTGRTGCCTTTCAAGATTCAGTACTGGGTCCAGTATTGTTTCAATTATTTCTTAATGATTTGGACGAAGGAGCAGAGACCACCTCAGCAAGTTCACTGGTGATACAAGGCTGAGAGGAGTGACCAATACCCCAGAGGGCTGTGCAGCCGTTCAGAACGACCAGGACAGGTTGGAGAGATGGGCAGAGAAGAACTGTCTGAAACTCACCAGAGGAAAGTGCAGGGTCCTGCATCTGGGGAGGAATAACCACATGCACCAGCACAGGCTGGTACTCTGTAGAGGTCCTGGGSGTCCTAGTAGACAACAAGCTCTCCATGAGCCAGCAGTGTCCTTGTGGCCAAGAAGGCCAATGGTGTCCTGGGGTGCATTAGGAGAACAGTCAGCAGGTCTAGAGATGTGATCCTGCTTCTCTACTCAGCCCTGGTGAGGCATATCTGGAGTGCTGTATCCAGTTCTGGGCTCCTCAGTGCAARAGAGACATGRAGCTCCTGGAGCAGGTCCAGGGGAGGGCAACAAAGATATTTAAGGGATTGGAGCATCTCTCTTATGAAGAAAGATTGAGGGAACTGGGCCTGGTCAGCCTTGAGAAGAGATGCTAAAAGGGGACTTCATCACTGACTATCAGTATCTGCAGGGAGAGTATCAAGAGGAGGTTTCCAGGCTCTTCTTGGTGGTGCCAACCAATAGGTTGAGGCAAAGGGCAGGAAATGACGCACAGGAAGCTCCACCTGAATGTGAGGAAGAACTTCACTGTGAGGGTGACGACAGATTGCCCAGAGAGGCTGTGGARTCTTGCTTGTTGGAGATACTCAGGAACTGTCTGGACATAATCTGGYRCTGTGTGCTCTGGGATGACCCTGCTTGAGCATGGAAGTTGGATCACRTGACCCACTGTGGTCCCTTTCAGCCTTACCAGTTCTGTGATTTTGTGAATCTGTGATTCTGTGAATGTGACAAGATCTTTCATAAGTGTTCATTTCCACAGTAATTTTTAATATTCCAATATCAGTCATATTCAGTGACATTTAATATCAGATAAACATCACCAGGCTCTCAAGAGACCTATGTTCCATGTCCGTGGTGCACTGAATCACGTCAAGAAGTCTCTGATATCTTATTACCACACACATTGCATTCCATGGTGTTTTTCAGTGACCTGTTGCTAAACAAAGTTTTCAAGAACACTAAGGTTTTATGAATCTCATACCATTTCCCAAAAAGATGCACTTCAGTCAGAGTATAATGTAGCTCCACAGAAGTGTCTAGGTGCAAATGCATAGAAAGTTTCAGATTATTTTCTCCCAAGTAAAGGGTAGACAGGTTCTGAGAGAAAATCACTGAAATTCTTTGTAGATTTGGGAAAAGTTATAAACTAAACACAAATAAGGGCTAGAGAATCAAGTAGCATAAGAGCCATTTCAATCAACTGGGTTTCTCAGTGGTATCAGAATACTCTGCACATGGATATGCTTTTCCATATTGTTCATTTCATTTTGAAATATTCCTAATCACCACATTACTGTTTTGTAGACAACTGTCTCTGAAATACATGGAGACATATTTTATCATGCAGTAATGTATATTAAGAAAGGAAGACAACTCTACATTTTTTGTACTATCTCTATTCTATTTAAACCCCATTTTGTTTTGGATTGTTTGAATTAAAATGGACAAAMAATGTTCACTAAGGAATTATCTACTGAGGTTGAGGGCTAGAGTMAATTTAAAATATCTTCTCCATATTTGGATTCTTTCATTAATACTTGAGAATACTATAAGCTTGAAATAATAATTCTTCCTTATTCAGCTTAAATTATGCAATGCAGAAAGACTTTGAAAGTTAAAACCACATCTTTTAATTTGTTTGCAGTGTGGACACCCTCCCAGGCAGGGTGAAATAGTCAAAAGAAGATTAAGTACTCCCTGTCTCTGAATATGTTATAAACTATTAAAGTAAGAGGCATTATTCTGAGAGGGCATATGAAAAACAAACAAGTAGAAAAGGCCTTGCAGACACTACAGCTGGTTTGGTTTTTTTTAATAAGAAAACTGCATTGATTTGTATTCCGTCTGGATTTTTTCTGTTTGAAGAATAAATTGGATCTTGAAACAAAGGCCCTGAAGATTCTAGAATAATACTGTTTCCATCTTGGGGTGCTGAAATAGCCCAAAACATGCATATAGTCTTTTATACTATTTGAGTTATTAACATAAAAATTGATATTGTTTATTTCTCATATACAAACTTTGACTTACTTAGCAGAATATACCACAATGAAGAGGCCAATTCTCAGAYAAAACCCTGCTTTTGAATGTGTGCCATTTGACCAAGCTTGCTTTAGATACACACAACTTTTGCTAATGTTGTCTGTTAAACCTTTATGCTATTGTTACAGACATATTTTCACAGAATCACTTTCTAAGTGGAAATGAAAAATTTTWAAAAAATCAATGTTATTAATTATTCTCATTACATTTTTTTTAATATGTGAAAAAAATTCCCTGGTATGGAGATATGAAAGGGAATGTTTCATGCATTTATTTTCCAGTTCTTAATTCAGCATTTGTTGAACAACACTCAGATTTGAAGGAGTTGAATTCCCTATATGACTAAATCAGGTATTAGGTCAGAGAGTCAAGATTTCTATGTTCTTTTCTTCTTTAGCTTTTCTTATTGACATTTASAGCCTTGGTATAATTGCATTGTGCTTACATCTGACTCAATTTTCATAAAAATGGAAGATTGAGTTTGTTGCTTTGTCTGTGATAAAATATTCAAGAAAATATCAGCTTCCACTGCTTTCATGACTGTGTGCTTCCTGAAACAACCTCAACTGTATCATACGTGGGATCTTTAAGGTCCTTCTATACTCCCTTTGAGATTTATAGAATCATGAGGTTTTGAATGTTGGAGGGATGATTTGACTATCTAGTTTGATATCCTCTATACTAAAGGCAATAGCCCATTTCTTGCACTATTGTTGTCACAGCATCTGTAACTAGTTTTTACTTATTTATCATTATTTAATTTGATTATGAATTTTTAAAGGGTAACGATCTTTTAACATAAGTAAAAAACCCTGACAGAAAAATAAAAGTAAACGTTCCAAATAGAATTTTATATAATTTGCTTAAAAATATTTATTCTGTAATATTTTTACACTGTAAACCTTCCTTCTGGGTACAAATTCATATTAGAATGTCTAGTTTGTCTTTCTTGCCTACTGCTGACATTTTAACAAGATGATATTTACTGCAACTGCTTGCTTATCACATTAATTTCTAATGTCATCACAATATTTCTTTTGAAAAGCTTTAACACTTTGGAAAACCACTGACATTTCATCTGTCTGGGTGGAGTAAGATATTTCTGAATTCAAAATAAACTGTAAACTGACAGTGGTTTTGTATGTGAAATTTTTTCTAGGGTTCAGTTATTATAACGAGTATTTGGTTACTGATAGGATTATTCCTGCCAAAATAAAAGTAACATTACTGAGTTCAATGAACTCTTAATGAACACTTGTTATCACCTACTTATCAAAGAATGCTTTTTTTCTGATACATGCATTCCGTCTAATTTTCTAAGAAATATCCCTGACAATGTTAAGAGGATAGCTTCTGTATTCTAATTCTGACAAAGTTCACTCATGAATTTTTATTTGCTTTTTGCCAGTGACTTTGACATGTCAGGGACATATTCTGCTTATGAATAAATCAGTGAAAAAAACTCTGGCCTCTCTGAAGAACAACTTTTGTTTGCCTAGTGCAAGTGTTTTAAAGAGCCAGTTGATATCCAGCCCACAGGCTACAACTCTTAATTTTTTTTGCTATAACTATCCTGTTTTCTTTTTTCTTGGACTTAAAACACCAGCAGGGATCTCTGTGATTCTTAAGGATTTTATCTTTTTCACATCACTATGTTAAATTRTTTTATACTTCTCAAATTCAGCTCAGCCTTCCTGAGTTGACTTCGAAAGTTGCAGTGTGTTGATCCCAGTTAGCAGCTAAGGCCCCACAGAGCTGTCCATACACCTCTGCTCCAGCAGGATGGGAAATAGAATCCAAAGAACAAAAGTGAGAAAAATCTTGTGTCTTGACATAACGACAGTTTAAAAGAAAAAGCAAAAGCTGCATGTGCAAGCAAAGCAAAATAAAGAATTCATTGAATAGCTGCCCTGAGCTGGCCGGTGTTCAGCCATTGTCAGAAAAGCAGGGCTTCAACACGTGTAACAGTTTTTTGGGAAGACAAAAGCTATCACACCAAATACCACTCCCTTCCTCTTTTTCCCCCAGCTTTTTTTGTAGAACTTGATATCATATGAGATATACCTGGGGTCAGCTGTTCCATCTGTGTCTCCTCCCAAGTCTGCTAGTTCCCCCTCCCCAGTCCCCTAGCTCAGGAAGCAGAGTGAGAAAAAGGAAGAAAAAACATACCCTCAGTGGGTTTTATTGGAGGGGTGTGGGGCACTGTGCAGCTGCTCAGCAGTAGCCAAAGCACTGGTGTTTTAACAACTTTTGATCATAGATTCAAACCACAGCACCATAAGGGCTTCCATGAAGGAAATTCACTCCATCACAGCCAGATTCAGCACAAAAGTCRATTTCCTTCATGTTTTTACCAGGCCTGATTATTAGAAACTTTGATCCATATMATTCCATCTCTAGTAGAAAAAGTAGACCGTAGCTACAACTAACAGCTGAGTTTTTAAGCAGTTATTGGCATTTAAATTTATTGGCCTAAGAAGATTTTGAATTTCAGGTTTCACACTTCTCAGGCCAGTACTGTACCCTGTAAATGGGCTACATTATGGCAGCCTCCTCTTTCCCTTCCAGAGCTTTTCAGAGGTCGATCAGCCCTTTCATGTCTTTGGACTTGGTTTGTGTTCTTCTTTCTCTTTACATCAATACTCTGCATCTGGTAAGCTGAAATGTTTAGGAAACTAATATGATTTCTGTAGGGTTTAGACTGTAGGTTCATAAATAGACTTGTGTGTTGCAAGACTGACAAGAAAAAGGTTTTAGTACAGTTTCTCAGTAATCAGAGCATTTGTCCAAGACCTGATTTCTGTGTTTTCTCCAGCCTCTACCTTTCCAGGATCAGAAGCCTTACCTTTTTAAGCTATGAATCAGGCTGCGGTTGATGACAAGCTTGTGTTCCTCTTTCTTGAACCAAAATGAAACTATGCAGCAGAAATGTCGCACACAGCAGAATATTGTAAGTCAGAAAAGGCAGAAAAAAGAAAGAGCCATTATGCAGTGAAAATAAACCTGTGTTGTAGCAAACAAACTATTATCAGGTGATATTTCAAAATACAGCAACTATATTATTTAGAAATTATATTCATGAGCTCTTKTTATAGAATTCCCAAATTTCCTTACCCTTGYRTAAAAACAACAACAAAAAAAGTCTGATTTGCATCAGAATTAAATTAATTTTGGTAGGATGAACTAYCTAATAAGCTAGAATTGGGAGAGGATATTTTTTATTTACCTACATATTTTTCTTTAAACAATTAGTTCTGAAATACAAATTTAGTTAGAGTTTCTAGAGTTCCACTGATTTCAGTGTCTTTTTCACAGACTTAAGGGTAGCATCAGATTGATTGGTTACCTTACAGGTCTAAAAGAACTTTCTTATACTAACATTTTTAAAGTATTTTATTATTAAGTAGAAAAGCAGAAAAAGGCTGTGAGATAAAAGCCGTCCCTTTCTGGAGCTTCATTAGCCCCAATAAAACCTGTTGCATGTAAATGATCTGAGCAACTCAGAGCAATTAGCTTTTCATTTTAACTTGAGTGTTTTAGTGCAGATTGGTAGCTAATCAAGCTGGGAAATTTTAATAGAGTATGTAAAAAATTGTTTATGAGTAGTACTGTAAACAAGCATTGCTGATAGGTCTGTACCTGCTTTAGTGCTATAATAAAATAAGCAGTGAAATCAGCATTGCATCCATTTAGGTGTAATTGTACAAATTGCTAGCTAATCAGAGTGAGAAAATTGAGCCACAGCTCAGGAGAACAATGCTGTTTGCTATTAACTTGGTATTTAGCTATGTATTTAAAGCATTTAGAGAAGAAGTCTTTTTTAAAAAATAAACATATATTTATTTTGTTGTAAAAAGCATGCCTGATTCTAAGTTGGTTTCATTAGTGTAATTAAGAAAAAATTCCACTGACATTTGTGAAGTTAATTCAAACACAAACTGATGTAAGCAGTATGAGAATCAGCACCATTTACTTTATTGTTTTCTCCTGTGTTAAGCCATAGGCATTTCATTAAAATTTGAAACTGGACAAATTCATAAAATTCCCAGAAATAAACAACTCAGTATATCAAGCCAGCTGCGGTCAGCAGTTCAAYGGATTTTGACATGCACAACACAGAAGGGACTTAACTGGAGCCATGTAAGCCTGGCTCAAAGGCTTCTGGAGCTTTCAAAAAGTTCAAAAAAGCTTGAGAATTCATAATATAGCAAAAGATTGACTTGATGCTTCTTTCCTGTTAATTCTATTTTGTTTAAAGTTTTACGTGYTCTAGTGCTGTGCATCAAGACGTGAACTATCCAGCCTTCTGAATGCAACCTGATGGTTTTGATTTTTAAGAGCTATGACACAAAGTAAAGCTCATATATATTGATCTGTCAAAAGACATCTAAATACTCCTGTCATTTACTCATCCCACAGCAGTACTTTTGGAAGGTTCTGCTGCTCTACTTAAAAATATCTCTGTATTTTTAGTAGAAATATATCTACTTAATAAAAAGAAATAACCGAAAAAACATGCAAAAAATCTTATAATAATATATTCATAATTCTGGAATGAGCTGCAGTAGGTTACCTAATATTTTAAATATCCCAGACAGGAGCAATGATCCCTCWGTTCTTTCTAACAGAGTAGTTCGGGTCACAACGTCACAACAAAATAAAAGTGATGCCATACCACAGCCTCACAGGAAGCTTCACTAGTATGACCATGAAGCACTTTTTTTCTAAATGTAAATTTATATATTTCTGAGACTGAAGCCCATTGTTATTTATTCTATCCYCTGTGGTCAAAAATAGAGTATTCTTTTCTTTCTAACAGCAGAATTTTATATTTTTCAAGACTATCTCCATCCACCTAAGTCTTCTTCTGGCTAAACAATTCTAATTTTTACAATTTTTTTCTCATAGGTCATGYTTTCTAGACCTCATATAGACCAATATTCTAGACCAAGAATTCTCATTGCTCTTTACTATACTCTCTGCACCTAATGTTTCTGCCCTGGGGCCTTAGAGGTAATAGAGGGAAAAAAATAAGAAATGCATCTGACAGAAAATGCCACTTTTTCTATATCTATGATAATCTCTGCGTGGTGTTTTCTTGKTTTTGTTTTTGGGKTTTTTTKGGGGGGGGTTGGGTTTTCTGGGCTTGTTTGGTTAGGATTTCTTTGGCAGCATTTTGATTCATGTTCAGGTCATGATCTATTACAACCTCTACATGCTTTTATACAGMACTATTAACTAGCCAGATGCCTTTAAAACAAGATTATGCAAATGATTAATCACTTGGAACTTGCTTGTGTTGAATTTCATGCAAGTGTTTGTTCGAATTTTCAAAATTATTTTTAATTTTTTTTCAGTCTGGAAATATACTGGCTACCCATGTTGGCTTAAACTTTGTGGAATGATTAATAAAAACAGTCTGCAGTTATTCTACTGGTGAAAATATTGAATGATACCTCCCTCAAAACAAGAGGAATTTAGCTTSACAAAGGAAACAGACATATACATTGAAGCACATCGATTTTCTTAATACACACACACACAAAGAAAGATGTATAAGTGTGTATGTATATTTGAAAAAGTTTTTTTTGGATCTYATATATGAAAATATTACTATTCAATACAAAGATAATTAGGAAAGGACAGAAATACAGGTTGAATTGTGCCTACATTTCCTCTCTATTTGGATATTTAGTTAAGATTTAGTAAGTCTGACCTTAAGTTACTCACTTACCTCTTCACAATCGCCCCTTCCATTTCATTTCTGCCACAGTCTAAATTACTTCAACRCCCATTTCCATCTAAGAAATCCACAGGGAGAAATGCAGTAACAAGGATTGTGTAACACTGTGACATCTACAGTATTGTATCAGGCAAAAAGTTGTTAATAAGAACTAGCTAATGATTGGCAATGGAATAATAGATCAGTAATTGTACAGCCTTGGGGTAAGTCAGAGAGAACAAAAAAAAAAAAAAGGAAGGAAGAGAAGGCTGCTGTCAGTCATCAGAAACCATCACAATTCTTTAATTATGTTGTGGGCACCATTATAAAACCAAACTATAGATGTACCTTATCAGCTTTGCTTTGTAGTAGCCCATCTATATAAYCCTAGTCTGTCACTCTTTTAGAAGCAGTCACACTTTAAGTCAAAATTGAATCCCTAATGTGTATATATATACGTATAAAATTATTTGTGTATTAAATACATCAAAGGTTACATTGCATAAGCAAGGAAGAAAATGGACTGCACAAATACAACAATAACATTTCTCTCCTATACCAGAAATATAATTCAGTCAGTGGATTCCTCTGAATGGCTTAAAAGAGAAATAAGAAATTGGGTTGCATGCTTAAAGATTGGAGTACAGTATTCATTACCGATATACTTAGCAGAGTAAGTCTGTGATATTTTAAGAAGATGATTGTCATTTTATAGATCTCCCATAAGACTTGATTTTTAGGACATTATWTTCCTGCCTTTAGAAATTGTCCTTTTACAGTGACTGAATTAAAGCTCAAATCAAATTAAAACAGAATCTTTTGAGKGAAGATGGGAATGGCTGGGAAAGAGGAAGATACAGGGGCAATGACATAAATAAAAACCTTTTAAGGTAAAAAAAATTCTGTGGAATCAGAAACAAGCAGAAGGGGTTTAATATGAAGACAGCAGAAGGGGCTAAAGATGAAGAATATTCTTTGGGGCTATAAAAGAGGGATTTCTTCTGCAAGTGGAATGGTTTAATGTTGAATTATCACAATGATAACATACAGAAATATATAAGCAAACAATCCCTGCAGGAGGACTTATACTTCTTTGTTCACAGTACACAAGGAAAAAAGGAAACTGATTCAAATATAAGATTTCATTGTTCATCACATAGTTGCGCTGACAGATTTTCTTGAAATTATTTTAACACCAGAAATCAACCCCAGAAACTGGAATTTATTCTACTGCTTTTCTCAGCAGTTCCTGAATGAGTTACTACCGCAGCATGAAAATAGAGTGTAATGTGTAGTARATATGAATAAAAATGTGCTGGAATGGCCGTCCTGTCTACTTCCTTACTGATCCTATATCAGTTAAAAGTGAAAAGGCTATCCTATGAGAGCCATTAGCCATCTTAAGTAGTCTTAACCAGACTGGAGAACCAGAGAATGCTGAGAGTATTCAAATGGAAAACTACCATGGTGTGGTCATGTTGGGAACCTACACCCATTTATCAGTCAAACTGAAGTGGTMTGGAGAAAATAATAAAGATAGCTATCTATGAATGCAGGGCTCTAGAGCCCAGGTTTGTTGGCTGTGTGCTTAGCCCAGCTCAAATACAAGCAGTAATGGCTAGATCATCCAGTGCCACTTGACATGACTGGCAGCTTATGACCTGAAATTCTAGATGCTCTCCTCTCTGCCTAAACTCTTAAATACTTTCTGTCAATCAACCTCAGTTTCCCTTAACAGTGACAAAGTGCAAAGAGCAACAGAAAATTACCAAGAAAGCCCGTGAAAAAAAGTCACCTTCTCATTTAGAACCCATTAGCACTTGGCTATCCTATTGTAAAGGATAATTGAATTGTTTAAATTGAAGCTGGATTTTTTTAGCAGAATTTTTCCCTTACCATCATTGAGTGATACTTAACTCCCATAAGGGTAATTTAAAATGAAAGTCTGCCTTTGCTTTGCATAAAATCGAGCCCAGTTGCTTTGTAGTGAGTAAATAAGCAATGGAGTGCTTTAATTGTTGATGTTTTACACCTGAAATCTGCYACAAAAACTGCAGAAACACTTCTATGCTCTGCTACATATGTCACTTATATTTTCTACATTAAGCGTTTAATTAGATTGGCATCTGAGAAGCTAACTCAAATCCATTTATTTTCATCTGGTGTGAACTAAACATTGACACTAGATCTCTGTGAATACTAAAAAGAGTGTGATTATATCCAAGATTAAAACAATTACCTTTGCTGAGCATTATCGTTTTTCCTCTTAAACTTCTGACCTTTCTCCTGAGCTCCAACGCTAAATCAAGATAATTATTATACACRTGAGATTAACAAAATAAGACTAATTGTTTTCTAAGGTATGTTATTTAGTGGAGAGTATAGATAAGATGATGAGTAAGATACCCCTATTAGCACTTAATGGGAGGCAATAATGATGGAGTATCCATCGATCAGCAAAGAAAAACATGTGACACCATTCTTTGRGTACTGGGAAGACTGCTTGCAGCATATTCCTTCTTAGAGCTGTTCTTGCATTTACTGGGATCATGTATCTTGTTTAATGATATAATTCATAAAATTAGTACCCCCTACTTTATATAGTATTGTAATGTCAACYCACCAGCTTAGCCAGGTAAAATGATGAAATAAGGTAGTTTGAGGTCCTTGTATATTGGATGAATACAATTAGATACTTTTTAGAGCTTAATTGTCCCTCTTGGTATGTAAACTTCCCAGGGAGACCAAGGCCACTAGGAGCAGGGTGTGATTGAAATCAGAGAAACTGGACTCTAGAACCTGGATCCTTGGCTTAAAAGTTATCAGATGATAACTTTTGTCTATTGAGAAGTCAGCGTGGGGGACRTCTTCTCCTGAAGACAAATCCTTAACTCATTAAACCCCTATGCCCTTTGTAAAACCAAGAAAAAAATAAGTATTATATATAGTAATTCAGTGATGAGGCAATAGAGTCTGTGTCTAAAAATGTTCTCAAACTTGTGTATGAAAGGCAGCCTGTCATTTTGTTGGAAATCAGATGAGAGAGAAAGGGTCTATAAGCAAGCCAGAAGAAAGAGTTCCAGAGCCTGAYCCCCAATATATACTTTGTGTCTCATTGACCAGATGAGGGAATTTAAATTAACCTGCMGAGGGGAATTTCTGTTGCCTTCAGGGTTACATAGCTGCAGTACTGTGGGGTTTCTAGTACTTTGTAATTAGGTACATTTAAATGCTTATTTTTAGAACCCTAAATAGATGTTTTGGATTTTTTTCCTAAGCAGCTGCACACTGTTAAGCCATTCCACAGAGTTTTAAATATATGAGGCTGAGAAAAGCTTGGATACAACCAGTGAATACTTGAAAATTAGGTGACACAACTGTCATGCAGTATATGTAGCTCAAAATCCAAGAATAGCAGCTTATTACTGTCTTCTTCAAYAGCTACTGACAGTCTCAGTCACAAAAGGGTATGTAAAGTATGAACCCTGGATATGACACTGAACTGTGGCAGAGGAGTCAGGAATGTTCCTTGAAGCCAAGTAATGGGTACAAAGAYGACTGTGATGGCTCCTCTGCCTAATAGGATGTAACAGGAAAGGCAGAAGGCAGTYGAACCTACTTAATAAAGGTTTAGCAGAACCTAGAGAACAGTGTTGGGTTTTGGATCAAAACTTCATGTTTTGGAGGATTTTCTATGGGCGTATGAAATGAGATCAACTTTTTTCCAAAGCTGACCTGATCAACACTGAGAAAATGCCATCAATATATGTAAGGGATCCCCTGCTGGTAAACGGAGGGAAGCTGCTCCTTTTCCTAAGGGAACTCATCCAGCTACAAATTTAATAAAACTGCCCGGCCCTATGTAGTTTTCAGTCCCTGATGCTACAATTATATTAGTGAATAAAACATCTGTAGCTAAAGCAGATGCATGCTGCACCTCTAAATGTAGAAGCACRAAAAGCAGACTTTAATTGTAGCTTCTTTTGAACCCAAACAGGAACACATTATTATAGCATAACTGTGTGAGCATTTTTAACCTARTAATCCAGTAAAAAGTTGCTACCACTGCTGGCCATGGGCATTATACTCATTGTGCCTGATGCAAATAGCATGAAGTTCTAGTTCCAGCTTGTCAGGCTGAATATCAAATTGTTATGAGAAATGGTTGACATGGACCTGATGCCAGGTGTCTCTTGCTATGATGCATAGTTTAAGTGCCCATTAATAGCACAGACCTTGAAAATATGAACACTGGTTGAGGGCAGCATCTCCAGAGCTATTAAAAACACACCAATGGATAGTAAGTGCTCATTGAAAAAATGTAACCTACTGAACTGCAGGAACATTTCTTTTGCTCTAGGAAAAGMAGCAGTAGCAGATGAACACAGGATAAAGAAGCTGCCACAGCCTGGAAAAGTAATATTCCCCAAGGACCAGGCAGGTAGTAGAACAGAGTTGAGGCTGAGGTCTGAGAATTCACTAGCCTTATGAAAGATCCAGAATTTGGTGGGTATGGAGGAGAGATCCACTGAAGATCCTTCTTACCTTTACTGTGGAGACAACATCCAGGACTGCTGCCATCAGTGATAATTAGGTAGCATCAAGCCCTTGGTATTGCATTTTTGCAGCTGGTGCCAGTTGTGATTGCTAAAGACTGACTACTTTGAATAGATACTGATAAAATTATAAWGACTGATACTAAGAGCCAGCCACTAGCAGGAAGGGCGTTATTAATGACTTCCAGTCCAGGAAAGTTTAAAACTGGACTAATATATCAGGACTATGTATTCTAAAAACTCACTTTAAATTTTACTTCTGTACATATTTGGCCATTAAATAGTCTCTGGGACTGTTCTGTTGTATTGATTCTCACAGGTGATACTTGTGTGAAAGATGGTTTTCAACAGTCAGCTTGGATCCACCTTCTTTGTGGAGGTGGACAACAGAGATCACAGTGGGGACAGACAAAGCATTTGAATCTAGAATTCAAAACTASTTCCAGCCTGGGGAAAAAAAAATACAGAAGAGAGAATTTCTTAGACATAATCTAAGAGTTCTTCATGCTGACAAAGAGAATTCAATTGTTTGTTCCATATTTTATGTATTTATTTATGTACGTGACTAGCATTGGGACTGAAATGTCTCAAAATTTTTTTTCAGTATGCAGGAGTTCTGTTGGGTCAAAGAACTAACCTAGAGTAAAAGACATGAATTAAAAGGCCTGCAATGATGTGACTATGTTACAAGTTTGCTGGGAGTAAAGTATGAGGTAAAGCTGCTTTCGTGTCCACTGTTCTTTGCAAAGTCTCCTACGTGTCTGTTTTTAAGCAAAGAGTCTGCATATAGCCTCTGTTGAGGTACTGCTTTGGGGGACTTTAGGAATCTTCTACAATTGGAAGCTAAATTCTTCTGGGAGACGGAGTAGAGAAATAATTCTGAACATCCTTATTTCTGTTTCTGCCTGAGAAGTAGTTATAAGCTAGTTTATAAACCAACTTAAAATACGTATGCCATTTCAAGTCTATATTATGAGGTATTGCAAATATGGCAAACACTACAGAATTTAAGTTAAAAGTTATAAATACAGTTAATGTGTTATAGTTATTGCATTGCTGGGTATCCAAGTGGTACCTCTTACACATCCAGTTAACTTGGATCATTAATTCCTTGGGGAGTGAGAAATTTCCCCAGGCATTCTTCTGCAGAGGTAACTCACTGAACACAAGGCAAGTTGAATGACTGAGATCCCCCATCCTTCACAACAAAGAATTTGAGCAAATGTTGTAAAAGGTTTCAAAGTGGCCTCAAGAAGGCTTTYGGAGTATTTCCCTCAGGCAGTTTCTGCTCTGTCTGTACTAATTTCATCTACTCAAACATGTTGATTAAAACCCCAAGTGGAGAATCTGGCCCTTCAGGAAGTTCCCTTGGGTATTTCCTGCTGTAGATTTATCAAAATTGTACCTAGATAAGGCATTTTAAAACGGCCAATAGAGACTGTCGCAGCAGATGTAGAAGTAGTCATGCAGGCCAGCCTTTTGTATATAGSGAAGAGAGTTAAGAGAGATTTTATGTGTAGTTAAGATGGCAAATAACTGGAGCAGCCATGTAGAACCAGGGACCAGCTGGAATTTACAAACTGAACAGAATAAAAATTTTGTGATCCAGCTGAAGCCACTACTGGAAGGATGCATGCAACAGAGATTTCTGTTTCCATCTGTAGAGCAACTCACTGTCCTGTTATTGATTCTTGTTCTCCATGCAAAAGTTGCCTGGTGTCGAGAGCACAAAAATTATTTTTTTAACACTCTGTCTCTTTATGTCTGTGCTACACAGACAGATMATCCGACAGCTAATTTCCACATAAAATCTGCCACACAAATAACTAAATGTTTCCTAGCAAAAACTGAGCCAAGCCTTCCAGCTGCAGAAGAGCAATTATAAGTGGCTGAGCCTATCCTGCACCAAGGTCACTTAGACTATAGCAGTTTGCTGTGTTATTCTGCAGGTACAGCCTGGGGAGAGCTGCAAAAGGCTGAAGTGTTCATTGCAGAGAGTCCTTTGGCCCTGTGGATGTTTTCAACTTAGCTGCCAGACAATTAACAATGTGAGAAACTGCTCTAGACCAATTATTTTTTAAAGGGAAAGGCTTCTGTATCTGAAGGTTTAACTAGCTCACCTGGATAATGATATACTTTCCTGTTATGACTGGAACTACCTGTAACTGCCCCATCTCCACAAGTTGGATGTATTCTCTAAGAAAACATGGGTTAAAAATATTTATAATCAATTTATTTTTAATGAATGTTTTGTGATTTCTAATGTTATAAAAGAATAAAGTTCATCCAAAACAATTCAGACTTTTTTTTGTAATCTGCCATACGAAGTGTTGTTGGTTATTGCTCTACAATACAAGACATACATTCAGTAAAGCAGTGACAATCTGTACTATACTGTTTAAATAGATAGAAACATAGACAGTCCAGGGAGTACTATAATATACTCCAGTGGCACTTTTATTGTAGAGGTTAGCTCATATTATTTGGAAAAGTATATTASTTTTGTCTAGTATCTGAGACAGTTGAAATATTTTCCTATATTTTGTCCCTAATTAAAGCCATAAAGCATAATGAAGACTTGTCAGAAGAAAAAAATACTTCCAGGGAGCGTGTGATTGTCCACTTGTACTTAAAATTTCTTCATCTCTGATGACAGGTCAACATTATACTTTATGTTTGTAATAAAAAATGGCATGTAATGATCCATTTTCAGATTTAATCAGGAAAACCAAGAACTTTCCAATTAGTTCGTGTATCTAAGGGATTCACACCATTCCCTAACTTCATCTTCTCAGTCACAGTTATGACTTGGCTGATAGGATGAAGGACCTTGATAAATCAGGTCTCCATTGCGATACTTTCAGGAAACATGCACGGTTTCATGTGATTTCTTTGCTGACTGTACTGAACATAACACTTTTTTTGTGGTAGTTGAAACTTAAGTAGCTTTTATGAAGCAGCTGTATGTGTAGATTCAAGTGCCTAAGTCCTCTTTAATTTCATTGAGTTTCCTGGCAGATCCTCTGATGGTAGGGACAGATTTAAAGCTGTTTCTTATTAGGTAGGAGTTAAAAAAATAAAAAAAATCCCTCATATTAGAAGAAATTGGCCAAGTTTTTTGAGGGCAGTACTGGGTTCAGGTTCCCTGGTGCTGGACACAGCCAGTTCCAGGCAGCTCCAACCCACCTGGTTCAGGACATAGCTGAACCCACAGCCCTGGTGGGGACATCCTGGCAGAAAGACGTGAACAAAGGGAAAAATAATGGCAACTTAAGGTTGTGAGAGAGAGGAGTGAGAATATACAAGAGCAACAAGTGTCTGTAGACACTTAGGTCACTGAAGAATTAGGGGGAGGATGTGCTYCCGGCACTGGAGCAGAGATTCCCTTGCAGCATGGGAAGAAGACCACAGGCAGCAGACATCCAGACTGCAGCCTGTGGAGGACCCCATACTGGAGCACAGGCAGATCTCCTAAAGCAGCTGTGGCCCATGAAGAGCCCATGTCAGAGCAGGGAGAAAGTGTGAGGGAGRGAGCAGTGAGGGAAGCAGTTCTAAACTGAGCACTACCCCATTCCCTATCCCCCTGCACAGCTCAGGGGTGGAGAGTTGGTGCAAAGTGAGTGAAGCTGAGGCTGGAGAGAAGGAAGGAGGGGTTAGGATGTTTTAGTTTTTGTTTTATTTCTCACCATCCTATGAGCATAAGCAGCATAACCATTTTTCAAATAAGCAACAATACCAGAATAATCCAAAAGCTAATGTAGACATTTGCAGTAACTAATTTATTCATTATTATTTTGCATTCAATAATATATATTCTACTAGAACTTAAATATTTCAATTCAAATTCATAGTCTTTGTTTGGCACGAGCTGCATTTCTTACTACCATTTTAAAACCTCAAGAGAGCAACTCTCTATGGAGCAGGTAGCTGTTTTTCAATTACTCAAGGACTTTTTTCTGTCTTCTGATAATTTGCTACTTTTCAGTTTTGGAGGAAGCTTTGATATTCCTATTAGATTTGACTTTCCTTTTTTATCATGAAAAATGACCAACAAAAAAATTACACTCCTTTTGGAATAAAACTTTGTGTCTGTTTCTTTTCTAAAGAAACCTTCAAAGGTTAGTCTTTGTACATGTAATATTTTGGATATTTTTATTGTGCTGTCTCCTCACTTCTAAGCTCTGACTTGCCCTAAAAATGAGTCAGGAGTGTGGATTCAACAGTAGCACTAAAACTTTCTCTACTGGAGAAACCACAGAATCTTTCCACCCTCAAATGCAGCCTGAATGCTCTGCCTTTGTCCTGATTTCATACAGGAAGAAATTTGAAAGCATCTGCACAGTGTCACTGAGCAAAATGCTGTTCTTTGTGCCACCACAGTACCTGCAGCAAGACTCTATTAAAGCAAGAGGAGTTACACTCAATTCTGGGAAACAGAAAATGTTGCCTAATAATTGTATGTGAATTAAGAGATATATATATCTATATAAATGAGCATTAATTTAAAAGGGCACATGGCAAAAAAAAAAAGTAATTTCTTTCTTTACTGTAAACACTAATATAATCAAGCAAGAAAACGCAGTCCTTATGCATCTGGTAAGGCAGCCTTATAAAGGTCTTCATAATGAGTTCAATGATTAAATATATCCAAGATAAGTGCAATAACTGGACTTGGAACAGGGCTGGTAGATATGTCATTAATTCTCAGTTCTTATGCTGTAATTTTTATCAGACCTCCCCCCTCACACCCCGAGGGGGAAAAAAAATTCAGGTTTAAAGAGAGCCTGTTTACCATTAAAARAGCTAGAGAAATTTTTTCAGTCTGAAACTAGATTGACTAGATTATATTCTTTTTCTTTAGTCAGTATCTTTAAAATGGTATCACATTCTGAATAAAATTATAATTGGAGTATAGAGAGCAAACTGGAGTATAAATACTAAGTTTTTGACAGAGTATTTTATAATTAAGTGGTTTAGAGTTGGCAAGATAAATGGAGTGTATTAAGAACTGCTTTGTTCCACAGCAGGGATGAAATATATCCAGGTTCTGTGTACATTGTGGAAAAAAAATAGTTACATAGTTGTGCAAAAAGTAGAAGCATCAAGGAAACAGAAATCCCCTAAAGCCTCTGCTCTGTTTTTTACTTTCAGTGAAAAATTTGGAATTAGCTTATCAAGTCTAGCATTCACTTTCATTAGTCAAGCTGCTTCAAAATCAAAAAAGGGTGGCAAATATTTACCTAGAGGAATAGTGGAATTGGTTTATTTGTGTTATGAGGCCTATAACCTATAAAGACACATTTCAGGTAATTGTACAGAATTATTTCAAATTTTAAAATTGCTATATGTGCAACAGAATTTATGAGTACAAGAGGCTGTCCAGGCATTGCACACACCTTGTGAATCATTCAGGTGTTTACATGTGGATATCTAATGTCCAGGGCAGCTCAGGTCCCTTTCAGCAGGCACTTTTAAAAAGGTGTGGGTCATCCACAGCTCCAGTATTGTATCTGTTGTTGTATCAATGTGAATACTTTGGATACCTAGGGGATTCCTTACATCTCTGGTTCACCTATCTTTGATGAGTAAATCCTGTCCTAGCATGCATGGTCTTGTAGCTTGTATTTTTGTCACAATGGAGGTTTTGACATTCTAAGTAGAGCTGTGTGGCTGTAATAGTCACACAATATAGCTTCCTCAGATAAAGTTATATTTCCTCATAGTAATTTTTAAATAACATTTGCCATGCTTTCCATTACATTCATCAGCGTTATTTGATGTACAACAGTAAACCAGTGAGGATGTGTTTGCTCTACTTGGTTTATATTCTCACTCAATGTCAATAGTAGAAATTATTTAGCTATGTATATTTCTGAACAATATGTTAAGAGTATATATCTAAAACCTTATCTGTTGCTAGTCCTATTCAGATGAAGAAAATAATGTGAATGCAAGAAATTCAGAAGAAATTCTTAGGTCAAGCTAAAAGTTCTGAAGTTTTCTTCCTTTTACYTGACCTAATTATTGCAACCTTTCTACATATAGCATTATGCACAGCATAAGCACATCCAAAATTATTGCATTGTTACCCTGATATTATTTAGTGTCACTATGGTTGGTTTATCTATGCACTTTAATGATGAAAAGTATATCAGAAGGGATTCAAAATGTTTTAATTTAGTGGAGAAAAACATATAGGTGGGACAATTTACCACTTATTGGCAAAAGACCCAATGATGYTGCCCTGAAACACGTGCTAACCTGTGTGCTCTCATTTCTGATGGAAATGCACAATGCACCAAACTGAAGGATTGATAGTCTGTTGGCTGCAGTTAACCTGTCTTCATAAAGAATGAGAATGAAAAAAAAGTTCTGCAGGATTTTTGTTATTTTACATCAATATATAAGAATTCACCTTGACTGTATAATCACATATGGATTTTTATAATCAAGCGTGTCTCTTTTATTTTTCAGAGAAGTATAAGTTATATTTTGAAACTGTTACCTACATATCTCTGTAAAAATCACTTTGTGTGACTCTTCGATGATTCACACATAAGTTCAGACTTATCAACTGCATTGCAAATATAAAAATTTTACCAATGTTGCTAGTAAAGACTTAACAGATTTGAAAGACAGGACATGTTATAATTCTCAGACTGGTTAGATATACCAGATGGGATTCTACCATATGTTTATGAGAAAAATAAGTGCCTATTTTTGTTTTAGTTTCTGATACAGTGTCTGAAATCATTGTATCCCTACATGATCTCCTTGTCATACATTGGAAACAGTGCAGTATATTTTCAAGTTTTTTACAATTATATTGCAATGCAATCATCATTTATATCTTCTTTCCAGAGACCATTCTTGCATTATTAACAGACCAAAACAATCTGCTAAAAAAAAATTGAAATTTAATCTGAACATACCCCTTCCTGRAGAGTAATTAGAAATTAATTCAAGACATTAAGCGAGATTCAGAGACAATTTTTCAGCTAATAAATTAATATATAGGCTCCTTGCAATTTGAGGTCTCAAATTACAGAGATGGGGGATAATTTGGTGTTACAGAATGGGAGTATAAAAAAAAAACTGCCTTGGTTTAGGTTTAGAAGTCTTTTCTGGCATAGAATAATAAGATCTACTTACTTATTCCCTTCTCAACACATCTGAAGAAGCCCACAGAAAAGCATAATTTTAAAATCCAATGGGAAATCAACAGAAAATTACATGTAAACATACAAATTTTATGACAGCTAAGTATGGAAAACATTTCCTGTATATTATGTAGTATTTTCAGGATTACAATACACTGTTGCATGATCTATCCAGTATTTTGATGACAAGACTCTTTAATCATTCACTTCTATAAGGAGAAATTCTCTTGATATTAGTGACTACAGTCCATTAACTAATATTGCACATAGCCCATAAAAGAACAGTGCTAGACCTTAAGTGATATAGAGAAAATTAGGACTTTGTTGCAAGGCGTTTAACAACAAAAAATATCAAAGTAAAATTTCATTGGTATTGTTACATTTAAAGTAAATGCAGAACTTGGTCTGAATCTTCTGAATTTATGGTAGRTCTAAATCCATAAAAAGATTTGATGCTATGGTGAATTTGCTCTTGCAGCAACAGAATTTCTTGATGCCACTGCTTACACTTAGAGTAAGAAAACTGGTGAAAGAGAAATAGAAAGTGGCTGTTCTTCAAGAAGTCTGTACTCCTCTAATATAACTGTGGTTTTWTCACTGCTGCAGGATGAGAAATACCAAAACTGTGACGTACGTTTTCATGTGTGTGCTGTGTCTGTTCAGAAGGGCAATGTATGATTATTGTTGCTTCCCACAGAATTGCTCCAACATCTTTTTAACAGGACCCCTACATATCAGTTTGGGACAATAAAATTGTTACTTTGGCTTTCATAGCTAGGTTACTAGTAATCCACAGGTAGATAAATACTATTTAAACTGATAACAGATCAATACTCTGTTATTTTGTACAGTTTACTGAATAATTGTGAAAACCTTTGCAGCATGAAATATAATGGTACAATTTCGATTTGGTTTGGTTTTAAAAAGCATAATTGCACACAGAATGTCTGCAGTCTGTTAACAAAATTTATTAWACACGGATAAAAGTTATAGGATATATCACAGAGCAGGAAGCCAAATGCTGACTTGAGAAGCAATCTGAGAGGAATTAGCAAAAAATTATGCAATTCCTGAAAAGATGATAGCAATTGTCTCCCACCAGTAAGGTAAGTAAACGTAACAGAGGACCAGCTAAACTTCAGATGTCCCAGGTTCTGTCAAGTTCTAACACTAATTACCAACTTCTTGAGCAGTTCCCTGTACTGCCCATTTCAATATTTGCCTGCATTTACACACTGCGTTTTCAAAGGTGATGTTAATAATAAAATTTAGATATAAAAGTGCACCAAGCATCGATACTTCAATAAAAGTGGATCCCATCTTAATGAAAAAACCTTTTAAAACTATGTGTTCCACAGAGTATTTCCACAAGATATATTGAAGAGTTTTGGGCCTTTTCCCACATTTTAATAGCTTTTGCTTAGAGCAATGTCATAATTCTGGCCAAAAAAAATTATCCAGTGCATAATGTCTAAATGTTTTCACTGCTGCTACTATCCTTTTGCCCTATTAGAGGGGAAAAAAAGTTYCCAGACTCATTAGCAGATGGACTGATAATACTGATTCTGTATTTCTTAATAAACAGGTTGGGCTGTTTATATTCATTTATGATCTGTTGCAGCATTAGGAAATTTTTTTTGAGTCTCATCATATTACCTATGAGATCTATGAATCTAGAAAGGAGCAAAATACCTTTAAAAGGACCATATGTGGGTTGCAAAGCTTTTCTAGGAGCCCATAGGGGTCTCTGTGGGACAATYCATATGGCTGTGAGTTCTGTGCTGCAGCAGGCATAAAACAGCATCCCTGCCTTTGAAACAGACAGAGCAATTGAGATGAAATGACAGAGATGGAAATACTGCTGAAAAAAATCAGTGGAGAATGCTGTGGCTAGAGGAAGAGTAAACTATTACTGTTCACTTTATTATTCATGGAAAGGATTGATCTGGGGGTTYTATTTTTCACCTCTAATTTAATTTTGATTTGGTTCTTTTCAGAATACTGGAATGTGTAAACATTACCTTTAAAATAATTCTTTAGTTTCAAGAAGACAAATAAKGATGATTATTCATGTATTTTAGAATACAATATAAATTCTCCTGAACAAAGTTTCTACTCTAGGCTTTTTTTACAGTACTTAGAATTGTAATACAATTCTAATTGTAATGCAATATTTTTTACAATACTTAGAATATGAGTGAAAATAAGATTAAGCTTTCACACATGAAATTTACTTCAAATTGAATTTAAATTATCTCTTTTTTGCAAAAACAAAGTATCATGGATTTGTCATGACCTTATTGTCCAACGGTTTGTTCTAAAGTGTTCTGTTCTATATGGGTGAYGCTTCAATCTTAGTCTGGGTACCTATTCTACAAGATTTCACTGACAGCTCTTTAGCCATGACTGCAGTGTATTTTAAATCTAATTTGTCACAGATTTCACATGGGAATCTGTATGCACATAATGTAAAAGGAACCAAAGCAATATTATGGACAATGAAAGCATAATCTTGATTTTACTCAACTCCATACACAGAAGCTGCAGCAACTGCCTCTGGGTGTTCTTGGTTCTGTTTCACCACTTTGCCACCTGGGGAAACATGAGAGAATCAATACTCAGATTCTGGAGGTTATGCTTTAGAGGTTATTTCTTTGTAACAGAGGAATTGTTTTACACCTTTTCCTCATAAATATAATCAGAGCAAAGTATCTAGTGGCAACTGAGATAGCTAAATAGTGCAGCTTTCCTCAGCTACAGATAAAAAGGTTGTAAACCTTGCTTGACAGTGTCCAGTCATAGCATGAAGGACAAATTTTTCATGGACTTTGCATTAGTGTGATGTATGGTTCTCTTTGCCCCTTCCCCCACAATAAATTAACTTCATCCAGGATAAATGTAAATACAAGAGCAAGCAGTWACATTACTTGATAATTTAATTCTTCTTCCCTGTGCCCTTGAAACTTTTCAAAAAGCACTGTAATCTTTTAGAGTGACTTAATGCATAAGGTAACAAAGTACTGAGAGAACCCAGTTTCACAAAATTTGACAGGCATTGATTTTGAGCTGGGGGGTTTTCTTTTCTTCTTTATTAACATCTTTCTTTGTACACTAAAGGAAATTTGATGGAAAACATCTGTCTCTGGTCTTGGAAATTATAATGCCAATTGAGATGTTTATTATTAAATAGTTGGCATTATTACGTGTTATAAATTTTAAGATTAGAGTGTTATTAAATTCTGCCAATAAAATTAAGAATGCATGTACTGATTTATTTTCAGTTAAGCATGAGAAGAAATGGTTTTAGCTTCTTGATCCTGTGAGAATATGCTACCTAAAGGCCTTCATCTGTAGAAATGTCTCGAATAAATATGTGTGAACATGACTGGGATTTTTATTTTTCTGAATAAATGTGTAATGCTGAATAATTTTTACTTGCATAGTTTATGTTTTATCATATAGTTGCAGAGATAAAGCTCCTTCAATTTTCAGAGGTCTGAATGCAAAGTAGATCTGCCCTGGTGACATAATTTCCTACTAAGTCATATTTTGCATTATGTCTAGAGACTTAAGAGACAGGAATCCTGGGCTCTTGGCTGTGACCACTGAGACATCCTTCTCATGATGCTACAAAATATTGAAGCCTTCATCGTTCAGCTGAAGGAACTGACTCATCAGGATGAGCCCTGCTCCTTTGTGCATTTTCTCCATCTTGCCCTATGCTCTCATTATGTATGATCACCTGGGGGCCAAAATTAATCAGAATTGTAACAACTTCATTTTAATAGATCCTTGGTGATGCTGGCTTCATCCTCCTTCTGTCAAAGGTATGGGATCTCTCTTCTCCACTCTGTTGATAGGGAGATGTCATATCTTTTCCTTCAGGTAATCAAGTGCAAAACCCAGGAGTTTCACCACTATCCCTTTTGGAGAGTTGAGTTTGAATTCAGAAATTAAACCAAGGAAATTGTTAGACTGAAAACAGAAAGTCTTTATGCTTTGTTAGTATTAGAAAGGTGCAGGGTATGATAATCATGCAGTCCAGTTCACAGCTCRGATGGTATTGGATTGAAGTCTGTGTACTCCTTGGGTGGCATCGCTGTTTTTTATGATTTATAACACAGAACATGGAGTTAAAATATATATGAGAAAAGAAGAGGAAAGCTGAAAAACTTGGTTAGTACAGACACAATGCTTTTCAGAGATCATTAATATTGAATTGATAGTAACCAAATAATAGAGGAAAAGTCTCTCTAGTCCTTTTACTTCCCTGTTGGATATAATAACATTTCCATTTGGTTTTGTTTTTGCCAATATCGTTATTACTGTAATTGTTGTGAACAATTAAGACAGTATTTAAAGCATAGTTACCCCAAATTCTCCTTGCAGGAACACAGTGCTGCATGAATGGAATATACATTCTTAATTCACAGCTGGTAATCATCCTTGGAAATATCACTGCACATTAGACAAGGTCTTATCTTATAAAAACAGATGTAGTTCCACAGATATATTTTATATTTCATAATGCTCTTGTCCGTAATTTCCATAGGTTCCTATTACTCAGAAATATATATTTCCTTCTTCTAGGTGAAATGTCTGAGCTGTAACTATAAACACGTGATATGCAGACGTGAAAGACCTGGTGAAAACTAATGMCCATTAGCCAGTATTTGGGAGAACAGACAGTTCTGTTTAATGTTCACTGAAAAGTTAGGACTCCTAATGATAAATGCAGGAGCCCTGTTTTCTGCTGTGATAAGTGGCTGTTACTCAGCCTTAGGCATAACAGTAAGAGGCTTCCAATTTTTCATCAGACTTTTTTTTTGTTACATTGATTTTAGTGGCCCTAAACCAAAAATTAAGTTTACTCAACATACCCAACARATTTAATATCTTCACTAAAAATGTTTGTAGATTGAAAGAAAAAAGAGTGTGAATGTTCACTGTATGTATTTTTCTACTCTGATCTACACTTGCTCTGTGCAGARAACTAATGTGTACTTCAACAGGATCTGAGGATCACCTGCTATGTGGATCATCTGTAATGGTCATTATGAGAGTTTTGACTCAGTTTTCAGTATCTGATTTTTCCAAGATAGAATTTTAACCAGATTTTTAAAATTTAAGATTGTTGGCAGATTTTGAATGAATTATATCCAGCTGTTAGCAGAACTAGTGAGAGAACAGCCAAAATGTCTGTCACACATCTGGAACTGTGCAAGTAACCTCTGTACTACACTTAGGAAAAGCATCTTGGACTCTTTTGTTCTCTTATCATACATTCACATGTTATTAATTCCATTTTTCAAAAGTTGGAGTCCTTGGAAAATTTAATATCTTTTTGAATTAAACCTGCTTCAGTAAAAAAAAATCATTACCTGTTAGATATTGTGATATAGATTCTGTTTTATATAGGCAGTTTTAAACCAGTGCATCCTGCCTCGAATTAAAAAAAAAGTGAAAAAAATTGACCTTTTGAGTAAAAAATTGAGTATCCTTGGCAGTGAAAAAGAAAATTATAGATGTAATAGGTATTGCTAAAGTTCTGGTGAGACATAAAAGAACTATGTTAGCCAGTCATATCAGGATATGATTTATTGTAATCTTAGTTTATCATCCAGTGGCCACAAGTATAGTAGACCTATCAAAACCAGAAATCTGAATTCATCTTCTTTCCTCTATGGTGCATGGATAATGCTCTGTAGCAATGTGTACTGAATAGAGAGATAACACTACAATACATGTGTTGCATACCTTAAATTATTACAAAGTGAAAGAAAATGTTTTACTTTTTTCATTGTTTCTAGATATTACTTTATATGAAGTGTTCAACTCAGTGATGACAATTATATGTCAATGTCYAAGACAAGAATACAAGTATGACTTTGACAGTGAGTTTTTTCTAGTAAAATTATATCAGGCCATTTTCTTAAAATATTAAGGGTTAGTGACAATATGCTGATTTTGAAGATAAGTCAGCTTATACTATGTAAGAACTTCTGCTCTATTTGCCTATTAAAACTATATTTCCTATTACATAATCTATAAGATAAACAGTGACTATGTGACAAGCTTAAGTATACCATAAAGCCTGAAAAAGAAAAAAAAAATATCTAATACCTCCAAAATATATGTGCTAGAAAACTAGATAGATCTAAACAGCTCAGCAACAGGTTTCCATATMAATAACTTAGTCTTCAGATTTTAATAGCTTCAGTGATCTAGGGAAATAGACTATATCCAACAAAATGCAAGTTTATAGCTCAGTGGATGGAGATTCAGGCTTCCATTATAAATAAATGGCATTGCATTAAATTGCCCTAGCCTCTTACTGCACAGCACCATCTGACACTAGTAAAATATTACTACATTACCTTTCCCTTTGTACCAACAGCAGCAGCACATATTGCCAACAACAACTAGTTTGCCCCAGGGAACACTGGGTTCTTTCTAAACTGCAGTACTCATGAATAGAGGTGGGTTGATCATCTGCTTCCTCCATTAATTTCCAATGCAAGAAATACTGGCTTTTGTGGCAGAAGGATGGTAATTCAAACAATTGAAAGGTCATCTTATTGAACCATTTTTGCTYCTTTGATCTAATCATTCCTATGTGAGTATATTACATTAAAAGTGCTGATTTACAATATGCAGCTTTTATTGAGCATATCATGTTTTATTTTATTTTCTGAATAAAAGATGAAAAATTTGTGCTAAAGACTTTAATTTTTTAAAGTAAAATCTTACCCATTGACAAAAAGACATTTGGTCTCTAATTTAGTAAATATTTTGCAGAAGATTATGAAATAAGATAGATATTTTCACTGGTGCATTGCAGATGGGTAGACATACACATTACTTTACACGGATATTCAGCATCTTGGACTTTCAACATTATAAATTCACAATTGGAACAAAACTTGGTAGAATTAGAAAGGATGAACTTTACTCACAGGCATATGCTGATCAATGTTCTAACATCACTGTGTATTTGAAGTATAATTAACATAGGAAGAAACACCATTCCTATTATTGTCATGCAATAAATGTGCTAYTTGACTTGATTGGCTTACTTAGTTCCCAAGTTAAAAACCTGTGTATGTATAGATGTGATGAGGAAAAAAACTGTAGCTCTTCAATCTCTTACAATTTCAAAATGCACTACACAATTGTTGCAAAATTTGTCCTATGTTATGTCCAAAAGTCTTGGTGACTTCACAGGCAATATGCTTTCAAAACCAATGCCTAGAAAAATTTTCTCTGTGAGTTGCTTCTATCCTACTGGAGTGGTTTTGATATAAGMTAAGAATATGCTACAAACTGTCTGCCATTGGGATTGGGAAACCTTGTATGTTTCACAGTGTTATATCTGAACTATAAGAGAAGTTAGGCAAGCACTAGATGGTATGGTAAGTCAGGACCAGTCTTATAAAGTTATTACACACATAATCTAGGAGTTAGTTTTGCAGTTCAAACTTTAATTAGTTAATGGCATTTCTAACTGCAGGATGTTAGGATTTTCATATACTTATGATTGATGTTTGAAAATTGAGGAAATTTTTGTACTTGTGCTCCACCATTTTTCCCCCATGGCATCTGGTACTGGTTACTGCCAGAAAGAAGACTTTGGRTAAACACACTCTTTGGCACTGAGGAAGTATTAAATTAAAGCCTGAAACTAAGAATTAAATTAATTTTAATCTACTTAAGAAAACTATTGGATTACTTCCATAACCTTCCAAATATGCTGATTGTTACTGCTCAAAAATTACACAGTTTGTCTAAACAGTGAAATAGTAGACTGCATGACTGAAACTGTTACTTTTTTCCCTGCTCTGACACTTTCCCCTTGCAGTCACTTCACCTTRCGGAAACTCTGCTGTTGTTGGACTGCCCTACACTAGAAACACACTGTAAGACACTAGTGTGTGATATAGTCAAAGTAGTCTCTTAATAGAGACAAAGCTCTATCAGGAAATCTGCAATTTGCCCTGTAATTGTTAATTCTACCACTTTAAAAAAACCAATCTCTCTTTGTGAAGTGCAATTTGGCAGTAAGACTTTATCTTTGCTAAAAGTTTCCATCACGCACAGATCACCCTTTATCCTTCTTTAGATCAGCATTGTTGTTATGGTTGGGAAAAAGAAAAAAATACTGTAATTCTAAATTTTCAGCATAATTGATGCAATATTCAAAAGGATCTAGAAATGTGGATGATTTGGCTGATATTTTCTCAGTAAGTTTTTTCTCAGTCATTTAATAATGTTGTATATGCTGCATAGTTTCAACCCAGTAATCCAACTATCAGAAAGAACTAGGCATTTATATGACAAAAACGGTCATGCATACCCTTACTGCAGTCAGGGCAATAAAATCAGTGTAACACCAACTTAAGAGTGCTGTACTGAAGCCACATATCTTGGTGACCTCTAAAAATATGTGTACAGCATTAGAGGACTGGGCATGATTTACTCACTATTGAGTCAGCTTTTGCAACCTTTACCGACCTCAGCTTAGTTACAGCTGTAGTTATCCTGATATCTATGCTAGGTAGTCTATTACCTTTCTGCTCTGAAGTGTAGGTCAGGCAAATCTCTTGGTGTCTGGAAATACCATTTCCAGTTCCTAGTGTTTGTTGTTCAAGGAAGACTTTTATTCTCTTTGTGGCAATTAGCTTGGTTTCCTGCTTTGTGAAGTTCTCTCTGTTGGTGCTCTAAGTCTTAGAGAAAACTCCTCATAAACATGATCAAAACTATTTAAATCATAACTATAGTTCATATGCTGAGCTTTCTCAATCATAACTTCCCTTGTTCAGAAACAAACAGAATTACACTCTCAGAATCACTTCTCTCCTTCTCTTCAGAAGTAATCATATCTATCAGCCTCTTTACTTAGTCACTGAGAAAACTCACCTCTTGCTGTTAGGAACTGTAAACTGAATTGCAATACAGAATATAAATTATAAAGACTAAGATAAAAAAAACCTGGCTGCAATTATAATCACACACACAAAAGAAAAAAATACCCACAAAGGGAGACTTTTAAAGCTGAGCGTCAGACAGGGAAAATAAAACATAAACCAAACCAAAGGTAATCCGCTTAGAAATAAAACACTCCATATGTCTTCTAACTCATAAGTTTCATTAGATACATTGTGAAATATGTTAATGTGGAAGTCTGTTGTGCTTAAATATTGGTTGAAGCAGTGATGATAGTATCATTTTGTTAGTAACTTTTTATCATTTTATCTTTCAATTATAAGAAATTTGGGTAACATGAGAGAATATAGGCTTGGTGAAGCATAAATAGGTCTTGAGTACTATTTCTCTCCCCACTACCTACCTATGCAAGTAATTTTTTTTGTGCTCTGTATCAAGTGGGAATTATATATGTATTTTGTGGATTAATGATGTGAAGATTCTGAGGTATACTTTCTGAAAATGTAGAGTACTATGCAAAAATTGACTCAGATCCACACAAGTTTTTAAGCACTTAACACCTGTCAACACAAGATTAAGTGCCTAGCTCACATTTTGCAATTCTGACCTTTTGTGCTTGTTTGAAACATTTGTATTTCCTTTAATCAAAAAGTTGTTGATGGTAGAATGTGTTAAGGAACAAATTCACATGGTGACATCAATATTTCAAATGTCGCAGTTTATTATAACTATACTTTTAATTTTGTACAATTAATTTTCCATGYTAAGGCCTTATGTAGCTTTCTGCTGACATAAGTAAAAATTAATTAGAAAATGGAAGCCTTTATTCCCAAAGTTGCTGTGCTCTTTTGGTGCACATGTTTAATTGCAGTTATTACTCTAGGAAGCACTAAGTTTGCAATGGTTTTAGTTTGGGGGGTTTTGTTGTTGCTTTTTTTGTTGTTTTTGGAAGTGATTTTTTTTTTCCTTAGAAAAAGAATGCAATTCATCCRTTTTTAGTCTACAAAAGTAATTACYAGTGCCAAAGGACTGGAGTCCATTGTGAGTCCTACGAATAGAAGAGATTGCTTTGTAACTGCACAGAAGGGAAGAATATGCGAAAGTAAGGCTTGGTGAGAGAAGGGTTTGATAAACTTAYAACCAGAAGGTTCCTTTCTTCAGCCTTTTGCAGATTGCACAGTTTGCAACAAGACCTTGAATATTGTTATTCCATTTCTAGGCAGAGTTTTTATTCAGCTGCCAGCTGCACAGGCCTTTATGCCCCTTGTCCAGTGAATTGTTCTGTATGAACCAAATATGTGTGTAATATACTGCCATGAGTGAGGGAACAAGCCATTAAGTAAAAATGAATTCACAGATTCTTTCACTGATAAATAAACAGCATGCTGAAGCCATCGTTGATATATTTGATACCTGTAACACAGAAAATAATCACCAATAATGGCATAATCTCAATTTAGAAGATAAAATAAATAAGTTATTTGACATTCATCCATTTTTCAACTTGAAAGGATTAGTCTGAGTCCCACAAGTCACAGGAAACAAATACACACTTAAAAGGCAAGAAATGGAAGAACATGTATAGAAAAGAATCATACAAATAAAAACGTTGTTGCACTGCTAATTCTTCATTAGTCCAATCAATTAAATTTTAGCAAATAACGAGTGGCTATTGAATTACATGTTGGCAACTTACTTGAAAGCATCATTATAAGAACAAGACCTGTTTTAATTCTTGAAAAAATAAGCTTCTGTGAAATAAACTAAATAAATTATGTATTGATTCCGAATTTGCAGTCTTGTAAGCTTGTTTCTTAAACATGCATATTTGGGATTAACAATCTTTTGACAATCTTGAAAGCAAGGCTAAGGCTTATATCCAACTAGAATGTAATGAATATAATGTTTAAGGCTTTTAGTGGCTATGTTGATGTTTTTAACAGAAACCAATTTGTCTGTGTAACTTGACTTAGTTTGGGTCTGGTCCAACACAYAGGGAACAGGAGACAGGTGTTTTTCTCACCAACTTTCCAGAGATTGTGGGGTTTTTCTTATTGCCAAACTTTCGTAACTGTTAAGAGAAAAAGAATCAGTTTAAAGGCTTTGGCTTAAGACAGCACAAAACCACCAGGGAAATTCAAGGGTACTAGACAAGCCTCTTGATCCACATAATACAGTCTAGAAGGCTGAGACTCCCAAGGGGGGTCTTAAGGTCCTTGTTTTTAGCTTTGTGCCTGTGATGCCTTTTGGACTAGTACCATGTATTTCAGAAGCTCCTGAAATCATGAGGGACTTGGCATCACAGAAGAGGATCCTTCATAAAAAATTAGTAGAGGCTCATTTGATTCCAGGCTATAAAGCTGATAGTGTCTGAGGGTTTCTGATCTCACATATATTTTTAATAGGGACTGAAGAAAAACTGCTTGCAAAACTCTCTTACTATAACTGTTCTGTGAGGTTTTTTAAAATCAAAAAAAAAAGGATGAAATGAAAAATTATTTTAGAAGTCTGAAACTTGAGACTAATAACAAACCTTTTTTTAAAATAAAGCTAAGGCACTATGAAACAGTATTCCTTCTTAAAGGATGTCAGTTAAAAATTTTTACATAAATATATTTTAATTCAGAACCATTCTCTTTTTTTTTACTTGCTCAAATTTACTGCATTGCAGTGCACATTTGTAATTTAATGTTGGTAAATCTTTCCAAATGCTAACTTTGTCATTTAAACACAGATATGCATTTCAGTTTGAAAATGGAATGATCACTAAACCCAGGAGGCCCTCATTTAGATGAAACAGCAGAGTAGAAGTCAGGCACAATTATTTGCATAATCAAATAGAATTCATTATTTTTGCGTGTGTTTGTTTACCCACTGACCAGTTCTGACAACAGAGCAACCACCTACAGATATCTGATTTCAGTGCAGCAGTCTACTCATGGCCCTACCATTTTCAGCTCTGCTGGCGGAGCTCCTGTAGAGTGTAACAGAAATGTTGTTACAAGTTCAAAGTCATGCAATCGGGACAAAACCAAGACAGTTAAGACTCATGGCTATGGTCTGTGAAGTAGGTTTCTCTTTCACAGGTGTTTTCAAACTTACATTTCTGACAAAATGTAATTCATGATGTATCACAAAATATATCTAGGATGACTCAAACATGTCCATGAGCAGAGAAGGGGTTACTATTTCCCTCTGAAATAATTCCAGGAGTACTTGCCACAGGATGTTCTCAGAGTGCTTCCAAGTCAAAGATTTGCTGTGCAATCTGTATTCTATTTTCAATTTCTGTCTCTCTTAGTGTGAGAAATGGGTCTTTGTTACCAGACCTGTATTTTTTACTCCAAGACAGCCTGTCACAGTTGTAGGTAAAGGAAACTTGAAAGCTATTTTAAATGTAGACCTTGCAGTCTCATTAGATACCTCATCCCCAACATTCTCCATTTTCAAAGTAATTTCTCTGAATCGAGGGTCCTGCCCAGATCATAGGATGGCTACAGAGTTTGTCCTGAAGCATACTACCCTGGGCAGCATTTTGCAAGTGTTACAGCTAATTTATTTTGCTTAATCTGTATTTTAATTAACAGTGTTTCTTTACATAAAAACTACTCATTTAGTAAGTATTTTTTAGACTCCTTTTGATTTGTTTCAGTGCACCAACAAGAACATCTGTACAAAATATCCTTTTGTTATGGTTCATGCTTAGTACCCTACAACGTCTGTAAAGAGAAATGCTGTTTTTTTTCCTTTAAAATAACTTTTTTTTTTTCAGTAAATTGAGACAATTTTTTAGAAAGAAAATTAATTTCTTTTTCCAAAGAGGAAGTGGTTTCTGTATTATCTCTAAGTGCCTTAATTAGTGCAATGCAGTCTGTTCATAAACAGCTTTCTCTCTTACCAATGAAATTGATAAACACTTAAAATTTTAATGTAGGCTAAAAGTGTCTTTATATTTGTACTAATGTCTGGTAAGGATAATGTTCTTGTTTGAAATTAGCATTATGAAATAAAAAATCATATGCAATTGTTCAACATTCTCTTATGTCTTCTTAACTGTTAGAACACTAAATCTGTATTTGACAAGTAGGTAGGACACAGTAATTGAACTTTTCTTTAGTAAAAGACATAGGATATTACTAAAGATTAAATTTATACCTTTAAGTAAAAACATTTATCAAAGCAATAGAAGTAGGAGAGGTCTTTTGTTTCTAATTCAGACCAGGTTTGGTCTCTGTTCTCCCTTTCTCAATAGGGTAATTTACATTCTTCCAGGTATTGAGAGAGCATACTAATTAAATGTAGATTACTAATAAGAAAAGTCACAATAGATCAGCTTTCTTCAGGCAAAGTGATTGAATAACAGAATCTTTACAGCTGAAGAATCTTTACAGTTGAAGAATCTGATTTCTGTGAAAGATCTTGATCCATCATGAAACCTAACCTTTCTACAGCAGTTTTACTCATCACACTGTAGTTATGTGGGGAGAAGCAAGGTGCAGAAAGGAGGCTGCAGCACATTCCTTCATTAATTAACATTAGTAATTTTACATGGAAATAAAGGAATTACATTACAGACACTTAATGCAACAATCTCAAACTTCCCTGCTGAGATCACCTTGAAATTCTTGGCACTGCTTATTTTTTCTCTGAGCATCCCAATGAAATAACTTGTCAGATAATCCTGCTTCAAACTATGAATAATTTTTGTCCCATCATCAACGGGATAACCTGCTATGGATTGATACTTTAGAGTAGTTTCAAGGTTAAATTTACCTGTGGATTAAAGGTGGATTTATTTACAATTACAAATGACTTCACTTTCAATTCTGGTTTCTTCAAAAGTAAGAAACCTCTGAACATAGGATCCTGCAATACCTGGTGCAAAACTGAAAATACAAGCTGGGTTGTCACAGCATGAAACTTCTGAACGCTTGACTTACCAGTAGATAATTTTACAGRAAGCACAAGGAAAGTGTCCGAGACAGCAAATATGAGTGCCCAATTAWAAGTAAAGTGCAGACTGACAGCTTTGTAAATGCAAGTATATTACACAGATAAGAGTTCTAACTTTGTTACCCTCCCAGCTGCCATGTCTCTAATATTAATCTGAATTATATTATTTTCAATAGGATAATTTAAATACAAAGCTTTAAATCTGTTTCACTGGATTATTTCTATGTGCCCAGATATTAATATTACAAATTTCTAATCCATTGGTTGTTTTGTGGATATTTTCCTCTCTTAGCCTAGCCTTTGACATCAGCAGGCTGACAAACTTTTGCCACAATGAATTACATTGTTCAGAAGTGTTGATCATTCTAGAAAAGTGTAAAAGGGATTTTGCTGGCTTATTGATGCTGGTTTCCCTATTAACCTCTTTTTGAATTAATGAGTTGGGACAGATCTSTTGACAAAAGATTTCAGATGCATAGAGGAGCTATGAACCAGATATGCCTGGCTTATGATTCTTTATTTGTATTTTATATAATACACAATTTCATAAGGCATTCATAAGGGGAATATATTGGAATAATTAATAAATCCAAAGATGCTGTGATCTGAAAATATACTGTATAGATAGAAAAATGACTACATGTATCAAGCTAAATATTTGATTTATTTGATTTATTCCTTCAGCTAAAGTCTGCATATTAACAGTTTTCTGTTTTTGAAAGTACTGCTGCTGACTTACAATTCCTAATGAGCACATCCAACTGTCAGCAATTTTTATCATTCTATATTGCATACATAGAGTTGTGTGCCTGCTTTGAGCTTCAGAAAGTTTAAGTTCAGATATTTTTGAATAATTAAAACAAAAAAACCCGATTATTCTTTGTGACCATTGAATCAAAGCCGTATTTGTCTGTGCTGCTGTTCTCTTGGCTTGCTGGTTGCTTTTTGCTTTTAATACTTAGATATAATCAGAAAGAACTGTATGGTTTACAGTCAGAACCCTGTCTTGTGCCAGTTTGCCTTAATTATGTGTTGAGTAGGGTGTCAGCCCTTACAGTCCACAAAAAGGGGACACAGCAGGGGCAGCTGAACCCAACTGACCAAAGGGGTATTCCACACCRTATGGAGTCATGCTCAGAAGAGTGAGGAACCCCTGCAGTGATGTCGTTTGTCTACGAAATTCACAGTTGCATGTGATGGAGAGCTGCTTTCCTGGAGATGTCTGAACATCTCTCTGCTTGTTCATGGGATGTAGTGAAAGAATTCCTTGTTTTGCTTTGCTTGGGCATACAGCTTCTACTTTCCCTGCTAAAGTGTCTTCATCCCAACCCTTGAGTTTCCTCATTTTACCCTTCTAATTCTCTTCCCCATCATTCTATGGCAGAGTACAAGCAGCTGGGTGGTGTTTAGCTGTCAGATGGATTAAACCATGATATCAAGATAAATATTTTTACCTCCTGAGTAGTGTAAGTTTATTGCTCTTTAGAATCCCAATGAATTCCTTTCACTGTAAGTTTCTCTTCATGTCACAACCCATAACTGGTGAAGACTTCATGACTTCACCTGATAAACTCCTGCTATTGATATGATTTTTAGCAAGCAAAGTTCAGGACATTTTGTGAAACAATAAATTTGGTTACAATAAATGTTAATTGCTCATTTATGAGGCAAATTTGAAATGCGTATACTTCCATGCAGTCTGCTACTTAGGCAAGGTACTTCTGCATTATTCTGTGGATAATTTCTTCTATATATATGTATTGCTAATACCAAATTGTCAGGAAAAAACCTTGGCCATTTTATAAACTTGAAATAGTTGAATGTATTGAGAAATAGCATCACCTGAGAATCCCCTTGCATTAAACATTGTTACTTATCAAAGTTTGGGTTTAATATTTTCTACAATGTAATTAGTTTTTTTTCTATTGCAATCAAAATGCTATTATGGCAATTCTGTGAGATGTGACAGCACATAGATCTTACAATTGCACTTTATTCWAAATAAAAGATCTAATCTTTTGGAAGCTTCTATTCTCTTTAGGCCATTGAAGCAAATCTATGTTTACTGATTCCCTAGATGAAGCAGGATGAATTACAAAAAAGAGCAAAGAAAACACTCTATAAATACACTGAATTCCTTTGGGTACCTCAGTCCATTCTCTTCAGTTTAGCACATTGTCTGCAAACATCAAAGAGGTGCTGTATGTTTCCAAGTCTGCTGGATGGTTAGGGAATTGTAACTTTACAGTTTTGTTTGCACGTTGGCCTTCAGCATTCTCGAATGAAAAAGAAACTGTAGATTTTCAGAAGTTTTACTCCATAAAGGTTGGATGCAGGCAGTTTCTAAACTTTTGGAAGGTGATAGAAGAGAAGTTTGATAAAGATTTTAATCATAATTGTGGATATCATGATGCTAGGCCACAAACAATTTAAAAAAAGGAAAACAGGACCAGAGAAGATTTCTTTGTTATAGAGCTGTTTTATTCACTCAGACAACTTCATCCACCATTGTTCCTGTTGGTTTTCCCCTTTGAGCTGAGCAAAAAATGAGTACAGGAGGACAAAAATAAGTTGTCATCCCTCTGCCAAAAAACACATACTATATGGAGGATTAGGCAGAGCACCCTGGACAGTCTGACTATTAATGGCCAGAGTTCTTACTCATGCCAATCCGTATCACACAATAATTACACTGAAAAGTATTTAAATATCTTCTGTTGCCAAATAAAGAACATAAAAACAGAATTGAGGCAAAAAAAATAATCTCAAGGGACAGTAACTGAAAAAAAAAGGGAAGAGAGTGAGTGCTGTACTACTAGAGATGGCAAATACAGGAAAGCCAACGTGTGGCACCAAAGAGACCCCTCCTAGTGTGACAATTTGGATTAGCGAGTGCATAAGACAGTGTCAAGAAGGGTCTGTGTTCTGACACAGTATGGCTGTCCCAGTTAGAGTTTCCCTTTGGATAATGAAACTTGACTCTGGAACATAAACGCTTTTCAGTAACCAGCCACCATCCTCTGAAAATCCATTGATAGAATTAGGTGTGTGCCAAGTCTGAAACAGTTTGAGTATAGGTCAATTGAAAGAGGAACTTTCACAATCTGAAAYAGATAAATTGCATCTTGGTGCCAGAACTGCTTTTRWTTTCTCATCCAAACCAAAAGTCCAAATTACTTTGAATGAAGAAAAAGAAAACCATGTAAAATTCTTAGAATTTTGTACATTGTAAACTATGGAATATGGGAACGGTCTTCATTTTGGCATCTTTGTCTTATCACCAGAAATTACACCATCACCAATTTACMTTTGATAAATTTCCTCCTTGAACTCTAACACTTTCATTATATTTCTGACTTCAATTGTAAGCCTATTTAAATTGCAATGTTTTTTTCTTAGATATTTTACTCTATACCCGTACCATGGTTCTTCTGAATGCTCTTGTGCTAAAGCCAGAGTATTGAATAAGCTATTATTTATATATTCAAGCCTGTGCATGAAAATGATCCAGAAACTTAGAATCCACCTGATTTTTTCATCCTTTCTTCCTCTAAAATAGCTAACACTAGAGCTGATGATTTTAATTTTGCTACCTTCATCCCATCTTTGCCAATTTCTGTTTAACACAAATCCTCAGCATCAGACTAAAAAATTCCGTTCTCTTTTTGATCCATTTTGCCTTTACTAATTAAAATTATTCTAGTTTGTTCTGTTTCAGAGGAGATCTCAAGAGCTGCATAGCTTTTCCATCTTGGAAAACTCCTACAGTGCTCAGATGCAATTAAGATACCAGCCTTGAGGCAGGAAAACTTGCTCATGGAAAACCAATGTCCCACAAACCATTCATTTGACCTAGTTCCTGTCTTAAAAAATAAATCTGATGGATTGACTTGCAAGATTTTTCTCGATCATATTATGAAATAATTAGTAAAAAATTAAATCCAGACCAATTATGAATTCATCCACTACCTTTGATATGTAGGAGTTTTGCTTTAAATTCAGAGGTTGAATTTTGAAACATAAATGTCTCTTCCTCTCCCTGCTCCCACCCTCCATGGCAACCAGTTCCTCCTTGTTCCATCCCAAATAAGCTGTTCATATTTACAAATWTTTTTAGCCTGCCTAGGCAAACAAATGTCAGCTCGAATTAATGCCCAGTACTCATGGATCTATTAATGTACTTTGTTTCTGTAGATATGCTTTCAAGCCAAATTCTAGCATATTATTTGTAGGTTCTTTGGTAAAATAGGTTCTATTTATATGTGCAATGTTATGTTACTTTTTTGCCACCACACTCTGGGTTAACAAGAGTGCGTATCACCTGTGAAACTGTGGGTGAATAGAMCAGATGCATCCTTGGAAAATTCATGTAGGTATATGTAAATAATTACTATTTATATACATTTGCTCATCTATTGTTCTGGAGTTTGTGGGTTTTTTTTGTTTGTTTTGGTTTTTTTTTGTTTGTTTGGGGTTTTTTGTTTTGTTTTTGTTTTGTGGGTTTTTTTTTGTTTTCTTTGTTTGTTTTGTTGGTTTTGGTTTTTTAGTCAAACTATGCTGGTTCTGTGCTTTTTTGAGACTATACCCAATACAGGCTTAGGTTAGCAGAGAGATTAATATGGTTTCAATGGAGAGAGATAATTCCATACAGTGTCAAAACTAAATATCCATTTTAATTGAAAAGTATTCCTCATTACTTTAAGCTTTTTGAAGTATGAGCAGAACTCTTTTTTAAGTATGAGCAGATATTTTTTGTTGGTTTATTTCCCAATACCATCCTATAGGGAGTTAATGTTTGACCTTTATTTTCTATTTGTGTTTTTTTACTTTTTCTTTTTCTCCTTTCTGTTATCTTGGCAAGGCTTATTTTTTCCAGATTTTAAATTAATTTAATTCTCCTATTTTTTTTTCTTCTCCWTTCCAGTTTGGTTTTCTGAGATGTTTAAAAGCACAGTACTTGAGTTTCTGACAACTATAGTTAGTGTCAGCTCTCTTTTTCTTCTTGTGCTGAACCAGCTTTTAAAAGCCACACCGGCTCTCTCAGCAGGTGACTGCTGACTTGTACTGCTGGAAAATCATGTCTTTCCAGACAGTCAATGCCAGAGGAAGAAAGCTGCCTTGTGGCAGTTTTAATGACCTAAATTCAACTGGTACAATTGGGTGAGGAAAGCTTGTGAATTACACAGCTGATTAAGAATTGCATAATCTATAATTCTATTCCACCAGAGACTGCCAAGTGGCTCTTCATGTCAGTAAATGAGGACAATATATTTAGTAGCATGGAAATTCACACTTGGGGCTGTTTTTCAGTGCTTTACAGTTACCATATTTTTCACTGAAACTTATATCTGAGAAAATAAAAGGATATCAAAAATGTATATTTTAAAGTCAGGAAAGCAYCAAGTTGCTGTTTATCTTTATTTTCTGACAATAAAACATTGGCATTTTTTTCGCATGGTACAAATTAAGAGCGTTCTAAAGTCATGACTCAGCGGCTCTCATAGCAGTCTGGTAGGGAATATTCTCCAATTTCAAAATATATTGTAGACTTTTTTTTCTTTTCTGCTAAGAAGAAAGATTTTAAAATATTTTTTAAAGATTTTTGAACTATGGGGTACATTATCAGAGTACTTTGGTTGCATTGGGTCATGTTGTTAGTACACCTATATTCTTTATTCTTTATCTTTGGCCATGACAGGAAAGTTTCTTAGATGGGAAAGCTCACCTGTACAAAAGTGGGCTTGATACTGGAAGAGATGTATAGGGATAGGGATGAGAGATTTTAGCTGAGTTGTTTATATGTTTACAGAGGAGTAGGAGAGAAAAGAATGTGTTTCTCAAAAAAATTTACAGCTTTATTTCAGTTCCACAGGAAAGAAATATAAAGAGTGTTTCTGAACTGAGAGAATCTGTTTGTTCCTCTTTTGCTAGTCCTTTCCTGCCATGTAGGGCAGATTGTTAAGTTACACACTCATACTACTGAAATCCCTATCCAACCTTTCTTATTCAAGCAGAGTTGTCACTGATTTCAATGGCAACTCTGCCTGATTAAAGAGAATTGAATAGAGCCCTGAAGCAACGGTGTTTTGTCCTTGTCTTTGCACTTCTGGCCCTTAACCATTACTTTTAAAGAGCTTGAAGCAATACTGGCACCAGCAGTGTTTCAGGTGAAAAAGCAAAAGGATAAAAAACAGTATCATGAGYTGTTTCAAGTAAGTGCTACTAAAGGAAAAACAAGTGTGTATCATATTGAAATAATGGGAAAATTGAACAATGCATAGAAATATTTTACAACTTTCTGTAGAGTTTTAAATACATRAACCATCAATTTATTATAAAAGTATGCAAGCTTTGTTACTGTTTCTATTTAGATTAATACAAATATGTTAAGTGGAACAGTAGGCATATGCTTATTCCAAGGTTATAACCATTCCATTGCTAAATCCATTCCAATATTGGCAGACATTAAAAATATGACCAGTTATTTTTTTAAATTGCCATACCAGAATTACTAAATAAAATATCAATTGTACTGTTTTATATAAAGAGCTGAGGCAGGGATTTAAGAGCAAAACTCTTCACAGTATTAATTGAGAAGTATGATTGAATAAAGGTTTGAGTTGAATTTTACAGTATTTGAACACACAGGTCCATGACAGTGAGACTCATATGACTAAATATAAAACAAATTGGAGTCCAGCACTCTATAGTCTTTCTGTAATCAAGTGAAAAATAACTGATTTTACCATAGGATTAATACAATTTAGATCTCTGCTTTCATGTGGAAATATCACTATATATACAGAGACTGTCCTGACTCTTAAAGAGATGAGCCATGTACTTTCAATCAGATGACCATATTTAAAATACCTCTGTTACTGTATGTAAGTGCAGAATCTTAGCTACTGGATATTATCTCACCTTGGGCAGTAAGACTGTTTAAAAAAAAATAAATAATCTAACACGCTTATTCCTCCTGTTCTGTTCTTCCACTTCTCAAACAACTCAAGATCATTCTTAGAAGTGGCTGGCAGAGGAGTTTCCATGTCCCAAATTTTACCTTTTACTGATTTCCCTCAGGCCACCTCTTATTTCTTGGTCAAAGTACTGTTCTTGTCATCTGCTTTATACATTAAAATTATACATCAAAAATGTGTATTGGTGTTTTCAAAACAAATGTATGTCTATTATTTAACTCAAAAGATAGAGAAGGCATAAAAAAAAGGATCAAATCAACAGAATCCTGTGCACATCCTCATATTGTCCCTCTTCCTGTTGTTTGGTGGTTTTCATTTTTCTGGGG
>JACDOX010000004.1:10645048-10661319 GCA_014549065.1 Cardinalis cardinalis | reverse complement strand
GTATTGGTTTGGTTTGGGTTTTTGCTTGTTTTTTTGGTTTTGGGGTTTTTTGTCTGTTCATTTGTATTTGTTAAGCGTATTTTAAAAACCTCCTTGGTAACATATTTGCTTGGGACCATCAACACAAGTGTATCATTCCTTTTTTTTTCCAATTCCTTTGGAAAATGAAGCCTACTTCCTTTAATATACTTTCAGCTTTAGCTTGAATCCTTTGTTCAATGCTCTCTTTCTGTTTAGACCAGAAGGATAGATCAAAGGTCTGGATTCTGGAAGCTGATATAGAGCTATTTTGACAGAATGAAACTAAATAGAAAATAAATTCTCCGCTGGGATATTATATTCCCTCAACAGTTTTCCCTTGTTTTAAGGATTTAAGGACATAAAACCGGACCTAAACAAGCTAGATGTGCTCACTTTCAATCAGGAGACGATCACTTCAACCTATTCGGTTATCCAATAAAACCCACACTGAGACTACCTGACTTTTTCTAACATTTGGAAGATTTAGCAAAATACTGAATTCTGGCTTTGTGTTCTCCTCCCTAAAGTTTTTTTTTTGATGTCTTGATGATCCCATCAGATTAAGCCATCCCAACTCAATTTATTTCCACCTTTAYTTTCAATGCAGTAATTTTTTAGCAAAACCAGAAAAGGAAAATAATAACTCATTGCAACATGTATTCATGTATCCCAAATCATATAACCATTCACAAGGCAGGTTGCAATTTACAGGCTGGTGTGTTGCAGGTAACAATATTTCTACTAGAAGAATGTTTTTATGTAGCACCCAGCAGAATACAGTTAATAATGCATTGTTTAGCATTTTGAATAATTTTAGCAAAGGAATAATTTCAGCACTATAAACTTACTTGARATGAGTTTTTCCCAACAGATCTTCTTTATGGCTCTGCTCACAAACTCATTACCTATCTTATTGACCTACCTCTCTAGCCTTCTTTTCATAGTAAATATAAAGCAAAATGAAGTAAATTGAAAAGGTGCTTTCCTAAGTAAAAAGTTGGAGGTGTTTACAGAATGCATTCTAAAAAGCTCTTTCAATTGAAGCTTATTTAATACACCTGKTTTGACTGGAATTCATTTTAGAGATTTGGTAAAAACTTGTGCATTCCTGATCTACTATTTTTGTTCTCCTCCTGATTACACTATTTCTTTCCTCTGCTTAATTCCTTTTGACTTCTTTTTTATCAAAACTGGTTTACCAAGACTATATCCTGATGAATATACTTGATAGAAGTAACATTTCCTTAATTACACTGAAAAATTTATYGGCTGATGCACCTTATATTTGTATTTCTCTTTCACAGATCAAAAATGCTGGCAGTTCTAGACATATTAAAACTCTTGTCCTCTTCCTTCTAAATTTTCAGTTGATAATTCTACTGACMAAAAGTTTTGTATGTTAATCGCAAAGTGTGTGACTATATCTGTACTAGTTATATATAATTTAATTTCTACTATCATGATTCTCAAGGCCATCACGTTCTTTCTATATTACTGCTAAAGACTGCTTGATGACGTTTTCAACATAGAGTCTTTGGCAAACTTCATTATTATATTTTTAATATCCATGCCAATATCACTAATGAAATTATTAAATAACAGTGATCTCTGAGCTGATCTTTGATTTGTTGGTAGCCAGTCTGATACTTCTCTGCTTTAGTTCTTCCTATCTGAATCCTCTCTGTTGCAAGCTGTCTATTCACCTTKTAGTTCCTCTATGAATCTCTGGATTTTCCCCCTGGTAATTTTTCCAGTGTTGTGCCACATTAAACTCTTGACCAAATCACCAAATCACAGAACTGTTATGTTTGGACAGGACCTCTGGAGATCATCTTGCTAAGGCAGGGTTGTTGTGAGCAGGTGACACAGGAACACCTCCAGGTGGGTTTTGAATGTCTCCAGAGAGGGAGGCTCCACAACCTCCCTGGGCAGCCCATCCAGTGCTGTGGCACCCTCAATGTAAAGTTGCTCCTCATGTTCAGCTGGATCTTCTTGTGTTTTGGTTTATGGCCTTGACTTCTTATCCTGTTGCTGGGCACCACTGAAAAGATTCTGTCATCCTCTTGGCAGCCATTTTTGAGATATTTCTATATATTGATGAAATCYGCTTTGAGTCTTCTCTTTTCCAGGYTAAAGTAGACTCAAAATCTYTCCTCATAAGAAAGATGCTCCAGACTCCTTATCACCTTTATGGCCCTCCAGTGGACCCTCTCCAGTAGCTCTTTGTTTTTGTTAGACTGTGAAGACTGGAATTGATATGGCCTCACTGGGTCCARTTAGAGAGAGAGGATCACCTCCCTCGACCTGCTGGCCACACTCTTCCCGATGCGCCCCCACAACACCATTGACCCTCCTAGCCACAGGGGCATGCTGCCAGCTCAATTTCATACTGAAATTCAGGTGGATTTGGTTTATCACCTTCCTTTTTTTTCCCCCATATAAAAATGACTTTATGGAAGAATGTTGTTATACTAATCTGTCATAATTCACATGTTTAAACTTGTGGTACACATTTTCTCAATTTCTGTATTCCTCTGTGTATTATCTTCTTCTTCTAAGTCTTTTTAACAGTCCAGGAGTTTAAGTCTTACTAACATCAAACATACAGACATGTAAGGGCATAGATCATAACTTTCTTGATTGAAAGAGAAGATACAAAGTTTTCAGGGTCTCCATCTAATAAACACCTCCCTGAGATTATAAAATTGCAAAAATCAGCTGTTATTAAGATTTAGTTTCCATTTTTCTATAMCCTTCATGACTTATGTGCCTTTTCTCTGCTCCTCTTAGTAATCTCCATGCTTGCAAGTGACTTGCTTTTGCTATTGGTGTGATCCTTTCACTTGGCAATATCTTGCTACTTTTGGTAATTTCTTCCCCTGGGACATATATTGGAACTAAATACCAATACAGCCGGATGGAACGTGCCTGGGCTCGTCTGGCCCTTGCTGCTTGACCAGAGGTGGCAGCTGYGGTGGTTTCACCTCAGAGACACCTTTGGCTGGCTGGATGTTGCAGCTGGCRCTTGGGACAAGTCCAGGCATGCAGGAGCTCAGGTTTACCTCTGGCAGAGAGGCTTCAAGGCGAGGTGAAGGAAAGGAGTCGGTTCTGCTGGAGGGTTTCGATCCAGAGCTTTATTCCTYSCACACAGCCCTCTGAATCCAGTAACAGCTAAAACAAAACTTCTCCAACCGTGTGGTYGCTGCGTCTTTTAACCCCAGGGAGAGGGGGAGGGAAGGGGAAGGGATYCCACCAACCAGGTAAGGGGGTGGAGTCTCAGGGGACAGATGRCACCTGGATGGCCCAATGTCCCCAGGGCTGAGAGGCATCTTYTGAACTTGGCCAATCACACAACGCCCTTTCTGGAATGCCAAGATTGATGGACAGCTCTCAGCAAGGGGCAAGGGAARGGAAGGGAGAGGTTATTGGYGCRCCTGSGAAAGGGACCAGGATAACTGAGACAGGCTATTACATTACACCACAACAGGGACATATTTTTTCCCAGCAGAATCAATCTCCCCTTGCCTCTGAAAAACGTCATTTTCCACTTTTAAAATCATGGAACATAGAAACTGATAAAAAAGAAATAAGAAAAGTCCATTCTACTGCAATACAGACCATGGACAATATTATAAAATTTGTCTTCACGAAACTCCAGGCATCCTTGAAAACTCAAGATCTGTTACTGCGCACCCTCAAATATTTTAGTTACCATTTTATCTTTTAAGTTTGAACACTTTGGATTTGGCTTTTGCTTTATTTTAATTTGCTTGTATTCTTAATAGAAGTTTATTTTCAATTTTTAGCCTTTCAACTCTGTACTGCCCCTAAAATAAAGAGAGTTGGTTTTTGTTCCCTTGGTTTGTTGAAAAAATGTGTAAACTTTTTCCCTGTGAATATCRGGGCAATTTTTGAAAACATTTCTGAATTTGAAGCTTAAATTTGAATGATTAAATTTAAAAACAACTTATTAGGCTTAGTAGGGATATTTCTCCAGCTTTTCCTGGAGTTTTCCAGATGGTTTTCTCTCTCTTCCATACTATTGAGTATGTTTTGTCTGTCCATTTCTTCTATTCTGAACGACCATATTATTGTGGCATTTCTTTCTCTKTTTTTATTTGCTAGTTAGATCAGTTGTCTTCTGTATTGCGGATCTTAAGTGAGCATGAATATTTTTCCTTTTTAAAGCTTATCTGGCTTTAAATGCTTAAGAATGTTGTTGGATAGCTGTGCTCACAAAATAAAAGAGCCCTTACCAAGATATGACTTAAATGTTCATTTTGATGTAGTTGCATAAAATATTCCTAATGTAGGACAGGTGTATTATGACGGGATGTATTAATATRATATCCGTGTTACAGAAGCTTGTGCTTGGAAGTCAAGAAACCTGCTTTAAGTTTTTGTCAAGATTAAAAAAAGTGAAGAATTAAGTGTTCTTCTGTAACAGTCTGTGAAACATGAGGTCTATGTGCTGCTAGGACATGATTAACAAGTATGATGAATCCCTTTAACACCTCATTCACTCAACCAAGCAGGTGCTTGCAACCAGAATTTTAAAAACAACAAATAATGATAAAGGTAAGAAGTTTTCCASATATTAACTCCAGCAAGATTGTGAAAGACAGATGAAAAAGATGAAAATTTGTGGTAAAASTCTCATTCAAGAAGATATGTATGACATTAATTATGTATAAGGAAAACCACTGRAAGTAATCTTTAGACTCAAGCTGCTGGATGACTGAACTCTTTATCTTTCCATTTGATTACTTGCATGCCAATACTTTTATTTGTTGTTTGTTTACATAAAGAATGAGTCTTTTTTCAAGGTATGTGAACATTTTGAAGAGGCAGAAGTAGTTTGGAGAAGCCAAGTGTGACTAGGAGATGATGAGCCAAACTTTTGAACTGCTCAACTAGAGCAAGAGTGGAAAGGCTTGAAACAGACAACAGCTCTATCTCCAGCTTCCTCTGTCATTCACATCTGACATGTAAAATATTCTCTGTGGGATATTCAGCTTCACACTGAGATGATGAGCTGGCTGTGCACATGGTGTTCAGGGTTACTTAAGCAGACTTCCAAGATATACTGAAGATAAGATTTAAGAAAGGTCATAGGAAAGGTGAYGATGACAACAATAGAAGCAATAGGAAGAAAACAAAATAAATTTTGGAAAAAATCATACCTTAATGAAATTAATGCATGAACACTTTTAGTTGTCTAAAACCCAGTTATTAGAGACTAAACAAGATCTGGAACAAAATTAAGTCTACCTGTCAAGGGCTACAAATACTTATGGCTCTGGTTTTTGGGGAGTTATATGTTTGGTTTTTGTTCTTTACAGCTATGTAGGAAGTGCTTATTTTGTAAAATACTAGAAATATCAATGTACRTTTAACACAGGACCTCACTAGCCTTACTATACATTTTGAACAAATGAAACAATGGATTCTGTACTCTGAATAAATTACTTTTTATGTGTTGTTACATGGTCTTCCTTTAGTGCAATCTTTTGAGGCAAACTTTTAGTGCTTTGAATTTTTTTTTAAAGTCCAAGTATCAAGTGTATAAATAACAAAAGATTTGGTTCACTTCTTCACTGGAGATAAGATTAGTAAAAATATTTAATGGCTCATTGATCATCTTATATACTTTCTTGAATTTTATTTTCAATGTGAGTGCCATAGGTCTTTAGTTGCTTCCTGAAACAAGGATTAGATCAATTTCTTCTCYTATAAGTCCTGAATGAAAAACATCCTGAAAAACATGATGATCAGCTGGCTGCTGACTTACCTTGATATCCTAATTGCCTCATGGAGTGTTCTAAGAGTTCATGGAGGTTAATAGGAAAAAGAAGTTCTTTATGGTGCACATGGACCTTTTACTTTGCTGTAGAATGACCCTTATACCTGCTGTTGGAAACACAAAGAAGTTAAAACTCAAACTGAAAACATTCAGGGACACAGTGCAGCTATGAGAAGTCTGTACTTTAAGACTGAAAAGGGSCTAGAAAAGGTGCTGCTAAAAGCTTATCATCATTCAGAAGTCTTTCTAATTGTTCTGGCTGGAGAATTTTCTGGTAATTCTGTGCTAGTATTCATCAATATTCTTCAAAGAAAATAAATGGGAACATTAAAATTCTTCCTATTTTCATATGAGGAAAAAGCTAAGTGAGAAATAACCTTGAGGTGTAGCTTTCAAATTCTACTTGAAAAAGGAAAGGGAAAAAACCCCCACAAACCTGGAATCTAGCTTCCTTCTGCATCCTTTAAAATCTATGATTACTATGTATTAAGAATAAGAACAAGGCAAAACAAAACAAACAACAAAAAGAATTGTAGCATGTTGAACTGCTGAAAGCAATGCTTAGAAGTGCTTTTATTTATAATATGTCTTAATGTAACTTATAAGTTATTAAATATTGGCAATGCTTGTTTTATATTATAATCATCCCTTTACTGGTTCTTTTTAAGCATTTCAACAACGGAGTCATTTATCTATTTTGTCTTTCACAGCTGAAAGTAAAAGAAAAGGAATACCTGACATAATTCCTGTGGTATTTGCTTTCTTCTAATTCATTTTTTTCAGTRCACTACTTCCATTTCAGTAGAGATGACATCATTAGGCCATTAGGTTAATTTTAATATTCAATGTCTTATCAAAATTAAAATTCAGTAAAGTTTTCCCAAGGGCAATAATTCTGTAGAGTACATGTGCATGAAGTTCAGGCACATTTTCAAGCATCAAGCAATGAAAGACTATCGTTTGGGAATTAATGGTTTATTATATATATGTATATATATATGGGTGTGTGTGGGTGTGTGTGTCTGTGTATGGCTGAAAAAAAGGTTTCCTTTGATGCATTTGTTTMGGGGTTTTGACATGTTTTTTTTATTTTTTCTTGTGTGTATGCAAAATTCATGTTTATGAATGAATTTTATTTGTTTAAAACAAGGACTTTTGGGGCGCTAAATACCTCAAACACATCCTTTTAGTGGAAATGGGTTTTTTAATAATCAGACCTTAGAGCTGTGGGTATCAGTGATGAAGTACACTGTGGAAACATGGACCTTTTTACAAAGTCATCTTCAATTCTTCCACAGTATTTATTTTTGTATTGTAATACTMGTGAGTTAGGATTTTCTATTAGTAAAGTTCATGGCTGGGGAATTGATCTGCAGGGAAATAATGGGTGCAAAAGACAGGGCCATGTCTTTAATTAGAAGGAAGCAGGTGGAAATCACRACTGTAGGTCAGAAAGTATTATAAATGATCCCCTGAGAAAACTTCTTAAATGAATGATGGGGGAAAAAGTAAAATAACATAGCTTTCTTTATGGTCTTTCTCTTTTTAGATTTGGCTGTTGGAAGACTGGTGGACAATACATAAATCACTACATGGGCATTGCTACGAGACTTCTAAATTACCCATGTTTAGTGAGAGAAGTTAATGACAAAGACCAAAATAGATGTGCACTTCCATTTACTATTTTAAACTGGATCTTTTCTTTTACACATGAATTCCAGTATTTGACATCCCTCCATTAGAAACAGCAGAAGCTGTTTGTATTTCAAAGCAGTTCCTTGCTGCCTGTTACCTTTTAGGTGTGGATCAAGGTTCACAAAAGTCCTGTATGTGGCATATGTTCTCTGGCTGAAGATGTCTTATCTGATGGTTGATTACTTTTAACACTTCTCCGAGCAATACATACATATCACACTTAATTARCTTAATCTGATGACATTTGTCAGATATAGGAAAATAACACCATATCTAATCAGGTAAATCTGAAACACTTTTTATTTTTAGTAATTTCTGTTTCCTTTCTAACTTTCATTTTGCCAACYACAACTCAACTTACCTAACCTTAGACTTGATAAATTGATTGTTTAATCTTAGCTCCATCTAGAGACAATGAAAAGAGATAAAAATATTTCAGTCATTTCTTCTGCCTATTCATGTAGTTAGAGTTGCTTCTCCCAGTGAAGGAAGATCCCATTAAGCTACATAGGTGTCTTGTGGGCCAACCTTGGCYGGCTGCCAAACTTATATCCAGCTGCTGTCTTAAAGACTACTGGGGAGAAAATAAGATGCGAAAACTTGGGATAAGATCAATTAATGTCATGGGCAAAGTAGTCTCAAATTTGAGTGATTTAATTTAGTTTGTTGTCACTTAAAATAGATTTGGATAACATCAAGAAAAGAACAACGTTTGCACCCTGTTCAGTTGGAACTCCACTTCCAGTCCCACCCCAACTGACATATAATTAGCTATCAGTAGCAACTTCTCTCTGCCACTTCATCCTCAAGTCTTCCCCACTGTAGCTTGGGCTCTACAGTGTCAACAGCCTTTCAGGAGTATCTAACTTCTCTGCTGTAGGATGCTCCATGCGAATGGATATCTACTCCACCACGGACTTCCCTACAGGCTGCAGATGTTTTCCTRTTCTGTTCCTTCTGTGACCTTGGTGTCTGTAGGGTTGTTTGTTACACTTTTTGTTCCATCCTCCCTCTGTTAAGTGTTTTAAATGCTTTCTTGAGTACATTTTCCCTGAGGTGCCCCAAGGTCGGCTGTGCCCTGCAGTGGGTGGGTAGGATCCAGCTTGAAGCATCTGTGTCTSCCACAGGACAGCCCTGGCTCAAAGAGCTCCTCAAAGAGCTCCTCTGCAGCCCCTTCCGCCAGCAGCTTGCCAACTATGCTCCATACAACACAGTGTCTTGATGGTTAAAGATATGTAACAGGACAAAAATTTCTGAGATAGAATACTTTAAAATGTAGGAGGKAGGCCAATTTCGGGGAGGAGACTTTTAAGCACCAGAGAACTATACCTGCATGTGTATAACACATGCAAAGCCCCACAAGGAACAGGTTCAATCAAATTTAGAATTTTTGGTCAATATATTTATTTTGCATGTAGGTGATTGTTCATATTCAGTTTAGAACAAGGTTACCTGTTTAAGAAGACCTGCACTAATACACAATTCTCTAGTTTCCTCGCATCCTCAAGAAGGATGTTTCCAGAGTAAAACCATCTTAAAATACAAATTCAGCTAAAATATTTAAAATAACTTAAAAAGTATAAAGTGTATGTGGGAAAGAAGACACTGCTGAGGATATTTTCCACTTGCTCAGTAAAACAAAACTTAAAAAATATCTTAATTATTTAGAAATATGTCTTACTCTTTTTGGACTGTATTAGCCTCATAAAATATCCCCAATTAATTCCCATATTGATATCAAAACCGATAAGGAATATTTTATAAAATCCTTCATTAATGTTATGGAAAATGTTTAATAAATAAYAAATTCTTTTCTTTGTTGGTAGTATATTTGCTAGGGAAGACTGGTGATGCCAACCCAAGGTATAAAAGCTCTTGATATATCTCTCTGCAGTTTTTTTCCTCACCTCTTCCGTCTTTAAAAGCCGTATAGAAACATAACTAACAATCATAGGACTGGATGGCTCAGGAAATTGCTAATCAGGATCAGAGCCAGTTCTTGCTTTCCTACAAATACAAATCTATCTTGACTTGTTACCAAAGGTTGTGACTTAAAACAATTCAGTGGAATATGCTTACTTGTTACACTTGTGGTCTCAGCCTGTGGCACAGCCCTCACATATAAAATTGTTCCACTGCTAGTAATATCAATAAAGTTATCATGGACAGAATGGTATAGACACAGAATTGATGTTTTTTACCTGTCTCACAGGACAGCATGGGAACCTTATGCTGCAGTTTCCTGTGGTGCATATAAAGAGTAATTCTTTTCTGAGGATGACAGAAGAATGTTTTCATGAATATGAAAATTCACCTGTGTTAAAGTGAAGAAGGGCAGTATGTTGGAGGAAGCTCTGACAGTAGAGAGTAGTACAATAGTATTAAAAACAGGTCAGACTTCAAAGGATCTACATTAAYGAGTCAATCTCAAGCAAGATACCTCCTTTGGAAAGACTCCTTGGAGGGAGGAGTGCAGTTAGCAGTCTAGCTGTGTCACATCTCATTTATACATTTGTTTTTAAGCAGCTGACTTGATAAAAGTGTCCTCATTAACTTTATTTTCTACTTTCAGCATGCATTTATTATAGMTGATTTAGTCAATTCAACTTATATGTCTGCTTTTAATTAGTTTCTTGACTTTGCAGCTGAGACTACCTACAACACAGAATTTTGCTGAATGCTTTCTGAAAGTTCATGTGATGTGCATATCTCCTTTGTCTAGGTTGATGGCCATATCCTTTGAGAATTCCAATGAGTTAGTGAGTATTTACCTCCCTTGTCTCTCCTTAGGCCATTTTAAAATAGTGGCATAATGCTGGCTGCTCTCCAGTCATCTCAGATTTCACTTGATCTRTTTTGAAGAGCAGAAGTACATAAAAATGTCTTCCAAAGCTTCTTCAATTTCTCTGCTTATTTCCTTAACCCTTTTGGGTATATGCTATTTGGTCATGGCCCAATCAATTTTAGAAGCCATTTCACCTTATAATAACCATATTTGACACACATTGTACATATCCTAATTCCTAATCATCCATCTCCATAAATATGATTTCAGAAATAATGAAATACTTACTCTGATCCTTTATAAGGCCTTATAGAACCATTATATAGTACACCTCAATCTGCTTATACCCCTCCTAGGGGACAGATTGCAACAAGAAAGTTTCTTTAAAGAATAAGTATGGGTCCAGAGCTCAGGACTGGGRTAGTGAATTGGTTTTCATTCAGAATTTAAAGTAATTTTGTGTCTCTTTCCTGCTGTAGGGAGGAAGAAGACTGCAATTAAATTCCAGCTGATAGTTATTTGCTTCTTTATTACAATTTGACAATAAAGAGACATTGTTCTCCTCAACAACCTGCAGACTGAAGGTTTGCAGCACCATCAGGGAAGGGAGAAGTACTTTTCTTCYCTGCCTAGGCAATCATCTAGATTTTCTTTTGAAAGGACCTCAAGAAATTAGGTAATCTGTCCTCCTACCCCAGAGTAGGATTTTCTAGTGTTTTCTACTCTTAATATCCTTYGGTTAAGAAGATCCCATAACCACCTTGAGCAATCTGTTCAATGCTTATTTAAACTTTAAGTTTTCAACCCTTCCTTATTTTTTTAATATAATTYTTAGAAACAAGATTAAAAAATAATGTATGCTACTGCACACATTACAGCAGTTGGAAAACCTCTTAATGTTTCTGCGTGTGAGACACTGATTATGCCTAACAAAAGTTTGGAGACAGAGCCTGGGGCTGATCCTAAACACTTACAAGATCTATTTGATGTGAGTTGTCCCACTGAAATCAAGATGACAGTTGATTATAAATATTTTATAYTGTCAGCTACCAATGGTTTTTGGCTGCGAAAGCTTTCAGTATCGAGCAGTATGCWAATTCTGAGGAACTTTTTTGAATGCAACATTGATCCTAGCTAGATTTTTTTCAGGAAGTGAAACTAGAGCCTTTGACTTTCACAGAAAAGGCTGTTACTGTCTGAGTCACACTGTKAGTTATATCCAGTAGAAAGCATAATTAGATTAGGAGATCTTTRTACATGTATTCTTTTCCTGATCACTGGACAAAGCCTAAAATTATGTTGGCGTGACTACTTCAGSCTAATGACAGATACTGAAAAAAACAAAGCCATAAAATTCTCTGGTCCAGACATGAGTTGGTATCATTTAATGGTCTATATCAAGCAATGATCCAATGTGAAACTTCAGAGTCATGGAGTCTTACACTGAGACAAAGGCTCACCTTGGTTACTTCCCTGAGACCACAGGCCAAGACTGAAAACCTGTGAATGTACAACAGGTCATCTGGTAAATGCTGTCTCATTATTCTCCTCTAACTTTCTTGATTATTTTTTAAAGAACTTCTGCTTTGGTTTAATTAGGCAAAATGAGAACTTTGGCATTTAAAATTTAGAATAACTAGGTTGGAAGAGACCTTCAAGATCATCRAGTCCAACGCATGCCCTCAACTAAACCATGGCACYGAGTGCCACATCCAGTTTTTTCTTAAACACATCCAGGGATGGTGACTCCACCACCTCSCTGGGCAGGCCATTCCAGTAATTTATCACTCTTTCCTTAAAAAACTTTTTCCTGTATTTTCCTTGGCACAGCTYAAGACTGTGTCCTCTCATTCTGTCAGTTTGCTGCCTGGAGAAAGAGACCAGCCTCACCTGACTACAGCCACATTTCAGGGAGTTGGAGAGAGTGATAAGGTCACCTCTGAGCCTCCTTTTCTCCAGCCTAAACAACCCCAGCTGCCTCAGTCATTCCTCACAGGGCTTGTGTTCCAAGGTCCTCACCAGCCTCGTTGCCTCCTYTGGACATGCTCAAGCATCTCAACATACTTCCTAAACTGAGGGSCCCAGAACTGGACACAGCACTCAAGGTGTGGCCTCACCAGTGCCAAGTACATGGGAACAATGACCTCCCTTTAAAGAGTGGAATTCAGGTACTGATTATGGAGATCCACTTCTCCACTTCTTCACACTTGAGTGTGTTGGTCACACTTGAGTGTGAGAAAATTTTAAAGACCATTTTAAAGATAATTTTTTATAGCAGAAACGGTAGCCTAGAATTCCACACTTTCRAAAAACACTAGTCTTATAGAAAATTTGTCTCTGCTTCTAACATTGAAGATTCTAATGGTTACTGAGCAAGCAAATCATGCTGAYCCTTTGTTAAGGTAGGGAGAGGAAGATACACTGAGTTATATATTCTAAATTCTTTTTCCTTTTCCACTGATGACAGCTGATACACTCTTTTTCTAATTTTTACCCTGTTTTTACTTGTTCATGTCTTGTGCTATGTTGAGTTCCAGAGAAGAGGATCACAACAGCATACTCTTTTGTCTTATGTTCTTCCTATTATAACTTCAGTTGTATAGGTCTGTCTAACTGACCTTTGTATTGCATTGCATTTATTGCGAATTGCAGCATAAGTCATTGTTATGCTTCCCAATTATATGGAAATCAGCTGTCATACTTTAAGAAAAATTCTTCCAGGACAACAGAGCTCACAGGAGGGCATATTGTCATATGACATATTGTCAAATGACATATTGCCATTTGTTACATTAAAGTTTTAACATTTGTCTAAAATACAAAGGTATCAGTCCAAACATACCAAGAAATTTATATGATCAGACACACATGTGTCTGCTYTCCAGATGATCTGTTCCATAACCTTCCCTGGCACTGAGGGCAGGCTGACTGCCTGTACCCTGTAGTTCCCCAGATCCTCCTTCCATTTCTTTTTGTGGATGGACATCATATTTGCTAACCTCCAGTCAACTTGGACCTCTCTGCTTGGTCAGGAGTGTTGATAAATATTTGGAAGTGACATGTTGAGAATTTCCATCAGCTCCCTCAATACCCTTGGGTGGATCCCATCTGACCCCATAGACTTACTTGTGTTAAGTAGCAGCTCACTGACCTTTTGCCCTCTGATGTGGGGGATTCATTCGGTTCCTCATTCCTGTTTTCCAGCTTAGGGGGCTGACCTAGAGAACTGGTTTTACTATTATAGACTGAGGCACAAAAACATTAAGTCARCCTGCATCCTCCTCATCCATTGTCATTCTGTCTTCCTCTGCATCCAATAAAGGATGGAGTTTCTCCTTAGCCCTCCTTTTCTTGCTGATGTATTTATAGAAACATTTTTATTGTCTTTTATGGCAGAGGCAGATTAAGTTCTACTTGGGCACTGGTCCTTCTAATTATTTTCTCCCTGTATAATCTCACAACATTCTTCTGAGTTGCCTGTTCCTTCTTCCAAAGATCATAAATTCTCTTATTTCTCCCCGGGTTCCAGGCAAAGCTCWCTGTTCAGCCAGGCTGGCGTATCCCACTGACTTGTCTTTTGGGACATGGCAATGGTGTGTTCTTCCGCCTTCAGGATTTTCTTCTTGAAGAATGTCCACTCTTCCTGCACTCCTTAGCCCTTCAGGACTGTCTTCCAGGAGCTCTGTTGGCCAGGTTCCTAAACATGCCAAAGATTGCCCTTCAGAAGTCCAAGGTGGCAGTTCTGCTGACTCTCCTCCATACTTCTCTGAGAACTGAAAAGTCTATCATTTCATGAAAGGTATACCCCAAGATGTTCCCTATCCATCCAAGATCACCACTTAGGACTAAGAAGTTGCTACTTTCTTGATTTTATAGTGTATTGTTATGCTYCTTTGTTCTTTGATGGGGTCATCAACAACATCTGTTTGGTCAAGTGCCTAGGACCTTCGAGGCTGGGAAAGAAGGGAGTAATTGGCCCAGCACACAGAAATCTTGAGACTGATGAAGATTAGAAGTAGAAATATATTTTATTTTATTTTATTTTATTTTATTTTATTTTATTTTATTTTATTTTATTTTATTTTATTTTATTTTATTTTATTTTATTTTATTAATTTTCTACTTGGTTTACAGGATTTCAGCCCTAATAGTGACACGACAGGAAGCGAAGAGTGACTCACTTGGTCACAGACAATGTCTGCTTGCTTTATCAACTGGTGTAAATTATACTAACCACATTACCAGGGATGTGGAGCAGGGGAATACAGGTCATGGATGGACTCTCCTTGGGTCCTAGGTTTGATTAAAAGAATTTTCTTCAGGAAGAATTCGGACATAGGAAATTACCATCCCAAGCTCTTTGGCAGAAGGAATCTTATGCTTAAGACAATGATTTCTCCTTACTCATTTGGGCTACATTGCGATAATCTTTATACTTTTTAGATAGTAGAATTTGCTTATTTGTTATTTTCTTTTTAGCTCACAATTAGATATGATATCTGAATTTACTGTGTTCTACTTTAAATGCATTGGGTATTTGTTCTTTGTTGTCTTTCCTCTCTCTGTAACAGGTTTGTTTTTTTTCCAAAAGTCAGAGTATCAAAAGATAACACTATCTTGTCTTGGACCATTGGATGTTGTAGACGGATATTTACTGCTCACTTTTTAATATGAAATAATTAGAGCAATATATAATATAAATAAAGATTCTGCCAGTAAATTTGGCAAGACATTTGGATGTCTTCCCTTTTTATGGAACACTTAACATTTATGTACACTGAGACATAAATTAAATTTTGTAGTGCTTGTAAATGATTGATAATAAGCTAACTGATGGCATGCATTAAAGTTTTTTTTTTGTTGTTTTTTTAGTTTTTTGGKTTTTTTCTGAAAGAATATGATCATCTTCATCAGAATCTGAAATTCATTCGAAAACTAACTGACTGCGAAAGTTGTTGTAATGTCCTGGATTAGCTGCTATTTCTTAAGAAAAARCCCAAAAGACCCCCCAAAACCCCCAAAACCACAAAAAACCCAAACCGACCATGGGAAGAGTTTAAAGATTGTTGGGACAAGGTGGTAGAAAGACAAGATTAAGAATAGTAGTGGACCTTATTTATGTCTTATTTACTAATCTCTAAAATGATCCAAATATCTCATGAGAGATTCAGTACATTATCATGACTAAGAGCCTATGTACTATTTTTTCTAACTTCACTGAATGAGGAAATCTGATTTCTTATATAAATCATAAATAATCTTATAAAAATTTTTATATAAATCACATTTACATCTTAAAATATGAAATTTGCTCCTCCAAMATTTGTGTTGAAAATACTGAAAGGATTATGTCTGAAGGAGGACTACAGACTTCTGCAATTTCAGCAGTTATTTACCAGTGTTGTGTACTTTATCCTGTCTCTGACTCCTGCTGAGATGTGCATTTGGTGTGCTCCTATTAGGCTCATGAACAGTATAGGAAAAATGTCAAATTTACAACAATAAGATTCATTTAGTTGGGTACACAATCATTCATCTTAATTATGTCTGATGCCTTCACCATTATAAAATCAGTTTCCCAGAAGAAGAGAAACTCACATTCTGTCTCCTTTAGGAATCCTTCATTGAAGGAGACTCGTTACTGCAGTTGTCTGAGGAAGCTAATAGTGTAATCGAAGCATCAGGGGAAAAAAAGGAATATTCATCAAAGYAGGGATATACTACACTGTCATGGCCGATAATCATAATTCCTAACCAAACTGCTTTTTTGGAAGGTAGTTGCTACGATCCAGTTTAAACCCAGAAAAGCAAAGAAARTTAAGCCACTGTATATAAAATGGAAAGAACTTAGAAGGTTAAAAACTAACACAAAAAATGTGATTAAACCAAATGAGGCTAGATGATGGTGCCAAAAGACTGATATATTTTATTTTGTAGTAAAAGAGGCAAAGAGAAACAAAGAGAAAA
>JACDOX010000004.1:10473414-10644873 GCA_014549065.1 Cardinalis cardinalis | reverse complement strand
CTCCCATCCATCTGGTTTTCTTGGTGGTGAGAGTCCCCTGTCACCACCTTGCAGGGCYATGCCACCACCAGGCCATGCCAAAGAGTACAGAATTCCATGGATTAATACAGGCTTTGGGCAGGTGGGAATGCCCAGGTGTCTCCCTTGCTAGGGCCTGGTTTGACACTGTCCCTTGCAACACTAAGGGTTTGTTGCATCATCTGCAGTGCTCTGGTGCAGGGTCTGGGGACCCCTTTGGGGGCCCTTTGATGGGCCATGTCACCCCTCTGCTGTGGATAAGCTTTTCCTGGGGAGAAGGAGCCCCTCAGCTGGGCTCCTCTGCTCAGAAGAGGATGGGCGGTCACTGCCTCTTGCCAGAGGTTTTTCAACACACCCCAAAGCCTCTCTCCCCCATCCTTTGGTTCAAGGGTCTGTTGGAGCCTGGCAGCTGATAACCCTGGGGCTGTCATCTCCTCCCTGAAGGTGCTAAGCTTGTGCTTTGTGAATGTCCCCAGACCTGAGCTGTTACTTTATCTTATCTTCATCAGCAAAGGTGTAGGGCCTCAGTCAGGAGGCCTATTGGTATGRTGGTCTTTGCAGCTTTTGTAATACAGTTCTAAAAGTCTTTCATAAAAATGTTTAAGTCATAAACTATAATATTTCAGTCTCTGAGAGTAGTAGACTATAGTACGTAAGATTTTGAAGAATGAGATGTATAAAATTTAACAGAAGGCAATGCTTTACACCTCTTGCTTTCAATGAAATGAACAATAGCTTGTCAGTGAACTCAGTGAAAAACTGTATTAGATAATTATTTATTTTCTGAGATATATCTTATTTATATTATGCAAGGAAAAAAAGATAATGAAACTGCTAAAAAAACCCTCTAAGCATCTTGATCACCTTAACAGAATRCTAGTTATTACCAAATTAAGACACATTACCATATGCATAATATGAAATTAAATCAATTTTACCTTGATAAACAATTAATGAAATAAAGCCATTATTACAACAATCACTAATGTAGAATTGTCACACTGTAGCACTTACACAATGAGTATTTCGCTATTCACAAAAGGATAAGTAAAACTGTTAAGTAAGATGCYGCATCAGATGATGCATGAAATATGACCTCTGCCTTTCAAACAGTCTTTTCCCCTCAAAGATAATAACACAGGAGGATGGAAGATCTTAATTTTAAAATGCGACAATTTGTGAAGGATAGARGTTCTAATGCAAATTTGAATCCTAATGAATGCTGTAATACAGCTACACAAGTAGTATTTATAAACATTAAACTACAAAATCTCTGTTAATATATCAGCTCTCTCAAAACATTTATGACAAGAAAACAATGTTTGGAAGAGTATTAGGATTAGGGAATAAAAACTTTACTGGTATTGTAATGTCCTCATGTCAAGGATGATCATTGTGAAGACTGTATCTTAGAGAGACAATCTCAAGAAAAATATCTCCTGCTTTTGTCTTTCTCTGCTTAATATTTTTTCGCAGAATAAAAGTTTCTTTTAACTAACTTATTCAGGGAGTAAAGTGAAAATGATCTGCAAATTATTTTGATTATTAAGAGAGGGAATGGTTCTGAAATCACAGAAAGTTGAAGCTGAATATGCCTCAGCTTCAATAATAAAAACTATTTTTTATTCTGTCCTTTACCTCTATGCTTTTTGAGGCAAAGACCATCTATTGACATGTAAACAAAGTTAAGTTTCTTAGCTTGATTTGAGGAAAAACCTTTGTAGTAGTATTGAGAAAGATGAGGATGATGATGATGATGATGATGATGATGATGATGATGATGATGATGATGATGATGGTGATGATACCAGAGCTATGACAGAGCTCTGAAAAAATTCAGTGCCCTAATATAGACAACTGTAATGTGAGGATTGGGCTGCATTTCAGTAACAATGCTGGCATGGTCGTTGCCAGAGAGCTCGTAACTGCTTCATTACCCATGCTTGACCCCTTGTGATGAATATGCTGAGCCATGACAGATTCAGATGGCAAGGGAACAAGCAAATTAATTACTTTCCCAAATTAAATTTTTCATCAGAATTGTAATGAAAAATAAAAAATGCCACCAGGGGTTGAAAATGCCCAAACTAAGTGCCAAATTCTGATCTACTGTCAATTGAATTGCTCTGGCTTCATAGTGAACTAAAATGTAAATTTTTCCTCAGTCATAAAGAAATATATTTGACTGTCTTCACATATGATCATTCTAGTCAATAGCTCTAGTGTAATGCGCAAGACATTATTTCTAAGGATAGRTTTACTTAATGAGTACTTACCTGGGCTTTTTTTTGCAAAGTCAAAATAGAGCTTCATTCAAGAAGTACCAAAASATTTAGACACCTATGAATTAATTTTGCATTTTCTTTTTAAAATGGTGTAACAAACAAAACAGATATATTTTAAATACCCCCCAAATTAAATGAGATTTACGTTTCACAGAAATAGTATTCTAATTCTTATCTTTCCATAAGTGGGTAACATGGTGTATTTACTTCCGTTTTTCTACCAAACTGAAAATTTCAACTATTGCACCTGTTTTCAGTGGTCGCTTTGTACTTTGAATGGCTAACAAGCAAACTAACAGGAARTAATCTTATTGTTAAGTTGATCAAGAAAATAAAAACAAGAACAAAAGCAAAAGAAAAAACCTCAAAAAAACCCCAACAAACAAGAAAAACAATCAAAACCCAAAACCAAMAACCCAAAACAGCATATAACAGAAAATCAGAAAATTTGTGGTAAGACTTTGTCTTATTGGAAACAATAACTTTAAGAAACTATGGACAGGCAAGATAGAGTTTTTAAGACAAATCACTGAACTACAGTAATCAAAAGGTGAAATTTGCAGTGGTTGTATCTAAACTACTGAAATCTAGAATATTATCAAGCTAAATCTAAAAGTGCTTGTTTTCCAGTCATGTTCTGATGGTCTCTCATCGTGTTCTGACCCTACATTTGAAATTCATMAACTCTGTTTCTTCTTCTTTTATATGGGCAAACTTCAGTTCCTATGAAAGTAAAATTCTGATGGAAAGGTTGTTCTGGTATGTCCAGCTTACCCTCAAAATAAATATCCAGGCAAGTAATAGTCAGAGGCAAACAGCAGTGCATATATTAAGTTTGACTTTCTTCACAGGCATCACACAGTTTCGGGACAGCTACTTTAGATTACTTCAGTGACACTAAAGTGAAGTGGGATGTATTGCATTTAGGGGTTTGGTTTGTACCTAGCCCAAAATACAGGAAGCAAAACTTCTCTTCACTTATTAAAGATTCAGTTTCTCATCTCTCTACTATCTTTCATCTTTATACGACCACCTATTTGAGATTAAGTGCATTTAATTGCATGTTAACATAGTACATGGAAGAATCAGGTTTCAATCTTGATAAGGACCTTGGTGCGCAACAGTTCTAAGAGTAGTTAACCAAATGTAAGTGAATATTAACAAAGTTTAGATTTTGAATTACCACATAGCCTACAAGAAAAATTCATCTTCAAAATGTAAGTTTCTATTAGCAAGAAATTCAACAAYACACCAGACAGCTGGATTCTTGTTCTGTCATCTTGTAAAAAATGGAACCTTCCATGATTCAATTACACGTATAGCTTAAATCCTTCTGGAGAGAGTGCATTTCTTTCTAACAAATCAGAGGACGCTTAACATATACTACCCTATGTGTCAGGACTAGTCTCTTTTTTGTCCTTCTGCTTGTAAAGTTCAGATTAACTTGACTTTGCTCTTAAAAAGACTRGAGCAAAACTGAGTGATGGTCTCTGACTTACTTTGATATCAGAGGGGAAAATGTGCATTTTAAAATGCACTAGTGATGATTCAATTACCTTTAGATTAGTARTACCTTGCATACTGCAAACTATTAGACTTTTGAAACCAATAGGATATCTGTGAAACAATTCTCCACTAGAAAATAAAATCTTGCAAATGTAACTTGGAGTCTGTCTAGTCATTCAAATTATGTTTCTTCGCTGAGGCTACTGAAGGTTCCATTAAGGTTCTCCTTCACCTAATAATCTCCATGCTACCTATTAAACTTTATTTAATTGTAGGTCTTTTGCAGTTTGCTTGCTGCAGTTATGGTATTAAGAATATTTCTTTCTTTATATGAAAGGAAATGTAGGAAATTCTTATAATAGGAAATGTACTATACAAATACAAGTGCAATTCCTGGGAGAAAAGTTTGACATACAGTTCTGTAAAATTAATACATACTAGGCAATTTGGTAGATGAAGAACAGAAGTTGTTGTTCTGTGCACAAGTATAGAATAGTGGAAGAAATCAGCATTGATTTTGGAAAATTTTCTCTTGCCTTATCTACATTGTTTAACAGTCAAGATTGTGAATACAATGACATGTATTGTTAGATTACCAAAAGTCTTTTGAAAGGGAAATAGAAAAACTTTAGATGAAAATAGAAGGCCTTGCATGATAGAAGATAGAAAATATAATATAAAGATAAATGATAAATTTTCATAGTGGTCAGAGTTCACAGGGAAGATCCCCAACAAACTGCGCCAGATATGCTTATGTGACCCTTGACAACAGTAAAATGAGAAATGTTCTGATGTTATTGTGTTACTCGTTTTAGCAAGTACAAAGATGGTCTGTGAATAATCATGAAAAGTTCTTACAATACTGGTGGGCAATAAATCCATTAAACCAAAATATAGAAATAAATAAATATATCACATTGCATAAAAAATTATGTGYTCTGAGCTGATCATTGTGACTCAATCTGAAATCTGGGGGTTAAGGTAAATTGTTCCATTTGTTCAGTATTTAGTAGGAGTAGATAACAGKCATATGATTACACTGCTAAGAGTTGTTTGAAAGTGATAGACAACTACTATACTAGACTGTAAAAAATTAGGTCAAATTATGAATGTATATACAGGGTTTCTAAATTTCAATAAAAGTGTATTAAAAGGGAAAGCTTCAGAAGAACAGAAATAAAGGCAATGCATGAAAGCCATCTGAGAAGGAATGACTAAGTCACAGCTAAATAAATCCAGACTCTTCATTATGAGTAAAATTTGTGCAAAGGAGAACWTGACAGAGGTTTATAGGGGCGTGAAAATTATGGGCAAGGGGGCAAGGAGGATAGGGATTGATTTTTCATTTTTTTTCCAACAAAAGACTGAAGGCCCATTGGAACAATCCAGGAGGAGACTAGCTTAAAAGAGGACAAGATGTTTCAAACAATGGGTTACCAAGCTGTATTTACTCAAGGAAACTGTCCCTGTTAAAAATTTAAAAAGTTTGACAGAGACTGACTATTAATGGAAGAAAAATCACAGAACCTCTAAGTTTGGGAAGAATCCCCAAGTATTACCTAGTTTAACATCCATTTTCAATCATGGTCAGATAGCATAGGTTGCTCAGGACTATGTCTCCACTGATAAAACCTCCATATCTTGTTCTTGCAATCTGATCTTGTGTTAGATCCTCTTTACAGTTTCTTAWGCTTAAATTGAATTACCTATATTTCTATATGTGACCACTGTGTGTTGTCTTGTCTCTGAATAACTCTGGATACAGTCTGGATGCATCTTTTTTATCTCCTCCCACCGTATATTTACACATATTATTAAGAAGATGCACAAATGACATCTGTCTTATGACAACTGAATACAAGAGGGAACAGCCCACCTCGGCAATGACTTCTGATACTGCTGCACAATGGTCACACAATGCTAACAGAAAGTCAAAAGTTCACTTAGCGCTCTGCCCAAGAATTTCTGTGCAGACWACTGAACAAGCTTGATGCATTTACCCAAATGTCCATGTAAATAGGTGTTTTGAATGTTATAGGATATTAGTGATATCAAGAAAKCTAACAAACGTGACTTGAATTTGGWGGGAGAACTGTTCCCTTGTGAAGCAGGACCTGAAGGCCAGGCACAGTGTTTTGGGTATCTCAAATGTGACCGGACAAATGTGTGTGGGCTACCAAGTCATCACAGATGAATTCATCCCCAATTTATGTGTTTTCTGGCATCAATCCTTGTCTTTAATAATACTTTTATATTACATATTTTACATATTTTAAAATAAAATATATACGAAGTGTTAAAAMCCATCCTGTTTATTATCTTGACTGTTGAAGTAGCACATGCATTAGTAACAGAAAACTGTATAATTGAAAAACTTTGAAATTCTTTCGAGTAATATTTGTTTCTTTCTGGATAAAAATGTCCTGCAAAATAATTWGTGTTATTGTAAAGTTTCTTTCTTCTGTCTTAGACTGGCACAGAAGTTTCAACATGTATGAGTGTTAATTAAGAAGAAACAATYCAATAGTTCAATACTTCTGTCACCAATGCAGACTGCAAGAGTTATCAGTCAGACTCATGAAATGACAAACTGTGTCAGACTCACGRGATGACAAACAGTGTCCACTGTGATGCCGATGGATCAGATTGCAATTTTGATTTTTTTTAAAAGAGTGACTTTTATTTCATCAAGTTAAGAACTGCTAGATTTGGTGTGTCATTACTARTACTTTCTTTGTTTTTCTTTTATCTTCAAGTACATGTTTTCAATACAGACATAAGAATACCAACATTCTGCATATTTTTGTTTCATACTTTTCAATTATAATGTGTGAATGTAGTACAATTTGTTAAGATCTCCAGGTAMTCCTAAAACCAGCAACGATAATGCAAATAAAATACTAGCAATATATTAACATTGTGTTTATTTAATTTCCTTTTCTGCTTTACCTCAATACCTCTCTGCACATAACCTTTCATTTTTAGGAACTACAAAATAGTTTCATGAAGTGCTAGAGGGCCACTATGTTGAACAGAAACATCTTAGTTTGCAGACAAATTCCATTCTGCTTTGTAAAGAGTAATCTGGATATGCTTGAATTCAATGCCAACTCCTGACCTTGTCTATATGCATAAATTAAGTTTACATTTATTTGCTTTGAGTCAGTTCACAAAATAGCTCAGACTAACCACAGATTATTTCAGTTACAACAATTGTTATTATTTCTGTAATGCAGTGAGAATATATAAGAACATAAAAAGGAAAACAAACAAACACACTTCCATATGCTGAAGTTTAGAAATCTTGGGGTTTTTTGGGAAGGTACATGCACGTCTGTCATTATTATATCACTATGGAAGCTCAGTGTAATCGATTAAACAAGACTGGCATGTAATTGAAGGCTATAAACATGACAGTGGGAAAGAGAAAAGATTATTTAGGTATAAACTGGATAATCTTAATCAAGGGAAAGCATAGACTGATTACAAGGAAACACTCCAGAATACAGGGCAGCCTTTCAGACTGCAAAATAGCCCACGTGGACAGGTGGCACAGATTCTATATTTGAGCTTTTAAAGCTAACTTGAGCAAAGCATTTTCAACACGCACTTTTAAGAAACCAATAACATCAGAAAGATGGAGAAGATAATCAGAGATCAGWAAACTGGTACTTGGTTAGCTCTAAGTCTGATACAATCCAAATGAAAACTATCCATAATGAGAGAATACAATAAAAAAAAGACKTATGGGAGAGGAACCTCAGCTGTTACAGTACCGTGTGAAGAATTGCTATGCCAATGCAAAACCATGTCCTGTGGGAAAAAATCAGAATGTCTTGATTTCARTTGTTCCACCACTATTCCATATATTAGCACATTCTATAACTGACATTGAAGTTAATGTGAAAAAAAGAAAGGAAAGGCCCCTTCCCCCACACAAATAGAAACAAAKTCAAACACTCATTTGTTTTGCAAGTCTTGTGTCCTTCCTGTGGTGTCTGAACAGCAAAACAGACCTGCACTTCTTTCTTGTTGACTTCAGTCATCTGACTTCTGAATTAAAAGTTAGCTGCCCATCATTATTTAAATACAGTTATCATTACAATTTCAATCATATGAAAACAATCCTGCTGAGTGGATATTTTGATAKTATTTATTATAACTCTCCTGGGATACCATAAGTAGGAGTGGGAGTGCAAATTCAATATTTAGAGTGCATTTTCTACATGAGTTCCTTCACTTTGTGTCACTATATTTATAAATTACCATTAATGAAAWCTTCCTGCTTTTGGGGAGGTCAAAATGTAAGAACTTTATGACACACCATGTTACTTAGAAGGTATTAGATTTTTTTTAGATAATATGATGACTTTCTTATTTTCTTACATCTAAATAAAAGAAAACAAAACTAAATTTTTATTTTAATCATTAAAAATGCTTTACTTGAATTAAGCTGTTTTCACCTCTTATAAACCAAACCCAAGCAGAAAAGACAAGTAATAGGCAAATTATGCCATTCAACAATTTAGGTAGAAAATCATCAGTTATTTCATGAAGAAGAAATGGTGAATATGGTGTGAATTTGGAGATTATCACTCTATTTTGTTATGATACAGTCACATCTCTTGTTTCCAATTACTCATTAGGTAAAAAATGTTCCTTGCTTAACTCAGTCTTTTGTTAGGATTGTGTAATCCAGTGCTTGATTTTGAAATCTGTGATCAAAAGCAGGATAATGTCAATCATTTTATAACTTTAAATATGYATAAACTATCACTGTTTTCTTTGTGTATATCATCCAGTCTACAGTATTTAATAAATGATAATATTTTTTAAAGTTATATAGATCTTAAGGAAGATAAATATAAAACACATTTAAATGTTTGAATTAAATACTTTAAGGATAGAAATATAAATATCACTTTGAAGACAAATTTTGATAAAATATGAAGATTGTTTTATGCAGTTTCAACATTAATTTCAATGTTTAATTGTAATCATGATCTACTTTCAAAGCAAACTTAAATGTATTTYAAAATAGATGGAAGAGAAAGAATTCTTAACTGGTGATCAGCGATGTGTACTTACTGGCCACTATGCCCATGTTACCCTATTATCATTGTTAGAAACTATTTTATAWTATTAAAAATGCAGCAGTATAGAATGAGGCCTTGCATATAGAGAGTTTATTGAAACAATAATTTCTTTTCGTTATGTGGATTTCAAGCATTAAAAAAAAAAAAATCCCTTTGACTATGCAGTCACAGAATCACAGAACTGTTAGGGTTGGAAGGGACCTCTGGAGATCCTCAAGTCCAAATCCCCTGGCAAGGCAGGGTCACCTGGAGTAAGTGACACAGGAGCMCATCCAGGTGAGTTTTGAATATCTCCAGAGAGGGACACTCCACAGCCTCTCTGSGCAGCCTGTCCAGTGCTCTGCCATCCTCAGTGTAAAGAAGTTCTTCCTCGTGTTGAGGTAGATATTCTTGTGTTTTGGTKTATAGCCACTTTTCCTCATCCTGTCACTTGGCACTACTGAAAAGTGTCTGGCACCATCCTCTTGGCRCCTGCCTTTGAGACATTTATACATAATGATGGGATTCCTTCTTAGTCTTTTCTTTCTAGACTAAAAAAACCACAGTAGTGATAGCTTAGATTCTAAAAAACAATTTCCTATCTGGACTGAAAACTTGTGAGCCAAGTTTTAGCTTAGTGGTGTTTTTGTTGTAAGAATAAACCTTTGAAAAGAGGGCTTCTGTGAAGAATGTTGACCTTACTTTTATCTAAATCTCAGAAGAAGAAACAAGATACACAAGGATGTATACCAAACTTATATTCAACCCAGCTAAGGTTAGGGATTTTAATTAAATTTCTAAGTGGAGCAATTAAATTTAGGAGAAGTGAATTCAGGTCCCATATTTTTTAATTATGAGGATATATAACTTTCACAATAATGCTATTCAGCTAGAGAAAGAACAAGCAATTTTTTCTTTATTTCAATCAACATATTTTCTGTCTTAATTCTATGGTAAGAACTAGGAGGCTGTTTYAAAGATAACAGTCTTTTTTTTTTTTTTTTGATGGAGTTAAATGGATTGGCCAATTTTCTCCTTCCAATTCCATTTGTACTGAATGAGTCACTYTTCTGTAACAAAGTGAGACCTTTCATGGGTAAAGCTTTACCTATTGTTACCCTTCTAAAGTTTGAAAACACAGCTTTTAAGATTAAAGTATTTTTCATCCTGTCATTTGGCAGTTGATAGGCTAGACTTACCTCTCCCTATAAAGCAGGGTATTGTTGATTATAAAACAGATAAAAAAACAACATAAAAAGTTTTCACCGTTGAAATATCTTTATTTCTTTCTACATATCTAAGTGGTTTTCAATTCTTAAGGCCATTACACTYTCTTTGGATTAGCTTTTGAAGATAGTCTTTGTCTTTTTCTGTACCTTATGTTTGGGTTACATTTTGTACCTAACTATACAGTAACTAATAGCTATTCCTGATTCAGTGATATAAAATCCTATAAAATAAATAAATAAATTAATATTTAAAGTTTTCCTGTACAGAGATGTGTTTTCCAACTAGAAATATAGCACCAATATACATGCAAGTCCTAACATTAAAGGGCATTAATTTGGCTTATTAAACGGCTTTGAGAAACAAATGAGAACCAGAAGGCTTTGGCCTTTTGTGGAGTTGTTTTAATATATGTGAAAGGCTGGTCCAGCAAAGTRTGGTCCATCATTCAGGGGTTTTTACAGAAGTCCAATCAGTTTTAAGCTTTGCTTAGTCAATAAAAAGTATTGATTAAAAGATGGATTTTCTATTTTGTGGACCAATGCAGTAATTGGATAATACCAGGTTCCCACTGTAAGATTTTTATGAGGATATCACTTTAAGCTGAATTTTCTTCACATGACTGCTTTAAACTCAGGGTGATTTAAAATCTTCTATATAATTGTAATAATAAACTGTAGGGTATAAATATGTATCCAAACACAATCATRGTAGATGTAAAATGTTTTACTGTCAATGACCCATGGACAAATACCAATGAGCTCAATGAGCTGTAAGTCAATATTGGCTTTATATTCATTAGATGATAGCATTCTACAGACATTGTGTTGAGCACTAAACTGTGATACTTGCTGAATAACATTAATRGTTTACACTTAAAGATTATATGACATAGCTCCCATTTAAAATTAAGCCTAGTTTTKCTTTGGTACATCATAGACACAATAAGTTTTGCGTTACTGAAACATAGTAAAATGTACACAGCCATAAGACTATATTGCATCATTTTAAAGTTGATTGCTCAGTATTTCATTTATCCAGAAGGAACTTTATTTTGCAACTTCTTGATCAAGAAGAAACAAAAAAAAAGATGTGGATGGTGTAATGTCACCAGGCTTTGGTGCAACAGAATCTTCTATTTGAATATCAAGACTGGCCAGAGATAATTCTTTTTAAACAAACATATCTCATTTAGTGTAAGACTCCAATATGGAATTGGAAGGAGAAWGTCGGCCAATCCATTTAACTCCATTAAAAAAAAAAAAAGACTGCTACCTTTGAAACAGCCTCACAGTTCTTACCATAGAATTGATTCTTACAGTTTCAGCCTTGGGTGACTTGCACCCTTCAAAAGGAATCTGTGCATGGTTTGGGTATTAACAGTATCAGTGCAAGTTGTTTTTGGGCTTGTGGGTCAGAATACAGCCTTGGCACTGTTTATGTTTGTATATTTTTATCCCATCTCCCTTTCTTCCCCACACTCCAAAACTACAAGATATTCGTCAAAGATGCTTCCTAAAAAATTCCCATATTTTTTCCAGGGACAGCTAAGTTCCTCTCAAATGTATGTACATTTCTTCTATTTTACCTCTTGAAGCCTTACTAAAACTTACTTAATCACACACAGTACAGAGGTACACGAATGTGATTCTTTCTCTATCCCAAGTCAAGTCTTTCATTAAATTATCATAAGAACATTTGACTGAGGTCACATTCCATTTCCCAAGCAAATAAATTCAYATCTGAGGAGTTCCACCTCAAATTCTATCAGCTGGTTAGTAGAGCTCCCCAGAAGAARAATGAATGTCTTCCGGTTTTACTGGTGTTATCAAGCATGCAAGATAATAAATGTGTCTCTCAATATAATAAAATGTCTCTCAACTGGTGATTTCAAAATGTGAAGTCATTATTTTTCTTTTCATTGTTTACACACTAAACAATTAAATTCGTTTCTGTGTTTGTTTCTTTTTTCTTGAAACCAGAGATTCAATTTTGATGTGCCATAGACTGGATCCACTTTTCTTTTTCAGAAAAAAAATACCTGCCCAGAATGAGAGAATCAGGAACCTTTTTTTTAAAATTAGAATTCTGTGAAACACAATGCATTTTCCATGTAAAGCTGTTGCCAGGCAATAACATCTAGCATTACTGAGTTTAAAAACATTGTAATTTTGCTTTCTGTAGAAGTCAAGAAGAAGCAGTGTCCTTATTATTCTATATTTTCTATAAATTTTTAGGGTGGAATAACTTTTTTGTAATCTTCGGATACCAAAAATGTGATGCCATTATAGAGAGTACAATGATAAAAATGACACCTCAGTGTAAGAATCTGATATTGAAAAACTGTTACATTTTTGCTGATAAGAATTTTATTTTTTCTCTCCTCAGAAAAGCAGCTGTGACATTACTCTTCTGCTTTTTTTCCTTTTCTGCTGTTCTTGTAAAAATATTATATTTATTTTGTTAAAAATTATTTAATTATATTAGATCACAGATGAGAAGGTGGGAGGCATGATACTATCTTCTATAGCCTGAGAAAATTTTTGAGGATACAGGAAACTACCAGAATATCTTCCAAAAGGGGATTAGTCACATTGAAAATTCCTATGCAAATTGCTCAGAAAGGAACAGATTATTCATTGAAAGAACACATTTATTTGGGGACAGGCTCATGTACGTCTCATACAGGTATATTATATCCTGCTCTAATTTCTTCTCTCCAACCATGCTTCAATTCTCTAATACTTCCTGTATGTATTTTTTTACAAACAAGAGAGGAAAATGGGCTTTCCAGGCTACAGTATTCTGTAGTTCTTAAAATAATACAAGATTTTCAGTTTTTCCTGGTGTATCTGGAACTCTTTCAAATGCTTTGTCCTTGACTCACCTCTGTTTTATGACAGCAATAAGGGTTATGCATTGGTGACCCAATCTCAACCAACCAAATGCTGCACTTTCTCTAAACCAATAATTTCTCTATCACAAAATATATACKATGTAGCAGATGTAATGGTAGAATAGAAACAGAGAGAGGAAACTATAAAAAAAAATTGTCTTGCTTTTAGGCTGAATCTGCTCATCATCTGCTGGAGAGAGCTAGGGTTGACAGTAATACTAAATATACATTTAACAACTACCCTGTTAGAGGACAACTGTAACAGATTTGAATCGCTCCACCACAGTGCACCTGCCAGTGTCTGTGGTGTTGGTACTCACAGGAAGCCCTAATGGCCATTTGTTATCTTTGGAAGGATGGACTATTCTTTCGTATAGGACAATGAAGTTGAAACCAGTCTTCTTTTAGCAAGGACAATGAACCATGAAATTGGGCAGAGGCAGCAGTGAATCAATGTAGCTCATACAGAAACAGAGCCCAGTATTGGACAGCAAAAGTGTTTGTGATTTTTTTCTTCATCCTTTCTGCTGCCTGCTCTGCCTGTGGGCATTGTTGTCTTTCAGATGTTTTGCATGTATTATATAAAAAACTTAATGACTTTTACATCTGAAATCTCGACTAAGATCCACATTAAAATTGTTCTGAATAAACCAATATGTAAAGAAATATCATGTTGCTGTTCCCATGAAATCTGGGACCCCATTCCTATTTGGATAGTCATTTTGCCTTTCATATTTTGCCTCTTCTTGTCTTGTATATTTCTTTTTGTCCTTATATTTACTCCTTATCTTCTTCTTGAKAAATACAGTTCCCAGTTCAAACAATTCCACTCTTTCTGCTTTCTGCAGGAAAATATAAGGTTAAGTGTTTTTCAGAGTCTGGGAACAGAGAAGCCAGATGGCCATTTGGGCAGACAGAGCATCTGATGGCTACCTGCCTATCTGCTAGCTGTAGATGGTGACTYTAGTGTGCTGGATATTCAGTAAAGCAGAGACAAGAACAGGGCTTTGAGACCAGAATGAGGTACCAGATAGGAAGCTGARAAAACCAGTAATGACAGGCAATTGTCCAATTTTCTCAAGTAAAAATAAGAATTCAGAAAAGGTTGACCATTTGTTGAGACCCTCAATCAGTATGCATCCTGCTTTTTGTCTTACTACCCAGGTTCATCTGCAGACTTCTCACATGTGTCTGCTTTTGCTGTTTTGGTGTTGATTTAATTTTCAAAGGAACTAAAATGAAAACAAACTACATTCCTAGCATTAATCACATTTTTTAAAATTTACAGGTCAACAGAAAACCATCAGAGATGAAGACAATGMATCTATCCTCAAAAACAAAAATAGGCTTTCCCACTAAAAGTAATAATTTATGCTTAGAAGTAGTATCTAGTAAAACTCACTATGCAACTTTACTCCTATGAGGAAATGTCTGTCCYACACTGTGCAATTGATATCTAAGGTAAATGCAGTAGCTCTTTTCCATCTTGACTGCTTTTTATTTGTTTTTGTTTTTTGTTTTTTGTGATATGCCTAATTTTGCACAAGTGTAAAAGCACTGACTTTCTGGCTTCTTCAAGTTTTTGTTGTTTGTGCTTTGGTATCCTTTTCTTTCTTTCTGTTTTTTTTTTTTTTTTTTTTTTTTTTTTTTTGCACTATCTTCTTCTGAGTTAAATTGTCAGGATCATTGAAAATACATATTGAAAACAACTCCTTTTTGCTTGACTCCCTTAATGACTAAAGGCATTACTGAGATTCCTGAAACCCAAGGAGATAAAATTGGCATGATTCAGTGTTTTCCACTKAAATATATCATTAAAAGTATCAATTTCATCCAGTTATAATATGTTTGCATAATTCTTGGACCATGAACAAAACAGTTGTACATAACTGAGGAGACAATCCTTCTGGACATGTTATCACTCCTGACAGTGGGAGGAAGGGAGGACTTTCTTCTTGAACCAGAAGAATAAAATTCTTCAAGTAATTTATCTGGATTTTCTTCACTAATTATTCCTTCTGGTAGATCCTGAGGAAAACAGGAGATAAATTTTTGAAGAAATTAAACAAAAGAAAAACAYGCCATAGGTTCAGAGTGAGCAGTGCGAACACAGTACTGAATTAAGCTAAATTAGATTTAATTTGCTGTCTGACATAAATATAGTTTTACATTTATCATTAATGAGGACACCATCTGTTTAAACAGAAGATGGTGTGTTTAACACTGCTACAAATATATTTAGGAGGCAGAAAATATCAGTGGGGAGAAAGGTTCCATCTTACTGCTATCTGTCAGAATTTCTGTATGTGATATTTGAGGAAACCTTTAATATGGTTTTAATATGGCAAACCATATTAAAATTAAAATTCAGAACAGCTGTATAAATGAAGGAGATTATGACATACTGGTCTCTGGCATCTTTGCTGTTCATCCTTCTAATTGTACTCAGTAAGGCCTTTCATTTAGAACACATTAACAACARTTGTTTTGTTTTTATCTCTTTATCYCGGTAAATGTCTGCATTGCTCATCAATTATAAGAGCTGGATAGATCCTCAGTGTGTGTTGTGGGTTGACCTGCCTGCCAGGTGTCAGGCAGCTGCCAGGTGCCCACTAAGCTGCTTTCTTACTCTTACACCCTTCAACAGGACACAGGGAGAAAATATGACRGAAGAGCTCATGAGTTGAGATAAAGACAGTTACTGTCATGGGTAAAACAAACTAGACRCAGGGAAAAAAGTTTAATTTACTGACAGCTCTTTGTAATAGAGTAAGACAGTGAGAAATGAAAACACCCTCTCTTTCCCCTCTCATCTCTACTCCTGGTTTTTTCCASATTCAGCTTCACTCCTGACTATTCTACCTCCTGATCATGCAGCCAAGRTGGATAGAAAGCATAGCTGCAGTCAGTTCATAAAGCTTTCTCTCTRCCACTCCTTCCTTCTAACACCCTTCCCCTGCTCAAGCATCAGGTTTCTTCCATAGGATGCTGTCCTTCATGAACTGCTCTGATATGGGTCTTTTCCATGCAACACAGCTTCTGCCAGAAAATCTGCTTCTGCACAGGCTGCAGATGGAGAAATAGTGATTTCAGTAAGCTGTCTTTGAAGAGGACGGTGTCAATGTTTTTGAGGGTTTTTCAATTCTTGAAGGGGAAGATTTTTGCCTTGTAATATTTGTTGCAGTAGATTGCCTTATAGCTATTAATAAGGATTAGAATTATCAGGTTAACACAACTGTAGCAGATAGGGATGGMGTTYGGAAGATTTCGAGCTGTCACRGAAAGTTACAAGAATGTCCCCCCCCCTCACCTCYTGAGATAAGGATCACCCTTGGAATGTAGCCAAGCCTGTAGCCCCCTCTAACACCAAAAACCTGGTAGTTTTCCACCCCGTGCTAACCTTAGAAGGGAAGATATGGTCCCATCTGACATAGAAGGACCCTCAGTCTATATAACCCCTTGAGATGAGATGAGATAATAAAGGCCTTTTGAACCGTCTACCATATTGGTATCAGAGTTTGGGGGTCGCCGTGCTGTTTCCTTGTAACCAGGTCGCCTTGTCTTCCAAACGGAAGGCAACACAMAACACAGAGTATCAGGAAGCATTTCTACTTTTAAAAATGGAAGGATTTAGATAATGTGTGTTCCCATGTCACTATTACTCCAGATTCCAACCACTCAGATCTCCTGTGATTGTTAAATAGTGCATATAGAAAGCAAATWAAGAGCTACAAAACAAATGTAGTTTAGAATGCTATACTGGTTTTGCTGGAATAGAGTTAATTTTCTTCATAGAAGTTGTTGCAATGCTGTTTTATATTTGTGACCAAAATAGTGCTGATAACACAAGGATATTTTAGCAGCTATTGCACAGGATCAAGGTCTTTTCTGTTYCTCACACGAACCCAAAAGCCAGCAACTGAGGCTACACAAGACTTTGGGAGACAACACATCTCAACAGGTGACCTAAACTGACCAAAGGGGTATTCCATGTCATATAATGTCATATTTGGCAATAAAGGCTGGTCAAAAGAAAGAGGAAGGGAGGACATTTRGAATGATGAYGWTTTTCTTCCCAAGTCACTGTTACATGTGATGCAGCCCTGCTTTCCTGRAGATGGCTGAACACTTGATGGCCCATGGGAAGGAGTGAATTAATTCCTTATTTGCCCTTGCTTACATGCATGACCTTTGCTTTCCTGATTAAAGAGTATTTATCTCAACCCAAGGGTTTTTGCACTTCTACCCTTCTGATTCTCTTCCTCACCCCCCCTGGGGATGGACGTGAGAGAGTGGCTGTGTGGTACTTAGGTACCTACTAGGACTATTTCACAACAGATGCCAACCCAAATATACACATGCACAGCCTATTCATATATAAATAGATATCTGTAAAAAACGGCCTGTTTCTGACTAACATTCTATAAGACTAAATATTTAAGTCATCAGAGGTTAAGCAGATTGTGTCTAGAATTCTCTTTTCTTAATGCTTGCTTTTCACTAAAATTCCAATCTTAGCTTTCAATGAAAACTTAATTATTTAGCAAGATATCATGTTTCAATGCATCCCTGCACAAAAATTGTAGAAGTTATTCTTTTATAAAAACTGCTGAAAGTATAATCCCACGCAGACAAGGATTGCTAAAGGACAAGTAATATTGAATCCCAAARTCTGTGCATTCCATGATAGATGGCTATGAAAAATTCAGGTGAACCAAACATTTACTTTAAAATTAATTATTTAATTCAAAGCATAYTGGTACCACAGCAATAAAAAAAGAAACCATAACAACCCGCAAAAAACCCCAAAACATTCATACTGAATGAATAGCTTCACTGACAGATGGTGTCTGAGAAAAGAACATGTCTCAAAGATTTAATTTTTTAGACTTCTGGTGCACTGAAATAGAGTATACCTTTCAGAATGTAAAGAAGGTCTGTAACAAATCTAATTTGGTAATAATATGAAATATCAGGTGCAAATATTTCCCCAGATATGTACATTATAAATGTTCTAAATCTAATTTGCTGAGTTTTAAAAAGAACACATCATAGAACATTTTTGTTTTGACTGAGATATTAGAAAACATTATCTTATAGGCTGTAAAATAAGCTCAGATGAGTGATTATCACTGCCTAGTGAGTACCAGAGCTTATCAGTCGCTTCTAATTTATGTAAATGTGACATAACTTAGCTTTATCTAACTTTTTCTAGCATTGCTTTTAAAAGGTTTGTCAAAGAAGCAATTTAACTTGGTTCAAGCATATCCTGTCGGTTTTTCTCTTTTTCCTTTTCAGTGTGAAAAATTTTTTTGTGATTCGTGTCCATTGGCAATGGAATCAGCAAATGCTTGTATCTGCTGCATCGAAAATAGATGCAAACAACAGTTTTGAAACTTTCTGACCGACTAGTCGAATAAAGCATTGAAATAAAAGAGGTATAATAGAGTAAAAGACATGAGGTAGCAAGATGACTGATGCTTAGAATAAAATAGAGGAAGTTGTGGTAAAGCCAAGGGATATTGCAACAAAGCAACAAAATGCTTATATATAATAAAAAGCTTGATGCACTTGACAAAATCATGTAGCAGACACCAGTGWAAAGCCTCCCTCCAGATGAGCATGAGAAGGAGAGGAAGTCAACGACCACCTGGAAAGATTATGAAATTGCTGATCCCAGCTTATTGATATTTGCTGATTTGAACTAACCAAGCACATTGGAAAATGCTTTGTAAGCTTAAAAACAGTAAATATATTTTACTGAACCTGTAAGTAGTGTGTGCCATGAGTGGAGCAGTGACTCCCTGGCCACCCGGTAATGCTTGCTCGCTTTCTTTAAAATAAAAGATATAAAAATGAAATTTGGTTTGCTATCAAAATTTTATATCATCGATATGACTTTGGATGAYATGAAAGCCTAAATATTTATATTTATAATCCCAAGTTTTCACATATCCTACTGTATAATCTAATTTTGTTTAATAAATTTTAGTAAGKCTTTTCACATTAGAGACTGGACTGAAAACTAGCTTGGTCCAGAGGGTTGTGATTAATTGCACAAACTCCATCTGGAGGCCAGTCACCAGTGGTGTTCTCCATGTGTTGATACTGGGTGAAATACTGTTTAACATCTTGCTGAATGACCTAGAAGTTTGGACTAAGTGCACCCTCAGCAGGTTTGCAGATGATAAAAAATTGGGAAATACAGTTGATGTACCAGGCAGATTAGCCTGGGCAGGCCGGACAATTGGGCTGCCAGTAATCTCACAAAATTCAACAAAGGAAAATGCAAAGTTTTAATCCTGCAGAGGAATAACCCAAGGCACTATTTGAGGTTAACCTCCTGGAAAGCAGCTCTGCAGAAAAGAACTTGTGAATCCTGGCAAACAACTAGCTGACYATGAGCCAGCAATGTGCTCTTCATGGCAAAGGAGGTCAAAAGCATGCTGAGCTGCCAAAGAGTAAGCRGTGCCTGAAGGTTGAGAGATGTGATTCTACTCCACTGCTCAGCACTGTTGAGACACATCTGGAGGTCTTAGTCCATGTCTGGACTCCCCAGTGCAAGAAGCTTATGAATTGACTGGAATAAATCCATCAAAAGGATGTTAAAATTATGAAGGGACTGAAGCATTTTTCAGTTGAATATAGGCTGAGAAAGCTGGACCTGCTCAGCCTGGAGAAGGYTTGAGGGGATCTCATCAATGAGTACAAATTAAAACACACAGAATTCAGTCTGAACACAGTAAAATACCTATTTATTTRTTTATTTATTTATATTGTAGGAGTGGTCAAACACTGGGACAAACCACCCAGAGAATTTGGGGAGTGTCTACACTTAGATACTAAGACTAGAACTGGACACAGCCCTGGGTAACCTGCTGGAGCCAACAGTTTTTGGACTAGAGAATGTCCAGACGTTCCTTTCAATCACAGAGACCATATGATTCTGCAAGTSTGTGAAATAGATTTTACGCAATAGGTTTTTTTAATGTTAAAAAGTTATATTAAAACTGGAATCTAGGCACCATCAGAAAAAAGCAAATATAAATACGTGTATTAAAATGCTAGTTCTTTTCGAAAAATATAGCAGGCAAGTTAGTACCTTTTTTTACTATTTTAATAATTTCCTATTTTTTTGTAAATTAGGAATTATTGAACAGAAAAAGAACATTCAGCTTTGGTAATATCAAATATCTATGTATAGTACAGTCCACAGGTAGTTGTTCTGTCAATTACAGAGTAATAGTGGAATTTGAGTGATGCTTAGACAATTACATATTTTGACCAGTGAGAAAGGAGTGAATAGGATCTCTTGTGATTCTAGACTTTAAATTTTTTTTTGTACTGGCTTCTGAAGAGCATGTTAAAGAGCATTTTCAATGCCTCAAATAGATGCCCTGTGAGACATGAGAAAATTAGTCCTTTATGATCTACAGTCCAGAAGTTATCCTCTATATTTAGCTATGAAGTGTTTAAAAAGTTACTTTTTAAATATAGTGCATTATTTTTTGAACATGTTATGATACTTTGGCTCACAATGAATAATCCTATATAATCAGAGTTGTCTGACTAAGTCAGCTCATTTGAAAAATGCTTTTCATCACACTSTATTCCAGTCATTATAGTCCTCAGTCTTTCATTATCTTCTCCATATCTTTAATTTTAGAGCATGTCAGAATGCCTGAAGAGGTTCACTAGATTTAACAATCACATTAATATTTGCTGTTTTCAAAGAGTTTAGCACATATTGGAAATGTCAGGCACTTAGTGTCTCAGACTTCATAAGTCTTTGTGTTTTCTTAYGATAATAAGAAATATACTGTTAAAAGGGGCTGGTGGCCAAAGAAAAAAAAAAATAAATTAAGAAGCAGGAAGAAGACCTTGAACAATCAATTGATGGACATGATTTATGTTACCAAGACTGCATTAGTAATATTCAAGAAAATGGGTTGAATTTTTGTTTCCATGTTAATCTTGAAGGTAGCTCTCATGTCTTTCAGAAAGGTTTTGTAGCCTGGTTGAAAGGCAAAAAATGCACCACAAAGCCTTGGTTCATAAAAACTCTCAATACAAATAAACCATCAAGAATTATACTGATCAAAATCAAGCTTTACTGATAATGATGATGTAATTAGTTGCTTCCTTAATGAGCAATAAAGCGACTGATAATTGAAATAATTCAACTTTCTTATTGTAACCTAATTTAGGTTATAATGCAAAGTGGTTGTCATGTGCAAAAAATTTAAAGGCTACTATCCAATWATGACTCACGCCCACTGCATTTTTTCAGACATTCTGTTATTTGCCACAGACYGGTGCAGAGGTTTTCGCCTATTCAGTTAATCCTTTTCCCTATGCCTGCATTCAGGGCCTGGTTCTGGTCTCAAATGTATAGTGAGGGTCTTTGAGGGGTTTAGCAAATAAATGTCCAATTTTTACTAAAAAGCAGGCCATCCAATAGCAGTTGTTTTTTGTTGTTGTTCAGTTTCCCTGCATATAGTTAATTTTCTTCCCAATAGCTGGTATGGGGCTAGGTTTTGTATTAGTATTAAACACAGGGCTGGTAATACAGAGGGGTTTTGTTATTTCTGAGCAGGGCTTAACAGAGTCAAAGCCTTTCCTGCTGCTTTGACTGCCACGCTGATAAGGAGACTGGGGGTGCACTGAAGTCTGGGAGGAGACACAGCCAGGACACGTGACCCAAACTGATCAAAAGGATATTCCAGACCACATGAAATCATGCTCAGTATATAAAGGGGAAGAAGAAAGAGGAAGGGGGAGACATTTGGAATGCTGGTGTTTGTCTTCCCAAGTCACTGTTATGTGTGATGGGGCCCTGCTCCCCTGGAGATGGCTGAACACCTGCCTGCCTCTGAGAAGCAGTGACTAAATTCTTTGTTTCATTGTTGTGTGCATGGCTTTTGCTTTCCCAGTTAAATGGGCTTTATCTCAACCCATGTGTTTTCCAGCTTCTACCCATCCAATTGTCTCCCAGAGCCCATTGGTGAGGGAGTGAGTGAGTGAGTGGTTGTGGTCAGCTTGGTTGGTTGGTAGCTGGGGTTAAACAATGACATGATTAGGAAAATTAGGAAAGGGAAGGGAAAGGGAGGGGAAAAGGAAAGTAAGACACCAGTGAAACTCCAATTACAGAACTCATTTTGGTGTAGAGATTAGATGAATACAGGAAATACTAAGGCAATTTTGAAGGGTATATATTGTTGCTAATTATTGAGGGGTAGAACATCAAAAAAGTAAATCATACCCTTGTGTTAGATTTTGGGGTGCAAGCAGTGCTGCATGTAAAGAAATTGAGGACCTTATCAATAAGCTGACTTATGGAATTAACATTATGCACAGTTTTTCATTTTCTTTAATTATAAATTATATTGTGGTCTGAAACTGTTGCTAAAAAATTTGTAAATTGAATCGGTCAGTATCATCTAAACYTGAATCTGACTCAGAATGATCACTGAGTCAAAATCACCACTCCTTACATAAGTATCTAAAAAGAAATCACATTACTAAGAGCACTGTCCAGATGCTCCTTGAACTGTCACCATGGGGACCCTGTTCCAGTGACTGACCATCCTCATAGTGGGGAACCATTTCCTAATGTCCAATCACCACTTCCCCCGAGGCAGCTTCATTTAATTTCCCCATGTACTTCTGCTGGTCACCAGGGAGAGGAGACCAGCACCTCCTCCTCTGTTTTTCCCCCWTGGGGAAGCTGTAACCTGCAGTGAAGTCCCCCCTCAGCTTTCCCTTCTCCAAGCTGGAAAAAAAAAGTTAATTCCGCTGTTCCTTATAAATCTTGCCTTTGAGGCCTTTCATCATCCTGGTCTCCCTCCTCTGGAYACACTCTAATAGTTTGATTTCCTTCCTATTTTGAGGTACTACAAATCTGCACTCAGTACTTGAGGAAAGGCTGCATCAGCACAGAGCAGAGTGGAACAATCACCTCCCTCAGCTGGCTGGAGACGCTGTGCTTTATGCATTCCTGGATATGAGTGGCCTTTTTGGGTGACAGGGCATAGAGCTGACTACTATTGAATTTGCCATCCATTGAAAACACCAGATTTTTTTTCTGCAGGGTTGTTCTTCAGCTTCTAGTTCTAAAATTTGTACATATAATTAGAATTATCTTATCCCAGGTGAAAACTTCAGTGCTTGCTCTTGGTAAATTTCATGTTTGGTGGTAGCTTAGCTCTCTAGTCTACCCAGATCTCTCTCTAAGACCTCACTATCCATGAGGGATTCTACAGCTCTCCCAGACATAGTATCATCAGCAGACTTATGTACTGTATATTCAGTTCCTGTGTTCAGGTCACTTACAAAAACTTTGAAAGGCACTGGCCCTAAATCTTAGCCCTGGGGAACCACTTTGGTAGTTGGCTGCCTGCCTGATGCACCATCATTTACTRTAACCCTTTAAGCCTGACCCATCAGCCAACTGCTCACCAAAATACTACAGACTGATCGAGTTGTGAGCTGGATATTTTGCCCAGAAGCATTTTGTGAGAGACAACATCAAAAGCTTTGTTAAAACAAATAAAACCCCCATAACACATCTACTGGCTTCTCTTGGTCAAATAAGTGGGTGACTTTGTCCTGAAAGAAAACTGAATAGGTTAAGCAGGACTTTCATGCAGTCTGTGACCAACTGCTGTTTTGTTTCTCAAGTGGATTTAAATTCTCAGAATAACCTTGTCCACAATTTTACCAGACATTGAAGTGAAACTGATAGGCATGTAATTACCATAGTCTTCCTTCTTAAAAATGGGACACCATTTCCCAGCTTCCAGTCGAATGGGACCTCTCCAGAGTCTCCAGACTATTGAAAAATAATGACAAGAGGTCCCATGATGAYATCAGCCAGTCCTTTTGGTACCCTGGGATGAATCCCATTGGGCCCCACAGATGTATACACATCCAGCTGGAGCAGCAAATCTCAAACAATTTCAGAATTGACTGAGAGCTCATTGTCCCCTCAGTCATGGTGTTTCAACACTGGGCTTCAGGGTCTCAGGGCCAATCACTGGTGTTAAAAGAGCYGAAGAAGAAATTAAGCTTCTCTTCTTTGTCTGTGTCCTTTTTTTATGAGGTAATGGACCTCCTGAATAACAGATCAATTTAATTTGTGATCTTTTGCTGTTAATAATTTTTTAAAAAGCCCTTTTCATTGTTCTTCACACTACTGGCTAACTTGAACTCTAATCAAGCTCTGGTCGCACAAATTTTTTTCCTACAGTGGTGAAATTTGTTGAAAAATCTTTGACAATTTGATGAATGACATTTTTCTTATCAAATATTAAGATTTGTGCTGTTCTGCAACATGCCTTTTTGGCATAAATCTGAATATAATATTTCAATTATCTCCTTTCTTGTAAAGTATATTAAATAAATCCCTTTCTTGTAAAGTATATTAAATAAATCCCAAAGTATATTAAATAAATCTTGTAAAGTATATTAAATAAATACTGTTTGTTTGGTTAGCCTCTTATTGCACAAAAAAGACTTATTAAACCATAAGATAAAGAATTCTCATATTAGTCTTGCCCTTTTCCTCCCTGCCCCATCCCAAATGAAAGATTATAAGGAAATTGATTCAGCAACTTCCGTCCAGTCTAAGAAGTTACATTATTGAAGTAAAAAACAGTCAAGTCCCATAAATAATTCCTAATGAAAATGCACCAATTCTTAGTCTTGGAAACAGTGCATCAACAACCTTATATAACATTAAAACACCTACATTGCATTATRACATATTTTTATGTCATTTTTACACTGATTCTCTAAAAATCACACATAAATAAATGTAACCTTATCTGTTTAAAAAAATTAACATGTTTTAACTGACAAACCACCTCAACACTTTCTGAGATAATATGCTCTTGAAAAAYCTTGGGATTTTCCAAAAGAGACTAATTTTGCTAGAGCAAATTTGAAAAGAGCAATTGAATATTCTGCCTACATGAAATATACGTCTTATTATTGTTTGAGTGATTGGTTGTTTTGTTTGGTTTTTTTATTTCTCTGGTTTATACAAAGACCAATGAAGAAAATAGAATGACATGATATGTAAGCTAGTTGCATTTGCTACATTTATAATTCTGGCAGTATAATTTGAATTATAGAACTATAGCAACATGCTTTTAAGAGTCAAATACGACATGCTGTGTAGAAAAGCTACTTTATAAGATATTGCTTAATGGTTGCCTATAGAAATGTGGAAGATTAGCAAGATTTTAGAACCYGGAAAAGATATTTGTAATGTATATCATTAAAAGGAAATATTTTTTAAACAAGGAGTGGGAGAGCTGTTGTATTGGAAGTATATTAGTGAAAAATATACTTGGAAACTGTATATTTAGTTAGAAGATATTATAAGTTAAAATGTCAAGATATATAATTATATTTATTTTGAGAATAATGTGGTTCATTGTATTGTACCTGTGAYTGCAAATCCCATGTAATCACAATTTTTAATCATTCCAAGAATGACCAGGTGAATGAGCAGCCACCAACTTTCCTTCATCAAGAACTATTCACACTCTGGCTATTTTATAAGATAAAAAATGTAGCAATTGCAGGTGAGAAGTAGGAGACACCATATAGCTTGATTTTTGCAATTCTTTTGATATGGCCTACAATATTTTCCCCATAGGATTACTCTCAGATGAACAAAAACTTGATTGTAAAGCTGTGCAAAAAGAACAGTTATTAAAGGTTTACAGTGAAACTTGAGGGGGGGACTGAGCAGAATTCTAAGGGAGCCTGTGGTGGCTCTAGTAATGTTTAGCAATTTTATTAACAGCCTGGCTGATGTACACTGATTAAATTTACAGATGACATCAACCTTTTGGAATTTGCAAGCACAATAAAGCTGGATTCAGAATAATTTTGAGAAAATKGAGAAACTTTCAGAAAAAGAGATTCAATTCTATAAGGACATTTGCAAGGTGGAAATAATCAGCCGCATGAAATGAGGACAGAGAATAATTGGCTAAGTTATTGAAGAAATTGGGTTATTTTATGTAGAAAAAAAGGAGAAAGAAGGATCAAATAATAACCATTACATTTAGAATACACCTTTCAGGAGTAAGGTAATAAGCTGTGTCGCAGACATCTTTCATGAGAAATCCTTTCTTAGGATTTCTGAGAGCTGCAGTTTCAGCGAGAAATGTAAACCATGATATCTGCTGCTGTGGAATGCAAACAGGTGCATCTGTGATTGGCCCATCCTGGGTGTTTAKRRTTGATGGCCAATGAAGGACTGAGCTCTCTGAGACAGAGCTCTGTTGTTTTGTCTTCTAAGCGATTCTATTCTTAGCTTAGCAGCCTCTTGGAGAAACTTCTCTCCCTTTTCCTTTCTCTTTCTAATATAATGTAATATATATATATRTAAGATAATAAATCAAGCCTTCTGATGGAGTCAAGGCTCTCGTCTCTCTCTCATCCTGGAAACCCTCCTGAACACTACCACAAAGCTGTTTTCTCCAAGTCATCTGTAAATAGGTTAAGAAGTGAGCATTACTTATTTCAGGATATTTTATTTTTTTTAGCTATAAAAATAGTTAAGCATTAGAACATATTTGCTAGAGAATTGCATGACCTCTATCACTGCAAGMATTGTGGCATTGTGCAGCTGCTTGCCCCTCTCCTCACTTTGGCCATACTACCTGTGGGAGCTGAGATACTCCATCCAGGTTACTCCGGACTTTGGAAGATGAATTAGCAACATAGTTTGGGAGATGAATGGCAATGTGATAGCCAAGAGCTACAWGGAATGGGGAACCCAGACATCTTTCAAGTAGTTAAATATGGCTATAATTCAATCACAGAACCATAGAATCAAAGAATGGTTTAAGTTGGAAAGGACCTTAAAGTKCATCCAGTTGCAATCCCCTGTCATTGCAGTTGCATCYCCCTGGCAGCAACACCTCCCACTAGACCAGGTTTCTCAAGGCCCCATCCAGTCTGGCCTTGAGCATATGCAGGAATGGGGCATCCACAACTTCTCTGGGCAGTCTAGTCCAGTTTACTAAAAATACTTTACTACTTTACTACTTTACTACTTTACTAAAATACTTAACTTCTTTACTAAAAATAAAGCAGGCATTATCATTTTTGTAAATAGTGGACAGCACAGGGCTCCTGCATGCCAGGATCTCGTCTTGAGCAGAGACACGTCTCAAGACTACTCCTCAAGACGCAGAGATTTCTTGCTGCAAGAGTAAGTGACTAATAGCATGCTAAACTTTGAAGTTTAGGTGACTGATGTGGGAGATTGATTGTGAATGTGTTCTTTTAGACATAAATGTTGACCATGTCTGGGACTAAGCTGCATGTAAACTCTCTCTGRGATGGAATTTAGAATACAAAGTGATATTTCTGAATCCCATGACTCAGTGTGTGGGGGATGTTTCTCTGACAATTTTGTCTTACCCTCTCCTCCATAAGGTAAATAATCAAGTGTACCTTGCCATTGAATCTTGATAAACCACTGTTTCATTTCCTATCAAACTTTGTTAAATCACTTTTTTATATCAATTAACATAGTTTTACTTGTCTCCTTCAAGGGAAGTGAGTCACTCCATTAACTACAATATATTTTCAAAGAAAATAGGAATAGCTTTGCTAATCTTTCCATATTAAGGGGGTGAACTAGCTGACTTATTACTGATGTTTTTGGAAAAATTTGTTTTGTGGGATTATATGTATGTGTATATATGTATAAATGCATGCTTGAAGCTCTATGCTTCATTGCAGCGAAGTGTTACTTAACAAATTAATTTCTTATATTAGAAAGTATCATGCACTATTGTAACATAAGAGTTACTTATCAGCTCCACTACACTGGGCACAGGATCTTAGGGAAAAGGATATTGCTAGTCGTTATTTTTCTTCCAATTTACGTTCCTCTCTGTCTTATGTCACTCCAGAATATCTTGTTGGGGGGAAAAATAGATGAGAATCATGTGCAGGACATATTAGCACACTCTTAAAACTGCTTAATTAGAAGCACATCCTTAGGTGTTTGGTAGAATTTCTATAATTCGCAGTCTACTGTAGAGTATGTAAAGAAAGAAAGAAAGAGACAGGCTGATGTATCACACAGAGATGTATGCCGTATATAAAATATTTTTGGTTGAAATGTTTTGCTATTTACCCCTAACAACTACAGAGAAAAAGATGCTGCTGAGAAAGAGCTGCCAGTGAAAAGGTGTAATCTTTGTCAGTGTCTGCAAATGTGATCCCTTCCATTGCTTAGAAAATTTTTGCAGCTAAAAATAGTTCAGATAAATAGACTGTCCAGTCAGTGTGACCAGATTCTATTTTTCATGCTTTTATCCTAGTGAGTTTGTGACAGACAATTTCTTTGCAATGAATTATAGATGACAGATATGCAGAAATTTCAGTTGTTAGTGTAATGCCATTCTGAAATATAATATAAGGTTATAYACGTATGCAATACGAAGCTATACTGATCTGATACATCAATAGATTGGATACAATGCTTTGATATTCATATATATCACTGTTTCACCTTGGCTTTCAAAAATGAACTCAGAGGACAGGAGAAAACATGTGTTTTAGCTACCTTAGTGCCTGTATGGAAGGCAAGGGTTGGCAACTTGGTGCAAACACAGCAGTTCAAAGCAGCTGCAAAGTACTCTCAGAAGATATTTGGARCTGTATGGAAGTAGTCACTGGGAATGGATCAGCCAGAAAATGAAGTATTCTCAACACTAAGAGAAGAATTTGACACAGACAAATGTGAATCTATGCTGCGGGCAGGACACAGTGCCTCTGTCTCTTTCAGTGTAGTCTGTGGATTGACATTTCACCAGGGATTGAAGAGGTAACAGTTCCCAAAAAAGTGAAATATTATTATCAATATTTCAAATAGGCAAAAACCCTTTGGGATTTCTGTAATCACTCATAAGTTATCAGTAAAGACAGAGTATTGATATTCTCTACCATTATCAGGAGAAATTCTGAAGGCGTATAAGTAAAATGGTTAGTAAATAATAAATAAGTAAACAGATAGTTTTTTTTTCCTCTCAGTAGAAGAATTTTCTGCTTATTTAATAAGTATTGTTTTGGGGATTGTGTATAGTTTTCTGTATATAGCTAGACTGAACTAATAAATTATCATCTACCTTTTTTTTCTTTTAATCTGTCAAAATACATTCCCATTGCTTCAGTGCAACAATTTCAAATATAATATTGCAAGATGCATAGAAACCATATTTTCCCCCATGATTTTTAATTTTGGTTCAGTATCCTGAGTACACCAAAACTTAGGATTCACATCTGTATCTTTATCAATTCTTTCCCTATGAGTGTTTCATCCAATTATTTTTCCTCAATCTGAGACAAACAACCWTCTATTCTACAGCTTTACTCCTTTATTGCATAATCTTCTTGTGAAATGTCTACTGATGGTAATTAGTGGCTTTTGCTATACCTCATGCAAGTCTCATCTTTTCCAGCCTCTCAGATAGAAGTTGCAGAATTTAACAGAACACAAGTAGGCCTCTCTACCCTCCTAAAATTACAGGAAATCCATTTTTTTTTACATATTTGACATTATTTGATGGGCTACATTTTTCTACAAATCAAAATCTGGTCATGAAATACAATAATAACATCTCTGAGCTCAGAAAGTGCCTSTCATGAAATGATTTGGAGAACAGTATTGTATAAATTGCTTGTGATAAGAATACTTTGGTGTGGATATCAAGCATATAATCCTTTAGTCCACTTTCATATTCTAATGCGGGCTAGGATTTTAGATAATAGCAAGAAATCTGTCCCTTGGCTGCTGGCATTGTTATCAAAAGCTCTAATTCTTACTGTTTCAAGCACCTGAGGATTATACTTAGGATGTATTAAATACCCAGCTCATTCTGATCATAGGTGTCTTGATAATTTTATGACACTGTGTTAATTATGCCTCACTAATCATGAATAAAGAGTGTCAGGAAAAATATTACTATGGCCTTTGCCATATCTTTTCTTTTCATGGTGTTGTTAAGAATTTTACAAAACAAAGAGCTTATGGAACCCAGAGAAAGAGGAAACCCAAGRCACAATATTTTACATGCTAAGAAGCAGAAGGAAATCATTAGTGTATGAATCTGGATATGGAACAAAGAATAACCTTATAGCGAAGAGGTAACAGAAMAGGTATGAAGTAGGTCACAGGTATATAAAAAGGAAATTAAAACAGACTTGGGGTGAGGCTGTAAAGTWCACTTATTTTGTGCTGGTTATATGATTGCATGGGCTAGCCCTATTCTGAGTCAAACAAGCTCAGATATGGTAAAAAGAGGTCTTGGTTCAACAGCACGAAAAGCTTTTTTTTACAGAACATGACCAGTGAGAAAAGGCAGGATAAAAACTGCTAACAAGGAAGGAAGTAGACCAAAGGGAATTAAACAATGAGAAGTGAAAAATTTAAGGAACCTGAATAATGAATCCAAAATAATTAACATAAATATGTTTCAAGTATTATTACCAAATTAAAAAAAAAAAAAAAAAACAATCTCAGTGTTATATTTATGCATTTCAGAAAGAACAGTCAAGAATATAAAGATATTTACAGTTAATAATATTAGTGGATAGCAGAAAAGTGGAAGGTRGAAATGAAAAACAAATTTGACCTCCAAACCAGTTAGGGTGACCAAATGAACATTTTTATAACTGGAAATTATTCAAAAGATGATGATGCAGGGTGATTCACCTTTGGAAATAAAACCTTRAAATTACATATTTGAAAGGTTATCTTTTTTAACCTTTGATAAGAGTTTCCCTTAGAATTGTTAGGTRGTAAATCAGTCACAGGTTTCAACGGGAAAGTAGTCAACTACAAAAAATGGTAATAGTGTCAGTATGCTAAACATGGACATTATAATTTTTTTAAGATAAGCCATTTGGCACAGTCTGAGGCCATTAGTGTTTTTAAAGGTCATGTGTATGAAATTACTATGTTTCAGAGTAAAAATAACTATGTTTAACCATGTTTAAATGATATAACAACAGATATTGCTAATGAAGTTGTGATATGAACATTTATTTGAAATACACTTAAACYAAGACAACTGACTTTGCATTGTGTTTGCTTCATAAATTTGGAAARTGTGCAACTATAATGGGACAGGCAACACTTTGCCATCCTAAACTTGGCTTCAGTTTATCTCAAACACTTGTTCAGTCTCCCTTTAAACTGACGTAGTTCTTTTATCCACAACATTCTTTGTCAAGGAGTACTRCTGATCAGTCTGCTATGATGTGGAGAATCAGTTGTACTTGATTAGTCTGAATCTGTATTCTAGTAGCTTCAAATGAAGGTCACAAGCCTGAGCAATGGAACAGAGAATAAACAGCTSAATAGTTCCTCCATGTCCACTATGCCCTTCACAGGTTTGTAGACTTTTGCTATATTCCCTTCATATCATCATCTCCTTTTAGTTCTGTATACAGATAGTTAAGTCTGCTTGACAAGCTCCTAGTGACAGGTATTTTCTGTTTACYCCCAGAGTTCAATCTTACAGATGACAAAAAGGAAGAATCACCAAGAAACAGACTCTTTATGCTGATGTTCTAAAAAATTCTAAGAATATACTATGTTTTGTGTCTGTCCTTTCCACATTTGAAAAGGAAGATAATTACTTTCTATGTTTTAAAAAGCAAGTTGGAACTTACATACAATGATAAGAAAAATGCAGTCAGGATTTGCTCTTCAATTTTATATTTTAATCCAATTTTAGCAAAAATCAACAAGGACTATAGATAATCTATCAGGCAAATAACTGGCGACAGGTTTTAACTTGAACTGATTTTGTCTATCTGACTCAGAATTTGCAAAGAATTTTGTCTTAGGACAGCATGATGATACATGGGAAATGGCAGCACTAATGGATACCAAAGTGATAAAGATAGCATTCTGTGGAGACGAATTTCTTAGAAGAAAATTTTAAAACCCTATACTTAGCAAAGAGTGTGATGTATTGCAATATGCCAAATTTTACACTGGGAAGTACTATATAAAGCATATCTATCGATTAACATAAATCTCAACTAAGGATTTGACTTATGGATAACAGTGATTTGTATTACACATGCACATTTTACATTGTTTCTATCACTGCATCTTATAATTAATAGTAATTCTCTCATTGGGATATTAAAAAGAATAGTATGTGGGAGGACAATTTGATTTCTGTACTGAGAAAAAAGAATAACCTTAAAGATCTTATCTCCCACAAACCTTGTCTTTAAAGATCACTTTAGCTGTTGGCAATAGGCCTGTTGTCACTAATGGATGTAATGTAAAAATGCAATCAGGCTAATTCATAGTTTAGAAAAATGGTAGATGGTAAATATTTTAAAATGGAATAAGTATTGGAGGGAAAGTACTGTGTGGAAATAATGTAGGGAGAAGAACATAAGGTCTTGGGTCTGTTTGAAAAGATATCCATCAATGCATAGGACTTTGTGTGATTTCAGCACTAGGTTAATACAGTACTCCTGGCCRGACTAGGGTCTAGGCATGTTTCATAGTTTCCTAACATTTGTAARTTGCTGCTTGGCATCTTRGAAAAGCAACAATGAAGATAGTTTCTCCATGATCATCTGTGTGTTTTGTCTTCATCCTCAGAATCTCAATCCATGAAGGCTGTCTTTCAGTCAAAGGGGCTTATATACACCCTTTCAGCTTGGAAAACTAGTTCTCATATTGAGTCTGTATTACAATAGTGAGAGCATGAGCTGTAGTATAGGGAGTAGAACGGTGAACACACAGCAAGTAGAAACAATACATTGGGAGAAAGTGAGGATTTTGCAAGCTATTTAATACAGTCATAGAATGCTTTGGCTTAGAAAGGGGTTTTAAATTTTATCTAGTCTYAATTCCCCTGCAATGAACAGGAACATCTTCAACTCAGCCAAGTTGCTCAGAGATCTGTCCASCCTGACCTTGAATATTTCCAGGGATGTGGCATCTACCACCTCTCTAAGAAACTTGTTCCACTATCTCATCATCCTGACTAAAAAAAATAATTCACCATCCAGTAAAGATACAATGACTGCCCAAAATGTGTACTAATAAAAATTAGGATGCTCAGTTCTGAATACTGAAAGAAAATGCAAAACATCAGCTTCCTAAGGAAAGTGCCACCCTCACCGATGTTATGAGCTATTCTTCTGGTCTTTCTGATGACAATCTTTCCCCTTATAGCTTGAACCACCCAGGTCGTCAGAGAATGATACAACATGGAAGACTTATTTATGACAGGAATTGTTCATAAAAGAGCTGTGGACAATGGTAATATTCTTCATATTGAAACTCAGATTTCTTTTACTTTTAGGAGCAAAGACAGAAGGCTTAAGCTGGGCAGCAAAGTGCTGCACTTTGTCTGTATCACTGGTATACTCATACATGTATATGGAATGTTTATGTTGTCACTACTTATGGTAACACCCTTCTTCCAGCTKCTCAGAATTCAGTTAGTAACTGGTGATATACTGGCAGTGCTTCCTGTTCTCATTATTTCCTGTATCCCATTAGTATGTTATGGAACCTGAAGGCTTTTCCACAGTCTGTGTAAAAAATACTGGGGCTTCATAAATGTTTTTGTGCAGTATAGCTGCTGTTTGCTCATGAGAAGCTGGATCTCAGTAAACTTCATTTGTGTTTTGGATCACTTTGTCGTGTAAAGACTTATTAGATTGGTTCATTTACTTCTATTCTTTATCATTAATAAGAACAATTCTAGCAGTATAAGTTACCAAGGAAAGATAATTTCRCCCCAGTCAGAGTACCATTTTCTTTGTGTTTTATAGCTGAATCTGTTTCAGCAAGGATGATTATAGAAATTTTTTTACATCTGCCTTCTAAATGATAGCTGCTCTAAAAWAAAATTTTACTCTGTGGTGTGTTGGCGCTGTCTGGCAGCCAAAGGCCCATCCAGCTGCTTGCTTACTTCCCCCTAATCAGGACAGGGGGAGAAAAAAAGAAGAATGGGAGCAAGTTAAAGAAGGGGAGGTTTGGRAGATTACAGTTACTGTTGCAGGCAAACCAGATCTGACTTGGAGCAATTTACTTAATTTATGGCCAATTAAAATAAGTATTTAATTACTGATTCACGTAGTGGGAAACAAAAAAAAATTAAAAAAAAAAAACCAGAATCAAACATTTACAAGCTAAGGGTAAACAGYTTTTCCTCCTCCTTTCCCAGGCTCAGCTTCATTCCAGACACCACCCTCTCCTTGCTTGCTCATGCTGCAAGTTGCATTCAGTGCTTTCAGTGAGACAGCAGGAGTGACATTGCAGTCAGAGAATAAAGATTTCCCTCTGGTGCTCCATTCTTCATGTCCTGTTCTTCTTCTCTTGTGTGGGTTCCTCATGGGCTGCAGTGCCTTCAAGGGGAAGGGGCTGTTCCTAATCCACCATAGAACATGTCCTCCTTTTTCCAGGCTCTACTTCACTCCTCCATTCACTCTTCTACCTCTTTCCACCTCTGTAGTAGCACAGGGGGATAAGGAATGAGGGTAAAGGTTAGTCCATGAAAGCTATAGCTCTGTAGTTCTGCAATTCTTGTAGAAGTAGATAGAAACTTGTAGACACTTAAATAGAATGTAAGAGGGCACATGACAGATCTGTGGGCTAAGGGCTTTCTGTGTCTCWCAGGAAAACCCAGATGTTGCAATGGAAAAGATAAACAAATATATAATTGAGGAGGCAGCTGCTTTCTTTTAAGCCTTTTGAATAAAATAAATAATTCTTCCTAAAGGTTTGGTATTTTTCAAGAACCATAGAAACAGATTTTTTTCTGGCAGAATTTTTTACAATAAGTAATGTTGTCAAGGTATATAGTCTTTTAATCAAATGCTTGCAGGACTGGGAAGAAATTGGAATTYTCCTGAACTGCCTTAAGTCACTACAAGCTGAATATATTTTCCTACTGTTCTTCTGAAAACAAGCAGTGGGAACCTGAGGTATTTGCTCTTGCTATCAGCACATATTAGCTGGCCAGGAGAAACTTATGCCACTAAGGTGTCTGTAATGAGTATCCTTGCTTAGTATGCCCTCACTGCTGTAGAGACTTTATGCTTCCTAATGTTTCTGGAATGCTGTGAGAAGTTATAATGGTTTTTCACAATTTCATACCTGTTAGGACTAAAAGCAGACATCAAGTACTCCGCAGACATCGAGTAGGGGTGGAAGAAAAAGTACGTTCGAAGGTAAACATATAATTTAAGCAACTGTGACTGCATGGTTTTCTCTTTCTGTTAGACCATATTGAAACTACATAAACTCTTTATATCAACAAGCTTGCAGTAGAATTACAAATGTATTAACACATTGGCTATTACCTGAATACATTAGATTTCAAGAATTTGGTTTTTACCTTTCTGAAGCTTCCCTGGACAGTTGTATGACGTGATTCAAAGGAATAGTATTCTCTCCTCCCAACATCAATGTGTCTTTGTTTCTGAGGATTTACTTTGGATTGTCTTTTTTGTTTTAGTGCAGCCATCGCTACAGAATTCCACACGTTGAAGAATTTATTAGGGAATGACCATACCCTTCATCACTGAAAATACTTATGATATGATGCTGACTYAATGTGACTTCAGAAAAACTCCTGCTTTCACTGCAAGAGTGCTAGAAACACTAGTGAAACAATATGTTATTTCAGAAGCAAATATCCATGGCAGGATTGAGTTATACAGGTGGACATCAAACCCAAGAGCATATTTCATGCATAAATATTTACAGATGGTGCTAAAGCTCTCTTTTGTAGCAACTACTAGGCTACAACAGCTAAATGAACTGCCTGCTATTATTAATATAAATGGTAATTTAGATTCATAAATATGAAACAAATTATGAAGAGATAATATTTTTCGCTTTTCTGCATCTGCTGTGCAAAATAAGTGGAGGCTGCTGRTGTTCTAGTCTAGCACCATGTATAATCCACATCACATTCTGATTTTATTGATGTAAATAACTACAGGATGTTTAGAGTTTTGAGATCAACTTAAAATTGTTACTTATAGGAAAAATAATTCAAGGAAAAGCAATCTCCTCCATATACTTTCTGGATATTTCTGAAGAAAAAAATAACCTATATTAACTAAAAGTGCTTGGTATTAAGATGCAAATATTGYAGCATGTCTTTCAAAGTTTAATGCATAAAATTTCTTTAGAATTGGAATATGGGAGTGACTGGCCTCTGGATGCCAGGGCTCCCTAGTTGCTGAGTCCTGTGTAGTATAAGGTCACAAGGCTCACAGATCCACTCCGGTTTCAGACTCCTCTCAACCACACACATAAACAGCTACACACAGGAACATTATAGATCCTCCAAAGGAATTCTCCTAATCTACCTGCAGCATTTAGGCTATGGTTTTTTTATATAATATTAAAGTGGAATTTCTGTTTTAGGGATAGGAAAAGGAATATCACAAAGAGCATGAGAAAAACTCACTTAAAAAAGAAAAAAAATTGAGAAGTGAAGAAAAGACATTAAACAAAGTGAGTTGCTCWGGGTATGTGGAAGTGAAGTATACCACTGAAGACTTTGCCATGATCTTCATATAAAGTAATTAGATAGAAGCATTTTCTCTGATTTTTATGGTCCTTATTGATACACATGTATTTCTACCTGGGAAAATAAGCAGGCAGAACCTACTGAATCATGTTATTTCAATACAAAATTAATTATAATTGCAATTCCAAATTTTCCCTCTTATGCATATGTATATTCATGAAATAACCGTTTGGGTTGAATTGGCACACAGATGCAACAATGATTCACTAGATGAGTATTCTGCTCCAAGACACRTGCTGAAGCTTCTGTTTGGCCCTTTTTTCCTGATTTAATTCCATTGATTTCAATGTCATTACACAAGCAGAAACATGACTCACTGACTTCAACAGAACTAATATTCATGAACATTAAATCAAGTTTTGAGCTTACAAACAGTTTGGGAAGGGTTGAAAACAAAATGAGAAACTACTATATTTTAGATTCCCTTTCTTCTCCTTTGTATTCTTGTGAAGAATAYGTTATATTGAAAAAGACTTACCTAGGCTAAGGATCTGTCCTAGTTTCATGAAATTAAAAATATAGATAAAAGTTGTGATGGAGTTGATAATCAAGATGGCTGATAATTTTTGTAGATAGTCTAGTACATTAGCTTGTATTTTTCCCTCAGTAGCTGAATAATGAATCTTAACGTCAAACTACACTAAATTCAGAGCTGCCTTGTAATTAAAGTTAGAATCAAACACTTTGAGACATGATTGTTATTGACACACTACAGGAGCATTTAGTGTTCTTAAATTATGTTCTCTAGCAATGACTTCATAAAAGACTATTAACATTTTTAGGAGATACATGTATGCACCAAGGAGAGATTATATTCTTTGAAAAGACATTGAGTTTTGAAGAAAGCCATTTTTAAACTCATTGCTGAATGATGTGTCAGCTATCAAAGTAACCATAGGATTAGAACTATTAAATGGCAAGCAACAATAAGACAACAATTTTTAGGTAAGATAATGTTGGCAAAATATATTTCCCACAAAAATGTGAGATAACTTAGAGTTTATAAGCAAAGCTAACAACTGGTCTTAACACWTTGTTATTATTAATAACAGCATCTGCTGTATTGACATTGCCACAGTTCTACTGTATTGGCATTTTACTTATGTAGATATATTTTTCCCTCTGAAATTTTCAAGTGCAGTATAAATATGCAGACAGTATTTAAACAGAATATAAGACTATGAAGGACTAAATTTTTGCTTGCCAGTCAGCCCGACAGGCATAAGAAGTGCAATGAAAATAGAAATTATGTKCAATTAGTCTAGTCTGTATTTGAGGCTATCACAATTTCATAGGATGTCAGAAAACTGCAGAAGCCTGGTGACTGCATTTTGGAAACACATCCAAAACATGATTGTTTCCAAAATGAACTTTTCAAACTTCTTTCCTCTATTCTTCATGGAAAGATGTGGTGCTATGTATGCCTTTCCCAGCTGTTTTTCATTCAACATATTTTTAAAATATGGTTCCAGCTTGTCTGGCTATTTCTTGAATGCCAAAGGGGTTCTCTTYATTTCATTGTTTTCCTCATAACTGAACATTGCTGTGCCCATTTGCCTAGTTCAAAGATGTTCATTAGCAAAAGCGACAGTAAATCTCCAATCTTCTGGAAACTGTGAGGTTGTTTAATGAGACTTTATAGAGCAATTATCAGTCCAGTTTGGCTTCCAAAGAAAGTAGTAATTGCAGATTAATAGTAAAAATCTGATTTCTCAGTAATCTTGCCACTTCAAATAAAACATAAAGTGTATGCAAATAATTTTCTTCCATTTGTATGAAGGACAAGAGAGAGAAGATGGAAAAGTTGTGCATGAAGTCATTTACATTAATATTTTTAAAAAGAGACAAAGATGATGATGATGATGATGATGATGTATACTCCACAGCAATGAATTGCGTTTTGTGTAAAAAACTTCGTGACACGTAAAAACTGTATCACAAAGGGAGAGAGGCAGTGACTCACCACTAACTGTCTGGAGCCCGTTCACATAATTTTCTAGGGTGATACGCCACAGCTAAGAAAAACATAATGCAAAAGAATGTTTCCTATTTTTCTATTATTTTGTAAAGAAAGTGTTCTTTTGAAAGAAAATAGAAGAACTAGCACCAGTGCTTTATGGATATTAGCTTTATAAGCAACTTTCAGAAACAAATCTTTCAAAAATGAAATAACCCATGCAATACAGAACACAATTATCTGAAAACTCAAAATATTGCTCCAAACAATTGAAACCACAAGTTGTAATATGATTGATTCAGTGGAAAGGGCCCCAATGTTCACAAATCAGGAGTGTAAGTTTTGTTGTTACTTCTTTAAGTAAACCATTGTATACACACTGAGATTAAATCTTACTTCTCTGACTAAAGGCAGCTCACACTGCCAACAGGACAGTTTATTTAAAATGTTCATATTCTCAAGATAGATTTTTTTTCCCTCCATGTTTGGTCAAAAAAAAATAATGTCCTCCTTTCAAAAACTTTTTAAAATAAGTTTGTACTTTTGACAATATATGAAAAATGTAACTTTGGTGTTCTCATTTTCAGTGAAGTTCCAATATTCAAATATTTCAATTCAGTTCTTAAGCACAGTATTTGAATTTAAATGGCAAACTCTTTCAAGTTCTAGAATTTCATAAGTTTTTTTTCAAATTTTCACAGCTTACAGTACATGGGCATAATCACAGCCAAAGTCTGTGAATGACCCKGTTGKTGATTCTTGTCAGCTCTGGGGAAAGAAATTGACAAGTATTCAAAAGGCATACTAAGAATCTAGGTTCTTAGCTTCAAAAATTTAAGTTACAATGGATGCAGATACTGATWGCTGAAGCTGATAACGTAACTGCCATTTGTAACCAGTGGGGTAAAAGCAGAATTGCTGAGGTAGAATTCAACACATCCAAATGCAGATATTAGATGTGTTGTTGTACTTGACATTGTCTTAAGTTTTAATGCAAAATTAGATGACTGTGGAATTTAAATTATGTAATATCGATAGTGTCTCTCCTACACTTTTGTAAGTATTTCAATTTCTCATTATGCAGGGCAGATGACCTGACCTAAGGGGAGGACACAAATATTAAGAAAATAGAATAGAATTTATTTTAAGAGTCTCATTGAACTCCCACTGGAGTTGATGGGAAAATGCCTAGCTACTTCTGTGGGAGTAGTACTAGACCTATGATAAAGCAGGTTGTATTTTGTAATTTCCAGTATATAGTGGTGCTATAAAATAAGATTCAGAAACTAATTGACCTTCAGGTTGCTTCACCTTGTAGAAAGCAAGAATTTTTACAGCAGGTACCTATAGGTTTTCATAACCTTAGAAGAACTGGAGCATATTTTTAAGAAGAATTAATGGCTTATGAAGTTTATGGTTACTTATGTCACAAAAAATTACAGACAGAAGAAAAGGAAAYAAAAGTTTTGAGTTTAGTTACATGATTAAACTGCGCATATCTCCTAAAATATATCCTAAACTGGTCAGATAACCCAACACCCACCCTGGGTGTTTTGGAGTAATCCTGTAACTAAAATAAAATCAATTTATTGCTTTGTTTCCTTTCTTTTTTTCTTCCCCGAGATAACTCTTTTCATAGGATTAAAAGGTGAAGCTTTAATTGTCATTGGTTTGTCATGTACTTCTTGTTTCTTCGGCTCTAAGTGAGCATAAGTATTTGAGAATGGAGAAACAGCATCTTTGGACATTACTGTATAACATCAAAAATGCTAGCTCCTTCAGTATTAATTGTATAAGGCTAACACCTCTAGGATTATTATAATTTCATTCCCTGGTACTGTGAATTCAGGATTTTAATAAAAGCTGTTAAGAGAATCAAATGAATTTAAGTGAACAGCTTTGATGATTGCCATTAATATTGCTGTAATTACATATCAATAATAAGTAGTTGAGAAAGGGCTACAGTTGTATATACAAGTAAGCTTAGAAATTCCCAGAGTGTAGAATGGAACTAGAATCTGACTCCAGAATAAGAACGTGAAAATGTGAAAATGAACCATCTCAAGTTTGCAGTGGAGGAGCCAGCATGTAAACTAGCAGAGGCATTGCAAGTACATGGGCACAGGATGGTGTCAGAGGTCTCAGGACTACATATAAAAGAGTTGGTTCTTGATATAGAATTGTGCAACAACCCAGTGAAGCTGCCTATAGCTGACAGCATAATTGAAAATATTTAAGAAAACAAAATGAACAATTAATTGTACAGGGATAGCTACTCCAGAACTGGTTATGTCAAATTAATGACCCTGGTATCCTGCAATGTTATGTATTTAATTACCATTAAAGCAAAATAACGTCTGTGTTTAGTTTAATATTCTACTCTTGAGGTTTGGCTGCATTGAAAATGCAGTACAGGGTTTCATAAATATATTAAATAAATAATATTTGGTAATGCTTTTTTATATTATTGATGCAAGTTGAGGTAAGCAGGTTAGAGGACTGAAGTGAATGTTGTCCTCTTACAAGTAAATTTACAAGTTTGGGTGTTTTCTGTTTTCAAGATGAGAAGAAAAATATTTGCCAAATAATTTGCTATGAAGACAGTTTACAGAAAATGTCAAACTTTATTACTCAGAGCTATTTCCATACGCACTGTAAATATATCATGATACTGAAACTGCACAAATCGGGGCACACTATGTTTTTTTAGAATGTCTCACTCCTGTACAATCTAGATCAAAGGAAAAATAAAAAGGTGTGCTCTTCAGAGGTATTTTTATTTGATGCATTTTTTAGCAGCTAACAGATGAATTCATATCATCCAGCAAGGAAGAACTTCATATGATCAGGAAAAGAAGCTTCAACACTCCTGTAAAATTCATGGTGATGCCTAAATAAAGTGCTACTTTTGACTTGTAAAGCATATTGCTGCCGAGATTCTTTATTCCCAAATTTTCTGTTGCTCTGACTAAATTTATTTTAGTAAGGGATTTTAAAACATTCTGCAATCACCCCTTTCTGTTTTTTTCAGCATCATATTTTGTATGTTGTTTTGTCCTGGTCTTCTAGGCAAAATGCTGACAAATAAGAGAGGGATTGATTTTGACCTTTTGCAGTTTTGAATCTACAGATGTTTATGCAGATGCTTGGCTTTCTAAAAGAATGGTCCTACTGCTATCAGAAGTGTGGCCACTTCTGTAAAACTTAGAAATTTTTGCAGGGTCAGGATTTTTGCAGAAATCCAAATGCACACAGAAGCAGAGAGGACTCAGCAAGTTTCTCTCATTGGTATTAATAAAGATTCAAATGCAAATAACCTAGATCTACAAGTACTTGGCAGGTCCTAGGAACATTCAGTCTTTATTTGCAAAGGAGGACTTAGAAGTGAAATCATTCTCTTATTTTAATTAAATTTTCTCTTACTGTCACTGCTTTTCTTTGCATGCATCAGTGGAATTTCTATATTTCTGAGGTACTGGTGATTTAATATTAAATTGTTAATCATTTAACCAGACAATACATCTGATAATTTAAAAACTAGAATAATATTATACTTAYATTAATTGCAAAGAATATTATTTGTTAGAATTACCACTAACAATTGAAGATATAAATAAAATACAATTGTATATAGCATTGTTTATTCTACCTCATTTAATTTTAAATCTCTTACAAGCTTCTGAAACTTGCAACAAAGTTGTGCAACTTAATGACTTGTATCTTRAAGAGCTGACCATTGAATTTAACCACAGTCTCTATAGTCTATGATTTGGAATTCTTACTATTTTAATTCCTTGTTATGTTTTGCTTGTGGTTAAGTAAATCAATTTTCCTATCAAGTTTCAAGCTATGACAAAATAAGTTGAAACAGAAAATTAATTGGTTAGAATTTAAAGGATTTATACATACTGTGCAGATAAAAAGAAATTACAAAATTCTAAGGTCATTCATGTAAATTTCATCTTAAATAAATGTCAAGCTATTATATCACATTGAAGAAAAAGTGGGTTTACTACTCCCACTTGGGAAGTCTCATGTGGAATTGCAATATGTAATATTACCAATTTTTTGCTTTCTATGTGGCAATAAACTCCTATCCAAATGACCATGGACAAAGCTGTTCTTTAGGAGTAAGATGGCGCCTATTTTCTTATCCTGTACATCAGCATATCGACTGGACTTGAGCAAAAGACATTTTTACACCCTGTTTGGCACAGGTGTTGGATGTTAATCAATGTGACAATGGAAACACTTTATCTGGATTCCATGCAAGAGTACTTCTAGCCAGTTTGCTCTATTAGTTCAATTTGTACAGAACATGATTTTCTTTTTGTAGCTGCTTTGCATAAAAATAAGAAATAACAAAGAGTCTTGCTTTTCATTAACTTCTTGTATAGAAAGGATGGGCCATAACATTTGATCTTTCCTGTAGATAGCATGATTTTCTCTGGTCATTTTAAGACACAGCTTTTCAATGTGCTGATACTTTCTGGTATCAAATTAATATTGCAGCAGTGTGGTGTATAGTTGCCAAGGAAGAAWGTGGCCGTTCTCATTAAAGGACAAACTTTGCTTTGTGGGAAAAAAACCCAACTTATTCCTAGTGAATGATGTGATTTTTTCTTCAGGGTCTTGTAGCTACACTTCATTAGATACTATTTCCATCACTAGAAATTATGGTGTATACTAGCTCTTATTTCTTGAGTTCACATGGGTAAGAAAGAGCCCAGCTGAATGGGCACCATGACTCTGGCTGACAACAACTGCCTCGCCCGTGTCAGCAGTTGTCTGAATCAAACCTGCAGGTAATCAAATAGGATAAATTCTTTTCATACTTATGCCTTGTTGCTGCAGTACAATCTCTAAAAGTACATATATTCTATCACCATCATGGCACAAAAATCTGTCTTTTTCTAACGTTTGTTGTAACCAGTGTGGGGTTTTTTGACTTGTTTGGTTTTATTTGGTTTGGTTTTCCTCCCATTAGTTCTGTAGGTTGGGAGGACATTAGAAAGATTATTAGTTTATTTTCATCGGGTTAGTGGCAAATAGCAGAGGATTTTTTTAATATAGTGTTTATATATTTAGATAGAAACTGCTGTGAAAAGTAGATATTCTGGTACATTTCTTATATTCATCAATCTCACTCAGCACTGTGAGGTTCTCATGACATGTACTTTTAATGACAGAATATTTCTTACTTTGAGGTGAAATTAATGTATTTGGAAAGCCCTAAGATATACATGGAAATATGAAGTTCAGTGCAAGGATGAAAGACTCCTATCAGTTTTTTTTGATCCATGCTGAAATACAAGATTCTGTAACCAAGCCGATAATGGTCCTTAAACTAGATAAAGATTAAAATGTTTTTAGGCAATGAATTTGTACTGCTAACTGTAATGCAGGTGTACACAGACTACAGAAGAAAGTGCTGTGTTTGTTATGGTTTGTTTCTTTGTGATTGGTTCTGCTTTGCTACCTTTCAAAGTGAAGAGGTGTCATTACAGGGTAAGACAAAAGAGTCAGTAAAAATTCTGATGGCTCTGCACCTTGATGTTAGAAATGTGTTGTTTAATCAGGTCCATACACATAAGAATGAAATTTTCCATTGGTAATTTTTCTAAGTAACAGAAGGTGAATTATTGTACGTATAAATTATAGTTTGTATGTATTATAATGCTTTTGTTTTGGAAAATGTAGTCTAATAAGTTATATTCAAAAGGATCTGCATATAGGTCTTTTTTAGTTTGATTTTTATGAAACATCTCTCTGAAAACACAAAATGCTGCTCATATACTACATGTGTAATCACCATCCATGAGCTTTTCCACTACTCCATTTTTGGAGAAGAGTGTTTCAGAAAGAAGGTTTTGTTCAAGGGCTGTGAATTTCCTCTTTGAATTTTTTTTTTTTATATCTGTGTAAGGATGAAGCTTAGGGAAAATATTACATTTTTAATATATGTATAAATTTGATAATCTAGCTAGGTTTAAAATAAAAAAATAACTACCATGATCCTACTATGGTATTGCTTGTCCTGGACCTACGATTTTACTTGTCATTTTTGCAAATTTTTTCTTGTATGCCTCTTTGATCTTTTGATTCTGATTCAAATCTTCATGCCTTTTAAGTAATAGTAAAGACTACTGCCTCCATGTTGTGGCTCTGATTCAAAACTGTGTTTTCAGTATGCTATTAGCATACTTTGTGTGGGTGTGCAGGACTGCAAGTATTTAACATTGAATGTATATTACCACAATTTCTGAGTAACTTGTAACACAACATATATTTATTTTAATAAAGAAGTGTGTATTTGTTTATTTAGCAATCATTCATAAAATGTTACAAAGAAAGTGATATGAAGTGGAAGCATTTTACTGTCTCCTGAACTAATGGTCCAAGTCTTATCACCTGGCAACTCCGGCTCAGCTGTGATTCATGATACATAGATAAAATATAAGGCTACAGGCAGTGATCATAAAGAGTAACTGGCCTCATGAGACTAATTTCCCGTGACTTCCTCAGTAATCCATGCACAAGGATAGGTCCTTGGAAGAGTGATTCAGARGAGGTGTCTAAATCAACCACTATGAATTGTCCTCTAGAAAATATATCTTTTTCCTTGGCTAACTGAAGAAATCCAGGGAGATTTGCCTTAAGAAGTCAGTATTTGCTTCTGTGAATACTCTTCAGAGATGAGGGTCTGCAGGATTCTACTATAAAAAATATCATTTGGCGCAGAGGTCTTCTAAGAACAAAATTACAATCGATTTAAAACCCTGCATTCTGAAAGGGATTTTTATAATAAAGGTCAAGAAGCTACATGTCCCCTGTCCGCTCTGCTGGGAAGTATTACTGTGCAGTGAGTAATTGAACACTTAGACAAACAGAAAAAAAAACATCTTCATGATAATTCAAAAAGAAAAATTTTGATTGGCCTTACAGGACAATGGTCTGTCACTGGAATTCACTGTTGAATGTGAAACTGCTGAAATTTCTCTACTGAGCCACAGAAGTTGAGATTTTGGTCCAATAAAGCACCTAGAGACAAGCCTAGCTGACATGCTAACATCTGTGGCTCTATTTGTGCTTACACCCAGAACATGCTAAATACTTGAAATCTGTTGTCAGTCCAGCACTTTAAATCAAAAAAAGGTAAAAAACAATTTCTCAACCTATTCACACTGGATAATACTGATGAACTCATGCTGTTTGGACTCAGTACTACATATCCTTTTTTTTTTTAATAGTAAAATGCAGCATCTGTTTGTTTATTTGTTCTGGAATATTTGCACATTTTAATTGTTTTGCTTCTCACTTTTATTTTTCTCTTCTTGCATCAGTCACTCTCTATTGATGACTTTTTCAACAGGGTAAAGTGGAGGCTTTTGTTTTGTTTTGTTTTCTCTTAGGAATATCTCAGCTGACATAAAACTCTCAAACATTTCTGTTGTGCCTGTTGTTCCTGTGCCATGGCAGGGCAATACTGTCAAATGAGGTGATTTTGAACCATTGCCTGCTGCTGAATATCATATGGTCCGGAAACCACAGCACTGTAGCCAGAGCCAACGCCCTTTCAGAGAGAGAGGGAGACTAATGGGGTATGTAGAGAGCAGATGTCCCCAGATCTACAGAGACGTAGAACTTGTTTCACATTAATCTCCGAGCACCAGAGGTTAAGAGGTTAGGTTTTCCGATCTTTTCTCCGTGTTGCTTGATATCAGTATGAAGCAAATTTCAATGGTATTACCATTTCTTCCTCCTACACATTCATACACCTTGACTATTTTTCTTCTCCTTTTTTTTCTGCTATATTTGCATGTGGTGATACAGCTGGCATGTTAATTTGTTAAAAAGAACGAGAAAGCTTCTGCATTACTAAGGGACAAAGAGGATAAGCTAAGGACAGTAGTAACTCTTGCTTTCATAGAACTATTTTATGGGTTTATATTGGACATAATGACATTGTAAACATATTTACCAAAGCATATTTCTGATAACAATATTCCAAAACTTTCATAAGTAACATCCTATTACAAGTCAATGCACTTCACATCTTTGAAACATTAATTATATATGAAGAAATGCAAATTACAATCTACATTGTTGAGGTCTTCATTAAAATAAAATGGAAACAAAGGTCAGCTATGAGAAGTTATAAAATTATTAGTCAAGAAATAGGATTTTATACAAAGTAAAAGATAAGTCTACTTTTCATCCATGAAAAATGCATCCTCAATAAGGTGAAATGATTATGTCATTTCACCTTTTAGCAAATGTATAACAGTAACAAGAGTGAACACTGACACAATCAGGATGTAAAACCAATTTTATAGGTGTCCTCTGTGTTTGCTAATAGAGATATGAAGACTTTGTCATTTCTAATTTCCCCTTTGTTGCTGCTTTCAAGTAGCCTCTCAGTACACTGGTTTGCTGAATGGCATTAAAAACACTGCCCGGTTATAATTGCAGTGGTAGATTTCAGTATTTAAAATTTATTAGGGCAGAATCATTCATGTTATCACTCTGGAGGTCAGACACTACCTAAGACCACTTCCAAGGCTTAGGAATAATGAGTAGGCCATTCATTAATAATACCTAAGTATTAGCCTTAAAAACACGGGTGTCTGTTTTTTCATCTAGTTCACTATTGTTTCTTTGATTGTACCTGAGGATATTTTTCTACTGAAAAATATAACTTGTGCCAATAACAAGATTGCTTACTAGAATTTATTTTACTTTTCACCCTTCTCCTTAGGTTAGGATACTGACGTAATTAAGAAAAAATCATTGGAACTAGATTACAACAAATTTCCACTCAATAATGAAGATATATAAACATGATCAATCATACCAAATTCAACAGTATGAACACTGGAATAAAGTTTCTTGTGTGTATAGGTATTTTTCATGCTGAACTATAAGTCCAGGTTTATATCAGAAAAAAAGTTGCTTGCACAGATATGATTTTACAATTAAATTTAGAATCCTTGGCCTTTTTGAATACTGAGTTTATAATGCCAGAGGTGTTTTTCCTGCTTGTGCAGAACTTACACAAAATAACTTACACCAGTTGCTTGAAATAATTACTTTTTCCATTTGTTATTTTGCGTTCTGAATGACAACACATGATAAATATTTGTTTAGGGAATTTTGCCATTATAAAATTATAAGTTTAAAAGGTCTTGAACTAGCTTAGATGTTTCACGTTCTCATGTCAGTGACTTCCAATGAAATTATAAACAATAAAAGAAAAATATGTATTGTATGATAGCTTGAAGAGCCATATAAATCCTTCAGTCTTTCAGAAGACTTCTATTCATATGAACTTAAATGAACAAGAGATATCTCTTCCAACTTATACAGAGAGATATTAATAATAGTGCATTCAAAAAGACCTATTAAAATTGGTCAAGCATACAAGCAAGAATAGCTTAATAATGTCCATATATTCATTTAGAGAGGACAAATTTTCAAGTGTTAGATCATCTACTGGCAATCTTGATTCTGCTTCATTTAATGATTTGTGAAATATGAGAACAAATCTATTGAGCAGCACAGATGATTATTCTCAGAAGTGCGATGCTCAATATTTACCACAATGCAAGAAGAGTTGGCTGTAGGATCACCAACAACAGTTAATATTAAATGTGTGTACAATTCCATTGGCAGAAAATTTCCTGTCTGTACAGCATCATTCTTTGTCTGGTGGCTTTATGACAATTTCGCAGTGTGCCATACGATATGCAGATGTAGCAAAAGTGTTATAGAGGCGGTTAAGGGATGTAAACACCACCATGATCATGTCACACGATGGAGAAACATCTCTATCCTCTTCCAGAAGTGCACATTGTTGTGGATGCAGATGGCTGGAAAGGAGATCAAGTATCTCTGCCATGTCCACTTGAAGTGCCAAAGAGTAGCCAGGGAGATCCACAGAACATAAATATATTGTTATGTCTACAGCTGAAAAATGGGAAACAGCAATTATTTTTTGTAAATCTAAATTTTCAACACCAGGATTCTTATTTATATATTTGTATTTGCTTGTTTGTTGCAGTTGTTTGGTTGGTTTTGTTTCTGAGTAAATGGAACAGAGAGAGCTTTTTTTCTCACTAATGAAGCTTAAAAATATATTAAAATATGCATTTACTCCCAAAAGGAATCAAAATTACCATGAGTACATCAGGAAGTACTTTACTTTGATTTGATTGCCCTTTATATTTTTGTGCTATTCCAGATATTTTTTTTTATTCAATAAAATTGCTTCAGTGATTGGGTTTATGTTTCCATATTTTCCTGGAAGCTATTCTAGCTTGAAGTATGGAGAAGCATTCTAGCACTTTATTCGAAAGTGTATATTTCAAGTGATGAATCAAGATGTGGGTTTGATATAATACAAAAATTCTGCACTTCAAAAAAGTCTGCCTATGTTCATTCTTATCCTCCAAACATTATGTTCATCCCCTAAAAATCATAGGTCAGACTGTAAGGTTTGTATCTAAGCAAGCTGATAAACCTATAAACATCAGCAAATGAGTTTATAAGATTTTTAAAGTATTATCTGATTGAAGTGTTTGGTTTAAAGTTGCCTGTGGGGCAAGAGTAGCAGGATGCTACTACTATTGGGTAGTGTGGTGGCTTGTAAGCCATTATCAAAATATAAGTAAAGATGCATATGTAGCCTCACATTAAAAAGCAAGAATTTTGTTTTCTGGGAAAATTTTAATTAGATTCATATCATCATGCAGGTACATGTTTCCTCTTTTCATTCTTCCTCTCTCTCACCATTTACCACTTCATAAGAAGATTTGCGGGTTTGCCTGGTACTTATTTGGATGCTTTACTCTTCCTGAATAACTGACTTTACCCCAACCAGGACTACAGCATAGCATCAAACATCTCAGTGTATGCAGGTATGGACACTTCCTGCCCCTTCCCTTTTATGCATCTCAAGTTCAATTTTTATAAGCTGTACATGTATTACAGCACTTAAGGTCCTGCAGGCTGTCTATGAGCTATAACATGTACTATTCAGATTATTTGATTTTGGGTGGGAGTTTATCTACTATTAGACCACTGTTTTCTCTAACATGAGTGTTCAGACATATCAATCTTCCGGTTTAGGCTTTAAAATGGAAGCTTAATTTTTTTTCTCTACCAAAACAAATAATAGTAATATCATATTGGAGCCCAGTGGCACTTTCACTTAAGCATGAATTAAAAAGTTTAACAAAAACATTGAAACAGTACTTCCCTTTCAGTTTTCTCAGTTTTTGTGTTCTGCCTTTTCTAGTCTTCCTGCAAAAGATGGTAAATAAGACCCAAAAAGAAGATTTCTATACATTAAGAGGAGACATTTTGATTCTCAGTTAATTTTTAACACAGTCAAAGGTAAAGCTGGTGTGGTTATTAAAAAAAATCAGAAAGAATAGTTAATTAATTCTTTGTCACATATTTTTTTTACAAATATAAGCAAATTCTTAAAAATGTTTTGTATTTCTCACAGAAAAAGTCAACCACTTCACAAATGAACAATGTTCATGCAGGGGAGGACTTTAGTTGACCCTATAGCCTATATACCTTAAATGCATTTAGGAACTTATATTTTTATATATGAGAAGTTTATTTGATAAGTGACTGCTGAGTAACTGTTAACTTTTATATACTGTACCTTCCTTCCAGTATGGAGACCTTCTGTGCAGTCATAAAAAAGCCTTAAAAAATCTTTTAACATATTAAACTTCCTTGAATTTAACTGCTCAACTTTAAATATTTGTATTCTGAAATGAACTTGATATGTTTTTGAAACACTTTTACACTTTTTTGCTTAATTGCTATAATTCTGAAATGACCAAGCTAATACACAGTGGCTCTATGTTATCTGAGTTTTCTTTTTCTGGCCTTGGGCATCGTTTGGCTGCATACAACAAACTTGTGCAAAACTACAGCCTGAGAGCCAGAGCAGCACATGTAAACACTGTGCTGGCTTTCCACTGACTCCCAGCAAAAGAGAGAGCTCTTCTAGATGTGATTAGCTACAAAGCTTTGATAGAGGAGTCATTTGTGAATAGCATACTTTTCCACCACAAAATTCGTTTTCAGGTCTTTTGATATCACTGGTTCATGAACCGAAGCAACAGAATATTATTTTGCTGTAGCAAAATATTTCAAAACAGACAAGGAAGATATTTGCTGAAGAAACCAGAGTGAAATGTAACAAAGTATCATAGAATTTACGTAGAATATCAAGAAAAAAAACCTGTGAATATAAATCTGATACTATAATATGTAAATTTAATAATTCAAAATAAACTCTCACCTTCTCATTGTTCTATAGAGACCAGATAACCAAGGAGCAAGCTCTCATTATACTTAAAGTCATTTTAATGTGATAAAATTCTTTCCATTATCCAGGAAGTTTGAAGAGTTTAAAACCTCACTGAAACCTCTTTGACAAACATGTGCTGGCAAATGACTAAGGATCACAATCAGCTACAGACACAGTATTACAATATTCACAGAGAGAAAAAGACTGTTCAACCAGCTGATGATATTAACCCCTACTGTTTGCTTCAGAAGATGTGTTTTCAGTAAAAGCTTCCTCAGAATGCTGTTTTGGCTGAAGTGTTGTATACATATCCATTTTACACTCTCTGTGCCTTCTTTTAAGAAAATTACAAACAGAAAATTACACTTTTTTCTGATGCAGAACAAAAGCAAGCTACAAAATCAGTCAGGAAATGAGACTTCTGTTTTCCACCTTAGGTCTCAGGAATCAATACGTTGTAAGCTATATTATCTGTCTTAAAGTCAAGGGGAAAGTATATGTGCTAGAAAAACAGACGAAAATCTTCTCCTGGAGTCTCCTCTCATTTTATTACTGCTAAATTAAGTTCCTTTAAAATTAAACTTTTTCTTAAATACTATCAGCAGAAGAGAAAAGAATATCAGGACCTACTCTTATAGGGGCCGACAAATCTATAATTAATTACTCCATCAAACTTCTTATATTTGCCAGTTTCTGGAATGTTTTAGATTCATTCGGCAGATTTTTAATTTAATGAGTCTTTCACCTATTCATAGCCCAAAATTTTGTAAATCAAAAATGGTAGCTGCTTAGGTATCAGGACATTGACAACACACAGTTGATGTGTTGGAATAAATAAAAATAAAGAAGAAAGAAGAAAGAAGAAAGAAGAAAGAAGAAAGAAGAAAGAAGAAAGAAGAAAGAAGAAAGAAGAAAGAAGAAAGAATTTTAGTTGTGATGCAATAGTGCTGATACACAACAACATTAAAACAATTTATGGTACCTTCTTAGGTGGTATTTGTCCATCAAGTGGAAAGCAAGACACATCAGTGGGTCACCAAACTCAATACCAACTTTCTCAAAATATTAATTAAAGTACCAAAAATCATTGTAGTGTTGTATCTTTAAGAGGTCTAGCTCTGCAGGTAGATAAAAAGAAATCAAAAGATTTTGGTAGTAAAAAGTGTGTCAGTGTAGTTGTTCATATATAGAATCTCTTTTTCTTTTTTATGTTAATGGCTGGATAGCCACTAGTGCAAAGTTAAATGTGTGATTGCCATTTGATAGTGGGGACAATTGACAAGTGCTGAAATCAATCCAGCAGTAATAGCTCTGGACTTTGGACTGATATAGCCTCATTGCAGTCCCTGCACTAATATGGTCTTCTCTTAATACAGTGTTGGAAGGATGTGGTGGGAGTATCTCARATCTGAGGGTATATGAAAACTATTAAGTTTTTTGAGGTGCTCCTATAAAATGGTGATGGATCACAGAAGTATTATTCCTCTCATTCAGTAATACTCTTGAGCATCCATTCTCTGCATATCTATATAGTCATAGCATCAATATGTGTTTTTCCATGGTTTGACTTAGATATTCTTAAATTTCTTGCAGAACACTGATCTCTCATGACTAAAACATTGAAAATGAAGCATTATTTCCTCAAAGGAGAAAAAAAAGAAGGCATAATTTCATTAATATAAAGCATTCAAATATTAAAGTGTCAAAAAAAAATTGTATGTTGTGTATTTATTAATAAAATTTTTTCTTTGTCCAAGCAACTGTACGTTTCTGGGCTTTGCTTTTTTGTTGGTTTTATTTTTAATATATAACTAAAAAGTATAGGTGAATGCATATTACAACATATTATTTTATCTTCAAATAATTACCTGAAAATGTGTTGATATATAGGTCAAACTATGCATTTACCATAATAATTCCTTGCATTTGAAGTTTTATGCAAAATTAGTCATTATTTCTTCACCTGTATAGTAATGTTTTCAAATGTTCTCTAGATCACATATTAGCATCTGTTAATTGAGACTTGAATTACCCCTGTGGATTGGATAAAGAATACCTAATTTTCACTTTGCTCGCAGTCGAAGTCTAGCTAAGCGTGGGCGAAGTGCGGCAGACTTCTGCTCAAATGAATCAGAAGACATATAATCAAGAAGATATGTGGTGTTACTTACTCTGATTGAGAACATTCTTAGAACAGATGAAAAATTTGTTCTCCTCGGCAAAACACCAAGGCATACCAAGATTTTCTCAAATTATTCTAAAGCCAATTGTCTGCAGGGTGATAGTTGCTAATAACACAAAGCTGAGATGTTGTACAAATCAGTGCTGCTTCAGTCACGGCATAGGTACTTATAACTTTTGCGTACTAGCTCTGCTTTCCAAAGTAATACCCAAAGTGTTACTGCTCTCCTTAGTCACTGAACCAGTCTAGGAGTTTGTTTTGAAAGTTATAACAAAATAACAGAAGAGATGAACTCTGATATTTTGCTCTTGTAGGCTGACATAAGCAAAACTCTATATTTCAGCTTTATACTTTAATACCTCCTTATTAAACTCTACATTGGCACAGCCTCACCTTGAGTACTGCATGCACTTTTGGGGTGTCACAATATAAAAAAGACGTTAAGCTGTTAGAAAGTATCAAAAGCAGTGACTGAGGGCACTTGGTCTGTTCAGTCTGGAGAAGAGGAAACTGAGGGGAAACCTCAGTGCAGGTACAACTTCCTTGTGAAGGTAAGATGAGGGTCCAGCACTGATCTCTTCACTTTTCACCAGTGACAGACCTCAAAGAAATTACATGAAGCTAAATCAGGGGAGGTTTAGGTTAKATATCTATTGAAATAAAATCCCAATATTGCCAGGTGGAACATGCCTGGGCTCGTCTGGCCCTTGCCGCTTGGCCAGGGGCAGCTGCTGTGGTATTTCACCACAGTGATACCTCTGCCTGGCTGGATGTAGCAGCTAGGCACTTGGAACCAAGTCCAGGCTTGTAGGAACTCAGGCTTTACCTCTGAAGGAAGTCCTAGGCTAGGTGAGGAGTAATAGGAGTGGATTCCAACGGAGGGTTAAATCCAGAATTTTATTCCAGGGACATGGAMATCTGAATGTTGGTAACAGCTCCACTAGAATCCCGACCGCGTGTTCTGATTGTCTTTTACGCTCGGGGGCAGGGGGAGGGAAGGGACAGGTGAGCCACCAACCAGGTGGGAGGAGGGGAAGGCTCAAGGGATAAAGACACTTGGACAGGCCAGTGAGCCTGGACCTGAGGAGCATCTTTTGAACTTCTGCCAACCACAGGACGCCCCTGCTGGAATGGACAGCTCTCAGCAGGAGGCAGGGGGAGGGAAGTTGGCACACCTGGGGACAGGGAAGTCTGAGACAGGAAATTGCAACACACTGCAACAGATATCAGGAAAAGGTTTTTTATCCAGAGAGTATTTGGACACTGGAACAGGCTCCCCAGGGAAGTGGTCACAGCACCAAGCCAGACTGACTTCAATAAGCATTTGGCTGGTCCTCTTAGGCACAGGGTGTGACTCTTGGAGTGTCCTGTGCAGGGCCAGGAGTTTTACTTGATGGTCCTGATGGGCCCCTTCCAACTCAGCATATTCTATGATTAGTTTCAAATCAGCAGTGCTTAACTCTGAATTAAATAGTTGGCTTTGTATATGCTTGGCTTCAAAACACAGTAGCCTTTTGTAAGTATGGAGGTACACAATGTGCAATAGAAATTAGGTATAATTTTTGATTTCATACTGCATCCTCCATACCCTTGCATAACTCATCATTTCCAAGCTTTTCTGGAAAATTTCCTAGTGTATGATGGGCATGCAAATAAACAGTTTTTAGCTCTGAATTGGTTTGTTTTATATTCAGATTATGTGTGTGTGTGCACATTTATAGTATGTATTTATGATTATGTTTTTATTTATATACATTTACATTTATAGTCATATTATTTATAAAAATACATCACTACATTTGTGGCTTAAATGATCTAAAAATGAAAGGGAAAGATAGCAGAAATTAATTCTTATTTTTACCACTAAGATGTGATATAGGATATACAAATCAATTAAATGATTAAAACCATTTCAGGAGGTTAGTTTACCTCAAGTGATTACCCTGCACTTAAGGTGTGCTCATTGGCACTGTAAATACTGCAATTTTTAGTATTTTAGCTTTGTGAGGGTTAGAGTTAAATCATATGACTTGTATTGAAAGATAAATGTGGTTGACGAAAATCCTCTCTTCTTCTCAGAAGACAGGGTGTGGGAGACAGTAAGATTTTGAACTAAAAAGCTTGTGTCCAGCTAAGCAAACTCTAATTCTCTGTCCACCACTTTCCCCATATGAAACATGGATATATTCATCTAGTTTAAAGGATTGACAGGAGAATTAATTACTTAGTGTCTGAATGCCTGAAGGTGGAGGGACCTGCAATAATGCCTATTGCAATACTTTGACAAGGATTGTTAATTATCACTGGCTTGGCCAAGACATTTTTCATCTCTTAATCTGGGAAGTCTTATTTGCAGATTTGACAGAACTTCTACCATGATCTCAATTGCTATGCTAAATGCAGCAGCATGTGTAATAGAACCAGTTTTTCTCAGCATAAACAAAATTCATTATCTTTGTGTATTATCTCAGCCTTTTGCTTCCACTCTAATAGTCTTAAAATTTAGGATCCAATTCAGCAGGTCAGTGTGCAACAGGGGCAGGCAGACTTTCCTTCCAGGACTGTCAAATACAGGAAAGGACCAGACTCATGAGCTGGCTGGTAGCTGTTGATAAAATTAGCAGAGGGTGGAAAATCACTCGCTTGTAGCTGTTTGTAGGAATGATGGATTTATTCATCATATCAGCTTCTGCTCCCTTGCTGTTTTGCTTGTGCCTTGCTTAAATAAGCATAGGGCTAAAGTGAGATCACACAGACTAACTTTGGAAGATGTAGCAAGATTTCCTACAAGTTAGCATTTCCTTATAATGCCTTACCTAGCTGTTCCTTTGCAAAAAACGGAGGTTTAAAATCTCACCCACATGCACTTTTGGAGAATTATTTAGTACTGCCAGGAGAACAGTCCCTGCAGTTCATTTACAAATGCTACTGAACACAGTTGATGACTCTTTTTGTCTTTTTCATGGTTCTTGAACATTCAGGTTCTGAAAAAAGGTTAATATAAGATACTGAACATCAGCATGTAGAGCTAAAACACCGCCCAGCATGAAATACATGTGCAGAAGACAAAGAAATCAGCACAAATTTTACAGGGTGAAGATTAGGATTCTGCAAGAATATTTCTTTCAGGATGTCTTAGAAAATTTTAAAAAAAATTCCCTTTCAGGACGTGATTACATAGGCAATATTTGAAAGATCTCTTTCAGTTATTCTTACTTTGTCACTAGAGTAAGCAATGTTTTTATATTATTATTACTTATTACTTTACCTTCCTCTATACAGCCACTATATATCAGTTTTAATTAGTATATGTGTTGTTAAGAGGTCAATTAAATCTTATAATAGTGGAAATAATTATTGTTTGGACTTATTTTTTTCTGAAGGATCTCAGATATTTTTGCATTAATATAATATTTTGACTCTGCATACTAACAAATAAAGGTTGTGAAACCTGACAAAACTTTTTTTTCCGTTATAGTTATTATTTAACAGTATTTTGGGTGATTGAGGACTTGGAGGCATTCAGTAGGGGCTCACATTCAGAAGGGAGTTTCGGCACATTCAGCAACATACCGGAATCATGTTTACAAAATATGTTTCAGTCAATAAAAGATGAACACAATAAAAATATTTTTTTCTTTAAAGATAAGATATGATATGATATGATATGATATGATATATGATAAAATGGATTACAGACATTCCACTTATGGAACAAAGCAATTTCCAGAGCAACAGTCAACAGTTTAGTTCTATGTAAATAGTATAAAAGTTTTATATTAATGGATGGGAATATGCAATTCTTTCTTTTGAAAGCTAATAAGAAAGAATTTTACAATATAAGACGCATTTTCAAAGCACTGTCTTAAAAATTACATAGCTTCCTCCATATAGTTTCTGTCTCATTTTTCTTCTCTGTTCATCTTCCTTTTCTGTTCCTTGGTAATTTTCTTCTCTTTGTTCTGATATAACACTGTTTCTTTCAATTTTGTTTTTTAGCATTCCTTTTTTCCCACCTCATTGTTATTTATCCTTTAATTTGCAATATTTCCTAGAACAGAGGTTCTCAAACTCCAGGAGTCATGATCCCTCTTAGGCTAATTAGTATAGCCATGTAAACCAAAATGTAGTTGCAAGTCTGGAAATTACCCCAGAAATGAGAATGGAAATGGGGATTATAAACCCTGAAGTGAAGCCAGAAGCAGAAGAGTTTTTAGAACATTAGCCAAAGGGCAAAGTAATATGTATCCAACCCTATTCTGCAGAGTGCCCAGGATTCTACAGGGGAATAATTATCAGAACAAGACAAAACTGAGAGATGATACAAGCAAACAGTAAAAAAGGAGGCAATTTGGAGTACAAAAAATAATAAAAAGTGAGAGATTCTTGGCCAGTTAAGTAAAGATTTTTTTTTCTGCCTCCACTTTATTCTTGAACTCTTGCTCCCTCTTAAAATTGTCACTAAGTACTTCAAGCTTTCAAATGCTCTTCTCTCTGCCCTCTCAGGTTGCAGCTTTTCTCCATGCCTTTGTGAAGAAAAACAAGGTTGGATGGTGTGGGAGGGAGCTTGCCTTTCAAACAGTCCGGTGTCTTCTGCTGATACACTGGCAGCTATTAAACTGCCTACCCTCTTCTCTACTAAGCCATGTTTTCATAGGGCAATACAGGCCATCTCAGGTCAGGCACCACACTGCCCTGCAGTAACAAAACTCCCTTCAAAGAAAGAGAAAAGGGATGCTGACAGCTGACACTGCGGCTCTTTTATGGGAAAAGGCAAGATAAGGGATCTTGGAGTTCTATAAGAAATGGCAGAAACTTTGGATCCACCACTGAGTTAAATGTAAGAGGTTAGACTACTTTTGCCAGAGTATTTGACTTTTTTTTTGTCTACTAGGCATGACACAGAACGTTCATGACAGTAATCTTCATTTCTTTCCTACCCAGAATTCGCAGCATCACCTGGACAAAATACTGAGAATATTGTTTACAGTTCAGTGACTATTTCAAGATAAAATTTGCTAATCAGCTCTTTAAAGATAAATCAGAAGAGACATGAGGCAAGATTTAGAGTTTTGATCAAAAATTCTTTATCTGTTTCACATTTGAAATGAGCATCTTAAGGAATATCAGAGAATCATATAAAAATAAGAGATTTCCAGCAGAGAGTAGTGCATGTATTTTTATGTTATGTATTATGTATACGGTTTCTCTATTTGTCTTTGTTAAATTTTGATCAGGTTAATATTATTGGAATCAGTAAAACTGACACATCTAAGAGCAAAACGGGATGAGAGAAGTGTTTTTCCCTGAAGAAAGCTCAGAATGGTTTGCTCAGGCTCTTATAGCTGTGCTGTTGATTTTTCTCTCTTCAGTTTCACTTGCTTTACTTCACATTATTTATTTATATAACTCAAAAAAAAAGAAAAATAAAAGGTTAATTTGGGAGAAATCATTACAAGCTTTCAAATCAATACACTGAGATGAAAGACACAGCAGCAAGCATGTCATGTAGTTTACTTCCATTTGGTGTGGCTGTCTGGAATGAAATGAATTATTTCCCAATAAATGCAACAGCTTCGAGGATAGAAACACACTGGGTCTAATGACTTACTGAASTGTATGTGCTGTGGAAAAATTAATGGACCACCATACAAATTAGCTGGGTAAAAGTAGGTTTTGTAGACTGCAGCTATACCTTCCTTGCAGGAGGAGATGAGGAGCACRCCCAACCTCACCCACTGTCATGTTTGAAGTGAACTGTGAATGCTGGAAGGRAAAAAGTCTTGTGTAAACAGAAGGGAATGACTGTGAGGACTATTTTATTGGACCTTCTAGGACTTCACACTCTGTTGGCAAATGCAGTTTGAGGGCATTTAATCTGGGAGCTGTTCCAGTCCGTTAATAAATCCCTTGCAAGGCTGTGAGAGATTCATTGTTGTATCCTGACATATGACGTACGGCTTCAATAACTGTACTGGACACATGGGGTGATGATCTCTCACCTTTCTGAGCAATGACACTGCTACACTAGTATTTCTCTTCAAGGAAAGCTCATAAGTAAAATTCCCAGTGGAACAAGAAGTTACATTAATCACACATTTGCAAACAGAGTCACAGTAGTAGCTCATCACAAACATGGTATTTCCCCTGTCTATATTCCTTTTGGCCTTGACATCTAGCACTGAAATTAGTCTGACTATCCAGTTTTTATTGCTGTTCATTCYGTGCTTTATCAAGCAGCCACTTCCAAGCTCTAGACATACTAACTCTCTCAATATGATAAGCAGTGCTGTGTTTATAAATGTTAAATTGTATTTTGTTTAAGATTTATGTGCAGTTAACTAGTAAAACTTGTGGATTTTGCCTGCTAGTCCCTAGCCCTGGTGCTTTTTACCATGAACTAGAATAGTCTGGAGGAGCTCACTGGGTCAAGCAGTCAGGAATTACTGGGTTAAAATCAAAACTCTGAAATCATCAACAGGAGTAACATGGTAGCTCCATATCCCTAGGAACTGTGGCCACTTCCCCACTCACTGATGTCTGTCCAGCAGGTGAAGCTCACTGAGAGCCATGCCGGAGTGAGGCATCACAGCTTATTAGCTACTATTTCTATTTATGTGCATTAACCAACAGCTCCAACTGCTTTATAATTACAGACTGTATATATMCTACTTGAAGAGTGTGTTTATACCTGCCTAGAGATGCCCAAGCAAACTGACCCAGGAGAAGAGTGGAAGCTAGGGGAAGAGAGCAGCAATAAAAACTCAGACATGCTTCACTAAACAACAGACAACCACATACAGTTGCTCACATGTTTCAGTTTATTGATTTTAAGACAGTAAAGYATTTCAAACCATGTTAAGATTATTTATGTAAATGYCTAGAAACAGGGGAGGTRCATAAGTTTTTACAGTTTCACATTGAAATTGCTTAGGTTCCAGAAATAGTTTCTACATATATAAATACCTTGGTCTTGACACTAGAGAACAACTTGACTATATCAAAAGTAACTTCTGCCAGACTCTTTTAAAGTAGACATTTTTCTTTCTTTCTTTAAGGAAAGAGCAAATATTTTCCCTTATGATTRAAGATGAAATCTATCTTTTTAAAGGAAAGGTAGAGATTTCCTTTTTACTCTGGCCCTGTGATCAGATAAGAAACACAAGATAAATTTTTATCTGTGGATAGGAGTTCAAATCATGTTCCACATCTCCAAATGTCTTATTCTAAGGCAGTAGTACTATAAAGTCAACATAAAAAATTTTCTCACTGTATGTGATAAGAAAGAGTATATTGAAGGCAAAGGTGTTGTATAAAAGCCTGGACATCGGTCCAATGAATGTTCACTATGTTCATCTGAGGACTGGTGGGTTCCAGTTTATTACATATGTTTGGTATTTAATCAGTGCCTTTGTGAGATAAAATGGATAAGCCACYCTTAAAATCAGCACCAAAAATTAAGCCTCTCTTGCAATTGATTTAGGCATATTCCAAAGGAAGTTCAAAGAAGTACACCAGTCAAAGAGTTATTGGGATTGAATCCAATAAGCTAAAGATAGGTATTAAGTTCATGTATTTTCATGCTCTGACTTTTCAGCTGCTGTGTGGGGAAAATGTCAGCTCCACCTACCACTCTACTTCTGTAGTAAATCCTGGTTGGTTTTCATTTGAAAGAATTGTTAAAAGCACCTCATAGGACGTGGCTCTACTCTATGAAATGCAAGTGGTGGGAAATGCTCAGACTCTGGAAACTATCTAGATTAACTCCCTGCTGAGTCTTCAACTCTTACATTTTTTCAGATGGGTAATGTAAATCTGTGATTATGTAATCAAATTCCTGTTAAGGGATTTTTTCCCAGTTTTGTGAAAACATTTTTGTGAGAGAGGAAAAAATTATTTATGTCCATATTCCTCAGGCACCCAAACTTCCTTGAAACTTTTCTAAAAAAGTTGTCAGTCTTATTCTACAGTGGGGTCTTGCTCAGTCAGCAACCCATAGGCACTTATAAGGATGAGTTTTGGCCAAGGAAGTGATTTATCAACATCAGCAGGGCTGACTGATTCATTAATTGCATCAACATCATGATTAGAAGTGAAGGAAAATGTCCCAAAGTAAATTTTTTTTTTGCTGATTCAGTATTTAGTAGTGCCCTCATTTTTTTACCTGTGAAAAGTAATTCCAGGTATTACATTTATCCAATACCATCTTCTCTCTAGTGCTCCTGTGTTTTCCTTACTAATTTTTCTGCCTCATAGCCTAAGTGAATAGCAAATATTTTGAAAGCCTGTTAGTTGAACATAGTGTCAATTATACTAGAAATAATAAAATATTTGGTTCTTTTTCAATTAATTTTGTGTGTGATTCACATCAGCTAAGTTTAAATGTCTGCAGTCATGACATCTACATCTGATCTGATCACTTTTGACTCAGTAAATAGCTAGACCACCTGAGGTACTTTACATGTGTGGGGTAATCATAAAATGAAAATTACTTGAAAGTACCAATTTTCTTCTCACTCACCACAAATAGAATATAATGTGACTACTTCAAATACAAGAATCTACTTTTTCCCAGAAATGTTCCAYATTCTGTGCCCTAGACAAGAGGGTCCATTGTTTAGGAACAGTGTAGCCCTAAATTGATCATGAGTCTTACAATTCACCACCATTTCCATATTCTCGTTCAGTTAAGGGGATGAAGTAATTTAGCAAGTGAATTTAGAAAAAGCATAGAATAGTAACATGGGCAGTTACCATAATGTTCCACATATATTCTTACATGCATTGCTGATTAATCCCCTGCTTATTATACAGAAAAACAAGCAATCTAATTTCCTTGCTAGTTTCTACCATTTCTTTGCTCATAAATTAATTTTTTAGGAATATCATGTCATAGAGGTTCATATTAATGATAAAGACAAATATTTATTACCTGTCTGACCCATTCTACTCCTGCATAACTTCCTGTTTACTGTCCARGGTGCAAAATTAATGTTTAATTTTATTCTTGAGTACTTAATTATAACAGTAGGGAGCTTAGGTACTTGACTCAAGGCTGTGGATTTCAGTGTCGTAGGAAGAGAGATGAATATGCATTCCCCAACTGTAAACTGGGCTAATTGTATTTCCTTTCCCCAGAAACTTGGTAGGTAAACATTTTCTGAGGTTGAGGAGACCCATGTACTGTTGTGGAGACTACATAAGTACTTAGGTAGAACAAAATCTTTTATAATGCTGTCAATAAAGGACTTTCATATCATATTACAAATGCCTCAGTGGACTAGGATACTGTGACTCCAGACAGTCATAAATCACCTTTTGAATAAAAGAGTTACCTTTGCATCAATTTTATGAGAAATAAACACTATGTATTGCAGTTGATCATGCCTGTCCAAGACATGAATGACATTAATGAGGTCTGGAAGAAGCTGCCTCTGGCTCTAGCTAATTATCTCTGCTAGTCTGTAGTTTTGTAAAAGAGATTATGCAGTAAAAAGAAGTATGTTGTGTTTTATCCCCCTCTACCATGCCTACAGGACCAATTAATACAATTTGGGAAAGGAATTTTCTTTGTATTAAGAAAAGATCATTTTTTGTTTCTGTTTACCCTGTAGTAAATCACTGGTCATGGTGGGACCATGCCAATATAATAATAATAACAATAACAATAATAATAACAATAGAAAAAGACTATTATTATGTTAGATTGCAATTTTTTATTTGTTTAATTTAATTTTTGTGCCTTTTTTTGTTTGTTTGTTTGTTTGCTTGGAGTGGGGAGGAGTTTAGGTTTGTTTCCTTTTTTTTCTGGAGTGAGTGGCACAGTATGAGTTCCTGCAGAGAGAATACCAGCATAAATAGTTCACACACTGCAGAAAAGGAAAGATGGGAATTCAAACTACTTCTTTGAATACTCCTAAAAATCACTGGATTAAAAGTCACAAAGTCTGTTAGGAGCAAGGACACAGACTCCCAAGTGGCCCCTAAAAGCTTTTTAATCTTTAGGCTACAGGATGCTCATCTGCTTTCCTCTCTGGTTGTATGAAGCATTTCTGGTAACCCATTTGTCCCACTCTGAAAAAAATCCACTCAGAATCTTCAGCAGCATCTTGGTTAAGGCCACAGGGAAACATGCCGCTGAAGCGTTTTAGTACTTTAGTGTCAGCACAGACTGGAGCACTTAGTTCCAAGTGCAAAACAAATAATGTAATAGTTAGGCTGATGTGCAAAGAGACACAGAATGTAATCAATGTATATTTTTATAAAGAAAACAGTAAGAAAGTTCTTCACAATCCAAGGGCAGACTTAGCTTGCTCTGTGTGAAAAGGCCACCAGACCCCTATTTAACACTTTGGACTGGCTGAGCCAAGTGCTGACTCCAGCCATTACATGCTATGTTTTGATGAGATAATAAATGTGGATTTAGAGAGCCGACTCACACTGGATCAAAACACTTTTGCCACATGACCATTTTGTCAAGCTGGTTTACAAGCCTTTGAAGGAAGAACTTTTTTTTTTTTTTGCTGGCCTTATGCAGGATAAAATATCACCTGTCTGTACCACTCTATTTTTATGCTGCTTCAGGTGTCATCTACCAACTTACAGCAAGCATAAACCTTGGTTAAAAGTATGAAGTCAGCATAAAATTCCCATCATCTGCTCTGATTACTTGAACAGAAATACTCCTGTGCTCCAAGATGATCTGCAGTGCTTTGTGATCCAGCAATAGATGTAGTATGAAATTATTATGAAATGCCATAACACAGATGACTACCAGACTACACCTTCATAGATCTGCCTCTTTTAAATCATATTCTCAGGTATGGGTTCAGGAACATATTTTGTCTAGCAGGTCAGAAAGTAAAAATACTATGCATCCTGACAACATAGTTCMCTGCCACATCAGATGAGGCAGGGTTTGTTGGGCTGTATTATAAATGGGATCACTAAAGTGACCTGGATGAAGTTTAAAAAAAGAAATCCTCTTTACTGTTGCTGTTGTTATAAAGCTCTTTTTTTTTTAATCCAGCSAACCCATTTAGAATGCTCTCTGCACACAGCTGCATCAGAACAGACTGAGAAAACTGCATTTTGCTGTGTAGGCTAAAAATAACCAGGAGAGAGGAGGGAGCAGAAAGTTCTTACAGGTTTTACCGCTAGAGGAAAGCATCAATGAACACCACCCTTAGGCTCTTAATTCAGATTTATGGATTTCTCTTTTTAGTCTGGATGTCTAACTTCCAAAGTTTCCAGCACTTAACATGATATGTGTTCAAGTCCCTTAACTTTTTTATTGTGTCTAACCCTTGTTCCCTGTATCTGTAGCATAACTTTTAATTGTTGACCTACCTATGGTTAGCTGCCTGTGGTACCTATGGAGAGAGGAGGATTAGAAGGAAATAGCTTAGATACCTGTCACAGACATCTTTTATGAAAAATCCTTTCCTTAGGATTTTTTCCTCCTGAGAAGCTGAGAAGCCTCAGGAACAAAATGTAAACATTGATTATCTGCTGSTGTGGAATGCAACAGGTGSATCTKTGATTGGTCTCATAGAGTTGTTTCTAATTAATAGCCAATCACTGTCAGCTAGCTCGGACTCTCTGTCCAAGACAGAAGCTTTTGTTATCATTTTTTCTTTTTCTATTCTTAGCTAGCCTTCTGATGGAATMMTTTTTTTCTATTCTTTTAGTATAGTTTTAATATAATATATATCATAAAATAATAAATCAAACCTTCTGATACAYGGAGTCAGATCCTCGTCTCTTCCCTCATCCTAAGACTCCTGTGAACATGGTCACAGATACCCGCTTATTATAACAAAGGTTTCAAAAATGTAAGAACATGCTATATGTTTTCACAGGAAAGTTTACAAAAGAAAGTAGAATTCTTCTTTTGTTTATTTGTTCTGTATATCAATCCCTTTTAAAAACTATTTTRGCACAGGTTGTACCTCCTAATTCATTCCTCTACTACCATTATTTRTGTACTGAAGCTGAAAATAATATACTAATACATGTTACCTCAGGCTCAAATATGATATTTTTGAAGGGGTTTCTTTAGTAAATTGCTTAGGTATCCAGTGTACTCCAACTCTGCAAGAGTGATTGAACAACTGCTTGTGCTTCAGATACAGACATATTTTAGTATATTGCATTTTTTTAATTACAGATAAATTCAGAACCTTAGGCAAGATAACTAATATTCTATTGTTGATATTTATTATAATAAATAATGCACTCATAATTTGTATTAAGGTACAGATACAGGCAATTTTTCAAAATCTACATCATCCATTTTTTCATAGTATAACTATTGAAATGGCATCTGACATGTTGACATCTGAAAAGTGCTGACTTCAGTCCCACTAAACAATGGCATTTTCCTTGTATTTTCTGCACGGCAAAAAATGTTTGGCAGTAAGTATTGAGATTACCTCTTCATCACAGCAGTCTAACCAATTTTATGAAAATTTACAGTATTTTCATTGGAGAAAAAAGAGTGCTGGGTTTGAATCCTTTCAGACACAAGAGAGGCTTGAGCTCTTGTGCAGTGCATCCTAAAGAGGCACTCTGACCACTGAGAAAACAGGGTACTGTGGCCAATATCACATTAAAAGGATGGGTGTAAATAGCTTTTGAAAAATTATAAACTCCACTTAGGTGACTATAGACCTTTGTCAAGGACAAAATCATTCTTGTCAGCATCACGTGAATAGACTGAGGCACCTAAACGCTGAAAAGAAGTGGTCTTTAAGCTTTTTCTTTTGGCAACCTCTAACAAGCTTTCTCTTCTTAATGCCAAATGGGTTACAGTGCATCATATCCTCCTACTTTGGAAGCACTTGTTTTACAAATTTCTATCTACATCTGAMATTTACCAAAAGGGGAGACTTTAAGGGAATTATAATAGGCCCCAGATGGTAACAGAGAAGGGATAGCAATCTCTTCTGGCATCCACAGGTTTCTAAATTAACTCTAGAAGGTTTTACCCTTGCTCAGTGTTTTTAAACTCATAGTTTCTGCATTTTCAAGCATATGAAACAATATATCTGTTCTAATTGTTACTTTTTGTTTTAGTTATAGATTCAGTTGGAATATATGAGTACTTGAAGAGCTGTATATTATTCAGCTGTACGTGGCAAATTCATATATACAGTATGAGGATTAGGTTAGACACTTTTTTTTAGCTACTGTTTTACTAAGTTATATGTTTAATGAAGTATTTTCATAAAGGCTTAGAGGCTTAGGATAACCTGTACCCATATTTTCTCCACATTTATAAAGAAAAAACATCTCATCTAAATATGAAATTGATAAATTCCTTTTTAGTTCTTTTAAAAACTCCCCCTAATATCACATCTACCTGCTCCTACAGGTAAAACAGAAGCAGGGACAGCAAGCTGTGATTATTACTCCCATTTCATGTTTGTTCTCTATATTTATTCATTAACTTCCATAGTCCTTCCATTTCCTGTTTTGACCTCTACTCCTATTAGAAGAGAAAAATGAACAAGAAAGCATTCAGTTACCAAAGCTCTGTAATCACCATTGTTTTTATTTTCTCAGAAGCTGTATCTCCATTGCCACCCCTCAAACTCTTTGTGCCTTTCAGATCATAAGCTGTGCTGGGTGAGTTATTTATCTGTGTTTATACAGCATGCAGCACTATCCCCACTGAGGCCTTTGGGTGCTACCAACGTACAGTAATCTCATGTTTATTAGGAAGAACAAAGACAAGTTTATCTTGGAAAAATTAAAGGAATGCATGATGCAGGTCAGGTTTGAGCCTCTGAGCCATCCTTTGTGTTACAGATTGTTAGTTTTTACTGTATAGATTTTGAATAGTTTTTTGAGCTTTTTGATGTTAAAGGGGCTTACATCAGTAATCTAAACACCTTTGCTTTTCAACGCAGATTTGTAGTGATTTTTAAACAGCAATAATCTATCTAAAAAGAAAAGCAATATTTCCCCATCTCTTTTTAACTGGGGCTTGCTATACTCAGCTGACAGCGATCTGAAGTGCAATGCTCAGGCTCAGGTGGTTTAAGGGATCAAGAAGGCTGACTTGGTCTCAGCTACATTGAGGTGTGATATGGTTAGGGAATAAATTCTAAAGCAATACAGAAGCCTCAAGAGAAAATCATATTAAAACAGAGTAAAACTTAAAAGTTGTTCAGTAGGTGGTCTACTAATAACTCCAGGCAGGAGGGAAATGTGTTTAGGCAGGAGGCCAGGAGGAACACTACCATTTTCACACTGAAAACATGCAGAGAACTATCTCCAGTTCTGGTCTCTGTCTACCAGAGATATTTATGCATAACATATGAGATATTTGTACTAAAAAAAAAAAAAAAAGGCAGCAACAACGCCAGCAAGCAGAGCACTTGCTCAGCCCAAGTTTCCCACATTCTGGAGTACTACTCTTCTTGCTAGAATAGTGAGCTCAGACACACAGCAGTATTCTCCACAACAGACTAATGATCATTTAAGTGGCCACGTTCAGTACAGGTTTTGATCCTCTGAACCTGAGCTGAATGGAACATCTTGCAGTTTGGCAAGATGCTGACAAGCACTTCTGTGTTTTCTGTTGATTTCTTCCAAGTGGCTCCTCTCAGTATAGGGAAATATTTCRTATCAGTACTGCTTTGACTAAGTCCTACAACATGCTACATATTCATGTTAAATATCACCTTGGTTCATGAGGATAACACATGAAGGCTTGTGTCAACTCCATGAAATCATATCTAGAGCTCTAATATTTCTGCTCTTATGTTCTTTATAGAAAGAACAATCAGTTGAGTGTTCTGAAATGGTGCATGAGGCAGACACCTTTACCAAATTGAAAACCAATGGAGGCAGCCTGAATTGGGCCCTCAATTATATACTGTTTTTAAATGCTCACTGAYGGGAAATCTTCTGCTTCTGCTGTTAATTATTATCACTGTTAAGAACACCATGTGTCTTCTCATGTATCTGAATTTGTCTGCCTTTAGTTTCCAGCCCTTGGTTTATGTTAAATTTTCCCTGTTTCATTAATAAAAGCTTTAGTACTTTCTACCCATAAAAATAGTTACGCCCTGAGAGAAACTGTTTACTTATCTCACAAAAGCTTTTGTCATTTTGAAAAATTCAGGAGAATAATTTAGTTGAAGTGTCTGAAATATAGACCAAGATGAAATGCAACTGAACTTCACAAAACAAGAAGTAATATTGAAATATTATGTGTAGATTTTTGACTGATGGAAGTTTTAGATTTTTTTATTAATGTATTTACAATACTTCTGTTCATAAAAAAAAAGTTCAGCCACCTTTCATTCTCTCAACCTTTATTCTTTTTCCTCCACTCCATGAAATGTATCTGTAATGTTTTTCAATGTTTTTCACTCATTGACTTGCTTAATGATGGCACAAGTTTTTCAAACTCTTGCTAATAATTTTTAAACAATCTTTAAAAGTGCTGGACAAAAAAAGCCAAAACTCACTTTCTAAACACTTCTTTCTTGCCAACACATAAAAGAGTTAATCCTACCCCTCTATTTAGCCCGAATGAGGTAGTGTAGGGAGCACTGTGTCCAGTTCTGAACRMCTCTCTTATGAAGAAAGATTGAGGAGGCTTGGYYTGTTCAGCCTTGAAAAGAGATGAATGAGAGAGGACCTCACCAACGTTGATCAGTATCTGAAGAGAGGGTGTTAAGAGGATGTTTCCAGGCTCTTCCCAGTGGTGCCAAGCAATAGGACAAGAAGCAATAGGCAGAAACGAGTGCACAGGAAATTCCATCTGAATATAAGGAAGAACTTTAGTGCACGAGTGACTAGGCAATGGCCAGAGAGGTTTTTGARTCTCCCTCACTGGAGCTGTTCAAGGACTGTCTGAACACAATTCTGTGCTCATCTGCCAGCAAAGAGATTGGACCCACYGTGGTCCCTTTCAATCTTACCATTCTGTGATTCTGTGATATTCRTCATAGCAGRAGATTTGGAGTATTAAAWTACTTTGTGTAATATATCCAATAATCTTTACTCTTTCAACATGGTTTCCCATCATTTGAAATGATGGAAATTCTGACATCACAACTTGAACTGTTGTCAGAAGATTTATTAAAAGAAGGAGGAAAACATAGAAAGGATGGTGAAGCCACCTATTTAGATTTTTTTTTCATTCTGCTCCYGTATTCAATCTACCTCCTGTTACCAAAATTAACTGTAAATAACAATCTTGTGGATCCMCAATCTCACATAACAAGCAATTAGATATATTTATTAAAGCAAAAGGCAACATAATTTACAACTWAAGAATAAGGCCTGAAGAAATTCATGAAGATGACTTAAGCACCTGAGTAATAGTAAGAAAAGAGTTACAGGTTTTCATATTTCCCTTAGGTTTCTCCTTTCTGTCCTGTCTCTACTATATAGATATGTCCAGTTTCCCTTACTAATGCAGCCATCCTAGAAAACTTCCATTACTTATATCTTGTAGTATTATCTAAGAGTTTCGATGCAAATGTTCAACCCAAATAATTTTTGTATGTTCAGAGGAGTTCAGAGTCACATCAAATTATTTATCTGGTTGCAAAATGTATATTTTAATGCAATATGTGTTTTAAAATATTAAACTTCTGCTCGCAACAAAATGTAATTTTCCTGCCCAGTACATGACTACAGATGAATTAAACTGTACAATGGAAGACTTCCAAGAAAACAGGGTGAGAAAATGATATTTTCACCTATATTTATCTGCTTAGAAGCTATTAAAACATCTCACAAAGGGATTTTATGAGTGGTTAGATGCAAGGAAGCCCCCATCATAAAATGGAGGAGTACAAATAAAACAAAAATTATATTGACAAGAAAAAATGACAATAAATTGAATGCAGAGCAAGAGGAACTAATCAGAAGCATATCTCCATGACAATAGAAGTGACAACACCAAAGCTGCCAGCCCAAATGCTTAAGAATTCCTCTAGAGAGCCAAAAGCATTTGCTGAGGTAAAAATATCTGAAAAGTCTGACATCTCTGCTGCAAAAATGAGGAGGATGAGCACTATAATGAGCTGAGAATAGTGTGTGGCCCATCCCAAAAAAAAGGAATATATTTTTTCCTTTATTTCCAATTGACAGAAAGGACTTGTGGGAAAACCCTGAAAAAAAATTACACCATTCAACATCTCATCTTGAATAATACATTGAACTGCCTCAGAATTGTTTTTTATTCTAGTAGTCACTCAACAAGAACACAGGTATGTTTTGGGCAAGAAAGCATCATATATAAAATAAGAGAAGAGTTTTATGCTGAGTGGTTTTCTTTGTTTCACTCTAAATCATGCTCARTTTGACTTTCCAGGGTAACATTTATTATTTCATTTTTTATATCTTAATGCTACCAAAGCATGAAACACACATATTCATAAAAACACTGTTTCAGAATAAAGCTTTTGAAGTGATAATGCTTATATGTCAATTCAAAAACTACTTTCTTTTACTCTTAGCATAATGGCCCCCCTTCAAMAAAATGTCAATATGGTGTTCCCTCATTGTCTGAAAAATTGACAAGTCAATATAAYTATTTTTTGTACATCTAGTTGTATAATGGGAATTGAAAGCACACTTTTTCCATTTAGATTTAGAATAAGGCAGTGATATTAGAATAATCAAATGTCAATGGAATTATTTCAGTCCCATTCTGATTTATTACAGCCATTAAAGCAGAAGGTAAAGCACAATAAAGGTATATGATTGGTATGACCAGGAGCTATTTTTCTATGGTAAATAACAACTGTCTTAATTATTTTCTCCAGTRGAAATGACAGGTTCTGAAGAGACTATTGAAATACAAAAAGAATCTTTTCTTTATAGATGTTTGAAACCATTAGGAAAGGTTTTCTAGTGTCCTTTGCCTATGGAATTATTTCACTGATWAACACCTACTTTTGAAGGCAGCTGACACTGTGAGAAACAGGGGAAATAAGCTGGGTCATAAACTAAAGAAAAAATGGCATCAAGATAAGAACAGATAACTGAACTTTCATAGCAGCACTAATGAGAATCACTCTAATAATTACTGTAACCAGACCTTGGAAAACACATTCTCTCTGGCAATACATGTTTTAGAATATTTAGATGCATTAATGTCCAACATAATTCAAGATCCTTAATGTTTTAGTGGGTTGATTAGGATTTTCAATGTCTTCAAATTGATTCTTTGTGAAATKACTAAATTAGTTAGCAGAGTGTTTGTAATCTGAAAAGAAAATAAAACAAGGAGTAAACCAACACTTGAATGTTTTTCATTCAGAAAAATCATGTAAAGTATTTTAGCTTTGGGACTCAATAATGCATACAGCTAGATATTTTCAAAGTTGTGTGAAAATTATTTCATCATATCAAATGGACACTTCAAGAAACATAAGGAGTATTAAACCATTGCTCTGCTTTTATTCTTCATTCTACTCAATAACAATTGCTCATGCTGTACTATTTGAAGTAAGACTACTATTATGGAAACCATAGAAACCCAAAGAAGTTTCCACAGCTGCAAACATCTTGCAAATAAGGCAGCAAGCCTTGAGGAGTCCATTCATTAGATATTTTGGCAGGAAAGTTRCATTAAAGAAATGATGGTAAAATAGACACAGCAGTAACACAGAATTAGCTGCTGTATAGTGCTTCCAGAACCACACAGAAAATAAGTAGGACCATGAGTAGTGGCAACARCAAAGTTCAGTTTCCTGTAGATTTGTGTTTTACTTGGAGGATTCTCTGGTGTCAAATAAGATTTGAAAGGACACAAAAGTATTTTCTCTGGAATTGAAATAACAGGAAATTTCTCTTTTAGCCAACTGACTATTTTTTCCTAGTTCTTCAAGAATTTAAYATCTATCTAGACTATTAAAACAACTTAAGAAGGTTAAATCTTAATAGGATGATGTCTGAAAGACAGATACATGCATGAGGGAGGTTTTATTCTGTGAGAGTTTACAGATTCATAGGTTTCTGTGACCCTGGAGTAGTCAGAAGAGGTCAATAAACTCAGGAGAGTCCAAGCAGTATTTCATCTGGGATCCTTTTGCCCTGTGTGGGCGACAGGAACACTTCTAATGCTTTATGCATATTGTCTGGCCTTTGGTAAGTCTTAGAAGGGCCTGAGGCTCTCAATGGTCTTGTGTCATATTTGACTGTCCTATGTGATACCCCAGGCAGTCTAGGATGGATAAAATGGCATTGGACACCACTGCATGAGCTATTGAATSAAGCACCTACAGGCTACACAGGAGGATAAATCTCCCGGCTTGTGCTGACTAGGGCTCCTGTGCTGTCTTCAGCGGCTCACCTTTGGGGACCTAGTGACATTTAAGACGGCATTGAGTATGGTGCTTAGCCTCCAGCAGTGGCCCTGGGATGGCACAGGTATCACATGAGCCTATGTGTACATCTTTGACTGAAAATGGGCATTTATTGTGACACTAAACACTTATATGTAGGTATCTCCCCTGAGACTTATGGACAGGACACTAAGAGAAGCCCAGATAACTATGACACATACAGGCACTTCTATCCATACACTTTAATTTGTCTGCATAAATCTAAAATTTGAGTTCTCACCAGAAACACATTTACGTGCCGATTGTGTAGTAAGGTGAGACTCGTTTACTTCAGATATTAACCAGGGTTCATCAATACGGAATTTACTAGCTCTATACTTGTAAAAATAATATTACAAGAAATTTTGCTGCAGAGAAATAAGTAAACAAACAAATCAACAAAAACCAGCCACAGATCAACAAGTTATTTCAAGTTAATATTTCAATGATATCCTCTTATTTTCTATTACATACAGAATACAGTATGGACATTGTGTACTAGATATACTTTTTCAGGCAAATAGGTTCTGTAAAATATATGCATTCAGAAAAAAAAAGCTAAATAATGATAAAAATAATCAAAATTACAGGTTATTTTGTCTTTACATACTTCTGGAGCACAAGTCTGACCACCTCACAGAGAAATTTTAGTATGAAGATTCACATGAGTTTTGTCAATCACTACRATCAATCTTTAAAAAAACCCCAACMTGGTAATCCTAGGTCTGAATGCATAAAATATCACGATTTCTTGATTGTGCTAGCCAGATTATTACTATTGTCTGCTGTGAAACAAGGATATGGTAATTGTTGCCAAATATCACATTTTCTGACTGTAAGCCTTAGAGAGAAATACAAGTGGGGTTTAAGTAATAAGACATGTGACAAGAACCAACAAAGGACCAAGAACCCTAATTACTGCAGGAATTTGAATGTTACTGCATTACAAAAAGACAATAGTTCACAAATTTTTTTTTCTGGGCAGAATGGGAACATGTGAAGAACTAAAAATGTAGAGGACTGAAACAGACCAAAGTGCAGAAGTTAGTAAGTAGAGCAACACAAGCCAGAAAATGCAAGAAAATCAATACAAACTGAGAGTATCACATTCATTGGATCCCTGCCACATCTTAATGATTCATCATCCTTTCCACCAAAGCTCAAACTTTTTCTAGTTGTCACAAGTTTGATGGGAGAAAGTTAATCGAGCAACATGAATAAATCACCATGTCATTTTTAGTATGATTCCAATTCTCATGCTTAAAGATATAGAAGTCCAAAGGCATCTATTGCTGATGACATACACACCATTCAAGCATATTCCAGAAGTCCTGCATTGATTTAAAAGGTAGCACTGAGAATTATTTATCTTGAGAAAGTGATCTGGGTATTGATGGTGACACTAATGAAACAAAACACCAGAACATGCCATCCAGTTCAATGAAACAGAAAACTGGGGAAAAAGCTAACCAAAAGTGATCCCTTTATATGTTTTCAGAGTATTTTGGATTCTGTACCACACTCTTTTTCATCCACATATTAATCCAAATTATGACACCTTAAGATGTTACTTTTTATTTTCTGCCTATTGCCACCATATAGGTGCTGCTCAGTAACTTTGTCACTGTACTCCTAACATAAGAATAAAACCAGAAATAGAAGAGACAATTTCTGCATTGTCTAACTCTTATTCAATTATATTAATTACTTGCACAAGCTATGGAAGAAAAGAGAAATACTATGAAGATTAAAAATAATTGCTTTTATTTTTATAATATCTTGTGTTATACTAAAAATTTAATAAATGTTTTACTGTACTTAWTACTGCTTCTCCTTTTCTTTAAATACAGTACTCAAAAAATCTATGCGTGAACAAATGTGAGAAGAGATGTTAGTATAACTATGACAAAGACGATATTGGTGACATATGTTTGGAAACACAGTATATAATGGGGGATAAATCAAAGGGAGGGAACACAGGACTTTAAAAYAGAAACACTAAGACTTAAAGAGGAGGAATTTCAGGCAATACAAGATATCTGGTGACAATTAACCTATCTTCACTTCAAGTGGTTAAAAATAGGTGCTTGAGATGGAAAAAAGTAATTTTCTGTTCCTTTATGGTCCTTTATGTATTTCAAAATTACTCAGTTCAATGCAAACAATGAGGCAGGATTCATCCAGGCCTTTGAATGCAATCAAAATAATTTGATGTTGAAATATTAAAACTTAAATTGTTGAATTTTGGCTGACAGAATGTGGAGGCATAGAATGTAAGAAAATATAGTGCAGAAAGTAGTCTCACACTTGAGTAGTTGCAGCTGTACTAATTACCAAAGATTAGGAACAGGCCTGCCCTTAGTAGGCCACAGCTGTGTCCAACRAGAAGAGTGCTACAAAAGAGTGGGTTAGGTGGGTGCGGAGAGAGTTGGAGTTTATTGGTTGTGCTGTGAAGAAGRAGGAGTTGGTGCTGCAAGGAGCTGTCCATGAGAAATCACCAAGAAGGTATGGAAGATTTACAATAAGGTAGCAACAATAGAAACATCTGCTGATGCTTTTCCTGAAAAACGTCACACTAGTTTTGAAAACATACATCTACTTCAAAATACTATCTATTTAAATTCAATATGTATTTGAAATAAATGCTATGTGAACACTAATTAATGAAGACATCCTCCGTTTTTTTGGGGTTTTTTTACTTATTGCAGTATTCTTTATGTCTCATGGAAAATAAGAAAATTATAATGCCATTCCCAAGAACTCTAAGATTATTTCCTGCTGCAATGAAAAGTAATGCCAGAATTTGCCAAATTCTTCTCTGAAGAAACTTCCTGGAAAAATATGCAAATAAATAGGAAATMAAATACCCATCAGCAGCTCCAGTTTGTTAATGTGTATCTCATTGTCCAGGTAGAGCACATATTAAGAGGCAAAGAAAACAAAAACACATAAATAGTTCTATTTAAGCCAAACCAGTATTAAGTCCATAGTAATGTCATTAATGGACCATCTGCCTCCAATGATAAATCATTCTATAGGATTTATGAACCAAAATAAACTTTCTGACCTTCTATTCCTATTTCCAAAAGAATGATAACACAGAAATAGAAATTTCATCAATAACTTTGTAGCTGCTGATATTTTGTTCAAAACGCTACATAACCTCTTATACAAAGGTTTTTGGTTTTTTTAAATGTGGTTTAGAATTCTATATTTTTGAATTGGGAAGCAGTCAATGCTCGTTTTGGATRGACAGAACCACAAATTGTTGCTTTAAATACCATCCTCTTCAAAGTTCATTTTACTGTAAAGGAATTAAATTGGCCTTTGGTAATGCTGATCAGATGGTTTCCATGACCTTTCAACATCTCCTGTTTGGAATTCGGACGAAAAAAGAAAAATTCAAGACTGTAATGAGAACTGGCATATTACAACATTTAATAACCAAGTACAAACCAATGTAAAAAGTTTGATGATAATTAAAACTAAAGTTTTGTTCATTTGCCTGAGTTCAATGGGTTTTTAAGTCAATGTTAAAAATTCTTTGCAAAACATATTTCCCATTAGACCAAGAGAATTCATATTGAACATAATCATATTTATATCTTTGAATAACATCACAAAATTAGATGTTGTAGTCAGAAATTTTTGCTTGTCATCCTCAGTTCTGGGAAATACCTGCTCCTTTCTTAATTACAAACATCAAAGAAACAAGTACTTGCATTTCCCAGGCCAATAAACAAACAATTATTATTTATTTAAATTGTTTAATTTACTGTTATGTAGCTGAAATGAGGCAAAATAGATATTTTATAATCAATGCACATGAAAACATAAAGAAATAAATGGCATAATACTAAAATGTAAATACTTATCTTTCTGGTTTTAAATAGATTATCAGTTGCTCTTCAAAAATTAATCATTGACTTGAAAATTGCATTTAGAGAAAGTGAAGTCATGTGAAAGGGACTCAAGTGCAGCTGAAATTAATGTTTTGCTTTACTTCATGAGTATTCAGAAACCTTGACAGTGTTCAGTGAATTCTATTAATTAAAAAAGTGCATATGGAGAATCCTTGGGGACCTTCCTAATGCAGACCATCAGATGAGTTACTTCAAGATGAGCCACAGGAACTTGAAGCTTGAAAAATGATAGAAACACTGGATCATGAAATGGTCTGCATTGGAAAGGACACTAAAGACCACCTACATCCAACATCCCTGTGGGGACACCTTTCACTGGGCCAGTTGTGAGTGACTGAAATGTTATGGTTAATGGTCTAAACATCGTTATGAAGGATGTTTTCCTGTTATGACGAAACTGTGTTAAGAAGCTGTGACCACCAAAGCTTACCTGTCCCTGAATACACCTCCTTTGGTCTGTGAGTTAAATTACCTAAGGGAACTTCAGATAAGATAAAGGTGACACTGTTGCCCAGTTTTCTCAGGTCTAGGAAGAAATGAACAAGGCTGAGAGTAACGACTGTATCCACAAAGAAAGTCAAACCTAGCAGCTGTCCAGAAAATTAGCTCTGGCTGGGATTAAGGTGGGGAGGAGGAGGGGAGTTTTGGGYGTGTGGTGTAACCTCTTGTCAGAGGCAGTGAAAGGCCATCCTCCCTTAAACAAACTGGCTGTAAAACCCCCCACCCTGGGAGGCCACATACACATGGGACATTCACCTGAGAGGCCACTGAGAAGTCTCATAGACCTCCAAAGTGCCCCCACCCCCCAACTGATTCCTGAGGCCTTGCACCAGCCCTGCAAATGACACAAAGTGATGCAATGGATCCAGAGTCTGCTGCAAGAGACTGTGAAACTTTTCCCCTCCAGGGGAGGTACCTGACCATTCCTACCTGACCCAAACATATATTAATCCATTGAATACATCAAATGTTTTGCAGGACCCTCACCACTGAGGACATCACAAGAGGATCAAGAGGATACCCTTGGGATCCATGGAGTGGTGATATTTTTCTCTTAGTCTCTTTCTCTGTTTCTTTCTTTCTTCCCACCCCCTTTTCCTACTTCTTTCCTTTTTTCTCTCTTTCTCTCTCTACCTCACATTAACTGTTACATAAAAATCTACTTTATTGACTTTGGCATATGGTCTAGTTTGCACCTTAATTCAGGCAGAGGCATCTCTCTAACAATTTTAATAACCGGGTCTGAACACCTTTAATAACACAGGTTACTCAAAGCCCCATCCAACCTGGTCCTCCACACTTCAAGGGATGGAGTATCCACAGCTTTTCTGGGCAACCTGTTCCATTCGTTCACCATCTTCACAATAAATAATTCCTTATTAATATCTACTCTAAACCTACCCTCTTTCAGTTTGAAGCCATTGCCCATTTTCCTGACACTACATGCTCTTGTAGTCTCACTCTGTATTTCCTGTAGGCTTCCTTCAGGATCTGGAAGGCCACAATTAGGTCACCCCAAAGCCTTCTCTTCTCCAGGCTGAATCCCAGTCCCAATTCTCCCAGCCCTTCTTCATAGCAGAAGCGCTCCACCCCTCTAATCAACTTGGTGCCCTCCCTGGGTTTCACTCCAACACATCCATTTCCTTCCTATGCTGGGGATCCCAGAGCTGGACACAGCGCTTCAGCTGGGCTCTCACAAGACCAGAGTAGAATCACCTTCCTACCCTTCTTGCTCTTAGGAGGAGCCCAGGATACAATTGGCTTTCKGGGCTGCGGGTGCACACTACTGGATCATGTCCAATCTCTTACCCACCAGAACCCTCAAGTCCTTCTTGACAGGACTATTTTTTATTTGTTCAGCTCCCATTTGTATTGATACCAGAACATCCTAACCTAAAAATCTATGAAGATTGATAGCGTTAAGATATGAGGGAAATGTATTATGACTATGAATGTCGATATCAAAGTCAATTGAGAAATAGAAGCCCCAGAAATCATACAAACCTAAGTACAAAACATTAGAAAACAAAAAGGATAAGAACAAGTTAATCTGTCACACAGATCATGCTCTTCCACTTCCCTGACAAAATGTTGTGGTTTTAGAATGGTACTCCCCAGCTGAGTTCACCAAGACACCAAACCACACTGGTGTTCACCCGGTTCCCCTTTCCCCCCTCTCCCACTCGTTCACCCCCATCCTTCTCCCAAGAGGACATCTGGAGGCTCTTGTAGATCATGGGCTAAGATAAAAAAACTTTACATTTAGCAAAAAAATAATAAAATGAACAATAACAGCAACAACATTATAACAAAAATGTACAAAAGAGAAAATGTTTTACACGCAGATGCTCATCGAGCCTGACCCAAAGCAATGTGACCGTAGCTGGTGGCACCCTAACCTAACAGCTCATTCTCCACGCTCTCTACTAACCAGAAGCCATCCCCTTCTTCTCAGAAGCCAGAGCTCCTCCCCCTCCCCACCTCCTTGCAATGAGTTAGTTAGTATCCAGTACCATCTTGGTCTGGGCCACGTCTCCTCAGCCACATACCCTCTCAGCTACTGCAAAAAATTAACCCTGTCCTTGGCTGAAACCAGCACACAAAATAATACTGAAATAGGGCTCTGAAAGTCCAACAGGGAATTCATCTGATCCCTCCATAGGAAGTTTCTGATATGAAAAATCATAGTATTGGTCTTTTTGGGATGATTTTATGATGGAATCAGATGAACATTGCTAAAGATATTTTTTAAACGAAAGGGAGAACTGCAGGTATAAAATGTAAGTGAATATTGAAGGTATGTAAGAAACTTCTGAGAAGCTAGGACATTTGCTACATTAATGTAATYTCTTTGTGAAGACACAAATAATGAAGAAAAAAGGCTGCTTGCCAGTATCAGGTGTGTTTTGATAACAAGAAATGGAGTGCAGATACTTTTTTTTACCCATTTTCACAGATCTCTTTGAATATCCATTTTTTTATCACTAGTGTAGTTTTTCCTACAGTTAAACGAAAATGGATTTTTAGCACCCAATAAAACTTTCTCTCATAAATAAATAAATATATGAATAAATAATTAAAAATTTGATATTTCACATAGCATTCTTTCAAAATCTTGGCATCCTTAATTTTTGTCCCAACTGATAAAAGTGTGAACCATAGTAATGGTTGGGGTACCCTGAATACTTATTAAAGAAATTTATATAAACAAGAAAAGAAATCAGAAGACAGTATAGATATTTCTAGGTTGTTTACCTGATATATACTGGAAGTAAATTTCCAAGCCTACCACCCCACTGCCCTGGCAATAAGAACATGTAATTTACCCAGGATTCTTTGACTCTTTCCTATATCAAAATGGGTCAGAAATGTGTCAGGCAAGAGATGCAATACCAGGAAACAAAAAGAGGAGGCAAAAGCACACTAAATTTGTCACGATTTTTGGAAGCTTGCCGTGTTCCACTGCTGCAAGTTACAGCCATCAATGTTTTCCTTTAGTCACTCACATTTAAAGGATAAATCTTATGAAGTTTCCAAAGATGAAAACACTTCTGGCCTAATTTTCTAATGTGCTGACACTCAGAGCTGCCTGTGAAATCAGTGCAGGTTTTGAGTGCTCAGATTTTTGAAAATCAGGCCACTTATTTTTAATTAAAAGACACATAAAGGAAAGTGGAGAAAGAAGACATGTATAACTCTGTCTAGGCAGTTGGAGTTTTTTGACCTCTGCTTCTTACACTCCTCATAATTGTCATGCTGTTACCCTGTGCTCTCCTCTTCTGTTTCTTGTGTCCACCCAGTTTTACAGTTTTAGTTCATAACTTTTTGAGGAAACATAAATATTTTAATGGCAAGGGAATACAGGTTGTAGCACAAACAGCCTTTGAAGTCTTGATAAATACTTTAATTATTTCCATAACATTAATTAGTAACAGTAATAATCAGACAAAGACTTCACCACTTCAAAATCTGAAGCCATTTCCACAGGTACTGAACAAAAATAAAAAGGTGATCTGCACAGATTTAACAGACAAAAAGTTTATCTGTGACAATACACAGCACAGACTGTTATCCAGTGATCTTTGTGTCCCAGCAGYTGAACTGTATGACTTGGTATAAGTTGCCGTTGCTGGAATGAACTTTTTAAAAGCAGTAGACTTCACAGATGATATGATTCTAGACTGTCTCTGTGTTTGCATGCATCCTTTTTATTTACTACACAGCTACTATTTATATATATGTACATAGATACTTGTTTTGTGAAAAAAAATGCTGGATATAGTTTTCAAATTGCCTCTCTCGCTTTCATTGATTGCCTCTTGACACAATTGCATTTTATTATTCCTTAGATAGGTATGACAAACATGGAAGTATTTTTATGTAATTTATCTTCCATTTCACATTCACAGGCGAAATATCCTGTAAACAGAAAATTGTGTTGTGAACTCCTTCCCTCAGGTTTTGGCACCTACTTTCTAAATTTTGCGTATTTGGCTCKCACATTTCTCATTCTGTATCTAGAAGTCACTCGCTATATATAGGGCCTTAGATCTTACTGCAATTTTTTCTGTTTGTGAAGTTAATAAAAACTGTTGGGTTGACAGGTATATCTGACACTACATTATAATTTACAATGAAGTAGTGTGGTTGTATACACTCACAGAGTCTTTCCAGGTAAAACAGACTGAAAGGCCTGAAGTCATGTAATTACAGTCAACAGATAATTTGAAAGTCATGAAAAATTTAGACRAGAGAGAAATAAAATTGAAGGGAAAAAAAGAGGTTGAAAGAAGTCTAAGAAAAGCCTGAGGCATCTGAAGACAGTCATTACTGATGCAAGACAAGGGATATACTAAAGATAGGTAATGTCAAGAGGGAACTATAATGAGCCAGAGTTAAAGCATGGCTGCCTGCCTACTGACAGACAAATAAACTACTGTAGACCTGCTTAAGCCTTTTATTTTGCTGATGGTTATCTTCTGCAGAAACAAAAGATTCCTCCTATATACACAGCTGATAAGGTGGGCCGTTCTTTGGAAAAATTCTAGGAGCAAACGTCATTAGTTCTAAATGGTTCTTTTAGGAAATGAGAAGAAAAAGATAAGCTGAAGGGAAAATTCCCAATGCATAATGATTTTTAGTAAGCACAGATATTTCTTCCATCTGGAATCACCAGCACAGGGAGTTAAAGCATATCTGTCAGCTTAAACATTCATCTTTAAACAAAGAACCCATGGATGAACRAGTGAGAGGAATTAATTGCGTTACTTGTTCAAAAGAACTTACATTTATCTGAGAATTCAGAGATTCAGTCTAATATTTGACTTCTTGCTCAAGAATTATTTCTAAGTTCTATTAAAGACATTATTTTTTTTTCTATTATCCCACTCATTATTACACCTTGAAAAAATATAGTGCTTATTTTTAAACTGTTTCACTGTGACTCTGAGAATCTCCTTGATACACAAAGCTGCTATTTGAGCTATAGAGCAGTGATTGGTGAAATCTGTTCCTATAAATGCCACGTGTCTTAATTTATTTTAAAAGATTTCTGAATACAACAGCAACAGGTTCTGAAGGAGAAACAACAACATAACAACATTAATAACATAGATTTAAAAAATAACATTGTATGCATCTCATTTTGGTATTCATCTGCATGAAAAGAGCTTGCATATACATAAGATTAATATATTTTTATTTTTCAATACATAAAATCAATTAGTGTGATTAGATTTCACATTTTCATAGATGAGAAAAATTAATTTAGAATCTAGAACTAGAAAAGTAAGTATAAAAATATACTTATTAGTCAGGAATTTAAGAGTCTAAATTTMTTTTTTGCATATTCTAATTCTCAACTGATTAGTTTTCACCTCAAAATTCTCCCTAGTAGGTTCCTTTCAAAATAGATAGATAGATAMACAGACAGATACATRCATACATTTACATACATTAGTACATATTAGATTTTTTTAGCTGCATAAACATGGAACCTGTATAGATTGGTCATTTATGTCTGTTTCCAAGGTAAAATGATAGAAACACTAAAATGCCACTAAATTGAGACTTTATTTTTAGACATGTTGCCCATGATCAAAAGAGGTAGATGGAAGGAAAAAGGATCAGGCAAATATTCACATTTTTAGGGTTGYTAATCCATGCATTTCCTGGAAGGGACCCTCCTGTGTCATGTAAGCTTCTTGGTTTGCAGGTCAGACCTACGCAAAAGCAAAAAGTCCAGATACATTAAAACTTATATATGTATTACAATTACTGAGAAAGCTATTCATAGCTGTTTTAATTGTTGTTTGCTCTGACAAGGCCAGTAAAGATGGCATTGACTGTGTTAAATCTACAAAAGGGTAAACTGCTGTTTTACCAGCAGCAGAATGTAACTCAGAATGTAGCTTCATATAAAGAATGGACTTACATTTTTTTTTAATATCTGTAGTGAATTATACTATTTAAACAATTCCAGGCTGCTCTAGCCATCCTACTGCCGAGAGTACTTAAGTCAACAAAATGAACTGTCTTACTGATACTGTTTGTTGAAATATTAATTCAAATTTCAGATGAAAAAATAAGATCTTTAGAAAGTAGCCCTGTTGTCTATCAAAGTTTACATAGTACTGTAMTCCAGCACAAACTAGAGCATGCACATATACAATAAATAAAGATTAAAAAACAATCAAGCTAGAAATAACACTTGAAATGTCTCCGTTTTCATGTCTTAAGTAGCATTGTTTAAACTGATATTTCTTTTGAAAATAGTTTTTCCCTTTTTCAAAATGTTTTAATTTTTTTTATTTGCACATGTCCAGTCTTTGACTCAAAAGAAGCCAAGCAGATATAAGTGTGACAAAAAGACTGAAAATGTTAAACTTTGCTTTGCTCAGCTTGGATTACGGAACCAGTGGGCACTAAGTGCTTGGCAGGGAGATGCTGTGCCATTCCCTGTATGTATGCTGATAATCAAAGCTTTGTATGAAGTGAATGCCACTTCAGTTTTATGAGCTTTTTATGTGACATGGCATATCAAATCTGCCAAGCAGAGGACCATCTGGAAACAGGTCATCAGAATGGATTCTGACACCCTCTTACAGGCAAGAGTGAAGGCAAAGAACAGAATGGTGAGGGGGGAACCACCGCACCCCCAAGATCCCTGGCCGTAGACAAACAGAGATTAAGTAAAATRAATTCAATATCATTCTGGAATATTACTTAATAAGAGAACAGATTTACCCAACTGAATTTAAAAGCTTGTTTTAAAATGTACATGTTTATGGTAAAGCTGCTCTTTTCCTTCCTTTTTTCTTTCAGTTACAAAAGCACAAATCTTCCTGGGCATAACAGAAGTGTTATTCTTTTTTCCTCTTCTTTTTCTCCATCTAGGGAAATAAAAGTGTTTTTTAAAAGCTTCACTGCCTGATGTTCAACACACATTGTAGAAACCCTAACAGGCAGATTTTTGATAAGGGTTCTGCAGCCATTAGGCTACTGTAGTTCAGCTGAGAAGATATTACACAATCATATATCACTGCACAAGCAAACCGGTGCTCTAAATGTCATTCAGTTATTAAAATACACAGGCCCTGAGAGTTTGACCAAAATAAAGACCTATGAAGAGTGGTATTTTCCYTTGTTTCCTGGACTCTTAAGGCAAATTTATCACTCATATAGACATTCTTATCCAAAGTGGATTATAAAGGAAAAGTCTTGCTGCAAGAACTGAATGGTTAAAATACTCCTTCAGTTTCAAGTCTTTGGGAACTGAAAACATGCTTTGTACTTTATATGACAGACAAATGTACGTAGAACCTCACTGAAGACAGTCACAGTCTCAAAACCTGAGCAAAACAGACCACATAGTATTTAATGTTACACCACAATTCTTCAAATAAATCAATTTAAGAAAACATTTCCACCAGTTCTTTGTTGAACTGAAATCACTCAGGTGGACATGATTATAGTTCCATTCTTAAGACTCAGTCTCAGAGACTATTATAAATCTCATTCTCTCTCTCTCTCTCTGTCCCTTATTTGTTTTCTTCCTGMTTATTTTTGAACACTGCTTGGAAAACAAGTGCTTTTGAGCTCTAGAGACACTTGAGTGAGTTTCAAGGTAGAAATGTYGGAGAATGGCAAGAGAAGAAGTAAGGATTGCTGCTGATTGGCCTAGCAATAAATGGAAAATAAGTACTTTTAATTATCTGAAACTAGTTATTCCGGAAAGGAAAAGCTCTAGACCCAGTTCTTTTTTATTTTCCTATCAAAAAGCTGATATTTTAAAATTAAAATCATATCTCTAGGAAATCCAAGACCTTCTYTTTTTTTCTAATGCAATTCAGGTTTCTTCTTCAAGCTGATGGTGTTAGTGTGATTTATGTGGATATACTAGTGCTGAAAAGTACCGAGAGTGTTATGTTATATGCTGGTAACTCCAGGAATGTTTTCTTTCATCTAATAGCATACTGAATGCATTTTATTGKCTTTCCTTACAGACTTTGTTGGATATTATAACTAATAATTTAAATTTTTGAAAACAGTGACAAAACTCACTCATCTTTAATAATGACTAAGGACAGGAGGAAGTAGAAATTTTTACTTCAGTCCTTCTATACAGGCAGATTGTAAAGGCCAAGTGTCAGAATAATTATATAAAATATTGAGGTGAAAAATCCAGGGGAAATAACTTATTCGGGCATTTTCCTCAGGTATCCTTGGAGAAATACTATTTTGAAGTACAAAAAAGCCAGTGCTGAGAAGCTCCTTGGTAAGGATAAGAAGACAGAAAGAAGAAGACAGAAACTCCACTACACAGACCGAACAGAATTCCAAAATAATTAACAGATCTATTCCTTTCTCTATTCCTTTAACTCAATCCAGTCCAACAAAACTGTTAGAACAGTTCATTAGGATATGAGAGACTGAGATTTCATCTCTAGTTTAGTTAATAAAATAATGGTTAATCCAGGGTGATCAAAATGATCTCTAAAGGGCCATTTGCTAATTTGTTAATTAGTTTCTCTTTGTAAAATGTATTCTTGATAAATGTTTAATTGCTATATTCTCATAAAAGTACAAGAGTTAGTAAATAATTTTTTTTTCCAAATAGGGAACAAGGGGACAGGAGGTGAAATCTCAAGTGGGATTCTTTTATTTTACACACCTCATCCTCCTCTATAGAACCGAAGATTAATGGATGACATGCTGCTATTTTCTACTTCGAAATACAGCAATATAGGATTTAATCTTTTTGTTGCCATGACACCGACCAAAAATGGGTCAGATGTGGTGTTAAGGAAAGATTTTAACTGAATTTTTTAATAAATCCATAAGGCCTCTTTTATGATGTCTGTACATTTTAGTTTATTTATAATACGTACATATAGATCTACATATTCTGATCTATTTATCCCATAAATTTATTTTTGATACAGATAACAAAACTAATCTTTCTTTTGTAGATGGCAAACCAAAAAAATAAATAAATAGCTCCTCAGGGTAGAGATGGAGAGACGTTACTGCAGAATATCAGCTACTAGCTAATACCATGGTCTAGATGATCAGCAACGCCTTAGTGTTCAGCACGAAAGATCTTTGTTCCATACTCAAAAAAAAAAGCAATTTTGGCATTTATTTGAAGAAGTGGGCTACCGGATCATTAGTGCTATGTTCCTTAAAGAGCAGATAACTCTTGCAAGAGGCAAGAGGCAAGATAAAAAGGCAGAGTGGCTTGAACAGAAGAAGAKAGAGTTACGCATTGAAAATTAATCTCTGGAATCTTTAAGTTATGGATTGCAGTAAAGAAGTCAGTGAATGGATTTAAAAAGTGTGCTGGATTATTTAGACTGATTTATGTAGGAAAATTCCTCTGGGTGAATAAAGATAATATATAATAAGTTTGAAGAGAGACACAGTGGAGAAGGTCTATTTGCAGTAAATATGGAGCCYGAAAAGAGCATAAAGAAATCAAAGGAGGGCAGAGAAAAAAGACAAGACCTTTTAGAAAAACCATGTGTGCAAAGGGAGGGGAAAAAAAGAGGAAAAACTGGATTTGGACCAATGAGCTGAAACACTCTTCTTAACAGCAAAAAAGAAGGTGTCCCAAACAAATGCTAGTGAGGAAGATAAGTGCCCTAATGTCTGACTTRTGAAGTGCTGAATGGTTCTGTGTAGGTTCTCCTATATTTACATAGAAAATAAGCTTATTAWTAAATTCCAGTGGCTTTGTTTAGAATTCTGTCATGTAATACCTTGCTATATAATTCACCAGGCAGAAAAATTAAGTACTGACATCTTAGCGAAAGTAATATTCTGTTAAGGAATAAACGCAGAGATTGCTAGGCACTTCTAGGTGCCCCTTCCTATGCTGTTTATTTGATGGTGTAAAAGTGTGGAGAGCCTGGACTCCATCTTAACTAAAATCAGTCCACTGCTAAGTTTTTGCTTATGTGGCTTTTTAATCTCCGTGCTAATGTAATAGACCAAAAAGTTATAAATGAACTGATTATCTTGCTCCTYTTCTGTGGAACTTCTTCCCAAAGAGATGGCTAGAATATTTTATTATTTACTAGAAACAAATTTTAAAATTTGCATAGGGAGCTATTGAAATTAGAGTGTTAGAAGATGCTAAATGGTAACCAGGTAACAGTGAAAGAAAAGTAATCGACTCTCTATAGCATTTAATCTGAAGCAGCAAAAGAAAAATTACTGGTGCAAACTTGGTGAAAGAAAACTTCACTTCTGATAAAAACTCAACGGTAGAATTCCAAAATGCCAATTAACACCTCCTATTAACTGAAAATTTTGTTTTGACAAAAACAAAAGGGCAAGTAATGTTAAAGGGCAAGTAATATMCTTAATTTATATCACATCATGCCTTTGCATTTTTATTTATGTCAAAGGTAAATGTATTTTGACAACAGACATAATTTGTCTTAAATGAAGCGAGAAGCTACGGCAAGCAGACTGGGATAATCCCTTATGTACAGTGCCACTGTATTTTGAAGCATTTAATTATGAGTTTTCAGTAAATAAKCCTTTAACAAGGTCAAAATTTTGACTCATTAAAACCATATTTTGATTCTGCATTTATCTGAGTGCACAAAATTGTTGTCTTCAACACTGAGGTAAATCATGTTTTCACTCCTCAAATTTAATGCTCAAGATTGAAAGACATAAAAATTGGATACAGTTTTTTTTTCCCACATGAAGCATGTAGGTGTGCGGGAAAGATGGGGAAGGTGAAGAAATTTGACAAAAGTTGGTAACATAAGTTGCTGCAGCCTGAAGCTGAAGTAACGAATCTCATGGTGACTTATGTGAGGTTTGTTATTCTGTCTTGCCTAGCAAGTCATAAAAAAATCATACCTTAACTATTCTAGCCAGCTGCCACATTTATGAGTAAGGTCTTATTCTACAAAACTACAGATGGGCAGGTATAGAGATATCTATTTCTGTACAGCAGACAGTAAATATTTATTCACAGCTAGTAGGTCAATTCCAATTACCTGCAAAAAAATAAATCCACTTCAGCCATTTCTTTGGCCAAGGAAAAAAAATAAAAAAGAAGGAAAACATACCAAAACAAAGAAAGAATAAATGATATTGAGAAAAAATTAAAAAGCAGGAAGACAAAAGTCTTAGTGCATTATGTCACGCCTTATCCTGTAAGGCATTTGGTGAGTTAATTGACTGCTATTTGGTCTAAAATTTACATTTCAATTACATKAATTCAAGTAGTGCACATAATCCAGAAAGGCAAAACAAAGAAAAAGAAATACAAAACTGAGTTAGTATTGCATTTTCTAAGACCATAAATTTTGTATTAAGTGATTATTAATTGTTTGCAAAGTCTTGCAAAGTATAATGCCATACAAGCASTAATTACTAAAAATTACCATGTTTAATAATCCTGAATTTTTTAGCACTAGAGGCCACTTAAACAGCAATTAAGAGCAGGAAACTGTCAAAAGATATTTTTGTACATCTTGTATAGGATATCGATATGCAAAAGGAAAATGAGGAGGACTGGAAATGTTAGCCTGAGTGTTCCTTGTAATGTTTCCTGATTTTAGTTTCTGTTCACGACACAGTGTAGAGCACATTCCTGCTACTATTTCATTTTATCTAAAGACATTAAGATGTAGAGATTCCCCTGGAGTCTGTGGTGAAGACCATGGTGAGGCAGAYRTCCCTTTGCAACCCATGATGGTCCATGGTGGAGCAGAGATCYACCTGCAGCCCATGGAGAAACCTAAATATCAGGATATCTAGTTAAAAAATTGTGAATGTTTTTTGTGTGCTGAAGATGTTTTTCATACATTACAAGTTAGGCAAATATTAGGTATAATCAGATAGGATCCATAACATGGGTGTGAGATGCACTCCTCCTCAAAAAGAGTGTACATACTGCAAAATTGGACTCYTGTTTGATGTAGCTGGCTTTCCTATTAAACCTATTTCAGAAATTGCTTCTGCTCACAAGGCAGGAAGACCTATGCCATAAGGATGTCTGTCCCATTTTGAATAAAATGGATTGTGACTTGCATTTTCTGCTGAACTCAGTGTTGTCAATATATGTTAGCTTTGCTCTGAGCATGCCTAATGAACAGTGCCCATGAGAGAACACAGTGCTAACAATGCCTAAACCATGAGCCTCTAATAACTCTATGAAGACAACAGTTACATCAATTGGTGCAGCATGTTTTTTTGCTGATGCAGAGCTTTGACACCTAACAAGATTGCTTCTTAGGAGCAGCTGACCTGCTTAGCGCCATGGGAGATTGTAGATAACTCTGTTCTGCCCAGAGAATTGAGCTGCTGAGTTTGCATCTTAATCTGTGCATTTGTCTCTTCCACARAGAGTCCTAACAAAGAACTAGTGGCATCTCTATGCAAAATTCCATACTGGGTAAAGGATGAACTCTTACTATACCCCAAGGAGTTTCAGAAAGCATTAGATATCTCAAGCCTGTGATAATTKACTATCCACAGCCATAAACAGACACCACTTTATCCCTGAGGTCCTCCTAAAGTTACACATTTAAATTCCATTTCCAGAGCCTTGATTCAAAATTAAGTATTTAAACATTTATTCTCTACTCTTCTAAAAAAGTAGAAGGGGACTAAATTCAGTGGGTCAATWATTAATATCAAATTTTTCATTCAGTTCCTTCTGAGACCTGATTGAGAAATTGTCCACAACAGTTTTGTTACTGCCTGAATTCCTGTCCAAGATTTTTTTATTGTCTAAATTGCAGGGGATGATGGACCCRACGTGGCTCTGTACAGCTTCTGAGTAGGGAAGGAAGTTAAAGAGAATTTTGTATGGTATACAAGTTATCCAGCTGGGTGATTTTTCAGTTTGCCTGATCTAATTACCTTTATTACCATCTCCTCTGCAAAAAAAGAGTTCAGCTTGTCTTTTTGTGGATTCAAGGACGCAGGCACTTGATGGCTGCATGGAATACCTTCATTTCAGGGTTTGAAACATGAATTTATYGAGAGTCACGCAGACACCACAACTATCTGATTGTGGGTTTTGGAGTGATTAGTATGGATTTGCWGCAAACTGCTTCTGATGAGAAAGATGAAGGTGCATATTTACTTCTCTCAGTCTCTGTCTCCATCTCAGTCTCTGTGTACAACAGGACTTTTTTCCCCTTTTTCCCTAGTGCATCATAYCTCTGCTTGGTGTATCTAATTGATTTTTCTATTTCAGAGGATTGGAGCTTTGCCAGTCTTGTAAGGTCTGCCTGAAGCTTTTTACAGACTTATGCTTCCTGCTCCCTTTGCTTTCCTTGTGAATCTCTTCCTATTGTCGGATTTTCYGTATTTAAGTAGTTTTTTATTTAATTTTTGTCTTGTTTAAGCAGGAGATGAAAGGAACCGCTTCCTTCTGGTTGCTGCTTTGGTAGGCTTTCCAGGATAGGAAGGTGAATCTCCAGTCTTTCTTARAGCAAGAGATAAAGACAAGATCAAGGGCCTGCTCTGCTTATGTTACAGGGAAGTCACARGCAATTAAAGGGAAGTTGAAGATGTATTAATGTGTGACAGAAAGAAATCAAAAAACATTTAAAGCAGTTTATAATAATGTTACTGTAATGAGATTATAGGTTTTTACACAAAACCTGGCTTATGCCCTATATAAGAACAAGGCAATCTTGAAGCCTTGATAAGATGCCTTAGCAGGGGGAAGGCTGCTGTGGTTACTAAGGGTGCAAAGAAAGGGGTTCTTGGTGTTTTCCTTCTATAAATCCCTGCTGGTGTTTTCAGAAGGGCTGTGTTCTAACATGTATAATGTATCTCTTCCTAGGACCACTGCATGTTTTGATTACTGTACAGAAGGAAAGGAAAGGTGAACAGATGAAAGGAAAAAAAATCAGAAATTGTTTTTCTTTTCCTCCCAGGTATTCCAGACAAAAAAGAGGGCTTAAGTGCATCCATGTTCATCCAGGAGTTTCAACAACCTCGTAATCTTAGCTGAATCTTTACGCAGATGTTAAAAACAGTTGAAATCAACTTAATCTGAGGTCACAGGAGATGTGAAGAAAGCTTTCCTCCAATTAAATTGCATTTTAACTTTATTTGACCAAATCCATAGTTTGGTACTAAAAGTGTTATTTTAAATCTTATAGATATGCTTAATAATGGAAGCCTAGAGAATTTACATTGTGCTAGTCACRATTTTTTTTCTTGAACATAGATAAGGTAAAAATAAATATGAAGCTAAAGTATATGTGCATAAAAGCTTTGCAGCATGGAATGTGATTTAACAGGTTACTGGAAATGAAATTAAGATATTAACTGATCAGAAATTAATATTATAAGAAGCTGCAAAAGTGAGGGACTTTTGTATTATTTACAAAATAGGTTGTAGTTTCATGAGTCGTTAAGTTCATTTTAGAATGTATTCAGTCATGGCATCAGGTTATTTGATCAAAGCCCTGATGCAAAAGCAAAATGAGTAAAAGCATTCTCTCAGTCAAAACYGATCTAAACTTTCTAAAGGGCTGACTTGTTCAACATGTTTTTCATTATGAACTTATCATCTATAACTAGAATCTGGCATGCCACAGGCCTTTTGCATCATAACTTCCTTGTCTTTCATCAAAAATCCAGTCCTCTAATGTCAACAAGAAGTTGCTGCCCTCATTTGGGAGAACATATCTCTTCTGTAAATTCATTCACTTAGGTTCAATTCCTTCTTTTTGTAGCAGAAAGATTTTTCTTCCCTAAGCTGTCTTGATGCCTGCTGCTTCAGAGCTCAAGAAATATGTGTCTCTATAACCAAAAGAGAAAATACTATTTTTGATTTCCCAGTATAGACAGCCAAAATCAGCCAGAAGAGAACTTGTCCACTTAATGATTTGTCCACCCTTATAATTCCAGCTAGATTCAAGTGTTAGATCTCCACAGGTACTGGAAGAAAACTTCATTAAAGAGAAAAACTTCTGAAAGTTTGAAGAATGAGATAATATATTATGTCACATTTATACTCTGTTACTAGAATACAGATATGCTGAATCTGGACTGCTACTGTGAACAGACTGGGAGCAGCCCTTGGGAGAAAGACTTGGGGGTGCTGGYAGATGAGAGGCTGGACATGACCCAGCAATGTGCACTCATAAAAAAAAATAGCAAACAGCATTAGCACTGACTTTAATCAGAACTTCTTCAAGTACTGCTTCTTTGCAAAACAAAGGGGAGCAAATGGCTAAAACCTGGGAGCAAGAATTCTGTTACTGAAATAACAGCCTCAACCAGAGTCTGTTGCCACACATTTGTGGTCCAGATTGTATTTTGTTGATATTTAAGGGGAAAAAAATTTTGCACAAGTCTTGATTTTTGACTGGTTTCTGGACTGTTTGCAGGTCTTTTCAAGCCTAGCACCGTGTCCCCTCTCCTCCTGCAGTCTGGTTCACTCCTGGTTCCCWTGCTGGAAGCGAGAGTGACCCTGATCAAAACACACCCATTTTAGATATAAATAACTCTTCTCCATCAATAACCTCAGAGAGAGTGTATGCTTCCATATCTACAGGCATAAGCATCAAGCAGTACATCGAACAGCCAAATACAGCACCCAAARACCCTTCTCCTGAGCCTCTGAGACAACAAAAAAACCAAGCTCAAGGGGCGTGGAAGATAAGGAAAAATAGTGTAACCACAGATGTTCATCACGGAAAATGTTCCTCCGCTACTTCATAARTTTATAAGACTCTTTCTTCTATATTTCTGAATTTCATGTAAATATATATACCAATGTTCAATACTCAAACACATGCAATTCATCAAAAAAACACCACAAAAAAACCAACCATAGCTTCTTTTATAGCTATTTCTTGCAAGTGTTTAAGAATGCTTTCAGTTTTCAAAATCCTGTTACATTCTTACAGCACAACTGTCTCCTTTTTATAAGAGTAGTTATAAGATCCAAGTAATTTTGTCTTAAGAATAACGCGTCTTTAAAGCCATTGAGAAGCAGAGATGCGAAAGCCTCTAACAGCCTTACTAAAGGATGTGCAGCACTCGTGTAACTAAATACAATTTTGTCTCTCTATGTACTTTAGACATAACAAATCCATGAAATTGAAATTTGCAAATACTCAGTCCTTACTAAATCCTGCAGCCTATCACAATTTAATTTTTTCTTGTAGATGTATTCTATTTACAGGTTATTCTCCAAGAAACGACTTCTGAGGAACCCCTGCTCACCCATTCAGCCACTTCAAAATCTTATTCCCCCTCAGCAAATAAAGGGTTCCATGGCCAAAACACCTTGTGGCTTGGGAAGACTGMTATGCTAGCACCTGACATTAACATAATTCATGACCAAAAACATTAAGCATAGCAGATTTCTCCATCAGTTTAAATCTGACTGCATAAACAATGTTGAYTTTAGAGGTAGAAAAAGAAAATAGCAGCCTCTGTACTGGCCCCTGGGGTTGCTGCTATAAAAACKTAAAAAATGCTAAGAGAACTCAAAGTGCTAGCTAAGTAAGCAAATGTAATAATGTCACATCCTAGAAACCGAGTGAGCTGCTAACAAATCCTAATAACACCAAGCATGTAACACTAGAAAACTGAGCAGCAATAGACTTTTCACTGCTTGCCCATAAGACAGCTACCAAGACTTTGAAAGGATGTACTGCTTCAACMTTTCTTCAGACTCAACATCTATCCACATAAACATCTAGAGGCTGAAGGAGCAAGTAAGGGACTTAGAAGTTGAGAAGAACTCAGTTTACATCAATGAACTTTTTGGACAAGGGCGTTGACAGGATGAGTTTCATCATTTTTTAAAGAAATTCTTCGGGTTGTAATAATTGTTTTTACTTATGTTTTCACTTATGTTTTCCTGTTAAGTGTTTGCAGAGGTCCATTGGGGAAGCCTTCCATAGTGAGATAAAACATGAGAGTTGTGGAATCCTCTATATCCTCCCCCTCAGGGAAATCCCCAGGGTCTTGCCTTGGAAGAATATATTATAGAGTTTTCCCCACCTAGGCTGATAGAGAGGACTCAACCCATGGTGCTCTGCAGCACTACTGCCAATCTACATTAGAGGGCTTCCCCCATGGGGCAGTTGACMCTGCCCATCCCAATTATTCATCCCTCATTTCCCCCTTTGTGTCCTTTACCCTGCCCTTTGCCCTCCCCTGTGCCCTCAGGTCATTGGTCACTGACGCCATACTTAAGTCTGAGCACAGCACATGGTTTTGTCTTTGTCTTTGATCCCTTCCGCATGCTTTGGAATAAATTTTTGCTGGAATACATCATACAAAGACCCTTCCTGTCCTCGGCTGAGCTGTCTGTGGCGCGTGTGTGTGCATGGACTTGAAATGGCCTTACTCTGAGCAGCTTGTGAAGGAGACACTTCAAAGAGCTTTGCAGCATTTCAACCACCCTGTCACACTGCATAAAACCTTGTCTTTGAGTTATATTAAAGCTACACCTCCACAAATTTATAATGAAACCTGCTTTTTGCCAGTATCTTTGATGGTGGTTCTTTAAGCTGTGCAACCATTCTCTTGTGACAGACACCAGGTGTAATWGTCAGGGCACTTAGATGGCCCTAGATAAGATTTGAGGAGCAACCAAATAAAACTTTGGAGATTTTGAGCAGTCCCAAAAGCTGAATTCCTCTGAATTCCTTCCCATAACTTTGGGTTGCTCTACACAGCTGTTTTATTTCCCAGTGCACTTTTCTCGCTGACATTACATCTGGTACTGTGCCTTAGGTTTGATGGCTATTCTAACCTAGTTGGTGGCTATTCTAACCTGTCTAGTGTATACATGCCATCAAAGAATGAGCAGAGTAGGCCACAGCAAACARACAARMAAAAAAAAGCAGGCTATTTGATCAAAGCGCTGCTGCCAAAGCAAAAAGGGTAAAAGCATTTTACCTATATAACTCAATTAGGGGAAAAAAACTTTATTCTGAAAACCTAAGTCTTATGACTCAMTTATTAAGTAATCCTACATGAACAAATTTTCAGTATCACCTGAAGAAGAGGCTCTCCAGCAGACCTGTCTGSAGCTCCAGCTGCATGAATTGCCAGGGCAGGTTTTAGAGACACTACTCTTCTCTTTTGTTTTGTTCCTGTTTGGTTTTGTGGTTTGTTTTTGTTTTGKTTTTTAACATTGCCTGCATATGTTATCTGGAGAARTGTAGAGTGAATAATTTGGATAATTTATATAAACTCGATTTACTTCTATATAGAATAAGAATAAAGTGGATTAAAAAGACAGGCTACTCAGTCTGAGAGGGCCAAGGAAGCCTTTTTCCCTGCTGAAATTTGAAGATATGGCCATCGTATTCTATTCACATCATTGAATTTGAATGGAAATTGCCATGTTGCTCACCTGTATTTAAAGTTAAACTTATCCTCACTTCATGAACTCATCAGAAATTCCTATGCCTGTCAGTTTGAATGATACTATTTTCTATTAAAACTTCTCTGCTAGTCTCTAATCTGCCATTATATTGTATTTAACTCTCTATAACTYTCTTTCATTTGCTTTCATAGTAGTGATGTATTTTCTTTACTGTATTCAGATTTCCRTTTGTATCTGAAAAACAAAATTATTTCATGGTTTGTTTTTTTTCTGATGTGGCTCACTTGACTGATTCTAAATTTCTCATCAGCATACACATTATCCTGGTGTGTAGTTAAGTTTTTCATAAAGTATGTATTTCTGCATTCTGCTAACAACGAACTGAGAAAAGCATCACTTTCTTCCCCAGCCTCTCACTGTTTGTCTTTGCAGATATTGTTCCTTCCTTATTAACTGAAATGAATCTAGGGTACTCTAATTACTACAGTCAATTTATATCACATGATTTAATCATGAGAAGAGAACCTGCATAATGATTTACTTCTGTGTAACTCCACATGTATYGACTGGTGTCAGAAGAAAAGATTCTCCTTACTATTTTTCTCTATCGTTTTTCTCATATTACCTCACAGACAGTGAGATAATAAAGARACATCTATAAAACAGTGCTGTTGGATGCAATCCCAACATGTGAGATTAGTGCCATAGTATAAGGGGGAAAAAAAACCAAAGAAAATGACCCCGAACAATTAGACTTAATTCTAAACAGCAGAAGGCTGAGTTGAAAACAGAACTTCAAGATGATGTTTCATATAACAATGGACTGTCACAAAAATCCATTTCTGCRTGGAACTTTACATGCAAATGTTAGAGACACAAACAGATTTGTCTTTGCTGAGCTCAGCTATTTCTAAGAAATATTAAAGTCAGCAGAATACAAAATAGACACTTGAAAGTACCTATTACTTATAAATATATTTTTCYATGGAAATAGAATTGTTTTGTTCAAATGTTGCTAATGTCAATAACCATTAAACTGGACTTTAAAAATATTATTTACAATTTGCACCTAGCAGAATAAACAATACTATTTATTTATAGGAGAAGGATGGATAATAAAMCAGTGCTAATTCTGGTGAACTGTGCCCATTTTTATTATTCAGTTAATTCATCATAGTTGATTCAGTTAATTTTCATCATAGTTGATAGTATGGYGCTGGGGTTTTGATTTGTGCTGGTATCAATATTATTAACATAGAGATGTTTTAGGTATTGCTAAATAGGATTTACACAGAGCCAAGGTTTTTTCCTTACCCCACCTCCACCAGAAAGTAGACTGGGAATCTGCAGGGATCTGGGAAGTGACACAGCTGGGACAGTTGACCCCAGCTGACCAAAGGGGTATGACATACCATAGGGCATCATGCTCAGCACATAAAGATGGGAGAAAAAKAAGGGGACATTCAGAGTGATGGTATTTTGTCTTCCTGAGTCACTGGTAATGAGTTATAAAGGTCTGCTTTCCTGGACGTGGCTGAGCACCTTGCCTGCCCATGGGAAGTGGTGAAATAATTCCTGGTTTAAATTCRCATTTGTGCTCAGCTTTTGCTTTATCTACTATACTGTCCTTATATCAAYACAATATCAGTATTTTCCCACTTTTACTCTTCCAATTCTCTTCCCCATTCCAATGTGGTGGGAGGGTAGCGGGGAGTAAGTGAGAGGCTATGAGCTTAGTTGTYAGCTGGGGTTAAACARCAACAAAATCTTGTTCAAGTTTATAAGAAAGCTATTAGGTGAAAAAATGAATCTAATTCTTACTTCACACTCAGTGTATCTGTGAAAAAATTCTTSTGGGTTGATGGCTTTACAAAAAATGATAAAAAAATKAACTGAATCTCYTTTTCCAGTAGTTACACTGTTATAATACCTAGCCCTGAACATTTTACTCACATTAGCATGAATTTATATTAATAGTATTATRWTTARTTGCATATAATATATTATGTATTATACATATTATGTATCTATTATATGTAATTATTATACTATATACTGTTTTTTATCCCTTTCTTATTGTCTTATTATGCATTGATTTACTTGATATTAGGTTGATGTCACYATAATAAAGTCTACAAAACTCAATGGACATTGCCCCATAATTATTTAATAAATACTTTCACTACAGCTTAACTAACTATSATTTGWTCTTCTATTTTAATATTAAAAGAAGCAATCTCAGTGGCTTTCAAGCAATATTCCTTAATGCTTTCCTACCGAGTCACATGTGAGACACAAACAYTCAGGCAGGTAGACTTGTCACAGAGGAGCTTCATGGAGCCCCATTGCATTCTGAATTCTGTCTGCTTTTTGGAAAATTTCACTGCTCCTTTTAGGACAAAATGTTCCTCAAAAGACTGTGCTTCTCCTGAYGGGAGCAGCTTCATATTGTGTATGAGTTAGGCAAGGTAAATAAGGCACCTTGAATTCAGCTCTGACAGCCAAGAACTTGTGTCATATGGCAGTCAAGGTAGAATTAAAAAATAGTGTCAAGAATAATTTACATATTGTAATGAAATTCAAATTGAAAAATAGTTGTAATAATCAAATCCCAAGGTTCCATGATTGATGTGTGTCAGAAAAGGGAACAAACTTTATTTTTCCAGAGGGAAAAAAATATTTAAACCAAAAAATGGCCCAAAGAAATCTCATTTTTCARAAAAATTAGACTAAAACATAAGGCTTTACATAAATAAGTAACTAATATAAATAAATTAGCAATATGTAAATGAAATTCTGGATTTCTCTTTATGTCTTTTGACGGTATGCCTTAAGACAAATCCAAAGTCAGGCTTCTGGCTAGATATCAAGAAACCTTAAATATTCCCCATTCCCACACCCAGGGGATAGCTGYAGTAACTGCAATTATCAATAACAACACAATTGGAGAGGCATTCCACAGGGAAGAGGACATTATTTTATCTTTTATCTAATTTTTTATATCAGGCTTTTTTCACACTGTCTTATCAACAGAAAATACTTCATGCTGACTGAAGTTAGCTGCCAGAGAGAATATTAAGGGATAAATCATGTGTGCTGTCTAAGACTGTATTTTACTTAATGGACTTTATTTGCATTACAATGGGAAAAAATTACACATATCTGTTTTGAAAAATACTGGGAAATGGCAAAACAGTGAACAGAAAAGTACTAACACAAACAGAAATTTGCACTTATAAATAGCATTATAGAAAGAAAAAGGAAACTGGAAAATGATAATTTAATAAGATACCATTATTATTTAGAAAAGAGTATTATTTAGAAAAACTTCCACTGTACATAATATTAAACAATAAAATTTTGTTCATAAAAGAAGCGATGAGAAGCAACACACAGCTTTACAAACTGCATTTCTGCATTTGAAAGAGATAATTTTTACTATACATTCTGYACAGAATCAAGAAYAAARTATTTAGCTTCACAATTAAATTATATATTAAAAATATAATTAACTCTAGCCACATTTGGAGACAATTTTTAGAAATTAGTAAGGCTAAATTGTCTTCAGTGCTTCATGGAAGTCAATGCAGTAAGAGATCAGAAGAATCAAAACTGCATGAGTAACAAGCCCAGCATGGAGTGTCAAGTCATTACAAACCCCATTGAGATCCCACTTGGTGGCATTGCTAAATCTAAAACTACATGGAATATATGAAATAATTGACTCTTGGTTAGTTATCTACTTATAGCCTAAGTTTTCTTCTGAAAACTTTTTTAAARAGTAAAGGATTCATTTGGATAGTTGCAAATGTCTCGATCCAAAATCTTCCAATTAAAAAAAACCAAAACAAACCAAACCCTAGAAATAGGTCTAAAGGATTGTAGCATTTAAGACTTGGAGGAAGTAACTCTTAAACAAAACACAGAAAAAATATTCCTGGTTTTAACTGGTAGTAGTCTATTAAAATGAACTGGAATTGTTTTATGCATGTATGGCCCAGAATAAGCATTTGAATAATACCAGATGGAGCTACATTTATCTAAATATAAACCATAAGAAAATTCCAGAACATATATAAAAATGTTTCTAAAAATCTTCAGACTGGTTTAGGCTTTTTCTCTYACATAGGTTGAATAAATGATAATATATTATTTTGAGAAGTGGAAGCTAGATATTTGAAATACTGTTTCACAATTCATCACTTAAAATCTTGGCTCTGCCTTTTTCCCAAAGCAAATGGTGGACTCATTGTGGGCTAATCATGAAATCTGGCAGTGAACTCCATGAGACGGGTTAAAAGTGTAGGAGTGTAATTTTCCCTTCCTGGAATAACCTCTACATTTAGCCACATCATATTCTTAAAGTAAGGAACATTTTCTCCTGCTTAAGGAAGATTTTCTAGCTTTACAGTCTGCAGTCCAGACCTGTCRAGTTAGATTTCCTGGAAATTTTATTGAAGGAAGGTATAATATGTAKAAATATGTTTAAAMCACAAAAAATAYGTATTTTTAAAATAGTTGAATTTTYATTTTTTAAACAATGGAAGATTKGAAACAGTGYGTAATCRGTTCTTCATCYTTCTAAGTCCTTTTCTCAGTCAAATAAGAAGCCTTCTAGGCAGAATCACAGAACCAGCTAGGTTGGAAAAGACCTTTGAGACCATTGRGTGTTGCAGTTGGGCCATTTGTCYGGGCAGGGAAAACTCCACACTCAATATGAGTGTTCAGAAAGCTTCCGTTTATTTAGTTTGAGCACCAGACTTTATACACACAAGTAATAAGCTCATGCATATTCTAAAGCTAAGCAGTCTATTGGTTAAGCTATACCATCAACTCTTCCTCATTCTCTCAGGCCTAACATTCCCTTTTTCCCACATCTCTCTGTCTACTTGTTATCATACTCAGCTAGGCCCAAGGACACGCTACCTTGCAGGTGCAAAGAATCAGAATAGCTGGGTTCGGTATTTTTCCAGGTCTTGCTCAGCTAACAAGCAAATGTCTATATGACCCATGTCACGTTAGCTAATTCTCAACAAYTGAGTCCAACCTATGCCCTAACACCACCTTGTCAACTAGTCCATAGCACAAAGTGCCACATCCAGCCTTTCCTTCAACACCTTCAGGGACAGTCACTCCACCACCTCCCTGGGCAGGCCATTCCAAGCCCCAGTGCACCCTTTCTGTGAAGAATTTCTTCCTTATATCCACCTAAACCTCCCCTGGTGCAGCTTAAGACTGTGTCCTCTTGTCCTGTCACTGGTGGCCTGGGTGAAGAGACCAACCCCCACCTGGCTACAGCCTCCTGTCAGGGAGCTGTAGAGAGGGATAAGGTCTCCCCTGAATCTCATTTTCTCCAGGCATTGCCCTTCCCTGGACACATTTCAGCATCTCAGCAGCCTTCCTAAATTGGGTGCCCAGAACTGGATACAGCACTYGAGGTGCCGCCTCACCACTGCTGAGTACAGGRACAMAATCAGTGCCCTSGTCCTGCTGGCCACACTCTTGCTGGCRCAGGCCAGGATGCCATTGTYTTTCTYRGCCACCTGGGCACACCCTGGCTCATGTTCAGCTGTCTGTCCATCAGTATCCCCATGTCCCTTTCTGCCTGGCCACTGTCCAGTCACTCTGCCCCAGCCTGTAGCACTGCAGGGGTTTGTTGTGGCCAAAGTGCAGGACCTGGAACCTGGTGTTGTTAAACCTCGTATCATTGGATTGAGCCCGTTGATCCAGCCTTTCCAGGTCCCTCTGCAGAGCCCTCCTACCCTCCCAGCAGATTGACACTTGCACTCAACTTCATGTTATCTTCAAATTTGTTTATGGTAGCCTCAATCCCCCCATCCAGATTGTCAATAAAGGCATTAAACTGAACTAGAGGCAACACAAATCCCAGGGGGACACCATGGCTGCCAGCTGGATGCAGCACGATTCATCACCATTCTCTGAACCCAGCCATCCAGCCAGTTCTTAWCCCAGCAAAGGGTGCTCCTGTCCAAACTGTTGGCTCCCAACTTTTCCAGAAGTGTGCTGTGGGAAACAGTGTCAAAGGCTTTGCTGAAATTCAGGTAGCCAATATCCACAGCCTTTCCCACTCCACCAGGAGGGTCACCCAGTCATACAAGAAAATCAGGTTGGTCAAGCAGGACCAGCCCCTTCTAAATTCATGCTGCTTATTGGGCCTGATCTCCCAGCTGTGCTGTAGGCACTGTGTGATGACACTCCAGATGATTTGTTCCATACTTTGCTGGGCWCTGAGGTTAGGCTGACAGGTTTTCTTAGATCCTTCTTCCAGTCCTCTTATGGATGAGTGTGACATRGGCCAGCTTCCGGTCTCTGGTGCCATAAACTTGTAGCATCTAACAGGCTAAGGAAGTCACAAACTGCTTCCTCCTGGATTACAAAGGGGGCTGTTCTGCTCCCTGACCTCATCTACCAGCTCAGGAGACCAGCTGTCCTGAGGATGACGTGTCTTGTTGTTAAAAGCTGAGGCAAAGGTGTTAAGTACCTCAGCCTTTTCCTCATCTTTGATACCTATAGTTGCCCCTCCCCAACCAATAAAGAATGAAGGTTTTCCTTGCCCTWCTTTTGCTAATAAAGTATTTATAAGAACATTTATTATCCTTTACAGAAGTGGCCAGATTAAGTAACCTTTTAATCAACATCACCACGGTCACCCTGGACAACCAGCAGAGGGATGAATTTGTTCATGCAGTCTCCTGGTAATATCGCATACCTGGGCCCCAAGGAGGCAGCAGACTTYTCTGTGGGSTGGRTCTGGTCGACATACAGGGCTCTCAGTTCCCCTCAGCGAATCACCTACTACAACTACATTGCTTTTCTTCATATTAACTAAGGCTGTTATCTATCTGATAAACAGTGCRAGTGGGAGACTCTCCAGACAGATTCTTTAATGTAGTATCATCTGCCTGACCCTCTAGATAGAGCCTTGTACCTATTCTGTTAAGGTATCGGGGGGTCTGGAGTTCTTTAATCTCCCTCACCAGGGACTCATTTCCCTTCCCCCCCATCTGCTAGGTGTCCTTCTACCTGATAGTAAGAGGGCCAGGACCATTCTTTGCAGAGCTTCTCTCAGGGTTAGAAGGGTTAGAATTTTGCAGAGCTTCTCTCAGAGTTAGAAGGGTGCATCTCCMCCAGTCTCTTTGTCTTTTGCTTTCTCTGATATTTTTTAGCCTTTCCATTTCTTCCTTAAGCTCTGTGACCAGACAGGGAAGATCATTCACCATCTCACACTGCACACAGGTGTCTTTTGCACTGTCCTCAAGTACTAACTCCAAGCTCAGACACTCCCTGCAGCCACTCAGTGACAGGCAGCTGGGTCCTTCTGGGGGAGTCTGTCAGCATTAGCACAGTCTTGGGAGCAGCAGTAGCAACGGTTTCTGGCTGCTTATAAACCATTSCTGGATCTAGTCAAGTAAGGGAGAAAAAAATAAAACAGGACAAAACCCAGCCACCCACCTAACACAAAACCCACCACCAAGAGGCAGGAAGGYGCCTGCACCCTTCCTGCTCACCTTACCCACACGATCTGCCGTGCCACACCCCTGTTCACCACACTCCTTAGACCTTTTTAAACCTCCTGCAGATGGTCCTGGTATTGCCCAGGATAAGAAGGTGAGACTTGCTTCATCAGCTCCTTTAAAGCTCCTGCAGATGGYTCTGGCACAGCCCTTTGCTTGCCTGATTGGTTGGAAAGAGGAAAAAATAAATCTCTGTAACACCTCTGSTCCTTAGGAAGAAACCTAGCTGGTTTCTCCCTGCATCTCAGAGCTTTTGGACTTCCTGTGAGCTACAGACTCTCAATCCTTGCTGTGAATCCATCTCTAATGACATTTCAGAAATGGTGCAATATGGAAGCATTTCCCTGCTAAACAGGCTCATTCACTCCCTGCTGACTTGGCACAACCTGGTACCTGTTATCAGTGTTTACAAAATGATAAAATTCTCAGCTGAGAAGTCATACAGTCCATCTCACCAAGATGGAAGATTTGCAAGTAGAAATCATCATCTCAGATGATAAATAAAGTGATTAACAGTGAGTACAAAAGCCAGTAAAATGGATGCCCACAAAATATTATTCATATTTCTAATTTTCTAAATCAAGGTTTGATATTCTTTTGTATTGTTCAAAGAAAAGAATTCTTCAGCCTGTATTATGCAGAACTCTAAATTCATATAATGGAAATATTAAACTATTTAAAATGGGAATGATTATGATAGTTTTTTTATTTATACYATCTCATGTTTTGCTATTGTCAGCAGTGCTTGTGAACACTGGCAAAATCTTAACATTCCCCCTGTAAAAAACTTTTCCATTTTCTGTAACTGTTTAGACAAGTTTATTCTGAAAGTTGTACACTACTGTGATTATTGCTAGTCATGTTTATTCTGAAATCATGAGATGGTGTAGATGGAAACCAGTAGAGAACTCATCCCATAGCTCTGAATATGCTATATCACATCATTATATATTTTCTACATTTGGCAGTGAATCTGCTCTGTGAAAACCTTTGTAGCTGACTAGTGTTTCTGGTTAAAATCTCCTCCTAAAATATTTAAATGTTCAAAGCATGAACAAGACAGAACTGTACCTCATTTTCTCACACCAACCAGGCTTATTAAGAGAATGTGGGAGGTTTTTTTCCATATCTGAACGTATTTTTCGGTAATCTTTATTCATTATCCTGTTGTTTGTGTAACAAAAATCACTGAACAGTGATCCACAAAGTTAAAGTAAGTTTTGTGGTGACAAAATTTGGGAGCATTTTTTCAGCTGCTAATTTCTTTCTGAGCAGAGAAACTCTCATTTCTTATTTACCGAAGCATTAATATTGTAGGAGTGTAAATGCTTTGTGGAATTCCTAATCATAACACCAAAATATTGTCCAAATAGGTAATTATAAAGAAACTCCTTGTCAGTGAGGGTTATGGCCAATACCTCCTGGCCAGTTACTGAAAGAAAAAGAGAAGTAAGCAATGCTGTATAACTTTATGTTTTCATTGTAGGATTCCTACTGGAGTTTTAAAGAAATTAAAAAACCCATTAACATTATTAGCAATTGTATGATTTTTAATAAAACATATATATTAATAAAAATGTCAGATTTTTTCCCCAAAAGCATGTAATATATAATTTTTTTTATTTTCTACATTTTCCATATTTTTTATGCTTTTAGTTAAAGATRTTATCAAAAATTTTTGAAAATTTTATATTTAGCAGAACTTGGTGTTCATTTACAACACTAGCGTTTTCACTAACACAAGATGTTAATTTAGAAAAAAATAATGAAAAGACAGTGTCTGATTCAATTCACTATTGTTTGATATTATAATTTCTCACAAGGAATGACATCCTTCTTTTTTAGGTGATGAAAACAAAATGGGGTAGATTTTTGCAGCCACTGTCAATATAAACAAAATTAATAACAGTTTTTCTAGTACTGGCTTTCAAAAAAGGTACACTGAGTTTCCTCGCTAGTTTTCACTGTCTCCTAGGAGATGGATCACATTGTCAAAATGTATGTGAAACTAAAAACCAAGACAAAATTTATTGACTGAATTGGGTTTTTTTAATATCTACCTTCCTCTCAASCAATGCAAGGAATCTGGATTATAAGAGCAACATAGACATGGAAATAAAAAAATAATTGGTCCAACCATCTGTTTTGCATTTAACTGAATGAAAGAATACCAGGATAGCAGGAAGTTCAAGAGGAAGAAGGGGGAGAGCAAACAAACAGACAAACCCACAAAAAAAGACAACTTCATAAAGTAAAAGCAACTAATAATTAAAGACAATATTTACCAAACCACCATTGGTAGCATGGGGTGAGTGAATAGGACCATGAAGCAGTGCCACTGAAACAGCAGGAATCTTGTGACCTCAGCACGGTCCGGTTGCTACAAGTCTGTTCCACAGCATCAAACACTTGCCTTCAGATCTCTTGTAACTGTGGCCCCCCCACCCACCCACCCACCTTTCCCTGGGCTAGAAAATTCTCAGAATGGCTTGTCAAGGACCTGGAAGACACTTGTAGAGAGGAGATAAAACTATGATTCTCGAAGCCTAGCATCCCAAGAAAGCTGCTTGGAAAACATCAAAGAGAGCAGGATAGGTTATTTTATATTTTTTGTTTTTACAGAAGTCAGTGGACTCCATAGCATTCTCACACCACATTTCTGTTTGCAAATCAATGTTTTCCAGTGAAAAATGTCTTCATTTGGGGAATTCCTAGCTAGCATTATATAAGAAAAACAGACACCTTAAGTATTAGCTGCTCCATTCACTTTCTGATAAAAAGTATTTTGAGATGGCCAAAGAATGAAGATAAGAAGTTATAAACTGCAGTATTGTATTATTATCATTATTATGTCTTTGAAAAATTCTGTGCAAAGAAGTATGATTTTTCTCCTTTTTCACTGAAGTAGTTTTTTTGCTAAATATGTTTTCCCTTCTGAAGAATTATGTTTTGTAAAATGTGGTATTTTTCCTCTGGTGTTTGTGTTGTGCCCTCTTTTTCTCTCTGACTCACACATGCACAAACAAAGCCATGTGCACATAAATGCTCATGAATGCTCTTCCAGAGGCTTAAATGACAGCCAGTCTTGTTCCAAACCCCACAATTTTATAAGAACAATACATTTTCTTTTCCCCCCTAAATGACTCAAGAGAGGGCTTGGTTCAACATAGCTGTCATTGCATTGCCTTGCATTTCTGCCCACTTGCCTCGCTTGCAAAAGGGAGGGTGACAAGAACTCAGGAAAGATGACTGGGTGGTGGTGGTTGGTTTCTATTTGGAGGAAACTATTTCGAAAACTGTTGAGTTCTTTCATCTGTCAATGATATAACAGAGTCTGACATGCCTAGCAGTAGGCAGAAGCAGCTGTCAGTAGTAGTATAATTTATTAGAATCTCTTCTTGAATAAGAGGGCTGACAGACTAACATGGGAGCAAAGGGGAAATATGCCAAGTTATCATCCCGCACCTCAGGCTCATACTGCCCATAGCCCACTGTGGAGTGTACACAGCATTAAATATGTATTGATTGATTCTGTGGCACAGTGCACTGACTGCACTGATAAGGAAAATGGCCAAGGCGTTGCTTCATCTTCTAGCTGAGAGTCCCACGCCCAACATGCTCTCTTCCAGAATCCTCACCAGGAATAGATAGAGTTGTCCACAAACAATATGGCCTGGAAGGAGAAAAACATTTTGTGCATGTTGTCTAAAAAAATTGAGAATTAAAAACAAAAAAAAGTGTGGTGGATAAAAAAAGTATTTTAAAAATCAGAAACTAGTAATTGTTACTTAATAATTATGCAATAAAAAAATGAATTTGGTTGATAACATTGTGCTGCTGATGTTTAAGATAAGTGAGTATCATATATTAAAAAAGAAGAAATCAGTTGTCTGTGCTAATTAGATGAATATTAGTAAATAGCAGTGAACAGAAAACACCTGCTTTTTTAGTTCTTACTACTGCTTTGTGAAGTGCTAGAAGGAAGGTGACTCATGTACCCTCCTCAAAGTGGCCCCACACAGTACCACAMATGGGGTCCAATTCAGTATGGACTTGTGGCTGCTAGTGATTACTGTTTTAAACAATCATTTTTAAAAAGGCCAACATTTCCTCACCTTAGTTCCTGTAATATATAAGTTGTCACTGTGGCTGGCTTTTTTGGGGAAGGTTTTTCAGGGATTTTTGTGGGTTTTTTTTTCCTTTTGCAGTTCATGAAGAAAAAGTGACTATAGTACTTCCAWGGTAACAACAAAATAATGTCTTATTGGTGAATTCTATTTTATACTAAGGGACAATCAAAACACAAAATCCAGGCAGTTTTTAAGAACTTCTATTTCCAAGTATCATGATAATGATTACAGGCAAGAGCTGCTTCTCTACTTCAGGTTCATTATCTTTAAGAGTTTATTGTGAACCTTTTAAAAGTCTTTGCCATGCAACAGAGAAATAGAAACTGAATTAACAATTGCCTCAGCTTGATAATGAAGCCAAAGAACAATTCCTAATTCAATCTATTGTTAATTGATACTGTGCTATAAAGGTTAGAGAGAAAGGTAATAGTGATTTAAGGGAAGACTTAAACAGYAATGGTGTTGCTCAGATTTTCCATGATCCTACAAAAAGAGTGAAGTCTTATCCTGAAGTATTTTTTCAATTCTCTCTTTTTAATCCTCTCAGCTGGTAGAAATTCTGCATCTTTAATAGGAACTGCAGAAATCATTATTTAATGCAGATAGAGTCTAAAAAAATGTATTTCAGTCTATTGCATGCAAAGATTTTGCTGAACTTATTACACAAGTACCTGCAACTTGCACTTGCTGGACTTTCAGAAATAAACATATATATTGACATTTTTGTACTGGACTCAGTCTTCCTGTCTACTCTCACCCAGTGATAGAAAAAAAAAGGTACTATTTAAACTTATCAATTAAACACTTAGGYAAACCTATTTATAATTTAATTTTAATTTCTTTTTCAAACAACAAAAATGTGAGTAATGTTGAATGTTTTGCTTATATTTTAGACTTCAACTTCATATTCATGTAAACTTTGGAGATTACATTAAACTTTYCTGGGAACATATTATTCCATAAGTAATAATTTTACTTTCTGGCAACTTCCTTTGGAGTAGTTTGTACTGGTGACAACCTCAATCCTTTTGGTAGCAGGGAAGAATGCCAAAAGGAACAGGAGAGCCTGCATGATCAACATGTGTCTTAAAGACTGGTGCTGTCACTGGAATTTTGTTTTTTTCAGTCATGGGGTGGTTTATAGGGCACCAAGCGTTCTGGAGACAGATTGGTTTCACCTGTCTAAAAGGGGGAAAAAGATTCCAGGCCATGAGTTGGCAGGGGTGATTGAAAGAGTTTTTGACTAGGTTTAGAGCAGGACGAGGTTAAGACAAGGCTTGCTAGAGAGGAGCCTGGGGGTGGCACACTGATGTTGGGAGGTGAATTAAACAGCCCAGCTGAAGTGCACCTACACCAATGAATGCAGTATGGAGAACAAACAGGAGGAGCTGGAAGCCATTGTGCAGCAAGAAAATTWTGACATAGTCATCATTACAGAAACKGGAGTGCTGCAATGGATGGCTCTGAGCTCTTCAGAAGGGACTGGTGAGGTGGGAGAGACTGGGAGTGTTTTGACTGTACAGAGCTCCAGGACACTGATGATAAGGTTGAGTGCCTATGGCTAAGAATCAGGGGAAAGCTTAACAAGGCCACTATCATGGTGGAAGTCTGTTGTAGACTACCCAACCAGGATGAGGAGRCAGATGTATTCTAAGAGTAGCTGTCTGAGATTTCACTGTTGCAAGCCCTTGTTCTTTTGGGAGACTAACTTGCCAGATAGAGCTGGAAACTCAACATCCACTGCCATGTGGATGAGGAAAAGGCTGTGAATGTAGTCTACCTGGACTTTACCAAATCCTTTGATAYGGACTCCCACAGCATTCTTCTGGAAAAGTTGGCAGCCCATGGCTTAGGCAGGTRCACTCTTCACTGGGTTAAGAGCTGGCTGTCTGGTTGAGCCCAGAGTAGTGGTGAGCAATGCCACATCCATCTGGTGGCCAGTCAGTAGTGGGATTCCCTAGGGCTCAGTACTGGGGCTGGTCAAGGGTCTAGAGAGTAAGTCCTGTGAGGAATGTCTGAGGGACCYGGGGTTGCTWAGCCTGGAGAAAAGGACACTCAGGRCAAACCTTATTGCTTTCTACAACTACCTRAAAGGAGGTTACAGTAAGGTGGAGACTGTCCCCTTTTGTTATGCAACCAGAGACAGRACAAGAGGAAATGGCCTCAGGCTGCACCAGGGGAGGTTCGGGTTGGGCATCAGGAAGAATTTCTTCCCTAAAAGGGTGGTTAGCATTGGAACAGGCTGCCCAGGGAAATGTTGGCTTCACAATGCCTGGAAGTGTTTAAGAAATTGAACTTTAACACTTGACAAATTATTTGACATGGCGTTTAGTGCTGTTGTCCAGTTGATGTGGTGCTGTTCAGTCAAAGGTTGGACTCAATAATCTTAGATTATTTTGTGATTCAATAGGTCTGTGATTCAACTTGCTGCTGAAACTTTGACCTGATCTATTCTCTCAGTGCCTGTATTGAGAGAATTACATAGGAAGTGCTCTAAATATGTGCAGGGTGCTGTGGAGACCAGAAGGTACACTTGCTGGCTACTGCAGGGACCAGGAGGTTTAATCCCGTGACTGCAGAGTCCACAGGATCTGAGGTTCACTCCTGGTGTGGCCATAGGTCTGAGCCAGGCAACAGAAAGACTTATTACATGTGTGCCTGCAGCTGGAGGGCATGCACATTGTTTATATTGATATATGTGCATATATATATATGTGTGTGTGTGTGTATCTTCTGCTAATGGCCTTTGATGCAGAGAGAAGGGAACAGGGGAGGCTGTTGGTGGTGTCTGATTTTGAGCAAGAGCTGTATTTTCAGTCTCTGTTGTCCTATGCAGCCAAGCTGGTGTATATGTGCTGTGTGTATGTGTGCCTATTGGGAACACACAGTCACCTTCATTCCTAACTAGACCTGGGGACATGGAGCTGTGGTAGCCTTGCCTCTGTTGGTGTACCAGCTTCTAACAGTTAAGACCCATGGGACAAATGTACAATTTAAATGTCATTACTTTCCTTCAAAGGAAAAGCAAAAGTGTTTCTTGCAAATTGGTTTTACATGGATGCTGAGAAATGTTTGCTTAACCAGAAAATCTCTTCTGTAAATAATGACTTCAGAGACCTTGAGGCAATTTATAGCTGGCTGAAATGCACATAAAAACAGAGAGAGGGGTTTTAAATTTAAAGCATGATGCTAATTCTCCAGGGACTCTGTCTATAAAGGTATTTACCAATGAAGTTTTCCTTAGGGATGTCAATGTAGACATCAGTTATTGGGGAAGACAGAGTGTATATGTTCTACCATTGATAAGACCGATTCCTTAAGGTGAATAGGTATTTGTCTTGGGAAGGCTCATTTTTGAACACAGCATTAAAACAGTCAGCTAAAATGAGGTCTCACTGCAGCAGTGTCTACCTGCTTCCCAATTTAATTTCTCAGACTTCATACGGAGCTTAGGATCAGCAGCTATTTGACCTCCCAGTTACAACAACTGGCCTTTGTAAGTGGATGCTCACCTGTTTGATCCATTTTCTGTCATCTTCATGATAACTAACTCAAATATCCTCTTCCTGGTAAGGTCTCTCTCTGCAGTTCAAGAATCAATGTGTATGCGAACACTCCTTTCTTGTATATCCTTCCTGTTGTTCCCGACCTCTGTAAATAATTCACACTTGAACTGCTTATTGTGTATAAATAAAATTTAAGAGAAAGTTCCAAGCTGTCAGAGATGCTTTGATACTCAAGGGATTCCTTAATCACCRTCTGATCCCTCTGAGATACAGGCAAATAACCTACATCTCAAGTACAATACACCATMATTCCCAATCGTATATATTATTTTATGAGCTTACACCAAGTGTGACAATTTCAGTGCATAYAAAAAAGTCATGATTGAATAGCCCTTGAGACCCACCCTACATTTTTCTTTTATGAAATTATTGCAATGAGACTACATAGCTATATTCTCTTCAGCCTTTCCAAAAAAAGGATTTTTTAAGGATGAATTTCAACCACAGAAAGTCTCTGCACAGCACTACTTTATTAGTTCTCTAGCACACTTTTATCAGCTTCCTCCTGAGAGCAACTCTATTACCATTTCTCTTTGGAGAAACACAACCTTTTCTCACAATCCTAAGGTCACAAAGCACAGCTGAGTCCTCAGCTGTTAGGTGGTGTTTCTTTGAGCTGTCAATACCTTGATTATGAAACAACCTTACCTTTATTGGCTGGTTTGAAAGGGCTTCCTTTCCCAGTCAGTTCTGGGTCCATCCCCATAAATGTAGGGAAGCTTGTAGACATCTCATACTTAGTTGCAGATAAGGTGCGATTTGTTTCAGCAGGATAGGACCAGGGATTTCCAAAGGGGAAGGAAGGCTAAGTATCTGTAATGGCGAGCACCTCTAAGTGATGTGCCTTGTGTTCCCCCTCTCTGGCTGTATGCCCACACGGGTGCTACCRGAGGTGGGATATATTTCCACTTGGTACTCCTTTCATCGCTCCTTTCCGTGAATGTTGTTACACCGCTGTTGAGTTTTATCGCCTGYGTTCATAGGCTGTGCTGACTTTGTTGTTAGCTCTAGACTTCTTGCAGTCTCTTGGCTCTCKAATACCTTTAGGCCAGGTACATTTCTCCCTTGTTGCTTTTGATTAKGTAACTTTTACCATTCTGTAGCTGTTACTGTCAATGCACTAAACTGAAGATGTCATTCTGATGAGGGCAGAGAAGGAAAGAGGGAATTCTAAACTTTTAAATCCTGGGAGATGTACCGTAAAATTTCTGTTTAGGATTCAGAACATTTTTGACCTTCTAGTATCTTTTGAGGAATTAAAAAGAAGCCCAGTCCTCCTTCTACTACTACAGTGTACTTACTCAATAGTGAATGTCTGGAATTTCAACAAATTCTTTGATCCCCACTTTTCCTCCTTATTTATTTCTCAGAATAAGAATATCTCATTTGGGATATACTATCTTCATCACATCAAGATATTGTAATATTGGTAAATTCTTCCAAGTTGAAATTAACATTTTCCTACTTCTCTGTGCTTTTAAATTCAAGTATTTGTTAATCTATTTGTTAGATAGTTCTCAGTCTTTTTTAGGGTGCTTCTCTTAAATTTCTACTCTAAATCAGAGGGATTAATTTCAACTCCTTTTTTTCCTTCTAGGGGGTCTGAACTGGAGTTTGCAGCTCTTGATAAAATAATTCACTCTCCTCTTCACTATTGTAATCTAGAAACTGTATGTAAATTACAGTTTAGATAACTGGGTTTAAATGCTGTGCTTGAAGTAGTGCCCTGATTTTCYGTAATGAGTAATTCCAGATTTTCTGCCTAACAGCTTCATGAGGTAAAGTGATACAGTTCTGTATCGATCCATGTGCACCATTTCCTCTTCTTTTGCACTGTTCCCTAAGTAATAATATGCACGTTTGCTTCAATAGCCCCATGTATATATAAAAAAGAACCCTCATTTTAAAAGATCTCTCATTGATAATATATATGAGCAGCAATTTTATCCRGCTCTATTTTCTATTTTCACTTGACTGCTTTAATGGTTTTTACATTTTTCAGATTGTTTGTAACAGTGCTAACAGAATACTTCAAACTCCATGAAGAGTAAGCCTGAGGGCCTAGTGGCAGCAAGCTTGTGAACTAAAATTAGCACACTGTGAAGTGCATGCTTGCCATCCTTTAAAACTATGGTGAACCATTAAAAGTCAATGTCAATACATAAGACATTTTTAAAGGCATCACTACATTTTAGATCAAACCTAGTAAAATATTCCYGGCATAATTATTCTGTCTTTTAAGACTTGAAAGTTCATTTCAAAAGAAATTATTAGTAAATTTAAAAAATCATGCTTAAATCTAGATCAATAAAAACTTCATTTATGTTCTTTTTTTTTCACCATTACTGTTTCTATCCTTCACTAATACCTAAAATAAAATAAAATAAAACAATATTTTAATCAATGTAGTTGGATATTTTTTCATTGTTGCCTTATATAATTTTTCTATCAAAAATATATGCATTTTTATATATTATAAATATATTATATATATTATATATATTATATATTATATATATTATATATTTTTCTATCAAAAATATATGCATTTTTATATATATTCTTTCAGTGCATAGCATATGTAATCATTTTTCTAATGTTACATCTTCAGCCAATTTATATTTTTAATTTTTAATACATTCAGGCAGTGCAATTTATATATCACATTGAATCTAAATTTTAAGCTATGTGTTCATGGTTTGTAAAAATTCATTACAAAGCATTTTTAGATYACCTAAGCTGATGTTCTATATATCAGTCCCATTGACCTCCTATGTACAAAGGTCCTTGACCTGTTCACATTTATCAAACACTTTATATTATATTCCTTTTAGAAAACAAAAGTATCAGCAGTATGCTGTAGATCAACCAAATGAAAGATCAAGGTTGCACCAATCACCCAAAATCTTTGTATGTTAGGGGTTTTTTTTGTATGAGAAATGCCAAAATGAGCACATTCTCTGTTGTAGAGAACGTCTTAATCACAACTAAAATATTGCTTCAGAACCATAAACTAACTGATTAATGTGAGCCTTAGTATGTAAGCAAGATTAGGTTCCTCAGAAACTGGATTGTCCAGATAATATAATGTCTTAGATACCTCTGACAAATATTTTSTCTTGCATTGTGACTAGTCCCTGATATTAAAGAGGATGGAGAAAACAACATTAAATAGACRTATTTGACCAACTTTTCATCAAGAGAAAAAATATTTCTCAAACTTACATGCAGCTAGAGAGAGCCTTTAAACAGGAAATTTTTTTACAATAAGTGTATTTATGTAAATCAGTGAATATCTGATTCATCGGTACAAACCTACACAACTGATGAAAAGAGAGTGATCGCAACCAAGGACCCAAATCCTTTTGACCTTTAAATATTTTAATTCCCAAATGGCGGTGAAGCTTACTTTTAAATAAAGAAATTTAGTCTCCTTGGACAATATGAGCTGAAAGTAAAACCAGTTCCAAGCACTCTATTTAATATCTAATTACCTCACAGCTAGGAAATTACATCTTATTTCAAAGTTGAGTTTGTCTAATTTTAGTTTTCAGCCCCTGGAACTTGTTACATGTTTGTCATCAGCTGTGAAGAACTCCTGTTCACTAATATTTTTTTTGCCACGTGTTCCTTTGTTTAGGGATTGAGTCGTGTATTGAGCATCTGTTTGATAAGGTGAAACATTTTAAGACATGCAAGGATGACTTTTCAGCCCAAGGACCCTATAAATCTGATATTCCTTATTTYATTTAAAGAATATACATAAAAATTGGGTACAGCATGATATTTTCAATTGGTGCAATTGCTGTGGTACAAAATGATCAAATTAGGAGCACATTTTACTTTACTTTTCTGTATCCAGGAAACTCATTATTCCTCATAACACTAAAGTAGAAACTTATGCTGAGATTGTTGGGTCTCTTAGTCACTGCCTTCCAAGACAGTCTTTCATGTTGTCCTTATTTGATTTGCCTCAGTAGAACAGTTTGTATTTAGTTCTTGGTCACATATTTTGTTAGAACATAATTAGTGCACTGCATCTGAGAACCAGAATGGTCAGTCAAAAGGTATCACACTGGTATGATGGAAAAGCATGAGTTTCTTGAACTATCATATGCAAGTAGAAGATGGTAACTCCTTCCTTTCATATTCTCCACCATGATAAATGTATATTTTTAAAATTCCATATACGATGCATGGAAAGAGCTGGGTCCACACTAAAGCAATAATGGGTCCAGTAAATTTATCAGGGAGCCTTGTAATCCTAGAATCATAGAACCTGGTTGAGGTTGGAAGGAATGTCTGGAGGTCATCTGGTCTCACCCTCCTGCAACAGGCTCACCTTGAGCTTGCCCAGGATAATGTGCAAATGGATTTGGAGTTTGTACACAGAGGTACACAGGCATTACAACCTCCCTTGGCAACTTGTTCAAGYGCACAGTCACCCTCACAGTGAAAAAAGTGTTGCTTGATGTAAAGGTAGAACTTTCTGTATTTCACTTTATGTCCATTGTCTTTGTCACTGGGTGCTATTGAGAAAAGCCTGGCTCTGTCTTTGCATCATTCCTTCAGGTATTTATATCCATTGATTAAATTCCCATTGAAATTTCTTTTCTCCAGGTTCAACACTCTCAGCTTCTCAGTCTTTCATCATAGAGACATGCCCCAATGCCTTCATCATTTTAGTGGTCCTTTGTTGAACTCTGTTCAGTATGGCTGTATCTTTGTTGTGCTGTGGAGTCCAGAACTGGCCACAGCGCTCCAGGTGTAGCCTCACCAGTTCTGAGTAGAAGGGAAGGATCAGCTCCCTCAGCCTRCCAGTAAAACTCCTCCTAACACATCCCAGGATAGTGTTTTCTGCAGCAGGAGCACATTGCTGGCTTGTGGATCGCTGGGTCCTTTGTCTGAAAAGGTATTTCCAGACAGTTGGCCCCCAACAGATATTGTGCCTGGAATTCTTCCTCCTCAGGGGCAAGACTATGCAATTGCCCTTTGTTGAACTTCTTGAACTTCCTATCAGCCCATTTCTCCAGCCTGTCAAGGTCCCACCACATAGCAGCACAGCCCTCTGGTGCGTCAGCTGCTCCTCTGTTTCATATTAACAAATTGGAAACATCAAGGAGATGGATGGTTTTAAGTATCACACCTCTACAAGCTCTAGCTACCAAACTGGTAAGAAGCACTCTGTTAAGGGATAAAGAGGTCCACAGTTCTGTGAAAAACCTTTCTTGAAACTAGTTACCGATGTCAGGTGATTTCTCAAATATTTAAATAAATAAGTGGTGGAGAGATGCCACTTCCTCCCATTTTTTCTGAGCTCGTGCTTAAGAGTTGCAAGAAAAGCCATTTACTTATGGAACTTATGGAACTTAATAAATGAGAAGTGCTGAAAAGTGAAGAATTTATGAGTGCTAATTCTTCCTTTTCCCCTCTGTATATGACCTAAGCCAAAGCTGCCATGATAGAAGTGTCCTTTTCCATTAAAGAGTAATCAAAAGGACTTCAGAAAGAAAAATATTACGGACAAGGCCAAAGAGCAAGAAAGAAGCATTATTACGGGAATGTGAAAGTGATGCATGCCTGCAAATTAATCTAATGACRCACACAAAATTCTTCAGTATTAAATTCAGGCCCTCTCTTACTGTTATTCCATGATGTGAAAGCCTAATGAAGCTCTTAATTTAACCTGGGCATAAGTTTGTACTTATAAATATGTACGTATGGGGTTCTACTATCTCTGGTCTTTACTTTAAAGGAATGTTCAACTTAGATYGCATGGAGAAACAAACTAAACATCACTATTTGCTCATATTTGGGGGCTACTAACCCATGGCTTCTAACAGGACAAACATAAAATAAAATATAGACAGACACATCTTTTGCAAGGTTTTATTACTTCAGCTGTAGTTTAAAAACAGTGATTGTAACTTACAGCTTCCTTATTCTTTCCTCATGACTTGTCTTAAAGTTGGGAAAGATTTTTTTTTTAATTTTTTTTTTAGTCAAGGATAATTCTCAACTGCTACTTRATTTTCAAAAACAAAAGGGATGGCTAGAAGAAATGCATCAACAAGCAAATACTTAGCAAGCTTCCCTGCATTTCAGCTTCAGAACTGGTCTCTACCCAAACCCTAAATATTCTGATGTTAATAAAACTATTAAATCCCTTCTGGAAATTGCTGCAGTGAAAAGCAAAGCTACTGGTACATTTGTGTATAATAAGGGAGCAGAACACCAACACTATGACATTTTGCAATTAAAACAATAAGCCACAGTGACCCTTCTTGGTCACTCATTTCTTTTTCAACCTGGTTSAATTTAAAATGAGGGAAGCATGTGAAAATGAGGCAGGATGGAACTGCTTTTGAAGATGATACTTTGTATTGATCTGTTCATCAGAGACCTGAAAATCTGTAGATCCTGAGAGAGTTACTCTTTTGTATCTTAAAGAAAATGTGGTAGTGACTGCAAAATATAGATATTTTGCAGTGACATTTAAAGTATTGTGTAGTCTAACTGATATTTTTTGCTAAGTGTATATATAAATAAATTAATTAAATTTCATGAGTAGCTGAAGAGTGATTTTGAGTGAAAAAACACAATTGACAGCATGTGGGGGAAATCATCAGGTGCAGTCAAAGTAACTTTGGGTAACAAATATCTAATAAAATTGAATATAGATTTAAGTAAAGTCTAGGTATAAAAATATTTTTGTACAGATATAAATGTATGATCTGTGSTAAAAAAATCATAAATAGTAAGTATTACATGTATCCACATGAAATAAGAAAATTAGTTATTTGCTAACAAACAACATACCTTGAAACAGATGCAAACACAAAGAAAATACTGTTCTTCACAGTAAAGGCATGAACTTCATTCCTAAATCAATAGCTCTAGGTATTTACCACCATGACTCCACTTAATTACTCTCAATGTGAACTAACTATAGCTGAAATAAGGTTCAAGTTTAAAATAATTTTTTTTAATATTTCATTAAATATTGGTGTACCTGATTAAAGTAATAGAAATTATTTCTTGTTTTAATATAATTTCACTGATAAAGTATTTTGTGCTTGCTATCTCTGAAAAGCCAAGGATTTCATATGAGCAGTTCAGGGTTTTCTATGTGTCTATTGGTTAATAATATTGATATTGATATAAATCTGGCAGAAAACTACCTTTCTGCAAAGAGCAACTAATGTCATCATTTTCCTGGAAAAGTTAAAGATTAAAGATGATTTTTAAAAAATTAGAAAACAAAAATGTAGCATAACTTTGAGAACAAGTATGACAGAACAATTATAGGTTTTTTTCCCCTGTGCCTTCAKCTCACATTTTTCTGTTCTTGTTCATTTCTTTGTTTACAAGGCCATACACACAGAGTTATTCTCATAAATCTGCCTCCAGTACTTGATTTTTAKCTACTGAGTAGACATAGATTCTATTTATTTCAGTGTTGCTATTCAACCTTTCTGAAATTATATTCTTGTTAAATTACTAGGAATTTTAGATTGGATATATTGTGCAAGTGTGGCCTTCATAGACACATCTTCTCTACTAAGAAATGTCAGGAGCAGACAAAATGACTGATAGTTGGGAAAGCATATGTGTAGTGAAACAAGTTAAATGRAAGAAAACACGAAGCAGAAACCCAGAGTCAGTGTATCCAAACAGCAAATGGCAGAGAGAAGCTGAAATGAGGGAAGGTGAGAGTGACAATCAAGGTCCTAGAGGCACATGTGGTGCACCCTGCAGTTAAGTATTAGTTACACAAAGAAGGTGAAAATCATGTGAATAATATCTACTAAAGGTAGGCTGATAAAATATCACCTGCCTCCCCTTTAACATGACACTTAAAGCCCTAAGCTGCTATAATACAGAATGGGTACAATGGGTTTTACCTGTAGTGGAGAAGGAATATGGAAGTCCTCTGGGTTACTGGTACGTAGGTAGAAGCCAGAAGCGACAATTGAAATACAAGGTTTTTCCTCTTGGCTTAGAGATGTAGGCAGGGCAGAGGATGCTACTAGAGGTGTGGGAAGAGTGGAAGACTGGTTTATTTTTTCACAAACTTCTGTTGCTTTGCCCATACCAAATTAGTTCTGTCAAGTTTCTGTTCCTTCCAGAGTAGATTTCTACTCTTTTATCCAGTCAAATAAGAATATTTTAAATTTTTTTCCTTCCTCTAAGCTATTTTCAAGTAGTACTTCTGAAAACAGGTCTTCCAGTTTGCAAAAATAAACAGATTTCTTTCACAATGTAGCTCAGGATTAATTTGTCCTTAAATTTTCAAAATAAAAGTTTAGGAAACATTAATTGAAAATGAAACCATTGAAGGAGTATGACAAGTTATCTTCAGGGACATGCAGACWGATATGTGATTATTTCACTTATTTGTAAAATACCTTTTGTATAAGCCAAATTCTAGCCCTTATTAGTTGTAATTTCTTTTCATCACAAATAGAATTTTGTTTTTTTTTGTTGGCAAGGTTTTGGGTTTTGTTTATAATTTTTTAATTTATGTTGGAATGAATCTGTGAGCTAGAGAACAGAAAATGCATGTGGGATACTTCTTTAATTTGTTAACTGAAGGCTTTTTGCAAGGTACTGTGAATACCTGTAGTTACAGTCACTATACAAGGGCTTATCCCTCAACTGGGGTTTGAAAGCCGTTGACTTGGAAGGCACCTTTCAAGGTCATCTAGTTCCACTCCTCTGCAATGAACATGTGAGTTTGTTTATGTTAATACCTCCTTACCCACCTTGCTAGGAGAAAAAATAACAAGTAATCTAATACTAAGCCTTTGACATAATATTGAAATGTATTTAAAATAGATTCTGCTATTTCCATAAATTTAAATTTTCATTTATATTTTTAATAAATAAGTAAATCCAAATCTCTTTGCAAGAATCACTACTTACCTTCAATTATTTATTTTTCAGTCATTTTACCTCTTATATTACCCTTTCTTTGTGTTTCTCACTCTTCATCCCTCTGCCATACAGGTATGTTGATTGTACTGCATAACAGTACAGTTACTGAAGAATTTTTCTTTGATCCTTTTAACACAGTGGAGAAATGTACATTCCTTCCGAGCAGCATAATTGCGTTTTTTTTTCTCAGCTCAGTATGAGAAGTAAAGCTCCTGTAGTTTGAGCAGTTGACAAAATAAAGATGAAAAGTCTATACATCTTTTTCATTTTTCATCACAATACGAGTAATTTTAGCTGAGGAGATCATATAACAAGCCCTGCAACTGCCGAGTAAACTAGATCCCTCTTAAACAGCATATCCCAGTGGAAACAGAATGTGCCAATTAAATGATCATCCCAATTACAAGAGGCTCATGGGGATACATTGTGCTGGTGTGCTTTATAATCGCTTTCATTTCATGGATTGATTAAAACAAGAACAGTATCAGCCTCCCATCTTGATTACCTAATAGAGATGATTTATTTTGTATCCATTCAGGGATTCTTTCCTGTATCTGTGACAAAAAGAGTGGAACTGTTTGTACAGTATGTGCCAAAATAAAAAATAACATTTTTATTCCTATGTGACTCAGCTGAATTGTTTATGGTTTGATGATGAAAACTCTATTGTCTGAGTAATGTGTTTTACTATCAGGGAAAGAATTAGATATTGAGCTGTTGAGCTCCGTGTTCATCCCAGAGGAATCAACTGGAAGTATTGACTCTTGAACTGAGAGCAAAGCTCAACACATGTTTTAAACAGAGAAGGTGAAATCAATGAGCTGAAATCATCAGACTTCAKTGGAAACATTATTTTATTCAGAAAAATATAAAAAAGAAAAGGAACTTTTCACCTAAAACTGGAAATAAACTAATCCATCTTGTCCTCAAGTCAGACACCTGCCTTTGTTAAACTTGAAAGAACTGCACACTCTTAGGGAAAAAGCAATTTTTTTGCTGTTAAAAAAGTGGCAAAGAAGAGGATGTTCACAGAAATACAATGTTGTTTTACTGGATTTTACCTTTAAAAAACCCAAAGAATTCCCCCCCCGCCAAAAAATAAAAACCAAAAAAATCCAAAACAAACCAAACAAAAAAACCCTCACAACACAGATACTTGCATATRTTTTCACAATTAGGAAAATTCAAAGAGCAAATTTTGTCACAGAATAAGGAAGTGTGGTTGAAGCAAACTAGTTATGTTCTTGAGTGCTTCTGGTGGTATGTCACTGACTTTTTAAAATTGGCTGAATCAAGCCAAAGAGTGAAGTTATTTTTATCACTCACTTCAGGTGCTTCATTAGAGCGTGATGAAGAATATCCAAAAGAAATCCTTGGTTCTTATAGAGTCAGTAGGTGACTCCAAGCAGCTAAATAAGATGTCTTACATTTCAGGATGTGATTATCTTGCTGAGAAACAGGGAGGTATGCATCTATATTTTTTACTGATTGAACACTAGATACAGCATACAGAAACTTAAATCCATATATCAGAAGAAACTTCAAAATAAAACCAGTATGGTATCAGTCTCATTTCTCTACCTTCAAAATTAGCCAAGAGCTATTCAGAATTTTCTACACGCRCAACTTGACATTTTTATTTTGTTTTAATGGAATACATAATTTCAATTTTAGGCAGTTTTTATTTTAAATGACCTTTAATCTGGTCATTAAGACCCTTATCAAATCTTACCATTAATTTCAAGATTTAAAGTAAGAACATATTTTATTAGGTTAAACATGGGTCTTGGACCTTAAACTTGCATTTAGATTTGAATAAATTATGTCAGTATGTACATGTGAACATCTATATGTATTTTGATAGTAACTTTCATATGACTGTACATAAAAAACTTTAAAAGCATAAGTATCAACAGTAAATATAAACCAATATAAATTAAATAGAAGAGACCACTACTGACTAAAGAAAAAATATTTCCAGTGCCATTTTAAATGAGGAAAGCTCAGTAAATTGTTGCAATAAGGTAGAAATGATGCGTTAAAGGGGAGGTTTTGCAAAGGAGAGGCTCTTGAGCTGACATGGCTGAGAATGTGCAGGCTGAATACGCAGTGAGCATGTAGACAAAAGAAAGACATAGATGAAATTTTGGGATTAAATTCTGCCTACAGAACTGTCTTTTCATTAATACAGGACTAGCATTCTMTCCAAACTCTGCAAAAGCATAGTTCCCATTACCCATCCTCACACATTTACTGGCAGGTAAGGTCCTTCACTGCCACTTACCTTTATCCCTCCTACATATACCTATAATAGATTGGCAGGAACACTTTATCTTTCTCCTTTTTCTGGATCATTATTAAAGGCTGCTGTACCTCCTTGCCTAGCTTTCTATCTTTTCCTTGGCTTTTAAAATGTAAGCTCCTTTAGGAGACCCTTCTGTTATGAGTAGGAATCCAAGAATAACTGCTCTTATGTTTAGCCATCAGCAATTTAATGCTCCTTTCCAGTCCCAGGGGTAACAACCTGTTGCTTTTATCTTTTATATTTTATCTTTCTGTACAACCACTGCTTCCAGGACCATTTTTCTAACATTGCTGCTTATCCTTGTGTAGCCTTCTTTGGAATGTAGTATGTTATCASTTAAATACAGCTCCTGAAATTTCATTTTCTTTTCTCTTCAGGTATCAAAATCTAGTTAAGTAGTCCATTACAAGGGTTTCACCCCTCACAGTAAGTTTCTTGGCTTTCATGACTCTTGAGGGGGAAATAGTCAGTGTGATGAATGAAGAATTAAAAGTGCCRCTGCTATTGCTGTTAATGGGAATAGTGAGACGCTTTCCCACACTTCATATTGTCAGTTCACCCTTTGATGTCTAGGACATGCTTCAGGATAAAACCTAAGTTGTAAGGCTTTATAATTGACAATAGCAGTTGAAAGAAATACATTTATGTTTTCTTAAATTCAGCTTACAGTGGTTGATTTCTTCAGATACACAAGAAAGCTGCAAAAAAATACTATTAGAAGGTTACCAGAGACAAACTTTCCAATATCTACTTCTAACAAAACGCAATTTCTAGGAGTATCTAATGGCTTCCAAATCCCTAAGTCAGTATGCCTGGTGCAAACTTTTCTAATTATATTTTTGTATATATAGATCCAGCATACTAAATATGCACAGATGTAATTGATTACTCAATACTTCACAGAATCCATTCTTTTTTTTCCTTACAATCTTCAATTGTGAACATTTGTTTCAGAAAGGAATAACATTGCCTTTTGTTCCTTAGTAGCAAGAGCTTACAAAAATTAGCTCCTTTGCTAAAAGAATGGTACTTGWAACACCAAGGTCATGGGTTTGATCCCCATATGGGCCAATCACTGAAGAGTTTGCATAATCCTTGTGSGTCTCTTACAACTCAGAATTTTCTGTGATTCTGTGWGAATAGTTTAAAAGAAAATATTTTAAAATATTAAATAGAGACAGATGTCGTTTGTTTTATTTTTCTGAGAAGAAACACAACTGGAAAAAGTAGTTCTAATTACTTTCAGACTATGACTACAGATGGTGTGATATCCAGCTCCAAAAATTCTCTCATACATATGCTTAATATTAAGCATATGRTTTCTCAGATTCTCAAAATTAGACTCTTATTAGAATTTATTGAGGATCAAGCTCTGCTAAATTATCAGCAAATTATTAGCAATATATCTGTTGGGTCTCTATATGCCCACTTCTCTAATAGCATTCAGTGCCAGCAGATATATATGGTATTGCTAGACATGTAAATGACACTTTTCAATTCAAAATGCAAATAACAAGTCTTAACCATAAGGCAGAAAACTCTAAAACTTTTGGAGAATTTATAAATTAATATACCATCATTTTACATACTTTGGCAAAAATACATACATTTATTACATTAAAAGTGCTTACTCAGAAAAAAAGCCTACAGCACTTTTATTTTGGAAACTGTTTACCTTATATTCTCCTACTTGCGATTTCCTTGCTACAGTAACAACCGTTCAAGAAAGAAAAAKAAAGGAAAAAATATAAAACCATCTAAAAACACTGTCTACCCCTTTTCTGTACAGCAATTTGCTTTTAGCTAGAAGTAGATAAAAACCTCATGGAAATTGTTTATTTGTGAGAGAAATTTGGGTGTTAATGTCATGGATTAGGAATASTACTCCCAATTTAGTTCTTTCACCAAGACCTTCCAAATTACACTGCTGATCACTCACTCATCACCCACCCCACCCCGCTTCTTCCTCCCCCTCCACCAGTAGCCAGAGAGGAGAACTGGAGTCACAAGAGACAAAGATCATGGGTTGAGAGAAGAATAATTTTATGGAAACAGCAATGAGACAAGAAAATGAGCAGTGAAAACAATATTAATAACAAAAATATTTTAAAAAAAGGGAATTATTCACATGCGAAAATGCTCCCTGCAGCRCCCAAGACAATGAACAATGGGCAATGGGCTCCCCACCCTGCCACACTTTGTTCCACCAGAAAGGGTTGCCATCCTTCCCAGAAGTGAGAGAGAGTCACTTCTCCCTCCTCCACCCCTTCAATGGTGTAATGTGGTATGAAGTAACACAATATATTGRTCATGTCCTCTCCTGCTGATCTGGGCCAGAACCAGGACACTTAACAGCAGTAATTTGGTAGCAGGATAAATCAGAAGTACCTCTACTGAAATGCCTGCAATTATGTCTCCTCTATACTGTGGAAGTGATGGGAAAGCAAGATTATCCCTATAGTGAGCACAGAACCACCACCAAGAAAGCAATGCAGAAACACCCAATGGATGAGACATGTCAAGAGCATGGCTTGGCAAACTTCAATTATGGGGCTTGTATAGAACTTTTTCCTATGTMTGGAGGTAATTCTTTGTACATAAGTGACTTCTAATCAAATACAATATGAAATGTAAATCAAGTAGCTTTTGATTTTCTAACCTTCTATTTAGTATAAAATTAGGAAAAGATGTTCAAATGTGCTCAAATTTTGTTATTTAATATGCTTGGATAGAGGCTTTATGCAGTCCTGTATCACTAGAACTTGCCAAGTGCACTAGGGATATTTATAGAAACTGGAGTGAATTCATCCAGAATGGGAAAACTGTATAGCTGATGCAGATACTCCTGCTGAATGGAGGACAGAGGGAAAAATCCATGGAAGAGCATCTCACAGCTTGGTGATTAATAGTTAAAACAGGAGAACAAGGCACTTTCCATTGTGGCTGTCTGTCAGATTGTTAAAAAATTTGTTACACAATGCTCCTTTTGTTTTGCCCACTGGGGGGAATGAACGCTGTTCAGTTTTATGATTGTGACTGTTCATGAAAAAAAAAAAAAGTTGCATGCAGGAATACTTACAGAAATTAGCTTTAAAATTTTCATCTAATAAAAACCCTTGAGGAGTGATCGATAACACTAAAAGAGTGTTGTGCTGCCCGTCAGAGGAACCTGAATAGGCTGGAGAAATTGACTGATAGGAACATTATGGAGTTCAGCAGGTGAAAGTGCTGAGTTCTGTGCCTGAGGGGAAATAACCGCCTGCACCAGAATAGGCTGGTGACTGACTRTTGGAAAGCAGCCTTCAAAAAAAGAGACCTGGTGGTCTTCATGGACTATAGATTAAATGTAAACCAGCAACCATGCAGCATGCTGGGCTACATTAGGAAGAACACTGCCAGCACCTCAAGAGAGATGATTCTTCCCTTTTGGGTCAACCCTGGTGAGACATGTCTGGAGTATCAGGTGCAAGTCTTGGTTGCTCAGTATGGGAGAGGTGYACATGTACTGGAGCAAGCACAGTGAAGATGGTAAAGTGGTTATAACCCTTCTCATATGAGCAAAGATTGACAGACCTGAGATTGTTTAAGCTCGAGAAGGCTCATGGAGCATCTTATCAGTGTATATGAATGCYTGATGGAGTCAGTAAAGGAGATAGGGCCAGACTTTTCGCAGTCATTCCTCATGAAAGGACAAAAAGCAATAGGTTTAACAGAAATACAGGAAATGCCATTTAAAGATTAGAAGAAAACTCTCTTTGATCAGGATGGATAAATACCAGCATAGGTTTTCCAGAGAGGATGTATACGTGTATTTGAGCTATTCAAAACCCAGCAGGACATGTTCTAAGCAACCTGCTGTAGATGGCCCAGCTTGCAGAGGGAATTTGGACTATYTGAACTCCAGAGGCTGCTTCTGACCTCAACTGATCTGTCATTCTGTTATTCTGTGGACAGGTAACAAGACCTGAAGTGTTACTGAAATCACTTGGCCCATGAAACTTACTGTTTTACAGATGCAAACAAGCAGTTGGAACTCAAAAGTGATTACACGGGTAAAAAACTCAAAACAAAACAAACACACACACAAAAAAAAAACAAAACACCAAAAGAACAACAAGAAAAAAACCCCAAAGTGTGAGTTCTACAAATTACTGTCTCTACAAGCAAATAATAATATATTTCCACTTAAAATAACATCCATCTTGGATATTCCAACCAAGAAGAGATTAAATGTTGTCCGTAAATGTTGCTGTTACTGGTTTGGAGAATTTTTTTATCAACAAAAATGTGCTAATAATTTTCTGCTACTTTGAAGACAAATATTCATAAATTGCAGTTTCCTATATCTGTTCTCCCACTCTCGKTTTTTTTTTTTTTTTTCTGTCTCCTATACTGCCTGCTGAATGGCGGTAAAGCTGGAATTTAAGTTCAAATAGCTGTGCTGGCATCCTGTCTCACTATCACCTGTTCCTGACACACTGAGAGATGAAAGTGATTTATATGGATTTATAATACAACAAAAAATACAACTACCACAGAAATTGTGCTATGGTTTTTCTGTACTTCATCCACCTGCTCAGTAAGTGGGAGATAATGCTCTAAGAATTTGATGAATGGAAACCAGGTTCTATTTTAGTCAGACGGTGCTTTTGGGCACCRGATCTATGTCATTCCCAACTGTACAGTGTCTGGATGATGGATAATGCCAAGCTACTGGACACATTTTATTCCCTCGGTGTTACAAAACAGTGATGAGAGAATTAGGAAAATGCCCGGAGATTCAGCTTGCAGATTTTCCTTTGAGGACCACCCATGCACAAGGAGACAAATCTGCCGCTTCACATTGCTAACTTTATAATTTCACAGGTATCAACAGATTTATCCCAGATGTTGTGCTGATGTCAGCATGACTGCCATGTCTACTCTCTGCCATCTCTCTTGAGGTACATTGGTACATGATTCTATCATTTATWTACAGTTATGAAGACAGTAAAAGGGCTGCTTCTGAACCCACTGATGTATATCAGAGYCAAAATTAATAATCTTCATTAATTTAGTTAGTAAAAGGCTTTAAAAATATAAGTCTACTCTCTTTTACCAACCATGTCTGTCTATTTTGATGGGGGAGGGGCTGATTTTTATTTTAAAGACTATGAGACAATCAAATCCACTGYACTTTGACATATTAAGGAAAAAAATATTTTCCAGGAAGAAAAAGACATTGCAGAATGAAACCATGCATCTTTTTCTAAGTGCCAGGAGAATTAGGTATGGTATAACAACAAGGAAGTGTTATAAAGCTATTTGATACTTTCATTGTGTAGTTAAAATTTTCAAATTAGGCTGAAATCACAATTTACAATAAAGTGTCAAAACAGACATTGTTTAACACTCGCACAAAAAAGATTTCTTTCAAAAGAAAACTAACTATTTCTTCCAAAAGAAAACTATCAATGAGATAGGGAAAAAGAAGACATTGACTAATAGAATCATTAAGATAGGAAAAGACCTCCGAGGTTACTAAGCAAATACCACATCACCAACTAAATCATAGCACTAAGTGCCACACCTGGTCATTACGTGTACACTGCCACATATTGTGACTCCAACTTCCCTGGGCAGCCTATTCCAATGCTTAACCAATCTTTCAGTGAAAAGATTCTTGCTGCTGACCGACCTGAACCTCTCCTGCTACAGCTTGTTTGCTCTTGTCCTGTCGCTGGTTGTCAGAGAGAAGAGGTTGATCTCCACCTTGCTACAAGATCCCTTCGGGTAGTTATAAACAGTAGTAAGGTCTACCCTGAGTATCCTTTTCTCCAGGATAAACATCCCCAGTTCCCTCAGCTTCTCCTCATATGGCTTTTTCTCCATACTCTTCACCAGGTTTGCTATCCTTCTCTGGACTCACTCCAGCCCCTCAAAGTCCTTCTTGCAGTGAGGGGCCCAGAACTGGACACAGCACTTTGAGGTGTGGCCTCACCAGTGCTAAGCAAAGAGGGACAATCACTGCCCTGGTCCTGCTGGCCACRCTATTGCTGGTACAGGCCAGGATGTTGTTGGCCTTCTTGGCCACCTGGGCTCACACTGGCTTAAATTCAGCCAGCTGTCAACCAGTGCCTCCAGGGCTTTTTCCACTGAGCCCTTTTCTAGGCACTTTGTCCCCAACMTGTAGTGCTGCCTGGGGTTGTTGTGGCCCAAGTGGAGGACCTGGCACYTGGCTTTGCTGAACCTTATATCCTTRTCCACCAGTTATCAATCCAACCTGTCCAGATGCCCCTGCACATCTTTCCTGCCCTCCATCAGATCAACACTGCAGAGCAACTTAGTGTTGTCTGTGACCTTTCTGAGGCTGAACTTGATCCACTCATTCAGATCATCAAAAAAGATATTAAACAGGACTCACTCCAGTACTAAGCCCTTGGGAACCCCAGTAGTGACCATCTGYCAGCTGGATATGACTGTATTCACCACCATTCTTGGGGCCTGGCCATCCAGCCAGTTTTTAACCCAGCAAAGAGTGCTCCTGTCCAAGCTGAGGGCTGCCAACATCTTAGGGAGAATGCTGTGGGAGTGTCAAAGACTTTACCGAAGCCCAGGTAGGCAACGTCCACAGCCTTTCCTTCAGTCACTAGGCAAGTCACCTGGTCATAAAAGGAGATCAGGTTGGTGAAAAAAGACCTGCCTTTCCTAAACTGACATAGCTGGGCCCAATCCTCCGGTTATCCTGGCTGACAGCACTCAAGACAATGTGTTCCATAACTTCCCCTGGCACTAAGGTCAGGCTGACAGGGCTATAGTTCCCCACATCCTCTCTCTGAGCATTCTTGTAGATGGGCATCACACTGGCTGACCTCCAGTCATCTGGGACATCCTTGATTAACCAAGACTGCTGGTAAATGATGGAGAAAGGCTTAGTGAGCTCTTCTCCAGTTCCCTCTGTGCCCGTGGGTGAATCCCCTCCAGCCTGATAGATTTATGGGTGTCTAAGTGGCTCAGCAGGTCACTAACTGCTTCYTCCTGGATTACAGGGGATCTATTCTGCTTCCCATCCCTGTCTGTCAGCTCAGGGTCTGGCATATCTTCTGGTTGAGGATAACCAGTCTTTCTGTTAAAGACTGAGGCAAAGAAGGCATGAGGTACTCCAGCCTTTTCCTCATCCTTGATGAAAATATTCTTCCTCACAGACTCTCTTTGTACTACAGGGAGTACGCAGCTGTTGGGAAAGATACAGGACAACAATATTTTAATAGGCTGCACTGAAGCACTCACGTGGGTTTTAAAGAGAATATCTTTGTGAGGAATGTTTTCACATATCAGCTGGCTGTACATCACTACAATAAATTACTGAGAAYGTGTGGAATCATTTCTTTTAATAAAGAAGATCAGATAGGATTTGAATATTAAGATTAATTTTAAGTCAGAAGTATTTGTCTTTACATTTCAGCATATCTGCTGCTTTCCAATCTGAGAAATGCCAATAGGCATTTGAATGACTTTGCTTTCACTTGTTACAAGAATTGATCTCTACTCCTCTACTCAAAGGAAAAGCTGTGAGTAAACTTCATCTCTCACATATTCTGATGTAAATAAAGAATATAAACAGAAGTCTATACAAATGCAGTATCACTCCACATTCATGCTTGGAATGCTATGCCATGATCTGTCTTTGGARTTTATCATTTGAAGTAGGCAGCAGATTCTACAGTGCCTGTTGTTCTACATAATGTCTGATGTATTTCCGCTCTTCTTTTAAGATCAACTTTATGAATCTGTGTCATCCACTTAAGCTTAAAGCATATGTCTAAAGTTCTATTTCTGAGAGGTTTGTAGCCTGAAACATTTAGCTGTGTCACTTAKGCTACTTAAAAATAAGTAAATATTATTTATATAAGTATAAAATTTCTAACACCCAAGAAACTTTTTCTCACTGCAAAGAGTACCGCAATTAAAAAAAGAAAAAAAAAAAGGGTAACACGTATTGGTTGGCTGCCAGATAAATTAGTAAGAAAATAGGATTGAAGTTAAAATGTTGTGTATGGTCTGACAAGGCATAGGAGAGGAAGAGTTCAATTCTCAATAATCTTCCTTCATAGGCTGAACTATATCTGAAGTCCCTTTAAAAAAAGTTAGAAAAATGTGAGGTGCGACTAACATACTAACAATGACAACCTTCTTCCTTCCTGCTTCCAAAGGACTATCGAAACAAATCACTTGTATTTGATGATAACAAGGAAGGCCAATGTGCAACGTTTAGGGTTTGCCTCTCCTCTTCCAATTACAAATGTGTTGAGAGCTGAGCCTTGAYAGGCTTGATTTTAGACAGGAAAAATATCTAACAAAAAGAAAGTAAGTTCATGACATTTTACTATTAAAAATTTAAGATAATTGGAAGTCTACTAACTTATATTTACGTGGATTTYCAATGGGACAGAAAAGTAAACACTGCCTTTTCTGTCATTTGTCACCTCATGTTCAGCATCCAAAAATATAGTTTTTTATGTAGGGTTCAAGACTTTCTCAGTGACTAGCATTGTTAGTGTGTATGTTAATTTCATGTTATATGAATAACATGTAAAAATCCATAAAATGGTAAAAAATAACCCAAAACTCACCTGAGGTGTACAGTCTTATAGAAAAAATAGATCTCATTGTTTCAAAATAATCTCTGCATTATCTAAAAAGAAAAAAAAAAAAGGGGTATTGGTTTTATAAATTTCCAAAAAAAATTGCAGTGAGTATTTTTGTAAAGAGATGATGAAAATTAGTTTCATTAAATGCACAGTCTTATAAAAAATGGTTTTTAAATTTGTCAGGATGGTAATTGAACTTTTTAAGATACATTTTTGAGCATTTAGATAAAGGGYTACATTTAGATACAAGATTTTAATAAAGAAGCAGACTGGAATCAGTGATTTAAAATCTATGTCTTGTTCCAACTGAAAAAAAGAGGAAAACTTAATACACCTGATCTCTTGCTAGACCATAAATGTCAGCCTGGCAGATAATTAGGAACAATATATTGCATTGCCACTGAAGGTAAACCATCTATATTTTACTTCACAATGTTGTGACTGCACTTTTATTCTGTGGATTGATACCTTGAGATTCCTGGCTCCACGTGTTAAAATGTGGCTAATATCTAGCGTTCTACTGAACTGTCTGCAGAGTACTTGATCCAGGTTTCTTCTAGAGTCTGTGTGTTGCTCCCCAAAATGTGACTGCTATTCTKTAGAGTGGATTACCTGAAAAATGTGGAAGTAGACTAATGTTTAGAAAAGTAGTACTTCTGTAGCTTATAAAGACTTATATGTTGCATCCCCTATGCTGGAAGATTAGAGTAGACAGAGAGAATGTTGGCAAGATTCTATCTGTTTTTCTGTAATGAGCGTTAACATTCCCACTACCATACAATATTTTCATTGTGTAAGGAACTCATTACATTGTTCAAAAGTCTTCATTTTGTAAATGAAAATACATGCATTTCAAACAGAGACCCAGGAGTAACTCAAGAAACCAAGTTATTTTATAGGTGTAGAACATGCTTGAAGTGAAATAAGCTCTGTTAAATATTCGAAGTCAATACCACATTAGTATGGGGCTTTCAGTCAGCAAACTTATGATGCTGATATCTACCTATCCGCCAATTTATCCACAGACAAATTGGTGACACATATGTAATGGCTTAGATTAGGTGTACTTTGACTAAATACAGATACATATGCCACATTCTTCCTTTGAGAAATAGAAAGTTCACCTTTCATTTTCAATACACTGTTTTGAAAGCTAAACAAATTGCTGCTAAGGTTTAGAGCTCAAAGCATTTTTGTATTCCTCTAATTAATCAAACCTCAGTTAAGCAAGGAAAGGGAAAAATATCTTCAGCAGCTTTCTTAGTCTTTTTCAGGAATCTTTTTTTATCATGCATAGAAAAAAAAATTCCCTCTTCCCTTTTGCATTCTTCCTGTGCTACATTTATATTGTCATTTTAGATCTCTCTAATCATATGTAGGTGCTGAAATTATCCTAATCTTCCAGAGACTCCTCTGAAACAAGAGGGCAAACAGCTCCAGGTTTTCCTGGTCAGTGTAAGCAGTTTTACATGTCAGTTTAACGAGACTGAATGATGAGGCACTTCTTGTTGGAGACCATATGGCTGTTGTTCTACTTGTAGATTAAACAGTGCCTGAAATACTCCCGGGTGCTGAAACTCAATCATCTCTGCAGCTAAACTGCTAAGGACGTCTCATGTTTTCAATCTGTGTAAACTAGAGGTCTCAAAAATGATTTCTGGACGAAGTTTGGGAGCTACAAGACTCTACTGACCATTTCCAATGCATTTAGCATGTAGCCATGCTCTTCTGGAGGCTAAAACATTTTACCAACATAGATATATGYTGCTTTCTATCAGTTGAATTCTGTGTCTGGGGACACAGCAAGGAACATATAAGCTATTATTGTAAAGGTAGCCTGTGGCTCACTTGTGGAAAAGAGATTTTAGTTTATGAGTTCTTATAGTTTAAGTTTTGAAGAAATAGATTATGAGAAAACTGATYCCAAGAGACAGAGGTTAGACAAAGGCAAGTGAAAAAAATAGTTTGTATGTAGAGCTGAACAGTGTGAGTTGAGATGGGTTGGTGGAAAATTGGCTTCAAGGGCTGAGGTTCATATAAATACAGTGTGATTCAGAATTGTATCTGATCAAGGCCTTTTTGCATCTCTGTAGTATATGAAGCCTTTCAGGGCTTTGATTTTGCTCTTTCCCTCGGTATTTCTAGGTGTTGAGTATGCTGGAGATTTTCAAATAATGTTGCAAAGGGTAAGATTCAATTTGAAGAAAGAGTCCAAGTGGTGATGGCTGTATTTGTCCTCTTTTATAATCAGTGCAGACTCTATCATACCAAAACACTCAATTGGTAATCCAGCCATCAGCTGCTAGGCATGAGGTTTCAGCCCCTGATTTAGATATCTTCATGTTAGTGGGCTGAGATTCAGACAATTGTAAAGACCATGAGAGACTACTGGACTTGGAGTAAGAAACTGATGGGCATATTAGGATTAGAAGTTTATGCAAGTTGTAGATAGTGCCATGAGGTATGAGTGATTTCATAGATAGTTCAGGAGGATTATGAGTAATGGCAAAATTTCACAGATAATAGAATATAACATAACATAGAATATTCAACTGGAGAGGAGAATCTGATAATACCAGAATTATCTATTAGCAAAACTGCAAAAGGAGATTACCTAGGTAGTCACAATTGATAAACCAAAGTCAGCTTCCTCTGGTACCAAAACTAAGACCAATGGCAAACAAGTAACTAGGAGTAGCTTCTGTATTGTGGAAAAGATGATGGTGAAGAAAGGCAGGGATAAAGGTGGGCAGGAGAAAGAGTGGGAGGTGGGCTGGGGTGTAAAAAGGGCTAGTCAGGTATAACCAGGATGCTTGTCTGACCTGTCTGATGACTTCAGTCTGTCCGGTGACAATCTGTTGAAGGAAGTTTCCCAATTTGATTTCCCAGAGAAAAAATATGGAAGTAGATTTATGACAGTTTATGGCTGTAAGTAGCTCTATTTCCTTTGGAAGTTCTTTATATCAATTTTGGAAAATGCAAAAGTTTAAAAGAAGATATTAGGGTTTTTTCAGCTTTTAATCCCTAAAACATAGAAGTGCAAATMATCTTGGCTATTTCATTGTCTTAGAAGTTCTTAGGAGCTTCAGAATAGTAAATTTAAAGTTTCATCTGTTTAAAGGAATAGTTGGAGTACTAAATGTTTTCTTCAACTTTTTTATCTCCAAAATTTTTACGGGCACCTGAAAACAAACAAAAAACCTACATTTCAAATTCCTGACTGATTTTTTTTTACTTTGTAATTCAAACTTTACTCTCTTGCTGTTATGACATTGTTACTTCACTGTTTCACTAGTTGCCTAACTATGAAAGCCATGATTTTCTAATTTAAAAGTCAAATAGAAGGTAAGAAAATGTCTGTATTTTTCCATTATTCAATATAAAGGAGCTAAGAAAGAACAAATCAAATATTTTTTCTTCAGATATCACCTTCTTAAATACTCATTTACTATGTTCAGATTCACTGTGCAAAGAAATGCTCACACTTTTGTTTGTGGAACTAAACCAGACCTCTAAATCTTTAAAAATACACACATGACTAGTTTTTTCCACCAGCGACTGCAGTAAGGATGATGAAAACATCATTTGATTTTASGGTTGGAGAGTTCAGAGACCAAACAAAGTAGGTATCATGTTTAGCAATACCAGAAAATAAATCAGTCCTAGTCAACCTGATTTAGTTTCTCGCAATTGCTTAGTAGGCTTATTGCAGTGGCCTTGGTAGCTCAATTCAGGGTAAGGAAGACCCTGAACTCTCTCAGGGGACTGTCTCAGGAGCCTACACTTTCAGCCACTTAACTCAGTCAACACAAAATGCAAGGAGCACAGATATACTTGAATGTACCAGGTGCTCACTGCATACATTGGATTTTACRATGTACAATCTTGTCCCAGCAAGAGGTGCCTCCCAAATATGGATGAAATCCTTCTGAATACAAAAGCTGGAGTGGCGGGGGCACCTTCATTAGCAGAGGGTGGCCTGAGTTCYTCCCTGTCCCCTCTCTACAAGTCACTGTGTGTTTTACCTTGAATCAATGTCCTGACCTGATCTGCCTACTGCATGAGAAAGAAAATCCTTYCTCACTAAAAATGAATGTTTATCTTCAGAAGCAGCAAACATCATCCTGAAAGTGGCTCTTGGCTGCGTACTAAATAAACGCTACCACTTCAAGGGACAGCTACTAAGGACAGCCTAGTAGAGTCTCAGCACTGCTGAAATCTCTGCTCAGCCTAGCAGAGATTTCAGCAGTGCTTCCAAGGTCTCCTGGTGGTTGTTAAGGCATCTCTGAGCAGAAGACCTTGGAAGAAAGATAATGAGAACTACAAAAAACTCCAAACCTCTTATAAATCCACAGTGCAGAACTGTGTTCTACAGAATTATATTCGTCTCAAATTTCTTTTTCTATTTTTCTCCTCATGGAACTTCAGAATTTATATTCCATCTTTATAATTTATATTTATTGGGCCATTTCCTAATTTCACATGTATGGATTCATGTTTCCYTCCATTTGTTCAATAAAGCTAGAAAAAGAAGTCCTTGCTTTAGAATTAATCTAACCTTTTTCTCATTTTCTATGTCAGCTAGGTTAGCTTAAAATCTGAAATTTTCTCTGGCTACATGACTTACAGTGAAAGTATTGGAATCCCACAGATTTCAGGTTTCTCTCAGGAGACACCTGCTTGACAGTGTTTTTGTTGCTAATGGTAGAATTTAAATGTCTGACTGCTTTCTGCATGTAGCTTTGCTAAATGCACTTTGAAACTCTTTTATAAAAAAAGAGAAAATACTTGCAAAAATGAGTTCCTCTTTCGTCCTCATATATACATTCCTTGAAATATGCATAGTGCTGGAAAATACATGAATATCTAGTACTGGTGGGGGAAAATAAACTACAAAATTATGGCTTTAGATAAAAAAATGGCTACATAATCTTTTAGAAGTGAATTTTGCATAGAGTCTGGGTTTTTTTCTATTGTGACAAAGGGAGCTGACATAYTGCATTTCGATCACACCAGTCCAATATTTGCAGATTACGCCTACATTATCTCTGAAGATGTCTCTGTTTTTGAGGACTGAGAATGTTGGGTAAAAAAGSCTGAGGTTGGCAGAAAAGTCAGTCTGAAGCACTTTGGATTTTTTCCCAGATCTGCTGTATCTCTTTCATGCTTTACAGTGACATCAGCATTTTACACCTCAATATTTATTCTAGGGAGGAAATAATTCTCAAAGCAAAATAAACAATGATCTCATTAAATGAGCAGTTTTGTCAAGGAAGACAAATAGGAAGTCCCTATATATAGTACATATGGCATGGGCTGAAAGAAATATCTGTTAATCAAAACACAATTAATTATTTTCTTTTATTGAGGGGGTGGGGATAGAGAAGAACCTTGTTAGAAATTTTATCATTTTTTAAAAATACAAGGTTTCACACTGTGCTTACTGAGTTCTGATAAGAAGTTCACGAATATGTTGCAAGCTGGCAAAATGTAAAGCAGTGAGTTCTCATCTTGTTCAAAGGCTGTTATTTTCTGSTAATGCATATATCAGATCTCCTGCAGGCATTCAAGAACATAACCACCAAAAAAAAAGAGATAAAACTAAAGAGTGTCACAAACTTCAGTGTCTTTATAGATGTGCATCATAGAAATACTGTCAATAAAGTAACTGGAATAGAATTTGGTTCAGTGGATATCTGACAAGTTTTGCCAGGGAGAACCATGAGCTACACAAGCTGTGTGTGTCCAGTATTTATACCAGAGTCCTCCAAAGAGCTCTCAGAAGAATATATGAGTCAGCAGTCCTACATCTTCCTCAAGGACTTCACTGGTGCTGCAGTGTGATGATGAATTGCTTGACATCCTGTCTAAAATGTTACAAAACCAAGTTCCTGATAATCTTCAAATTCTCTAYGTTAGTCTACTTGCACTGCAGATGCTCCTTTTGATGTTGTCTATATTTCTAAGCTTTTGAATGAATCCTGATATGGAGTTTCAGTTTATCCTCCTATTTTATCAGCTCCATRTTAAATTTTTAGTCCTAATTTATTTAATCCAAAATACCTAGTAAAGACAATTTTGTGTGTAGAGTTTTCACTTCTAACTTGATTTTGAAAAATATATATAACTGTCATTTTCTTCAACCCTGAAMGCATTGACACAGTAACTATGGAAGGACATCCCAGTTTCCATTATAATAGTAACTTCAAAGATAGAACAGGGCAGATATTTTGCCTCCTATACARAGAAAAACTATGGATATACAGGAAAAAAAATAAACTAATGTAACATAATTTTTATGATTTATAAACCCACTTACAGTTCCAGTTCTTATTCCAATGTATAAATTTCTCTCTATCTCTTTCTCTTCTCTTCAAGTGTATGTTGCTAAAGAAGTTAAATAGTTACTGAACTGGAAGGTAGTATATTTAAATTGCAAAAGAAGATATGAGAAAAAATAGCATGTCTTCAGATAAAGGACTGTTTTGAAGTCGACATACGTTCACAAAAATAATTTCAAATTCCTCAATATCCTTACAAAGTTTTCATCCCAGATAAACTAGGTAGTCTCATAGACTGGTTAAGTGAAATCATGCCTCAGAATTTTACCAAYGCCTTTAATATGATCATTCTACTCGATATCTGAGATAGTAATATTTCTTTGACTTTAAAGGGGGTGCTTCAGTTCAGTGTCTCAAATTTAAATATACAATTGTTATTACTTAACATAAACACACAATTAAAACTGTTTGAAGGTTGTGCTACCTCTGTGATGAATGCTGGAAATTGGAATATAAWGCTCACTTTAATGACTTCTATTTCTTTTTATATCATTTTGATTCTAGCTAAACAAAGTTATTTTTCACTGTGTCTCCTGATCATACTGTCTTGAAAGTCTAGTTTACCTGATACCTGTGCCTGGACTGTGACATTCCAGGCTATTGAAACAACTCTTCTATATTCAAATTACATCACTGTCCTTCAGCAGGGATTTAGAGTAAGGCACAGAAAACACATCTCCTTTTAAAAGGGGAAGGATATATTGATAATTATTAAGCTACATAGTCCTGTAGATCCAAGAAGGAGTCTGGAGTGAAAGCTAAGGCATAATACTCCCAAAACACATGAATTATCTATACTGGAATGAGAGCAGCTAGCAGGGGGCAACCAAAGGATGTCATGCCTCAACAACCAGATTTTTTCCAATGGTGGCTATGTGGTCAGACAGAGGGCAATCTTTTCAAGGGTTTTTAATAAGGGTATTTATTTGGGATGAGAGTTTCTTGGAATTACATTAATAAATTAAAAAGTCAAAYATTTTTGTTTGGTGACATTTATTTTGTTTTGCAGTCTTGTTATTTTCTTGGTTAAAATATTTTCTTCAGGATATTCAGGCAGCTGAAGACAAATCCTAAGCTATTTTGCAGTCATCACTGCAAAGTTACCTAGACCACAAAATTGTCATGACAGCACAGAAATAGTCATTAAACTTGTATCTTGGTTAAGGGCAAATCTGGGAGAAAACTTCCAAAAGARTTTCTCTGGAAAGCACATTCAAGCGGCCCCTGCCACAACTGGTTTGGAAAAAGATTTCCTTGGAGAAAAGTGGAAAAAACCTGTTTATTTAACAGGTAAAGCATTCACCAGCAAAAAACTTGAACAATATTAAACAATAAAACCAACACAGTCCAGGAGAAGGATGCAAGGGAGCAAGTGCAGTTTCTGATAACAAACTCCGCACTTCTTCTCCCCCTGTTTCGCTCTTGGAACCAGTCTTAAGGGCGCAAGACTTATTTCTGGGCTATACAGATTAATGGGGATACTTTCATACATCATAAAATCACCCCAGGACGACTTGAAACTCAGACAGAGATAGAGAGATATACCTTAGCAGACGATGCTGAAATTAATGCATAAACCAGAAGTAATATGGAGTACCAAAAAGGTAATGAGGAAGAAGAAAATAAAGACAGAACATGGTTTCTTATTATCTTCATTCCATGATTTTCCTCATACAAAAGGCAGTTTAAGATGACCAGGATGAGTTCAGCTGCGGTATTATCCAAGAATCAACTATTTTCCTAGCAGTGACCTCTTCATATGGATGTTGACCAGCTCAAAATGAGGAGTCGGTTCAGGAAACAAATAGGAATATTGTTTTCTCTGCTTGCATGATGGACATTATGTGGCTGATGGCAGTAAAACACAGTAGATTCATCGAGGTATCCTTTCTTGTGGTGTTAACAGGCCTGCAGGTGAGGAAGTGCATGTGCTGGAAAACCAACCTTCTGAAAGGTTTGAATCATATGCATGATAGGTTTGAATCACATGCAAGATAAGGACATTTAGTGCTCTTTGTTCTGATTGCCTCTGTACCCTTGCATGACTGAGAAAATAACACTGAAGAGTAAGGATACCTTGGTATTACCTACTACCTTGCTTAGATGGGAAAAATATTAATGTGTTAGAAAACAGCTGGGATAAAGCATCACTCTGCAGTTATCTGATGGAAATGTATTCTTTGATTTTTATTTTCTAATGCTGTCCTAATTAATTTAGCATAAACAACAGATTTATTTTCCATGCACAGTCATATCAGACACAAATATGACTTCAAATACTGATATAAAATCAACTCTTCACAGGCGGTTTTCTGTCTTTGTCCAGCTAAGAAGCTCTGTCCTCAGGGTGTATCTTTAAAGTACTCCAGAAGCAGATAAACTGATAGTGAAACTCTCTTTTGGTTAAGCATTTTGTATAATATAAATGTAAACTTGCAGTCAGTTTAGTCACAATGGTTCTTGATTAAAACTATTGTCAATCATAAAGTTAAAATCCATAAAGAAGTCTCAGGATAMATGTTCTTAATTTTTCGCTTTTTTTTCTCAGCCAAAATTAAATCCAAATTTCTATTTTATTGTATTTTTCATCTCTGGAATTTCTCTCTTATACATGATTGGGAAAATTTATGAAGGCTAAATTAAACCAGACTCTATAGATTGCTATTCTGTAAGATTCTGCAGTATAATAGTACATTCTAAGACATCAGATACATATTTGCTTTCATTAGGGGTAGCTGAAAAGTTGAGGTTTCAAACAACATATCACTTAGTTGAATAAATAATATTCATTTAATATCCAGAGTTACAGGTAATTTTGTTCTGGGAAATTAAACCTCTGTGTCTGAAGCTTGAGTTCTAATTGCAATTCTTCTATGTGCATTGGGATTTGGACTAAAATGACATTTTATACTGATACTACAAACTCTCAGCTAATAGTGATTAGGTGAAGAAAAGTGTGATTCTCCTGAGAGGAAATTTTCTTCACAAATCTTAGGGGAACTTTGGACTTGCAGTATGCTGACAAGATCAAGGCAGAATTTCATCTGGAGCTTGGACAGCAAGGTAACAGATTTATCTGTTGGGAAGTGGGATTGACAAGTCCAGGTTCCTTTGGCTGGATTTCTTTATTTATTTACTTTGTCTGATGGTGAGGAATATTCACTGCTATTTGCACTGCTAAGAAGATGCTGAAAAAAGCCAGGACAACTTGTGCTGTTTGTAGAGGTTGTTGCTGGCATTAAGAAAGTTCCTATTTCTCAAATGGCCTTGAACCTGAAGCGTTAACCAGAAAATATGTTAGGTCCATACAACACTGTACAGTGTTTAGACACAGAGTCATAGAATCAAAATCATGATGTATTCTGCAAAAAAGAGGAACCAGCTAATATGGAGAAAAAAAAATTCCAATAACTGAAAGCTACAGGAAGGAAGCAGAATGAATCTGTTTCAACTATCAGAGAAGTCAGTCTGACACATGAACGGGCTATGTGAGAGCAATCTTTGACAGGTGACTGAGAATTGACTACAGCACAGAAGAATTTCACCAGGTATTTGCTTTACCCTTTGCTATGCCATCCATTTAACAGAGTGGTATTTGCTTTACCCTTTAACATGCCATCAGTTTATTTTATAGATCAAGATGGGTATTGAGTAAACTGGCACTTAAAGACTAAGAAGATGAGCAATAAGAGTGTACAAATTTTAACTTCACTGTCTACAAGCAGTAATCTGTGCTATGGAAGAGCAAGGCACAGTTTTATCTGCAAACTCACAGGGAGGGCTCCTATGGCTTTTTCCTTACAGTCAAAGTGTCTCACCTCACTTTTTTTTTATTTCACAGGGAGAACAGGATGAAAGTTCACTCCTCTCATCCTCCCATTTGATGTCAGGAACTAGTGCCTATTAAATTGGCATTAAAAAGGCACTTAATATAGAAGACTGTATTAAAAAAGATACTAATGCTTAGGTCTGAAATGTATAAAAATAAAAGCATTCAGCTCCACCAGTCGAAATTAGTCCTAACTTAGGCATCTAAATCTGAGAACATCAGAACTTAGATGAGCTTTTTCACCAGGGGTAAATTCAAAGAATCATAGAAAAGTTTATGTGGGAAGGGAAAGTAAAAATCATCTATTCTAATCTCCATGCCTTGRGCAGAAAATCTTCCACCAGACTGCATTACTCAAAGTCCTATCCAGCCTGAACACTAAAAGGGATGGGGCACAACTTGTCTGAGCAACCTGTTCTAGAGCTTAACAAAGCCCACAGTAAAGGTCTGCTTCCTTAAATGATTCTTTCAGTTTAAAGCCACTCCTCTCTGTCCTATCACTACATGCCCTGGCAAAAAGTCCCTCTCCAGCTTTCTTTTAGACTCCCTTTAGGTGTTTGGTAAAATAAAGGGAGCACGGTGTTCCCCAAGACGGACTGTAATAAACTCCATCCAAGAGCAGTAAGTCTGAAACTCCACCCCTCAGGAGATCTTCRCAACATCTACAATTACATGAACAACTTACAGTGTTTGTTTAAACTCAAAAAGCTGGAACAGCCTCTCTTATATACATATATTTCCAGTTTTCCATCTACATACTAAAGTCCTCACCCCAAGAGCACAGTATTTAGCTTAAAATGTCTACCCACATACTGCTAGAAAATAGGAAAAAAATTTTGCTACAGCTCTTATTCCATGCTCCTTTTCTCAGCACATCTCATTATCATGATTTGGGACTGGCATTCCCCAGTTTAGTGTTTCCACTGAAACACTCCAAACCATGTGCTGGTTCCTCTCTCCCCATATCCGCCCCATCCAAACCCACTGCATTGAACTGGAGAGRAGAATTGAAGGCAGAAAAGGTCAAGATCAGATGTTTACAGGGAAACAGKTTTATCTTGGGAGCCTGATCTACCTGTCTATTTCAGTGTTCCTCAGTAGCCCACTCCATAGTCCATGTGCTACTCTCTCCTCATGAGACATGACATACTTTTATACCCAGCTTCTCTACCTGGGAAGTGATGTCTTGTCACARTTTAGCAGCCCAGAGGGTTTTACCTCTGTGATGSCAATTGGTCTTTTTCCGCTGGTCTATGCACAGTCACAGAGCATTTGTTACCATCCATGAGTCAGTGTAGAGGTAGAGTGCTGGCCATTTCTCTCATTCAGAGATATCTAAAGCCAGATGGATGGCTTTCAGCTCTTTGACCTGACTGGTCACGGACCCCACAGCCACCCACAAGCCAGCCTCCTTGTGCCCAAGAGCCCTGAGACTCGCAGTGCAGGACTCCATACTGAGTGTATGTAGCCCTACAACATAGCTGCAACTGGCAGTAAAGACAGCATATCACTTTTCATTTTYTGGTACCTGATTATATAGTGAAGCGTCCTCAGCATATCCTCCTCTTCTGATGATAGTCCAAATATTTTGCCTTCAGCCCAGCTCGTGATGACTCCCAAGATTCCTGGGCAATAGGGGTTTACTATTCAAGCTTGCCGCGTGATCAAGTGAGGTRCTTGCTCCATACAGCATCAGTGGCATGACATGTGGAAGGGACCTTTCCTTTTGACATCCAGACCAGCACCGGCAGTCAAKGTGTCAGGAGAGGCTGTGCTTTGGTGCCAGCCAGTTCTGAAGTGGCTCAAACCCCTTTGTAAGCTGACAGTATCTCTTTTTAAGTTGGAGGTTATTAGGCTGCAGATTCTTWGTACCTCTGACTCCAGAATCCCAGGAGCTATCCTCAAGTCTCYCTAGTTACTTTTTGCCAAAAGCTCCATGAGGGACCATTCTTCCCAGCTGCAGCATAGAGCACATTTTTCACATTTTGTTCTGTACTGATTGGCCCAAGGACTACTGCATGAATGATCTCCARYTTAATTTGCTCAAAAGCTTGTTATTTTTCAGGACACTGCTCAGCATCATTCATCTTCCGGTTCACTTGATGGAAAGGTGTACAATCTGACTGTACTCTGGAATATGCATTGTCCAGAAAACCACAGCACCTAGGAAAGCCTGTGATTCCTTCTTGTTGTTTGGTGGGAACATAGGTGCTGTTTTATTGTTTCTTTTTTTAAGTTTTATTTTAGGCTTGTCTTTTTTCTTTCCAAAATGATGTTAGGATTTTTCAGTCAATTACTTCCCACAGATACAACTATGGTTGGAGATGTGTGTATTGTAGCTGGTGTAAGCAAGGGAAAAGCTACTGTATCTTGTTTAAAACTTTGGTCAGTTTCTAATCCCTAATGTATATAAAGGGATAGTTCAGGTTGTGTTTCATAGATCTGAAGAAATTGCCCTTTATTCTAAGGAAAAAGCTTCATAAAAATTCAGTAATGCTCCACCTCCTTCAACAACTCTTGCAGAAAAAAACACCATATTACATGACCAGTTCTGTATTCAGGTTTTCTGATTGAATGTTGTGTCATAAAAAATACTGTACAGGCTGTGATTAAATCCATACATATGTACTCTGACATTTGTTCCTCTAGAAAAGACAAGTTAAACAGTTGCTAATGATCTTGGTGATCACTACTTTGAAAAGGGCGGTTTCCCTAATCCAATATGACATAATGTTGATAGAATTTCCACAAAAGAGATTCCATATTATTACAATGGACACAAGATATATCTTATGACCAAAATTTTTTGCCAGATTCTTCTTGATGTCTTCATGAGAAGGAATCTCTTTTGGGATGTATATATATCTATCATCACCCAGGAGCTTGATTTTTTTTTCTTTTAATTGCAGGTATTCAACTGCTAGAAGGCAATTAAATTTAGATAATTATATTGCCAGTACCTGGTAGCTGTTTAAGATTTATACATGAGTCAGTGTCTTATTTAWATGTCCAACCTTAGCAGTAGAGCTCATGCCATTGCTGAGTTTTCAAATCAATGCTGTTATCARTTTGGCCTAGACCTTTCAACCAGGGCTGCTTGCACAGATTTTGGCACTTACAATGCTCCACTGAGTCATGAATGAAGGGTATAATCTATATTTTTTATTGTCTTGACTGTCTATGTAGTTAGCTTTTTAGAGGTTTGATTAAATGAATGTATATATACATTTTATCTACTGGGAAATGAAAATTTCCTGTGCTTTAAAGATGMATAAATATGAATTTCCCTGTTTATTACCAATTCATTAGAGTAAGGATTGATTAATAATTGTATGCAAAAAAATATTTCTGTGGAGTAGAAGATTGCATTAACAATTGTATCAAACAGATTATTCACAATATTGTGGCATTTCATTTTGTGTATAAAATGATATAAACCAATCCTTGCTGTTGTATGTTTTCATGTAGTGCAGTACAGTGTTAAATGACCTCATACCATTTCAGTTGCAAACATTAATTTTTCAATGTCAACTTTATCTTTAGAGACTACCTTTAATTTGTGTTTGCCTTTTTCAGCCAGTATAATTCAGAAGATTTACAAATTCACTTTCATATGTACACACACTTAATTTTAATGGTGAGCTAAATTATAGCAAGATATTCTGTAGAAATGAGTGGAGGGACTAAAAAACTGATCATTGATTATATGCTTGAAATAATACTTTTAAAGTAAAATACCATAGGGAAAAAAGGAAAAAATTATAGTCATTTGATTACACTTAGTAAAAAAAGTATTTRTTGGTGAGACATTTAAATCATCAGAACAATGATAACCTCAGAAGAATGATAGTGTCAATTCAATTGATGGCTCTAGGATTGGCAGTGAAGGAATAATATTATAATTTTTTTTTAACTTTAATCAAGACCACTGGAGTGGTGAAAAAGACCTGTAATTCTGAGGGGTACAAGAGTCTGAGATGGTGAAAGGGACAAAGACAAATRCTTCAAGAGAAAATTTGGTGACAGCAAAGATGTTTAGAGGAAGGAAGAAGGAATTATTCTTACAGTGAAAAGGAACCTGTGTAATGCTACATTGATCCTACAAGTCAGTCAGAAATCATTGAACTCACAGGATGTGACAGCAAAGTTCTTGGGGTGTTCAAGGCCAGGTTGAATGGCACTCTCAGCAACCTGATCTAGTGTGTGGCATTCCTGCCCATGACAGAGGGGTTGGAAATAGATGATATCTATGGTTCTTTCCAATTCAAACCATTCTGTAATTCTAGGATTCTAAAAACAAATATTCCTGCATATTTAACAAAATGTTTTCAAAATACACTAGCAGTAATATAATTTATTCATGCTCTATATGCTATGTGCATACAATACATATATTGTAAGAATCATATCTCATTAAATTAAATCTTCAAATCTAGTAATCAAAAGATGTAAAGGAGGACTGAAGCTAAATTATTTAAAATACTATATTAGAAAAATATTAAAACTGTAGCTTTTTGTGATTTTAGGACTTTTATGAATACTGTTTTTGTGATGGCTAAATGCAGAGCTTATTGTGTCTCTGTATTACACAAAGAGCTGCATAAGCAGGTTTTTCCACATTAACCAATCATGACAAAATGCCTGATTTTCCATATATGTGTTCTTTACTAAACACAGAAAAATTATAGTAATTTCATTGGGGTAATAAATTAAACAGTGTTATGCATTATGACATAGAATCACAGAATCACAGAATRTGCTGAGTTAGAAGGAACCCACAAGGATCATTCCTGCCCCYGCACAGGACAGCCCCAGAGTCACACCATGTGCCTGAGTGCAATTTTCAAATGCTTCTTGAACTCTTCAAGTCTTGATGTTGTGACCACTTCCCTGGGGAGCCTGTTCCAGTGYCCAAACACCCTCTGAGTGATGAAACCTTTTCTAAAATCCAACCTAAACCTCCCCTGACATAACTTCAAGCCTTCTCAGGTCCTGTCATTGGTCACCAGAGAGAAGAGATCAGTGCCTGCCCCTCCTCTCCCCATCATGAAGAAGTTGTAACTGCAGTGAGGTCTCCCTCAGTCTCCTCCATACTGAGCAGACCAAGTTACCTCAGCTGCTCCTCACATGGATTCCCCTCAAGGCCCTTCACYACCTTTGTTGCCCTCCTTTGGATGCTCTCTAATACTTTAGTATCTTTCTTCTGTTGTGAAGCCTAAAACTGCCCCCACACTTGAGGTGAGGCTGCCGCAGTGCAGAGCAGAGCAGGGCAGGACAATCCCCTCCCTTGCCCGGCTGCCAATGCTGTGCCTGATKCCCCCAGGACAGGGYTGGCTCTCCTGTCTGCCAGGGCACTGCTGGCTCATGTTCAACTTTCTGTCAACCAGGACCCTCAGATTCCTTTCCACAGCACAGCTTTCCAGTATCYCATTCTCCAGTCTGTACATTCATCCAGGGTTGCCCCAGCCCATGTGCAGAATCTGGCACTCTCTCATGTTGAATTTCATATGGTTGGTGACTGTCCAGCCCTCAAACTTGTTGAGGTCTCTCTGCAGGCCCTCCCTGCCTTTGAGGGAATTAACAGCTCCTCCCATATTTGTATCTTCTGCAAACTTGCTTAGTATCCCTTCAAGTCCGTGTACGAAGATGTTGAAGCACACAGGGCTCAAGATGGAGTAGTGACAGTTTGCCAGTTTGATGTCACCCCATTTTCCACACTTTGCACCTCACCCCTGAGCCAGTTTGCTCACCCATTTCACAATGTGTTTATTCAGGTGAAATCTGGACATTTTGTCTAGAAGGATCACGTGAGAGACATGATGAGGAAGAAATTTTGCAGAAGTAAACCAGCAGTATATATTGTTTAACTTAAATTTGTATGAAAAGCAATTGATTGCAAAAGTTGAATTAAAAGCCCAAAATGATTCCTACCTAAACAGTCTTCTCTTAATTTATATGAGCAAGAATCTCCAGGCAACAGCAGAGAGACTCAAGCCACATTGCAGAGAGGTTCAAGGAGAGTTTCCTTGTCACTTGACAATTGCTATTTAATCTTTATATAGTGGTTAAAGCAAGGATGTTTTGTTTTGTTTTGTTTTATTCACCCTGGGCTCATCTTCTTGGTGTTAGACCAAACAAGAAGGTATGACAAATTCTTTTCTCTCATGACCATCCTAGTTATCCTAGTTAAAGGACATTGGTTGGTCATCAACATAAAGTATACCATTACGAAGTACTGCAATTTTTTTTCCACAAATTTTGAGTGACTTCATACATAACCTATCTTACTCATAACTCACATATCTAGAAAGTCCCCTATTTTCTTTTCTGTACATATCATAGATTTTAATATGTTTGAAAAGAGACATGAGAAATCCAGTCCTACGGACAGCAGTGAAATTCTGTTAATGGTCTCTGAAGTAAAAGGGATTTCTTACTCTGGCATGAATAGGATGAATAAACCTTGCATTACTTTGAATGTAACTGGTTTCTCTAAGAGGAACTTAGCAAACAACAACAACAAAAAAACCTATCTGAAAACCACTGTTTCCAGACTCAATAAGAGATTGTTCCTGTAGGACCTTTATTTAGCTGACATATATTCTTCTAATCTCCTGGAACACACAGTTACTTCTTACAAACCTTGTACAACACAGTGGTCAGCAAGAAGCATAAATCAACAGGAATTGCTCAGTATTTGTCTAAAGTGTTCCAAAGCCAGTTATTCTTCATTAATTGCTTGTGCTAATGTTTGAACACTAGCCTTATAATCTGCCAAAGCCTATACTGCATTTTAACCCTTTCAAGTTTTATGTGAAATGAAAAACAGAATCCAAATTTTGATTTTAAGCCTGACTAGTTCTTTGTAATATATGATGCTGTCACTAAAAAGTCAAAATCTGACGTAAATTAATAGACATACGGATATCTGAAACAGCAAGAGAAACTCAGACTCCAGTGCTTGCCAACATAGAGTAAATTTTGAGGTTAAATTAGAAGTGATTGAAAGAAATATATTTTGAGATTTCAACAGAAATAGCTCTGGTAGCTGAATAATTTGGAATTTCTTTCTACTAAACCACCCATATCTTCATAAAATATTTTTTCTCTCTAGAAAGAAGTTCTATAACTAATGTCTGTGTACTTTAAAGTCTTTCATAGTTTCACATATTCAAAATGCACAAAAGATTTTCAGGAGGAATATATATTTCAATGAGATGCAATGATGACTTAACACCCCAAACTGTTCAGCTCATAGCTCTTGTGGAAGAAAAAAAGTACAAATCTAAATATTTAGGCAAAGGAATAAGAAATTCCATACAGTAAAAACAAACASTTTTGCAGAGAAGTATCATAGAGGAAACTCTTGAAAGAACCAAAATACTTAGCATAAATCCCATTGCCTACTACATCAGCAAGGCTTTCAGTTGGAAGCAATTATATTGTACCAGTTCCCCATACAGGCCACTGAGGGACATCATTTTTTACAGACATCCATTTGGATATTGAGCCATTGACTGCTACTCTTTGAACATGGTTATCCAGACAATTTCTCATCCAATGAATAGTCCATCCATCAAACCCATATCACTCCAATTTAGGAACTCAATTGTTGTGTRGGAATCATGTCCAAGGCCTTGCAAAAGTCATGGTAGGCAACATTAGTTGCTTGGTGACCAATGCAGCCACTGCATCATAGAAGGATGATCAGATTAGTCAGGCACAATTTGCCTTTTTTGAAGCCATGTTGGCTATTTCTAATCACTTTCCTGTCCTTCATGTGCTTTGATGTACTTCCAGGAGGATCTTTCCGATGTTCTTATCAGGCAAATAGGTGAATCTAACTGGTCAGTCRTATTCAGGGTCCTCCTTTCTTAATTTTTTAAAAATAGGCATGATATTTCTTTTTTACAGTTACTGGTGACCTTCCTGACTGCTGCTTTGAATGCAGTGGTGAGCAGCATAGCAACTGTATCAGCCAGCTCCCTCCAGACCCCGGGATACATCTCCTCAGATCTTATGGACTTGTGCATGTACAGGTTCCACAGAAAAACAGATAAACTAAGTATGGATGAAAAAAATGCACAAATGAAATAYAGATAAAATAAATATACTTACTAAAATAAATAAACCATTTAAGAATTATTTTTAATATCTTTTGAAAATGAATGTGCTGATTGAAAAATAAGAGCAGTATTGCTGCAAATATGTATTTCAGGCCCATATTATACCATGAAATAGCCTYATTTTGGAAATTTTTGAATGCATAGGACTTCCAGAGACTGCTAGTTATATCAGAAACTCAAAAAAAAATTCAGCCAAGCTGTAGAATCTCTGGAATTTCTTTGAAAATTAATAGATCTGTTTAGATGCTTATTTATGGGTTTAAATTTGTTCAGACTCTATCTTTTGACCTTAGTGCTATGTTTGAGACCCCACTGAAAATTAGTTACCTAGAGAAGRGTGGCACTCACGGCCTGATCCATCCATGACATTCTGCTACTGTCTATGTGTCAAATTTAGTGGCTTGTGACAGGTCAATTAAAGTTAAGGAACTCAAGGTTTGTATGACAGATTGGTTGTTTACGAAGTGAATTTATATGTGTACATAATGTAATAATTTGCATAGCTAATTTATTGTTGTTGTGAGCATTACATTTGCTTGTGTAAATTATACCAGTTTGTTGTTCAGATAAAAATGGATATTGATGGATTTGTTTTGACTCTGCACAGGTTGGCTTTGACTAGGAATTCATCTGGATGCAATTCTTCCGCTGTCTGGTGTCAGATGGCAGAGCACATCTGCACCTCAGATCTGGGGACCAAAGTCAGTGAAAGCAGGCAAAACTGCTGAGGTCTTAGTACTAGCAGAGTTCAAACTTCTGTTCACTGCTTGGGAAGAATGAGTAAGAGAGAGGTTGGACTGACTGCTGCCACAGCTCAGTGCTCAGGGTTGTCACCAATAGATGTTGGGCAGTTAGTATGGGCATATATTCATTCAGGTTTTATAAATACGTATTTCAGGTAAAAGAGTTTCCTCAGAAAATGTTTAAAGAAGTGTAAGCCAAAACACTAATGATTARTCCAATTTCCTGGAATGTGGGAAATTGAAATTTAAGTGTCTTTTACAAAGGATAATTTTAAAATTACTGTCTATTTTTGTTCTGTAGCCATCATAATGACGATATCATTGGACAAATAGAGGAATGCATCTTGACATTTTGTTTTCTTTCTTTTATTCCTGTCATATAGCTATCTAACTTTGTTTATTTAATGTTATCTCTTTTTCTGTTTAAGAATTAGGCTTCTGTGTTCCTCTTAGGTGTACTTTTCAGTATTTATATTTAGATATCTTAGAAAATTCTTTATTTAACTTAGCTCAGGTATTTATGAATTATTTCCTGAGCCTATATGAACTTGTGAGCGACCTATAAATCTCTTGTGAAATAAAGGAGAGATGGTGGGGGATAGTTTTGGAAAAACGGGAAGAAGAGTTGGTAGATTTTTAATGATATTGGTTTACAATTGGCACAAGCTAAATTAACTCTCCCTGCTGCTGAAAGGGACTCTTAACTGTTCTCATTCTTGTATCAGTACTTGCAATCAGGGGAGTCAGATCATTTTTCTTTGGTGTTGGTTATTGTTTTCCCCCATAATTAGTTTCCAATCATAGCTAATATTGACTTGCTGTAGGACCCCATGATTCTAGCATTGGCTGAAGGGAGACAACAAAAACTGTAGCTGAGAAAGTTAAGAATGCTATTTTGGGAAAAAACCTAACTTTATTTTGGCTGAAACAAATCATGAATTAATACCCTAGGATGTACACAGGATTTCTCTTTCATGCTCAAATAACTCTAGCTAAGCCCAAAATTCTCATCTGTGTACAAGAAGAGTGTATCCTGTTCACTTTAGACACAGTTTAATGTTCTCAAGTCTTTGTTATTCCTTTGTTATAGGTGTAATGAAATATACATTGGTCACCACCTTGAGGCTACTCAGAGACTGAAGCAATACATTGTGTGGATCATGCTTGTTAACTGCAGTTTTCATGTTGTGACTACATCACATCGCTTTCTGAGAAGTAATGGCTTTCAAAAAGCTTCTGCAGGCTATGCAGGGTCTTCRTGTTAACCTATAATGTACCTATTATGTCTCAGCTCCTCTGTTTTGCTCACTCTCTCATGAATATAATCTTGCAGACTATGCCAGTGGCAACTCCTGAGCTGGTGTTTCTCTTTTAAAGTGGGAGGCAATTACTGACAGGATGTAATCTGTTGGATTTCATTCCTTGCTGTGACTCATTAAAGCGTACACTACCTTCTGTGAATGCTAGAAAGGCTAACCCTTCCTCCACATGCCCTTTAAAAAAAATTAAAAATATTTGCTAGTGACTATCTGGCAAGTAATGCAAGGTAAACAGCCATTTCTAACTCATCTTGCTGTACATATTAATTAACTATATTGTGCCAGACAGATAAGGGTCTGCAAAAATTATCACTTGCATGAAAAAATACATAGTCTATTTGCTTTAGATGAAGAAACAACAATTAGATTTGGCTCATATATTTCTGTAATAAAATTATATTATATATGTTTAAATATTGACCTGTTTGTTTTCCATCTCTTACAATATTTTTTGCTCTTATTCATACAAATGCAAATAGACAGTAAATTCTGTGGAGACAGAGTGATAGGTAAGAATCTGCCTACATGAAGTAAACTTGAGTACATTTCCTAATGTGTTTAAATAAATGAATATATCTCACATGTCAACAAAAACAGTCTATTGCACTTCAGACAAATGAAATGCTAAGTACTGCAAAGTGACATTTCAAAAAGGCACCTTCAAAAGGCTACAATCAATTTTATAGATTTAACTTTGCCAAACACAAAAAATAATTATATAAATTTTTAAAAACCTGCAGATTTTAATAAGCTGTCACTAATCTTCTCCTTACTGTTTTTTAAAGTTTATCTGTTTAATTGAAATAATTAAATATAAAAATGCTTTCAAAATTAATGAAGAAACATGGCTGTTTCAAACTATATGTGGGATTTGTAGCATTACATGGCAGAGACTTCTCACAGAACTTTCTTTTAATGCCTATTATTATTATTATTATTATTATGCAAACATTTGACCAACTAAAACATTAATAAATGTACATAAATACATAGCAAGTATATAAACAACCCTTCAATGAAAAGTCTATAGGATTTAATTGTGGGACCACTATAATTTTCTCATCACACTTGCTTAATATTATAAACACTCCCTAAGCTCAAAAGGAGAGAGTTGTTTAAATTAACCATATGGTATTTCTATAAAATAACAACAAAATACCACCTGTCAACAGGGTACCTAAATTTTATTTAAAATTTGTAAGGGATTTAGAGAAGCACAAAGAAATGTCCATAAATGCCTTGGAGAGTAAAGAAGATGTAGACAAACTCTTCTCAGTGGTATTCAGTGACAGGGCAAGAGGCGATGGGCACAAACTGAAACACAAGAAAGTCCATTGGAATGAAGAGGGTATGTTTTCACTGGAAGATTGGTTGAGAACTGGAATTGGTTGCTCAGGARCATGCCACAGAGTCCTCATCCTTGGAGATATTCAAAACCCAATTGAGTAAGCTGCTCTAGCCGACCCTATTTTCAGCATGAGTGTAYTGAACTACAGAGTTTCCATAGAACTTCTTGGGTTTCTACTATTCTGTGATGCTGTGCCATTTTTATCTCTGTTTCCATAAAGAGAAATTATGTGCCCATCATTCAAGATAGATGCAGAAATTTTCACTGAAGGATTTAGGGAGCGACTTTCCAAAACATGAATTGTTTCCACTTTTTGCCATTTGCCTCACCAATGCACAGTTAAACACATTGAGGAAGTAAACTCAATTATAGTCACAAACTCATCCACAGATGCCAGCAGCTCTGCAGTGTAAATTTCTCATGTTCATGAATGTAACACTAATTTAATTGGTTTTGTGTATGATTTAATTTCTTTTTTTCCACTTTAAATATCTTATTTTCAATAGCCTAGTTCTACCACAACTTTAGTAAAGTAAACAAAGGAATATCCAAATGCGCTGCCCATAATGAGCATCATGAAATGTCACAGCATGTTTTAATAGAGAGATGTTTTACTGCAATAACAACAGATATTCTAAAATCATATTTTTATTTTAATTTAATTTTAAATATATATATATATATAAAGAAAGTAACAACAAAAAAATCCCTAAAAATGTCAGACAATTTCAGAGAACTCTGAAAAGGCCGCTGGACAAATAAGCAAAAGAAAACGATCTTTTGGATGTTCACAATCCACTAAGTGCTGAAGGTGAGAAAATTTTATGGTGAAATAGCATCACATTTCTGCCTTTCATAGAATTCTCCAGCTGATCTCAGTGGTCATTGTCAGAGATGTTATATTGTTCGCTATGGACATAACACTGGATGAGCTGCAGTCTTTATAYCTCGCATAACTGATATATCATTTTAAGCCAAATAGCTTGTGTCTTGTACTGATAAATAAAGTCCTAAATACCTACTCTTTCTTTACACTATTCTGTTGAACTATTTTCCAAACACTTAGCTTTCAGTTCCTGGCTATGATCTTAGTGTTTGCTGAATACAAATTCTTAATATATTAGCTTACTGGCAAAAATAATTAAATTAATATTATGTTTTCTTAGGACCTCTGCCAGCTATCTTTTGTGATCCTAAAGGTTAAAAGGATGGTTGAGTAKCTACTGAGGCTCTGAAAGTCCATATAGTTCGCACCTTACTGATGGCAGAATGAACTTAGATAGGTCCCCAGCCGCAATAGATTCCTCATGTATGAAATTATTTGAAACTAGGGATATATGGACAGCCTGTGAATAAGAAGCTCATCAGTATAATTTATGTTCATATTTGTAAAATAAAAGTGCACATAGAAATTTTCCAAGTGAACATTGCAGCACAACACAGGAGCCATTCCTGAATAAAACATTAAATTTGAATTATTTTGTAACTCCTAAGATGAATTAGTACTCCTAATTATCCAGAAAAATAAAAATACGGAAAAAAATATTAATGATTATGTAACTTACAAAGAGAAAGTGGTAAGGTCAAAAGTCTTGAGATTATCACAAATATAAATCTAGAGTTTTTTAAGCACATAAAACTGCTTATTCCTGTAGTACTCTTATTCTCAGGACAACTTTATTCTGTGGCTGAGTTGAATTTTGTTTCTTGAAGTCAATCATGAGAATGTAATTATATATAACTGTAGGGAAAAAAGTTTAAGTTATATAGGATTTTTTTATCTGATTTGGAGATTGTCATGGTTTTTGACACTGGGGCATTGGATACGCCTCTGAGAACACAGGGGTTAAAAGCGGAGCTCTCCCCTGAGAAACCCTCTTGGGTTTTCTGTCAGACCTCCCAGAGAGAGAGAGAGAGAGAGAGAGAGAGAGAGAGAGAGAGAGAGCCAGTGCCTGGGACTGTTAACCCTTTTTTGGACAGTGAAAACTTTGCAGAGCATTGACCTTTCCTGGAGGGGAGATGGAGTGGAATGGAGTGGAGGATGAAGAAGGAAATGGGCAAGTGATGAAGGTCTTGGCAAGTGAGAGAGATGTTGGAAGAATGGAGAAGAACCTTAGTAGGAAGAGATGATGGAGTAGCTTATGCTGAACTCTTTTTGTATAGCCATGGACAGAACCATGTTTCCTTGTGGTACAGAGACTGCATTCTAGGGAGAAGCAATTCCTCAGGACCAAGAAGATTCAATGCGGGTATCCCTCAGCCCCAGGATGTGAAAAAATATGGGGGGGGACAGATGTCCCAAAGTTGAGACTGTGCCCTTTTTGGAATGGGACAAAGCATCCTTAAAGGACGATCCTAGAAGCAGCTCTGGTCTGTGTTCAGTGGTGAGAGCACTGGACATGAAAAGAAGAGGTCACCATGGCACAAGAAGGACTCCTCTCCTCTTGATGAGCTGAGGATTGACTGTCTGAGGGGTGGTGCCGGACYGAGAGTCGGTGATTTGGGAGATGGATGTATTGGAAATGTTCTGTGGGGAGGAGGAAATGTATTTGTAAAGTTTTCATTTTTCCTGGGTGTGTTCCTTTTTATATATAGTTGTATATATAGTGTAGTTAATAAARTTTTGTTTTCTTTATTTCTAAGTAGGAGCCTGCTTTGCTTATTCCTGGTCACATATCACAGCAGAAACCAGGGAGAAGGTATCTTCAYGGGGGCACTGGCATTGCGCCAGTGTCAAACCATGACAGAGATTAGAGTTCATATGGTCTATAATTTGTCAAGAGTAAAAAAATGACTAATTACAATCATAGAATTGAAACTGTGATTGTAAAAGGAAGAAACAGAAAATGAAGYGTGATTCAGCTTTAAAGGACTATTCCTGATGCCAGCATACAACTTCCATCTTTCCCAATAAATTCTCTGTGCACAGAATAAGARAAACTATTATCCCTAATGATTATTTTCTTACTATAGTCCACAGACTAAAAGACATGGAAGAGGAGATGGGATGGATAAATCATTCTGTCTGGTTAGTAAAAATTTGATGTGTATTGGCCTATCTAAATATATGATCTCATCACTAAAGACTATGTCAAAAGCTTCCATTTTAGCTCACATACATATCTGTTACCAGAAACCTGAAAAATCAAGGTAAGTTGTGAGGAAGGTCAAGTTTGATTAGAAAGACTTTCAGTTCAAAGTACTTCATATGTCCTTAATTCACCAAATCCACTCAAATAATGGTATAAACAAGGCTGTTTCAAAGATCTTCTAGTCTTCTGCACTATCTGTATCAAAAAGAATCCCATAAAATTCTCAGACTAATGCTCTGGAAATGTGGGCTATCTAGTTCTGTCTTTTTTTTTTTTTCCCATAGAGTTTATTGATTAACCAAAAATGGCATATTAAAGGATTAATTAATACTTGAAATTACAGCTCTGTAACCCAAGAAATACATCATTGATATGAGTAATAAAAGATCCAGGCTTTTTCCACCATTGAAGCCTGAAGAACTGTGTAGACTTGGCATGAGCTAAGTTTGGGTTGTTTAAGCTGTCATAATAATTGCTTAATGATTGGGTAATGATTGAGTGTCTTGGGAGTTTGGTTATATTCATGAATGTGATATATGATAAATGTTTAACAAATCTGTGCAGAGGATCAGTGAAGAAAGAGCAAGACTGCATTAGCAAATATATGAAAGTCACACTAAGCAGATCAAAGACAGAGAAGGAAGAAATCTCTCTCCATCAAACCTGCTGTCTCTCAGTGAAGAATATCTGTCATTATCAACCCTTTGGAACCCCCAGTATCTATCTGAAGTAAGGTTGGTACCATCAGCCTCAGGACTTAGGCAGTGTAAGATTGAATATAGCACCTGAGAAATAAGGGTAAATAGAGGAAAAGGGACTTTTCTGTATGACAGTGATAAACTGCTGAAAGGGRCATTAGTTCATTCATTATATAATTAGCATTAGTTTTACAGTAAGTTCATTGATACTCATGTGAGGCCATCCTCTTTTACTCATAGGATAATTTTGAGTGCAATATTATAGGTAGGAAATAAAAGCACTGTGTCAATACTGAATGTTGTAATTTGACACACTGGATTACTGAGGTAAATTCTTTACCTAAAAAGATTTTGTGTGTGAGGCTGTTGGCATTGTTTTTTCCTTTTTATCCAGAGCTATGTAAAAATTTATTTATAACTAACCACACAGTCAGAAATATATTTATCTAGAAACATAACAGTAATAATGCCCTATCCCCCCCAGACCTCCTTCTTTAAACATAACTCATGTGTAAATGTCTTATTAGTCTTTTCTTTGTATCTGTAAATATATTATTTCTTTTATTATATTAATCACCTATATTATACTGATTCAACTTTGTCTTGGTGTATATGGTCAAAACAWGTTACACAGAAGTAAACCATTTATACTGGATATATTCCTGAATTTTTATTGACTTTGTTAAACACACATTTGGAAATATAAACATGAATAAGTTTTAATTAATATTAACCCCAGTGATTTTTCTTTTAGCTCAGTGTAAATCAGTGCTTCTCTTTCAGTACTGTGATTAGTGTAAGGTCCGCTATTCAGCAAGAGTTACTGCAATTATTTAAATACATTTATAATATGGTCTGTGGTTCCATTGAGTCTATAGGTTATATGTATTTTTATTGCATAGGTTTGTTTCTAATCCATATTTGGAATAATTTTCACACAAATACAGGGTCACAGGAATGGAAGGAAAATTATAGAAACMCTACAGCTTAGTGGTTGTTTTCTTTTTTTTCTTCCCCTCAAGTTTAGTAAAAAGCTTATTCAGATTGGTTTGGAGTTCTTTGTGAATATTTTAAGCTTACTGATCCTGTTCTCTTTTTCACTCTCCAATGGTGCTTAATGCTTACTTTTGTAATTGACAAGGTGACTATGTTTAATTAAAAAGGCTCTTTGATTCTGTTAATCTTACAATTTGAAGTTAGAAATGTTTGCTTTTCTTTAGAGACTCAACATTTAGTGTTAAATTAATGAAGACTAAAGACCTACTGATGACAATAATTATTGCTTATTTAAGAACATTTGCAAGTAGGTAGTTTCAAAATTCTTGTTCTAATTTCAGCCCAGGATGTGAGGGGGCACAGTCTGAAGCCATGTGGGTGTGTCTAGGTTGTCATTCTGTACTGCATACATCATTCCTGGGGCACAGAAGTAGGGCATTCTCACCTCTGAGAAGGGCTCCAGAGCCATTTTGTCCTTTTCCAGGGAGCAAGCAGTGAATGGACCCATGGGGTAATGCTGGTCCTGACTGCAGGGTTTGTCTGCAATTGTTTTTCTATGTCTCAGGCTTAGGGAAAAAATATTCACAGAGGGTCCGGGGGCCATTCTGTCCTTTGTCTCTTTGACTGACAGTGGTCACATCAGGTCACACTTGGAGAGCATTTTCCATGTAATCACTCTCTTTTATTGAGAGTTATTTATTGTAAATAACTGTTGTTATTTACATTGTTGCTGTTATTGTTTGTTTTCTGATCTCATTGCTGTTTCTAGTAAATTGCTATCTCAAGCCTCAATATCTCYACCTCATAATATCTCTGCCTATTGTCTCTCTTGCCTGAAGGGGTAGAAGGAGGGCTTAAGTTTCAGCTGGACATTTTTCCATAACTCATTGCTTTTATTGGCTTTTTTAATAGGTGTTTTTAGTACTCAGAGTATTGGGTTTTTTATTTATCCATAAAGTCAGTATATCAATTCAGAAGTGAAAATAAAACATTGGTATTTTTGTAAAAATTCTTTGCAATTTCAAATTTCCAGGGAAAAATACAGTCAATTTATACTAAATTTCTGGGAAAGAAATAATAATTTCATATGAGTTTGAACTGGGTTTTTTGTACCCAAGGTCAACTTTTATGTATTATGGAGCTTTAGTCCTAAAATTACAGTTATTTGCCTCAATGTTAACGGTTCCTGTTTCTTGGGAGAATAAGGAAGTAAACAAAGTGGATAACTGCAATTTTTCTACTGTTCTTAGTTTTCCAGAGCTTCAGATAGTAAAAATATATTACAGTCTTGCATATATTGCTCTGGCCCTTGTTTTCAGCATGGAAATGGAAATATTTAAATTTACTGACTCTTAAGAAGAAACAGAGAAAGCAATTTTACAGTATATGGATACTGAGAAGGAAAATAAAACTAGGCACTGGAGAAGAAGTGAAAAAAAAAATAGACTCTAGTTGTGTCTACCTGATGCAGCTCATAATACACTCAGATAATGTTTGTTAAAAAAAGGAAAAAAGATATTTAGGAGTTAAGTTCTGATTTTTTATCTCTGATCCCTAAGTAACACAAAATCTGACAGACTGCGCTCAAAGACACTGGATATAAAGAAAAAAAGGAAAATTATTTTCCAGGTCTCTTTTAAGAGATAGAGACAAAAAGAAAGAAATGATAGGAATAAAATTCTGTTACTTAAGAAAAGAATGGAAACGAAGAGGAAGGAAAAGAAGTGGACATGGATAATATGAAGCAGTAAGTCTGAATAATATAATCATTTATGTTGAAAGAGATCCTCAAGATTATTGATGCAACTGTTGAGCTAACATTAATGAGTCCAAATGCCCCTAAATGCCATATCTTTTAAATATTCCAAGGGATGGAGACTCATTCTTTTCCCTGGGCACCCTGTTCCAATGTTAGACAGCCATTTCAGGAAAGAAGTTTTTCCTTGATCTTATGAAGAAAATCTTGTGGGAAATAAAAATGAAGTGAATTGTATATGTTAACTTTCAGATGAACATATTCCGCTGGGTTTGGTTAGTTCCTAATTTTTGATGTAACTCACCCATATTAGCTGAAAAAATAATCTGGTTTATAGTTAACTGGTCCTAATAAATGTGTTGCAGGACACACAGAAAGATAGAGAAGTGGAGAAGGTAAGAAACTCCATGTTTTAATTGTTACACAAGCATCTATTAGTAGTTTTAAAATATCTCATTATTATTTTAAAGACTCTTTTTTGGTAGGCATTTTTCCTATACCACAGAACCTTGGGTTTTTTTCTTCATTTCAAAGGTAGGAAAGGTAACATCAGCTCCTATGCATCTTAAGAAGAGGGAGTGACTCAGSTAATGGAAGAATCTAGGATGAAATAATTTATGCTATAACACACAGGAGCTACACATTTAAATATGGACTGGAACTTAGGGTTTCTTAGCTCTGTATTATCGTGCAGATTACTGCATCACTTTTGATTTTTAGTATATCTTCTGATAAAGTGTATCTGAGTTAATGCATTCACTATTTAAGATGTATATTTACAGTATTTCACCAGCCATGGTTGAAAATGACCCATGTAGAGGATCAAAGAAGTGTTATTCAAGGAGCACAACAGAAGTGAGCTGKAAATTCAGTCTTTGAATTGGTGGTTGATTTTCAACTTAGATGCACAACAGAATAGTTTCTGGTTTAAACATTTTAATTTTTAATAGAGCTGAAATTTTTAAACTTTTGATTAGAGGACAAAGATGTCTTTTGTAATGATTAGCATTTACAATGTCATTATTTTAGAATGTTTCAATGTTTATTCATTGATGAAAATTCTTGGTGCATAATATAAATATTAAAAATTCACAATTAGAWCAAATTTAGAAATTAGATTGAAATAGTTTTCTTTTAAAAAAATTACACTTTTTATTTTGACCTAAAAGAACTAAAGATTTCTTTTTATCAGAATACTATATTTAAATCTATTGGAAGATATAATTAAAATGCCTGTATAAATAYCTTGTTGAATATCAAGCACTGATGATCAAGTACCTGGTCAATATTAACTTAAGTATTATTTGGAAAGCCTGTATTATATAATGTACTTTTCTTTGATCAAAGTTATAGGTCAGATAGTAGGCCAGACATTAGAATGAATGTGCAGGTCTTTAGTGCACTTCAGCAGAGGCCAATAGAGAAACCTAATATTTATACTGCTTTGCTGCAAGTGGTAGGCTATATTTGCCTTAGCAAAAGAAATTAAAAGAAAGAAAAAAAAAGGACTGGAGGATGCTTCTTGGTGACAGTGTACCACTGAACTTCGACTGAGAGGTAATTTGAATTATTTAATGACAGAGTATTTGTTTTTTTTATTCTTCTCTCTTTTTTTTTAAATTTTGCAGTTGCATCAATGGGCATGTCCTGTACCTACTTAACAACCTACTCCATTGATAATTAGAAGTTTGATTATGATGTACAATATATTGGAGGCTAGGTTTGGAACTGAAGTAGCAGTAAATAATATAATACATTTTTTGACCTTTTCTCTGTGTTTCTAAAAATATTTAGTTAAATATCAAGCTTAGTGGACTGGAATAATTTTTATTATAATTGTCTGAGGAAGGTATCCCTTTATAGGATAGCGTGAAGGATGTCTTTTAAAGTTTGACTTAATATTTATTACGTTTTGCTTTTTAAATTTTTTTTTTTACTTTCTCTTCATGATTGGCAATAGTTATAAGCATAATTAAGTAGATCTTTCAGCAAGATCATTTCAAATCCTAATCATATTATAGTAAATTTAATAGGCTTTTTTATAAAATCAGACYAATTTTTTTTGCCAGGTGCCATTGTGACCTGGTTGAGATATTAGGCAAGCTTCTCTAAACTTCTGCCCAACGTTTCATCTGTAGACTTAAAAATGAAAAACCCACCCAATTTTTTAATGTTTGAGTTTTACATATTTTGTTTAAGAACATTTTTTATTCAGCCTAGCATAAACATTTTGTTCCTCCCCAGTATCTTTTAGTAGAACAAATTTAATTTTATGTTACCCACTATTGTTAAGTGTATTAATTATAATACTTGGAAATTTAAGTTCTGGACTCCAATGTGGCAGTCAGACAGCTATGGACAGGGCTGTAAAAGTGAAGCAGTAAATTACAAGAGAAAATTCTACCTTTCCCACAGGAAAATKACGCTAAAATTTACTTTGTAATGTATATTTGAACACCAAAAGAAGTTATTGACTTTGCTGGTCATTTTTCATTGAGCTGATACTACTGTAAATGCATTGATTCCAAGAAAGCTAATTCTGATAAGCAGAATTTTACAAAAGATAGTAAAACAGCAATTTTACCAAGTCAATGAACTAATACAGTGAAAATGCTTCCTAATAATCTGATTTTTATTCTACAGTTTCATTCTCTCTCTTAGCTGTTTCATTCATTCCCCTTTTCTTGAGCTTACTTTTGGGAGAACTGCTTTTAATATGCTTTGCTCTTATGTCAACTTTATTATGACTCACTAATGCAAAAAAATTTGGATGCTGTTTTCTACCCTGCAGTCCTGACTTTGACCTTTCAAGTCAGAAGCTGAAAGTTAACAAAAGCTAAATTTTGTTTGAAGTTAAAAGTCTTCCATTTAATTATTAAAGACAGTGATATCAGTCTATATATCACATATATACTCATACTAGGTGAAGTGACTGCTCAGAAGAGTGAATTCTTTTAGTTATAGAAACCACTGCTCACAAATGCTCAAGCAATGATTTCCTACCTGGTTTTCCTGTATGTCCATTAGGGAAGATATACTATAATGTTAATGTTTTTTAGTGTTAACCAATGCCCTTCATAAATAAATTAATTTTTAAGGAAAACAAAAGAAAAAAATTGTTCATAACAATTAGTCTGTGTAAACACAATAGGAATGTTTTCTGTATCCTTTTGGTGTTCAATAATTGTCACACTTGGAAAGTTGTGCTYTTTGATACAGTATTTTTGTATAACATAAATTCATGTTCAAAACATCTTTTGTGGAGGTTTTCATAACTGGAGGATATTTCTGCTGATAGAAATTTCATCATGCCATTCTGCTTATGGAACCTGTGGATATGGGTCAATTTGGGCATAAAATAAGTATTGAGGAGCTTTGAAACTTTTTACTGATTTGATGTTCTGTTCAATCTAAACAATTCAGTACAGTTAGTTCTAATAAAACACTTCTAGTCCTGTTCTTTTTTTTTTAATAACGAGGAAACCCTGAACCTTGTAGTCATGTTCCACAAATCTGGCRATATAAAAGCGAGTCTTGTAGTGCAAACTACAGAAGCATCTGTCTGGCTTTACTCTGCTATCCTACAAAGTGACAAATTCTACCAGACAGCTGTTTATTCATGTGCATGAGCTACAGGTGGAACATGAATGAAAAACTTAGACTAGATACCTCATTATTAGTTTTATAAACTGATTTTTCACAAACACTGGCAGAAAAAAACTAACAGAAAAACTGACTAGCAAATACGTTAAACTTATTGATCCTCTAAATAATTTTCTTTRTCTTATTGAACTCTTTCAATTAAAAATAAATAGAAGGAAAAAATCTAGATTAAGTGATCCAACTTTTACACTTAAAAAATACAACTTTGTATCTGATAAACAGTTTTAACATGATAATACTTGGATCATGTCATTGACTGCCTTTGCCATTGATAGCATTTATTGAGTTTTTCACAGAGTATCTGCTTTTTGGACAACAGTGGAAACCATTGGATTTCATGGCATGGGAACACTTATAGAACTGTTTTAATGACAGTTGAAGTTGCTTTTCCCTTTGTTTCAGGGAAACTTGCAAAGTCTTAGAAAGAAAAAAAAGAAGTGCATCCTTAGACAGAAAAAAAAGTGCTGAAATACATACAGTGAGCAAGGCAATCTTATTGTAGATTATATTTACAAGAGCTAATTAAAATACAGGTTCTTTGAGAATTCTTTTTTTTTTTTTTGGTCTTCCACTAAACTGTATCATCTGACTGGTCTCAAAACAATATAATTAATATTTGAATGAGAGGGTGATGTGAGCCCAGTAGATGAGCAGGTGACGGTTTTTCTCTATTCTGTGGACAATAGCATTATGTTAATGTCCAGTATCTAACATGAGGTCTTTAAATTTTAAAGAATAAATGTTAGAGAACTAGTCTCTCTTATTTGAGACTTTAAGTACAGTCAGTTCAAACAGTCCCTCATATAAATATGTAGGTATGAAGCAATATTAGTGATGTAAATTCTGCAATACAATAGGAAAATTATATAAATGTCTTAATAGCATTTCCTGCATGCAAACAATTTCAAAATATTCTCAAATGTATAAACATTAAATTTTTAAAACYAATTCTCAAAACTTTAAGAACATTAATAAAATTTCAGACTCAGCTAGACATGGCTCTTTAGGAGCATGCTTGACTGGATTAGCTTTCAGCAAGGGGTTGGATAAAATGACCTCTGACAATCTAGTCTAATTTAAAATATTCCAAAATCTAAAAAATTTTAGTTTTAATAATTTTAAAACTAATTAAAGAAAAACTTGTGTAAACCTGATGAATCTGTTTGGCCTTGGTAGTGGCCCCTAGTGTTCTGAACTTTTGACAATATGAAGGACTTTTAAAAGAGTACAGTAACATTTTAAGGATCCAAAGTTTTTAGAAGTGAGGTGGTTCTTATTAAATTCAGAGGTAGAAATAAAATACCAGTGTCTCCCCAGATATCTTTTAAAATCTAGTTTTGCGTACATGAAGAGAATCAATTCTATAGGCTTTTAGCTTTAAAGTTAATTTTTGAAAGCTGCAAGGAGCTAACAGCCTTCATTACAGTCAAATTTATCAGTATTTGGATAAGATTAGAAGTAACATTGAATATTTAATAAATATATCACTCTTCAAATATAAGCTCAAATAAGTATCTCATAATTCACTCTAACCATCTACATCTCAGATACAATGAAATTACATTCTGTCTTATGCTTTCTAAGTTAAATACTACAGCTATTATATTATATGAAAAGGAGGAAGTAGGGTAAGTTGTTACTAAGTGCTGTTTTGTGCATGAAATAATATTCTAAGGTCCAGCTAAAACCRATGTTACTAAAAAAAGTCATTGACACCAAAATGCTTCATTGAAGTAATCAGTAAAAAGCACGGTGAAATGAAAATGGGAACATTAACTGTTTATTAATTTGATTCTTTAAGACAATAGCCCTAAAACTAAAATACTATCCCTATATATATTCTTTAAATACTGTATCACATATTATTTATTTATGTATTTATTTATTTTACAAGGTTATCAATATTTAATTTAGAATCATTACCCAAATCTTGTATCAGGGGAAACATATTTTCTAGAGGTCCATACATTAAAGACACAGTTTGCTATTGTCACTTATATGCAAGAACGTACATAAATAGTAAAAAAAGGATTTTAAAATATTGATAGTCTTATGGCTTTAACAAAAAAATATACTATGAAATATGCGATAACAATGCTATGATACCATGATCCCTTTTTTATTTGAGCWTTTCTCCAAGTTTTGGGTAATTTTTTACTGCTCTAGAAATATTACAGTCTAATGAAATATTTAGTTCAAATAAACAATAAAAGTAGGTAAAATCCACATTTATTGCAAAGTGCATCAGATTTATTTGGTTAATTTTTTCTCTGCTGAAACTCATAAAGAATTGTTTGTCATGATATATTTGTAACATCCGTGTAATTATAGTCTATGTATTCACATGAGCTGATTGCAAAGAAAATAATTTTCGTTTGGGGCTGAACTGGTTTTTAAAAATGCATAATGTACTTAAAAATATATTCATTATGCTGGTTGTGGCTTTTTTTCTCACATTTACAGTTGTTTCTGCAAATCAACATACAAAKATTCAATGACAATGGGTAAGGACTGACAGTTTAAAACAGGAAAGTGAGAAGTAAAAAGGGTAGGAAAGTGGAATTCTTATTTCTTGCACAAATTTTAATTTTCGAATATGTAAAGTAACCCTTAACAATTTTTAGCACTTCTTCTTGATATTAACATTTTTTAAATTATTTTACGAGGTAAAGAAATAATGCCTCAGAGAGAGGTAGAGTTTAAAACYTAGGGAATTTATCTCAAAAATCAGAAAATACTCTATGAAGGTTTTATTTAGAACTATTTTATTTGGTTTATGTGGCAAGGTTTGGTAGCAGGGGGTGGAAGGAGTGGCAGAGAAAGTTTTTTGTGAGAAATTTTCAGAAGCTATCACCTTATCAGGCACAGGTAAATTCAGCCAGTTCCAGGATGGACACTCTCTTGGTCAAAGCTGAGACAATCAGCTGCTTGATGATTGAAGCTGTTTGCTCTTCTTTGATAACAAATTCAAAAAAGAGAGTTTTTTATTGTTTTTTTGGTTTTTTTTTTTTGTTACTTATTTGAAAATTTCTGTGTGACTGTAGTGAGAAGATGTGAGAGAAACAACTCTGTAAGCACCACGGTCATGAAGAAGAAAGGGAGAACGTTGCAGTCCTCATTCCCCATCCACCATTTAATGGAAGGAAGCAGAAGAGATGGGAATGAAGATGAGCTTAGGAAGAAGGGAAGGATGAGAGAAAAGGTTTGGGGGTTTGTTATTTCTCATCATCCTACTCTGTTTATTTGGCAATAAATTACATTAATTTCCCCAGGTTGAATCTGTTTGGCCTGTGATTGTAATATCTGTGTGATCACCCTGTCCTTATCTCAACCCCGAAATTTTTTCTCTCTGTATCATGTTGAGGAGGGTGAGTGATAGAGCAATTAGTTTGGTGGGCACCTGGCAGCTTGCTAAGGTCAATCCACTACAATTATGAATTACTTATAATTTTAGGCTTACCAGTAAAGAAGATCATTAAAAAAAAAAAAAAAGAACTTTTTACTGATAGCTAAAAAAATAATGKTAACTTCTTTTCTGGCAACTGCTAGGCTACACAAAAAAATTTCCTTGCCCTTTAAGTTTAAAATGAAGGTATTCTGTCTAAATAAACAGCAGAAAAAAAGATTTCTTGCTACTTTTGTGAAGGCCACTTAATGAATAATTTAAGAGTTGTTAAAAGAATAAAGAAATCCTAACTTTTTTTCTGTCAGTTGAGTGAACCATAATTCATATACTTTTTGAAACTGTTGCTGCTGAAAGAACAAAGCATGACAGTTCACGGTATGGTTCCATGTCATGACAATGGCTGAAATGATGACAATGTGAAAAATGGTGTGGAAGTTAGGATGGAAAATCTAGAGTTCTGTATTACAGTTAAAAGTAGAGCATAAATGTAGCACAAAAATCCTAAAAACAATTTCAGCAGAACTGTTTTATGACATGTTCTCTTTGGACCTCTGTGTTTCTAAACAGTCTCTGTCTTACTTTACACTGCTGACCAGTCTTGTTTGTTTATTCATGGTTATCTCTAATTTTGGATATTTCAATGATTACAAGATATGTTACAAATCATAGCTGCTTACTTTTTCCTCCTWCTTTCTCACTTTTTGAAATTATTTCTATTCTCTTTTCAGTACTTACTGGGGAATACCTCAGTCTGGAGTCTCTATACTTTCAGTGAAAATGCTTCACAAGATAGCAAAGATTAATTTCTCCCTGAAGAAATCATCACACTTATGTCCTCAAAACATCTAGAGATTTCCTGATTGTTTTTTCATGTAGTCTTTTTTATGTAAGTCAGATAACTTAAGTCAAAAGCAGAAAATCAGGAAATTTTAGCAAAAAAAGCAGTCTACAGATAATAGGTCAAAGTCCAAGTAAAGGAAATTTAGATGGGTAGCTTCTTAAAGTATTTGGATAAATGCCACACATAACAAATATTTTAAAGAATGTATACATTGAAAAATGAAATCACAGAAAAAAAAMCTGTTAAATGAGTTAAGATCTGTTTTTCAGTCTTTTTGGAGGCCAATGGAAAAATAACATACTCGTGAACACAAGCACCCAAAAATAAACACGTATGTATGTGTGTACTGTCTGAAAAAACTGTTTTAATTTATGTGGGAACACTGGGATCATGTGTATTGAGTTGATGTGACAGGTTTTGGTAGCAGGGAGATGTTGCAGCGTGTTGCAATATCCTCTTTCACAAACCCAGTCCCCCAGGTGTGCCAACCTCTCCCTTCCCCTTCCCCTGCCTCCTGCTGAGAGCTGTCCATCAATCTCAGTAGGCCAGCAGGGGCGTCGTGTGGTTGGCACAAGTTCAAAAGATGCCCCTCAGCTCTGGACTCATTGGTCTGGCCAGGTATCATTTGTCCCCTGAGACTCGCCCCCTCCCACCTGGTTGGTGGCTCGCCTATCCTTTCCCTTCCCCCTCCCCCTGGGCTTGAAAGGACCTTGTGGCCATGCGGTTGGCRTTCTAATGAAGCTGTTACCAAGATTCAGATGTCCGTGACCTTGGAATAAAACTCTGGATTTAACCCTCCGTCAGAATCCTCTCCTTTTACTCTTCACCTAGCCTAAGGACTTTCACAAAAGGTAATCCTGAGTTCCTACAAGCCTGGACTTGTTCCAGTGCCTAGCTGCARCAYCCAGCCAGCCAGAGGTATCTCTGTGGTGAAATACCACAGCTGCTGCCTCTGGCCAAACAGCAAGGGCCAGAAGAGCCCAGACACTTTCCATCTGGTAATATTGGGATTTTATTCCAATARGGAGATGCAGGGATGGACTCTCAGAAAAACTACTGGAAGTTTCCTCGTCATCCAATGCCAGACATCTCCAGTTACTCTGRCCAAGACATCATGAGCCCACCAATGATGATGGTAGTGCCTCTGGGATTGCATAATTTAGAAGGGGAAAAATGTTTCATGCAACCCATTGTGGCCACAGAAGAGAAGAGTGAGAATTTTGAGATTCACARCTCTGCAGGCAGCAAGGTCAGTGCAGAATGTGTGGGAGGACATGATCCAGGCAGTGGAGAAGAGATTCCTCTGCAGCCTAGTGAAGACCATGGTGACCCTGCAGCCCATGAAGGTCCACAGGACAGCAGAGATCCACTTGCAGCCCCTGGAGAATTCCACAAATGAGCAGGTGTATGCCCAAAGGTGGAGGCTGTGACCCTCTGGGAAACCCATGCTGGAGCAGGCTTCTGGCTGGACCTGTGATCCTGTGAAGAGAGGAGCACTGGAGCAGGTTTGCTGGCAGGATTTGCGACTCTATGGAAGGCACCCGCGCTGAAGCAGTTCATGAAGAATTGAAGTCTATGGCAAGGATTAGGAGGAAGTCATGGAAAATTGTCTCCCATGGGAGGGATGCCACACTTGATCAGGGGAAGAGTATGAGGAGCCATCTCCCTGAAGAGAAAGAAGTGGCAGAGACAGCATGYGCTGAGCTAACTGCAACCCACATTTACTGTGCAGCCAGGGGCAAGGGGGTAGAGAATTTAGCAAGTGAAGTTAAGCCCAGGAATAAGGTGGGCGTTGGAAGAAGAAATTTTTTAAACATTTTATTGCTCATTATCCTACTCTGATTTGCTTGGTAATAAACTAAACTAACTCCCCAAGTCAAGCCTGTTTTGCCCACAACAGTAACTGGTGAGTGATCTCTCCCTGCACTTTCCTTGACCCATGAGCCTTCATTTTATTTTCYYTCCCCTGACCAGCTGAGGAGGGGACCAATAGAGTGGGTTTGGGGAGCACCTTGTGTTCAGCCAGGGCCAACCTACCGCATCATACTGCATATTTAATTTAAGGTTGTCATAAGGACAGGACTTTGTCTGTGGTAAATTATAAGGTCCAAAACATGAAGACTTTGGAGGTTGAAACCCATTAGATATATTGTTATAAATTTGATTCCTGACAGACTCTTCAATGATGCATGTATCCAGGTCTGTAAGTACCTGATGCAGCTTTTATCATTTACATAGAAACAGAAACTGAACAGCATATAAGTAGAGTGTTACAAGGTATTTCTGGTGTTGTTTCCATCTACAGTTCTYTAGTATCTAGGATTATTTTCCTATTTTACATAGATGATGCAGTTCTGCTTTCTGTATCTCCGCAAGGCCTGCAACTGTTCCTGATTTTTTTTCTAAGCTTATAGCTTAGATTCACTGAGAAATRTAAGAAACCCAAAGTTACTGTCATTTAACTTTTCAAGAACTAGTCATTTATTTATATGCCTTACTCAGCAATAAAGTGCAAATAAGTGTTTGGGGAAAAGGTGCGTTAACTAAAGTAAACAGATATGTATTTTCATTTTGTTAAAGAATACATGCCCCTTCATTTATAGAGATAAATTCATAACTTTACCATCTCCACAAGTTCTAATATTTCCTTTTGCATGTTCTGCAAGCACACAGATAGAAGTGAGATGATGCCTTTTAAAATTTTAGCTTCTATAGTCATATTTAATACTATATTCTTCCGCCTTATGTTTCTGTGTTTAGTGCTTTTATTACTCACATGGAGTAATTTCAATTTGAAAAAGAAGTTAATTTTGAATTTCATTATGTACTCTCATACCAAAACTTGTTACTATTTTAAGATGTAAAGTATATTTATCAAAATAAAATATTACCCAAATTACTTGATGGTGTTAGCATGTTAAAATCACTTCATTAAAAGCTAGTTTGCATTATCTGGTTCATGAATATTTTATTATTTCAATTATATTTGGCAATTTTACATGTTCCATTTTTCTGTTTCTTTCCTATGTGGAAAAACATTCCTCACAATTTTTATTTAAAAAATGCTTCAATGATTTTAGGGGAGAAGGAATAACAAACCTCACTACCTGCAACCTGCTATTTATCAGTATCTCAATATACACTAAACCACCAAATTAAAAATATACATAGCTTTTCCATTACCAGATAATTATTAAACATTCTAGGATTTCATATACTGCTATAGGAAGAAATGCAGAGCTGAACTCTCTTCTTATTGAAGATTTCCTTGTTTATGCTTATAAAAATCCCCTGTGAAGAGAGAAAATGCCTGTATTAAATTTTAATGACTATTATCTGTGACCTTTTTTGCTCAGTTTTGTATTTCTGCCTGTCTGAAAGCATAAAATTAAGTCAAAGGAAGCTTCATATGTGTTTAAATCAAGAAAAGCAAAAACTATCAAGAAAGTGTGAAGTGATGGGCTGTGTACCTTGTGGCTATGAAAAGAATCCTTCTAGCTCCCATCCTCTGAGAGCATTGTTCTGCAAATGCTGAGATGTGAGATCAAAACTTATCAGTCTCTTGAAAGGTTGAGGTGCTAGAGAAAAACTGAGCACACTGTAAATCAGACTGGGCTGCAAAAAGTCTAGGACCTGAAATAATTATGCATAAAAAATTAGGGTTAACTAAAGAAATAGTCTTGGATTTTTTTTTTTTATTTTAAGCAATTGGTATTTTCACCTCTTTTTCTAGGTATTATCATTTTAAGAAGGCATTTTATGGGGTAGGGGAGCAGTCTGAAACAAGAAAATAAGCTACAAAGGAAAAAAAGGAAAGAAGAAGACAGAGAGCAGTTATTTAATTACTTCTACTACTGTATCACCTAAAGATATAAACCCTCCATGAGACTGATCTCATTAGAGTGTCCTGAGAGATTTATATTGGCACTACCAAAATGAAGGCTTGGTACACAACTGCAATTTTAGAACAACWTGAATAAGGACTCATTTACTACATCATGGTTGAGAGAATATCAGTGAAGGGACATCCTTGGATGTCCTTGGATATGCTGATAAAATTCTGAATTAGAGAAGACTGTGCAAGAAACACCATAAAACCATAAAAAAACCAAAACAAACAAAAAACAAACAAACAAAAAAAAAACAAATAACAAAATAAACAGGCAAAAAAAAACCCAACAAAAACCATACTAGGCACAGAATTATTCATGGCTTGATAAACACATGTAATTTTGTCTAAATTTAGTTGTACATTGTCTAGCTAAATAGAATTAGAACTCTGTATTTTCTATGTAAAATCTTGTTCATTTTATTGAAGTTTTTAGATTACAACTGGTCTCTTTAGAGGCACAACTACTCTTTGTAATCCACCCAGGATTCCCTGATTGGCTCCCATCATCCATATRAGGAAAATCTTTGAGGTGATGACTRCAATCTTTATCACACCTACATTATGTGGTTCTGAAATCAGGTGGAATTGCTTCTTGAAGGATGAATTGTGGTAATACTTTTAAGGCAAATTATAGAAAAACAGAAAAACAAACAGGTTTATAAGASGCTTTTCAGAGGAATTACATGCCACTGTTGCTCATGAAAAGCTCTCAGTTTGCTGGCATTTAGAGTTAGTTAAATGCATTGCTAATCTTTTACMCCTTATACATATTTAAACAGAAATATGGAAATGAAGCCATACAATTTATGCATTTAATGAGTTATGTGACAAAAAGTCATTGTGATCCAGTAGATGTTGGCTGTTAATATTCAATTAACAAAGGGGATTTCATTGGCTCTATTTGATTTACCCATTACTTGACTTAACAGTTTCTCAAATTGACTAGATGTCTGTGGCTAGTTTGATTTACTTTTTTTCTCTTTTTGTGTCACAACCACAATATTATACAGGTAGTAGTTATCGAAACAAGTAGTTATTAAAAAGAAAAAGAGAACAAAGAAAGAAGGGAAGAGAGAAAAG
>JACDOX010000004.1:9984623-10473303 GCA_014549065.1 Cardinalis cardinalis | reverse complement strand
GGGAAGGGAAGGGAAGGGAAGGGAAGGGAAGGGAAGGGAAGGGAAGGGAAGGGAAGGGAAAGGCTCATGCCCAGGAATGCCTTTCCAAACTTTAAAACAAATGTGTGAGGAGACTGTGGTGAGGAATTATCTTAATGTCAAAAAATGCAGCTATACTTGACTCTAGTGAAAAACAGAAATGTGTTTCAGAAGTCCTTGGTTGTCTGCAGCTGATGAGGGATAAATGATTCTTTTAATTCCATATTCTGATGATGCGTAGCAGTGTTTGGAAATTTTGATAAGCTATCTTTGGACATTTTTTCACACTCTACTAGAATAAGCTTGTTTTCATGTTTTGGAACAGACTGGTAGAAATGAAGCAAGCACTTGTGTGGAGAAAAAATAATGGAGAGGGATGGGAACAAGAAGCAACATAAGATGGGTCATGATATTAAAAAAAAAAGTCAACATTCAGTATCATTGGCCTAAGGAAAGGAGAAGTGCATGCACTTGATGAGAAAAAACTCTTTATTTATCTAACCATTCATATTTGGTCTTCAGTATTTTTTCCTGGTAGAAAATCTAAATGGAAATATAGAAGTAAAATTGTCAGCTTTAAAAATAAAAAATCACCTTCCTTAACAWTAATTACGTGCTGTTAATTACAAACCAAACATTTTCCACCTGCTGAGATTTCTACTCTCTGGAAAATATTTATGGTGATTCCATTATATCCTCTGAAAACTTCTGACTTTAATTGGGAAATAGTTCTCACTAATGCTTTGCAGAAAATGTTAACAGATGCATTTTCCCCAAAGATTAAATATCAATCTATTTTATGAATGTACAAAAGTATTCAGAACCAGTGATTTCCAGAAAAAAAAATCAAGTTATTTGGTGGAACTTAAGAAAACCAGAAAAAAATTTTTATCCCATAGAACTCAATGAAAATTCAGTTCCTTCAGTCGTTGCAAAGATAATTTCTATCTTATAGAAATTCTTTCTGTCTTCTTTCTGTTTTAGTTTCATTCTGTGCCTATGTTCAGTTCAATTTTCAAATTTCAAGTTTCTTTTAACTACTCAGATTTTCCAGATCTGCAAAAGGCATGAAGGCTTGTTACTGGGCTATATTTTTACTCCAAAGACTGGACCTGCTTTTTAAGTAAATGTGGTGAGTTAACCTTGGCTGGTGGTTTTCTCATTTCTCCACCTCAACAGGGCAGTGGGAGAAAATAAGATGAAAAATTTGTGGGCTGAGATAAAGGCAGTTTAAGCAAAGAAAGCAAAGGTTGTGCAGAGAAGCAAAACAAAACATAACTTTTTTCTCTACTTCCCATCACCAGGTAATGTCCAGTGACTTCTGGGCAAGTACAGTCTGAGTACGTGTGGCAGTTGCTTTGGAGAGCATCACCTTAACAACAAACACTGCTCCTCTTCCTCCTCTTTCCCCTCAGCTTTTATTGCCRAGCACAAAGTCATATGATGTGAGACATCCCTTTGAACAGTTTGTATTATCTTTCCCAGACTCTTGCCTGGACCCTGCCTAGTGGCTATTGTGTGGGAGTTTGGGAAAGATAGCCTTGATACWGTAGGAGTATTGCTAAGCAACAGTCAAAATATTATCAACACTCTTCCAACTACAACTAAAAGCAAAGTGCTACATAGCATGCTCTGGGGAAAGTTAACTCCGTCACAGCCAAATCCAATAAATCTCTAGCTCATACTCCACACCATTTTCAAAATGCTCAGGTCCCACATAATCTGAAAAATGTAGATGTCTTCTGACCATTCAATTTTATGTTTCTTATTCCCAAAATCCCCTTTTACCAACGCTTCGAAGTTATGCTACATCCTTAAACTGTCTTTATGATTTATAGATTTTGATTAACTATCCCGTGCCTTTGCAGAGAGACCTAATTTGCCCACTCTATGAGTGTCTGTCACTCCACAAAATGTCCAGAAGAACAGACTGTGATCTGAGACTCAWACATCATGGTGGTTGCTCAGGACAACAGAAGCAATATGTTTGATTGCTGAATGCCTACACCAGCTTGATTTCGGTCATCACTGAACTCACCCAGTTCATTGYGAAGCCCTCTTTTCATCAGTTCAGGTAGTTTCTGCTACATTACTTCCTATGACATGCAACTCACATCATTGGTTATTTCTTCCCAAGGAAGAAAATCCTCCAGAAAGCAGGCACTGTATCTCCTCATCCTTCTGCATTATTTACCAAGTACACCCAGGTCCTTGAGCGAAGACAGTCCCACAGGTGCTTGCCTTTTCACAAGTGAGGAATAATCTACACTGCCTTTCCCAATCCCTCACTACAGGAGCTTTATCTTCTCCCAGGCTTTGTAGGGGTTCTGTTTGGGCAGGACTAGGACATTTAGAAATTCCTCTGGTATTAACCAACCAAGTAGCCTCAGAAAAGAGTACGTCTAGGACCCAAAGGCTCCAAATGGACTTCTGGTGTAGCCACCAGGAATACAGAGATCAAAACAGTTGCCTACTTTGCCTGGTCTCTCTATTTGAAATATTCACCCTCAGCATGGTAGATGTTTCAAGTAATGACTTTTCCATGTGCCATAAATGTATGGTCTATTACTTCACCATCTTAAAGTTGATGAACACATATTTTGGACACCTGGCTCTGAAAACATATGARATTCACAGTCCCTGATCTGGCACCTACTTCCTCTGTACCACAAATGGAGAGTGTCAGATGCTTAATGATAGAATATATACAGCCAGAGCATGAAATGAGAAGACACTCAGTCTTATAAGTCGTATGAAGACAAACTCTGAAAATTGTCATGTGGGAATGTGAAAAAGTATATCAACAGTCATCATTCTGATTAGAATCTATACTACATTCCATGAATATTCAAATTTAGAATTAAACTAAGGAAGTTGTTAAAATCATATTATATGCTAGCAACAGACTTATGAAAATGAACAATACTGAAAAATCAGATCAGTGCAACTTCAACAATTTGAAATACAGCTACAACAGGAATAAATCATGTTCCTTTGTGTATAGAATGTACAAAAGCATTCTTAACAGCTGCTTATTTAAATTTTGTGAAGTCAAGATGAGCTATATAAGGCATATTTAGAATCACACAAATATAGGAACCTAAGATGTCTAACCACAATTTTGGATCTCCTACACTTTCAGGTTTAACAACATAAGTATTCAGATGCTTACATTTTTTGCTGCTTTCATTCATAATGAAACATCAATTATTCCAGCTAGAAATATGTTTTGATTTTCCCAGAGTTTACAAATTACTAACGACATTTTTCTATCAGAAATTCTTTTCACTGGGGTGTCAAAATGTCACCCTTAAGGCACTCTACAGTAGTGAATCTGGGAGGTCACACAGAACTCAGCCACAAGTCTCATGAATTGGTCGCTCACATTAGTACCTCAAACCTGGTTCCTGTAAAAAATGAGTGTAGGCTTAGTTATGTCATTCATCTGCAATATCTCATGTAATTCTATAGAACATTTCAGTACTGGATAATTCTATAGAGCATTAGTACTGGATAGTACAAGGGTGGCATAATCATCTCTACTGGAAATCATTGAGTGCTASAGTCACTAAGGAAGATCAGAGGGCACAGTAGTAAGTAACAAATACTTGCAAAATATTTTTAATCTAATTTCAATTTTGCTTCCACTATGGAATTTTATTATTACCTAAACAGGTGCAAGAGTCTACAAGATTTACTCCTATATTTCATTTAGTTGGCTAGACTTTTCACAYTTAGGAGGGAAAAGTTGATACTTTTACCATGTTATTCTTCCCATCCAAGACCAAATGTTTAAAGTAGATTGCTTATGCATTTGAAAGTGCTGCCTTCTCTTCTGTGCAATGAGAACACTATTTATTTAACATAGAAGATAGATGTTAAGCAAAATAAGTCCTATTCCCAGAGACTGAACACATTATTTGCAAACAATCTGCTAACCTTATATTGTGTTAATGGGATGGAATTTGCTGCATGCTTCCATTTTAGTCGGGGTATTTAAAGTGATGGGTTGAGTGGTATTTTGGACTGGGTAAGCACAATCCCATAAACAATTGTGCTATCTCTAGATGTAAGATTTTCATAGAATCATAGAATATGATGAGTTTGAAGGCACCCATCAAGATCACTGAAATCCAGCTCCTGGCCAAGTACAGGACACCCCAAGAGTCACACCATGTGCCTGGGAGCATTATCCAAATGCCTCTGGAACTCTGTCAGGCTGGTGCTGTGACCTCTTCCCTGGGGAGCCTGTTCCAGTGCCCAACCACCCTCTGGGTGAAGAGCCTTTTCCTATATATAACTTACATACATACATAGTTTACTATCTTTTATAGAAGCTCTTATTGTCATCTGTAGATAGCAAAATATTTCACAAGGATGACAAAATCTTCATCACTTTAGATGAAATAAAATTATTTAGGGAAATTGTTTTAAAAAGTAATTAAAATAGAGGCAAGAACTTGGAATTTATGAAGTAGATKTCCTAAAATTGTCTCTAACTGTATGTTCCTGTGGGTGTTTCCTTTTAATGCTACTAGGGGGAGTACCTGACAGCATTCTGTTAACAGTAGAATCCAATTATTGCATCTGTATGCAGAGGCATATAGATACATACACATGGAGAAATATAAATATATAATTTATAATTACATTAAACTGTAGGAAAAAAGCCCCTCAAGGCATTACAGGTTTCCAAGGACAAGGAAACCTGTGACATATTTCTAGTATGGAAACTGAGCCACTAGCAGTCTGTAGCTCAGCAACATCCTAAAATGGAGCTTCTATCTTTGGTCGCACTAGRTTTTTTGTGACACTACTTGCTTTAAGTGGAAATAAGATTGTGTTTTTAGGTCCTGAATGTGAGGTGATACATGAGGGGCTAGGGACATAAAACAAGAAAGAAGCACATCACGCGCAGAGGGCTGACATGAACTTCAGGTTGTGATGTGGGGAGAGCTCTTTACATATGCTTGTTATGAGAAACTGAAACCTAGAGATGTACACGTGCTTATCCATCATGGTACACGCCGAGGTGAAAGTGAAACTTGCATAGCCAAAGGCTGGTGGTTTTAGAAGAACCAAAAGGATGAGGAATGAAACTATTATGTTATTAAGTTATGAAACTTTTGAATCACAGAAAGGAGGAATTTGGAAGGACCTCTGTAAATTATCTAGTTCAACCTTCTGTACATAGCAAGGTCAACTAGATTAGCTTGCACAAGACTGAAATGCTGTGAGGTAGACTGTTGTACTGTACTTGTAATTGTCTACATTAAAATTCCTTTGTTACCRTTTTGGTCAATCTCTGTTTATCAGAATATGCTTTGTAGTCATGAATAACTGACTTAATTTTCTGTTGCTTATTGATACTACCATATTTTTTTTTGTGGTTTATGTCATCATTATATCAGGAAGAACATTTAATTTCWGAAAATGTGAATAAGAAAAAAGGCAATTTTTTTTTCTCAGTAATCATTTAAAAATTAATTCTATGTGTGACTTGATTGGAAAGATGCTGCAATCTGTTTTATTTACTCATAAATGACTAATTAACAAATAGATAGGACATGAGTCTTGAATTTCTTTTCTTTATGTGTTTGTGTGTGTCCTGTGATTAGTTTATAATCCAGAAATCTGTCAGTTTTGTCTAACGGAATCAGAATCTATACGAGGCAGATGCTAGAATGTGGTTGCTCCACAAGGAAGCACAAGCCAGGGGCCAAGCATGATCCCCCAGTGCAGCCTAGGGAAAGGCACCCAAGGCCAATCCCTCTGTCTCTCTGACCTGGATGTGGTGTACCACAGTCCCAGATAGGTGAGGTAATGAGTCAGGAGTGGTACCCATCCACAAAGGCCATTCAGTACCTGAGAGTGGCCAGAGCAGGGCTGAGCCCAGTCACACCTCTGATGTAGCCCAGGGATGTGCACCCCTGATGAGGATGCTCAGGGTGGCAAAGGCCTAGTAGTGTCCTCTGGCCCTACATATAAAAATTCTGGAAAGAAAAATAATTTAGCAGTAGCTGTAAAAATAAATTCAATGCTAGGACAAACCGGCCAAACAAAATCCCTAAAAAATGAACCATCAACTTCAATTACATTTGGTTTGGCAGATACATTTCTGGGTTTTTTTAATTGTCAATACCTGTAAAATTGCCCAAATATGTGCAAAACTGAAGCAGTTAAATGCACATCCTCCTCCTCACTGGAATATTATTTACGCCAAAGCCTTTTTGATTTTTTTTTCATAGCTGTAATTGCACCTATGTACATTTAAATGTAAATTTTCTCTCATAATTCTAAGGTAAAACCAGGATTTATGCATMATTTATAAATAATCTCATGATGCATTCAAATAGTGTACTGGTAAGCAGCAAAAAAAATTTTGGGAAAGGCAGCTAAGTGTCTAGACAGATGGATTAGGAGTTCAAAAAGTATCTGAAATTCTAAAAGGAGGCTTGACCTTGACAAAAATGAAGAAAAAAATATGAATAATAGTGCTCATAATATAATATACACATACAGTGCCAAACATTATTCTAGAAAAGTATCACCTGCTGGTTAATGAAGGATGTTATAGACACAACTAGGATTGCATAGGTTAGGACCATGGATCCCAAACTACAGTGCATGCACTACTGGGAAGTTTAAGGCTTGAAAGTCCTGTACAACGGAGAGCTGCTTTTACTCCTAAACACCTGGTATCAGTGCTTGCAACTGCTTTGCAGTGATAGATGCTGCTGATGGCTGTACTTGACAAGAAAAATTTTGCAGATGACAAGTTCAATATATTATTTTTATCTGACTTTAACAAAACATTCTAGAGGAAAATAGTATAACTTTGTCTTATTTCACATAAATAAAATGCCACAATTTCTTTTGCCAGTTCTGCTGTAATTTCATTTATGAAGGACACCTGTACATAAATACTAGATACTTATGCTCACGTTATTCTGACACTTTTTTCTGTACATAAAGATATTTGTCAGCACAAAGGAGGATCATATATAAAAACTGTGAAAAATATTTAGTAATGCATTGCATAGACTGTATTTAATTTCCTGCTATATGTGGGCTGTTCGTGCTTCTAATATTATCCTTATTTCTTAACCTATTCTAAAATATGAGATCTGAAAGTTTTGTGTGGCTGAAAGCAGGGGGTTTTTGTTATTTTCAGCCATTGGTCTAGTAAAATGTGGACTCTTCAAACTCTTAGTTGCTATATCCTTAAACAATTATAGTTATAACCAGAGAAGGACATGAAAAAGACATTAAAATTAAGGTATTTTATTTCATCTGGAAAATCATGTTTCTTCATCTTTTAAACTCAAGCATGGAGCTGGAAAATCATGTTTCTTCATCTTTTAAACTCAAGCATGGAGCTGTAGACTAAATTTAACCTTTCTGTTTTGTAATAGCTTTCTTGGTGTAGTATCATATGCATTAAACTTCCTTTTTCAACAGTGGAAAGGCTTATTAATTTTTAAATAAGCTTTCTCCAACTGAAAATTCTCATGTCTCCTTCCACTTCCACAGATCTATTAGCACTGCTGATTGTGACAGTGCTGGTGATGCCATTCCCATCACAACTGCTGGCTCTAACAGATGACAAAAGCAGCAACTTTTTTGCTCTGTCACTGCAGCAGCAGCAGCAGCAGCAGTAGCAGCAGCAGCTTATTCCTCCATCTGTGAGGTTTATTATATATTTAAAGCAAATATTCACTGCCTAGTGAAGAGCTTTCACAAATTTGGCTCTGACAGTTCTATTCCAGTTTTTATCATCTACACCAAAGAGACTTAATTTAGATTTGCTGAACATCTTTAAAATTTCAATATCTGATATACTGACGATATTTGTAAGATCTCTATGACATAGAATTTTCAAGGAACTGATAAATCATATCCTACATATAGAAAACACATGAAAAATGCCCAGCAGTTTCTTATAGGTGTAAACAAGCTTAAAAAAAAATGTTGTCATATAGACAGAATTTAATRGTTGTACATATCTATTCCAGGTAAAGGCTAAGAATATTCTAATTATCTGATAGGCATTGTAGTTTGTTAAATGGGTAAAATGTGACTTCACAATTTAAGTAGCTGGACAATTTTTTCTTCCTGATCAGAAGACTGCATACAGTGAGAATTCTAGAAATAGCAACTTCTACAATTAGAGGATCTGTAAACAGCCACAATTAGTGATCTTTTCATTCATTTGCAAAATTTTATTTCTAAACATATTTAGGCAAGTTTGCAGAAACTACTGAAATTACACAAAATTTCCATTTGAAGATTCAGGATCTCTTGGGCTGGTTAGCTTTTTAGCTTTAAATTTGGATAATAGCCTGTGTTTTGGAAATCAGAAAGGAAATAATATGGAATCATTCTGTTTTAAAGACAGCATGGAGGTAAATACTAAGATGCCTGATGGRGCCCTGCTCTCCTGGAGACAGCTGAACACCTGCCTGTCTGTGGGAAGCAGTGAATTAATTCCTTGCTTTTCCCTGTTTGGGTTTCCTGCTTTTCTTTTCCATAATAAACTGTTTTCATCTCAACCCACRAATTTTCCAGCTTTTACCCCTCCAGGTCTCTGCACCATCCTGCTGGTAGGGGAGTAAGCAAGCAGCTGCGTGGGGCTTGGCTCTTGACTGTGGTTAAGCCAAGACGGGAAGATGAACAAAACATTAATGAACTACACAGGACATCAGGGCTGTGACAGTGATTAGGGTGGCTGGACCCTTTGGTTTTCAGTTTTTTGTTACTTTGGATCACTACCAAAAGCCACACTATGATTTTGGTGAAACRCTGACTTCAGCTGAATTTGTCCCTGAGGACCTTAGAAAAGAACTGAAACTGATGTGAAAATATATTTTTCTTAGGAAGACATTTAGCACTTTTCTGAGGAACTACAGGATATTATGGAGCAGTACTTAATATACAATTTGCTTTTATACCTCAAATAAAAAGCACATACATTTCTATTGCAGGAGAAAATATTCACTCAGAACCTCTAGGTATATCTTTTCCTATAGCTTTGATGTAAGGCATTGGGAGGTAAAGGGAAGAACAKCCAAGTTCATATTTTCCATGCAAGTTTATTAACTCTGAGGCTGTTGCTTGAAGAGAGATGAGAGAGATCAATTTCTATTTCTGTGTTTAAGGTGAGTTACTGCAGAATAAACAGCTTGAATCCTTGGGTCAAGGACAGTAATCCTAGTAATACAAGCCTATTGGCTCAGGAACCTGCTAGGTTGAGAGATTCCTTATTTCCAGATTCTGAACCTGTCTTGTAGCTTTCTGGTTTTTGACTAAGATGATGTGTTTTCTCTGCGCTGGCAGCACTCAGCTCAGGCTTTTCCCTGGGTAGGCAGAAATTCACATCTTGCAAAGGAATTCATATCTTGAAAATATCACTGAGTCCAGGTGAACAATCCTTGCAAAAATACTTCTGACATCTACTACATGAAAATGCRAAATATCATCAACAGTATGTTTTAAAATCAGATCCTGAAATAGCTGCCTAAACTTCAACCCAAATTCTAGACTAAAGTGGAAGTTCTGCAACAGTTTGTTTTCAGTGTTACTTTACCAGCTGCTTGTTCAGCATGCTGACTGTTTTTGACCCTACTCTGAGACACATAAATCTTCCCTAGTTCTGTCCGGGGAACACAGGCCCCTGATTCACTGCCAGATACAGTGGCAGACATGCATAAAATTTTTTCCCCTTTGGGAGTCATGCATTTAAAAGTAGCATGGTTGTGCCTGTTACTGGATATACCTTTTGGCTGGATAGAACTGTGGGAGGCAGGAAATGAATTGTAGGGAAGTTCATTCTGACAGTTCATTCAAGCTAGATTTTTCTACCTTTTTTTTTTCAGGCCATAGACCTTGAAGAAAAGCCAAAAAAGAACAGCTATGACTCAACTTATATTATTTTTTAGGATGATGCTTTGTTTTTGGGGTTAGCAATTTTGTCTAATCCTTCARTGTATTATTGGTCAGCTGGCTTGGTGCTGGCATCTGTTATGGGGTGTAAGTAGTTGTTAAGTTTGGGAGCTTCCTTTGTGTCATTAGTTTCTGGGGTATTTCTATCTCTTTAGTGGCTGATCCTTTTCTAGAGATTATAGGGGGTTGACACACTGTGGGGTAATTCCTAGAATCATAGATCCAGGCAACAGAAGGCAATACAGAGAAGGATGAATCCCATGACTGGAGTGCAGCTGTTGATGGTACGTCCTATTCATAAGAGACCACCAAGGAAGGAGGGGTGGAGGTGTTGCCTTCTACATCAAGATCTGGATTGAGTGTGAAGAGCTGTCTCTGAAGAACAGCCACAAGAAAGTTGAAAGCTTGTGGGTAAGAATCAGAGACCAAGGCAACAAATGGAACCTATTTGTCTGTGTCTGCTACAGGCTTCCCTTGATCATGCAGAGTGATGTTCACAGGGTCTTTGTCCTCCTGGAGGGCTTCAACMACCCCTACATCTACTGGAAAAGTTGCACAACAAGCTGTAGGCAATCCAGGAGATTCTTGTAATGCATGGAGGATAATTTCCTGACCCTTGTAATAGACATCCCTGCCAGAGGGGTGAGTTACTGGACTTGATGATCATCAATGCAAGTGAACTCATTGGTGGCATCAAAACTGAAGACAGCCTGGGATGCAGTGATTGGACACTGGTGTAATTTACAGTCCAGAGGGATATGGGTCAGGTGAAGAAAAAAGTACCCTGAATTTTAAGAAAGCCATATTTCAGCTCTTCAAAAGAGTTCGTCAGTAGGACCCTCTGGGAAACTGCCCTCAGGGAGAAGGAAGCARAACCGAGCTTGCGGATCATTCCACAGGGCAAGAGAGCTCTTGATCTCCAGGTGTAAGAAATCAGGAAAGGAAGGCAAGAGYTCCGTTTGGCTGAGTAGGAAACTAGTGATCAATCTAAAGAGCAAGAAGCAAATGCATGGGGAAGAAGGGATTTCTTGAGGGATGRGATACCATCCAGAGGGACCTATACAGAGGGACCTTGAGAACTAATAAGATTCAACAAGGCCAAGTGCAAGGTCCTGCACATAGGTCAGGACAACCCAAACATGAGCACAGACTGGGAGAAGACTGAGGAGAAGGACTTGAGCRTTCTGATGAATTAAAAACTGGATATGAGCCACTGTGTGTACTTGAAGCCCGAAGGCCAACCATATACTGGACTGCATCAAAAGAGGAATGGCTAGCAGGTTGAGGGAGGTGATTCTCYACCTCTACTCTATTCTTCTGAACCCCCACCTGGAGCACTTCTTTCAGGTCTGAGGGCCTCAACATATGAACGACATAGGGAGCAAGTCCAGAGGAGGGTCACAAAGATGGTGAGAGGGCTGGAGCACCTCTCCTACGAGGAAAGGCCAAGAGAGCTGGGGTTGTTCAGCCTGGAGAAGACAAGGCTCCAGGAAGACCTCAATGAAACCTTTCAGCGCTTAAGGGGGCTCATAAGATGGGGACAGACTTACAAAGGCATGTTGCAACWGAAGGGGTAATAGATTTAATCTTTAAAAAAGGCCATTTTAGACTAGGCACCAGGGTGGTGAAACACTGGACCRGGTGGATGACTTATCCAGGGRAACATCMAAGGTTAGGTCAGGTTGGATGGAGYAACCTGACCGAGTTGATAATGTCTGTGGTTTTTGAAGGGAGGATTGGACTAGATGACATCTGAAGGTCCCTTCCAACATAAACTATTCTACGATTCTAAGGYAAAGAGCTGTTTAAAAATAAAAATGAAGCAAATTTTTAACATCAACAGACAAAGGACTTTTACAAGTCTGGATGTTACCATTTTGATGGCGGTCTTTCAGACTGATTTAAGAGGGAACTCTTCTAATCAAAATGACAAAAGTCCTTTACCAGTAGTGGTGACATTAGGGTCTTTAGTGCTTCTTTGCAAACACATAGAAAAAAAAAAAGTTTGATAAAGTTGCTCAAGTTACTGCTATACAGAGATATCAATAGCCCCAAATCAGATGGATTAAGTTTACTTTACTCTATTGAAAATAGAAGTAAAAGTAGTAGTACTTCAAAATAGTAGTACTTCAAAATAAGCATTGCTGAGCTAAACTTCTGCTTATACAGTAGAAATGTAGGAAGAGACAATGAATGAACTAAAAACTTGAAAAGTCACAGATCTAAGTCCCTATTCTATTTTACAGTGGATATTAAAAATACTGTCTTGTGGCAAAATCTCTGGTCGTGAAACACTGTTCCTTTACCATATCCGTCAGAACGTAGTATGTACTGTAAGGGGACGAGACCTGAACATTACTTCAAGACTGAAGAGAGAGATTGAAAATATTAAGCAGATAAATGGACCTTCTGCTTCAAACTTCAAAAATTACAAGTAGGAGGATCAGCTTTACAAAGAAATGAGGATAATGAACATTTCTGGAGTTGCTATTTGACCAAAGGATAAAAGAAGAGATAGACATAGGTGCTGTCATTAAATGTGGAATTTGGATTCAGCTCCTAGCAGGCTGACATATTTTCATTTTCAGAAATACATTAAAGTCATCCAAAAGTACCTGAGYAATGTAATTGGCTTGAAAATATGATTGATCTAGCTCTTTGAACCCAAGAGCTGGTAAGCAGAAAGGAAAGAGAAGGCTATTGCCAGAACATGAAAATCTGACTTCACTAGCAGTTCCAATAAAGACTAAGAGCAAAAATATTAATATAAAGACCTTGATAATTAAAAAGAAAAATGTGATGTTTCACTAATCGATGGGAAACACAGAATGTCCTAGAAAAACAAAGCATGTCACTAGGTCATATAGAATATTATCTGGAGTGTTTGAATTTGTTACCAGAGTGCAAAATGATTCAAAATCTGTTATAAATGGGTCTTCTCTAAAATAAAAATACCCATGTATGTCCTTTTCCTTAATGCTGAAGTTTAATATTATAAAATACCTTTATAGTACTGGGCAAAAGCAGGCAGTTTTTGTTGTATGCCAGCAATGCCATAACCTTGGCAATCAATTTGAAATACGTCTAGTTAACTTTGCTTGACAAAAATCTGCTATGCATCTGTAATAGTCTCTCTCCAAATCCATTCATACATCATGGTGGCCTGATGTTGTACTTATAAAACATGCAGATCTTTCTCAATGTCATTCCAGAAGCAGATTCTTGCCTGAAATTAAGAAAAAAACCAAACCAAACACTCCTTTTAATTCTCTCTGTCAATAATATTTTTATAAACCTGAAGGAAATTATAAAGGAACACAATTCCACAGAATGTTATATTTCTAACAGAATTTCATATGAAGCTTAAAGACCAATTGAGAACATTATCTCTGCTTTAATGGACATGGTACAGACTTCTAAATTGTTCTTGTTGCAGCAAATTCTCAAAAAGCTGTTAGTGTCRGTAGATCCACTTTTCATCAAATGTCTTGAAAAGGACATTGTTKTTCCCCCAGTAAATTGAAAGCCTGTTTTTCATCCAGTAAAGCAAGTTGGTAAGCACTGGTTATTAGATTGATAACAGTTKTCCTAAAAGATAACACTTGCTGTGCTGGCTGATTGCCAAACAGTGACAAAAGAAAACACAAACCAAAAAAACCTACCAAAGAGGCCAACAGAAAAAATTCCCTTCCTAATGTAGATATCATCAAATGCTTCAGATGACCTGAACAATCATTGATATGGCTTCCAATCTGAGAAAGAGTGAATGGTTTCATTTTTATTTCTCAGATTTTCTAGAGACTTCTGAATATTGGATTGTCATTTMCTATAGTGAAAATTACTATAGTAATTTCCTGCCTATAGTGAATAGCACTCTCTTATTAGGCAATGCAGGGCTCTATTTTATTTTCCCTTTGTTAATCAGTTAATGAATTTACAAGAATGCAGGGGAAGAACCAGAAATTATGGTTTCTTTAATACAAAGAAGACAAAGCAGAAAAAGTTTTTGAGAAAACCAAAATGTTATCCGAATTCAGTGTATGGCTTAGGAAATAATACTAAGTACCTGTTGTTACAGCTTTTCCTTTTGCTTTGAGTCCTGTTTGGACAAAGATGACATGAGTGATGGCTTATTTTCAGGTCAAGCAAAATATTAGTTTAATGTGAGAAGAATGAAAAAATTTAAATAATACCATATTTTTCTTTAAAAATTCTTTAACTTATGCTTAAAGTGTTGCAAATTTTATCAACCCTTAGTCTGACCATGAGTCTCATCTTACTTCTAAATAAATTCTATAGCCCTGTACAAAGCCTATTAATGTAATAGGCAGCAAGCCAAAACTGAAGAATAGTGCCTGGGACTAGAACCAGGCCTTTCACTCGGAAACAGATGGGGATCATGTTGAAAGAAATATAGGAAGAAAGAATTAAACAAAAAACTAAGCAAACATCAACAATGACAAAAAACTCCCAACCCTAGGGCTATGAACAAAGTAAAAAATGTAAGAAAAAAACCCCGCAAAAAGCACAAAACCCAACCCCAAGACRCAAACCTAGTTAAATATGTATTTATCTTTCTTTTCTGATATACCTTTAAACAATGTCATAATCCTTCACATTAAATCGATTGACTAGATATTCAATTTTACATGAAATAAATTCCTCTCTAGTTTAGATCTAGCCATGAAACATTTTGAAACTGTTGTAGCTTTTGCACTTATGTTTGATTAAATGTAATTAAAATCCAATCACATTCAACTGATGGGCTTTGAAATATTAAACATAACTAGTATATGATTGGACAATTGAATAAATTTGAAAAGCAAATTTATTAAGTTTTCCAAGCAAATATGAATAATTCTGGTTTGTTTWTCTGTTCTGTCACTGATATTTTTGGATCTATTAACTGTAATTAGTGGCCTAGATATCTACCTTGTTAAACAAGGGTGAAGTTTGCCTGATTTAACTTCAGCATTGGTACATCCTTACTTGAGACAATGTGTTGTTATTCTGCTTTTGTTGTTTCTTGTATAAAAAAGAAAATGTGGATTTTAGAAAGTATCTGTTGATACAAATCATGATTAATAGTGAAATATGCAACAGATGGTGAAACTTATAATCATTCTATCAGACTAATGGTATACGGTCTTCATTTTGGAATTTGCTTTTCCCAAAAGATGCTGTTGGGCTGAAGCCATATTGACAGCTGGTGTGTTCCTAATGTAGTTAGTTTGATATACCTCATCTATTAAATTCTGTGTATTTTCCAAAATAACAGATGACAAGTGCAATTGACCACCTGGGAAAATGCATCTTCAGTAGAAAGCTTAAAATKATCTTTATTTGTGTGGGATTGTAGAGCTATGTAATGCTTTTCTATTTTGGGTGACATCATAAACTACTGGCATTCTATCTGCCTTCCAAAGTACGGCAGTTTTTGTACACATACAGTGATCAAAAATTATCTGAGGACAACTAACAGATGCTATAACTACCATGCTTTTGGAAAACTATGACATGCTTATCTACTCCTCTCTTCAAATGTGGTATTTAGGAATCATATTGCTGAGACTGAATTATCATTCTCAGGCAGTAGTGCTGTAAAGTGAGTACAGAATGTATCCTGCAGAAAGCTGTGTAGCAGATAGACATTTAAAAGAATCAATAATTTTTCTCTCAGGTAATGTACARTGATATATTTACTAGAAAACATTATGTTGGTTTGTTGTGGGTTTTTTTATTTTTTAATGAATGCACCAGTGTATGTTTTTGATCCCATTATTAAAATAAGAAATCAAAATTGTTTATGGCTTTGAAAACATGTTAAGTAAAATCTGTATACATTGTGCATAATTTAGATTTGGTCATATTCAAAATTCTTTGACTTTTGAAAATAAATTATTTTCAAGGGTTGTTCAGTCAGTTTATTGATGATACATTTATAAATATTTATATTCTATCTATCTATCTATCTATCTATCTATCTATCTATCTATCTATCTATCTATCTATCTATCTATCTATCCATATATACAATAAGGCTAGTCCCACCAGCAGGCAAATGTCTACTACTCAGCTTCCTCAGCTTTTCCCATTATATATCCAGAATAGAGATGTTTTGGAGAAGGATTTAGGAAAATACACCAGGCATTGAACTGGTATGGTATGTTGGAAAAAAACCAATTTGTTCACCAAAGCAATGCCTACTGAGCTGTTGACTCTTGTATGGGATGGTGGACCCATGAYATGAGGTACACATTTTTTCTGAGAACCAGTCCCAAAGTAAGGTGCTGACCCTACTCATTCTTCAGGGAATCACCTGAAGATTAGACAGAGAAGTATGCAGGGGAGAGCAGAGGCAGGACACACTGCCAGGGCAGGASTGTGAACTGCTAGTGAACATGGGTGGGGAAAGATGATTTTGGATTATGGGAGTAGGGCAGCTAGAGTCTTTTTAAAGCTAAAAAGCTGCTTGAGTAGCTGTGGTCTGGGAGCTGTTCTTGGGACACATGACCAATAACAAGGCAAAGAAAGGCTGTCCATTAATTAATGTATCACTCGTATGGKGGGGACATTTGTTTTGACTCCAGAGGGTCAGTCACACTTAGTGCAGGTGAAATGGAAAGATTGKCTTGTAAATCCTGCTTGAAGTTTAAAACTAGATGTTATGCTAAGGAAGTACAAAAYCTGTAAGAAAGGATTCAAGTTTTGGGGGCATGAGGGAGTTGTTTTGCTATTTAGAACTCAGTTTCATTTTTGTGTTCTGTTGCAGCACGTTCCAAYGGAGTTCATCGTGACCAGAGAGAATGCAGCAGCTGGCATGGGGCAGGGGAACAAAGTTCCTCGTTTCAGAAAACTCCAGAATCCATCTATGAGCCCCRGGCAGGAGGGGCAGGATGAAGACAAAAGACTGGGCAAAGGCAGGGTTGTGGGCTTTTACAAGGTATCACAGGGGTAGAGTTCAGGATTTGGGTCAAGGGARGACRCTATTAGCAACACAAGAAGAGTAARATCAAATTCCTGCCTCTTAGGAACAGGGGCAATCCACAGTGTTCCAAAGTGGATTTTGTAATGGTTATAAAAGAAGAGAGGTGCGGGTGCGGGGAGAGAAGGAAAAATTAGTACTGGAACAATCTAGTAACATAGAATATAAATGAAACAATCAGTAAACTGATGAAATCAAAGGCCTTTTACATAACTAAATTACCAAGAAGGCATTCTAAAGGAATTATTATTAAAATTAATGTCAGCAAAATCACAGAGTCAGTGAATGGTAAGGTTGGAAGAGAGTACAGTGAGTCATCTGGTCCAGCCTCCCTGTTTAAGCAAGTTACTATGGAACTTTTGCCAAATATAGCAATAAAATATAAAGAGTCTGATAATTAAGCTCTTATGTTATCCAAAGCTTACCCATGAAAGTAGTTTTCAAAGAGGATAATTTAATCAAGTAAATACCAATAAGAGTTAGAACTGAATAATGCGGTCCTGAGTAACTGCTTATATATTTTTTTAAAAACACAGCAAGTCTTCTCTTTTGTGAGCAAAACCTAAATCTTCTGCTCAAGAYATTTTAACAGAGACCCAGAACTTGTATGAAAGTCTCATTTTTTGATGGATGTTGAATGGATATGTTTATTTATTTTGCATTTTCCTTGACAAAGGCTGTGGCAAAACTGCATGACTACTTTCTCATTGTCATGCTTTCTTCTCTTAGTTCTCTGCAGGACTATGCAGTAGTCTTACACTAAAGCAATAGTTTGAAGTACCATTTTGCTCCCAATGGATATTTAAAGGCAGAAATCTGTTGTACTACTTCATATTGTTATCTCAATAGGCTAATACAATGAAACAGTCTGAAAGATAGGGATGAGGTGGGGTGCTTCAGGTCAAATRTTTTATATAATTTCCCATTAATTTCAGTCCTTCAAAATTTTTTTACGAGGAGTAAAGGTATCTAAGTAATACCTGAAAAGACTTTTGAAATATCATTATACTGCTGTCATATATACCATTTTAAGAAATATAGCTGTCATCTTCTGAACAAAGAATAATTCTGTCCTAACCATATATTTTAGTAATAAACTAATAATTTAAATATTAWTTTTTTTAATTTATTTTTTTCCTTCCTGCATTTTTTAACTTCCTTATCTATTGTCTTCATAGGATATATGTCTCCACAGATTCCCTTTATGCAAAATAACATTTTTAGCATTTATTTTCAAATATTTTTCTAGGTAAGTAAAAAATCAGAGTGTAATATTGCATGGGTGTAATCAAAATGATACTGAGTGGCATGCTTCTGTTTTCACTTGTTTCCATCCAGTATTAGGAGCTTATTATAGTGAAAAAAGTGTAAGTTAAAAACAATTAGAGCTGCAAAAATAAAACACRTAAGAAAAAAGAAAGGTTGGAATCCAATCCAGTGTCTAAGGATTAATAACCTAATATAGAAAGTAGCGCTCAGACGTTCTGGAGGCACTCAGATACTATGGTTAAGACTGCCAATATGTGAACCTATGTAGATAGATGATGGAAAACACTGACTCATTAGATCTGTTATCTGCCAAGGTATAAACAGGATTCAACAGTTTTATGAGTAGAGTGTCTATTAAGCTCTTTATTCACAGCCATCTAGCAAAATGAATCAAAATGACAYGGATATTATTGCATTGAAGTGAGTATGGAAAGAGATGGCTTTCAGATACTTTAATGAGGAACTTAGGATACAAACTTGGATGGATGGATGGATGGATTGTTAGATGGATCAACTGCTATTTATCCCTGTCTGAAACACAGCTTATTGTGATAAAGATTAAAGTGCATATGTTCTCCCACTGGGTGATTTTTAACAAAGTACCCAACCCAGCATTAAAAGAAAAAGGTGGTTTATTTTGCCATTTAAAATCTGTGTATTTTCCCTCTAGYGTAATGACACCACTGCAAAATAGGCATAATATAAATGTGCACATATTRCAAAAACACATTTGGAATTTTTATTTAAATCCTAATAATTTATTTCCTTATGAACAAAAAAAAAATGGGACTAATACTTCGCTGTATTGCTTCAGGTTTTTGGATTTTGTCTTTCTGACTTTCCATAATGTRTTTGTTATTTGTTTGGTTTAGTATTTGTTTATAGGTGGTTTACATTTCTTTGTTTTCCATAGGAAAGGCTCACAAATTATCTTTGCTGCACTTGATAGGATTGCATCAGATTTAAAGACAGGACACTACAATATAATCTTGAGTTATTTCAATCTCCTTTCTAATGGAAGAAGAAAAAATAATTATATTGGACACCCTTCATTAAGGCCCCTCTAAGGTATCCACATATAGTAGGAAGAATCTAATTGCAGTTTTAGTAACAGAGCTACTTAGGCAAATRTCAGTTTGCTTTCCTACCTCTTATAATCATTGCCTAGGGTTCTGCTCCTGGCCATTGTCAATGCCTGATTTTCAACACACTATAGCAAGGAACCTGCTCTAACACAAACAAAGTCCCAATTTCTGCAATTAGCATTATGTTCTTCATGACACAAAATGAGCTTCATACATTCCACCTGTGTCCAGTCCCTACTGCTTATCAGATCTAGCTAATATCAGACACCAYATTGGATTTAAAGTCATCCTTATTTTAAGAATAGAAGCAGCTGAGGGGGAAGTACCTGAAAGGGAAATTAAAATCATAACTGCTTAGCATGGGTAACTTGTGGCCAAGGATACGTCTGGCTGGAAGTAGAAAAGCCAGAGACAACACAATTACCTGAAAGGGAATGATCTTAGTTTGGTGATAAGGTAAGAAATCATAAGAGCATTGACTTGTAGCCTTCCWGGTATGCAAACACTGGGGGCCACATTTGGGCAGCAGGTGTGATGATGAGGGATGGACCAATGCCAGAGTGAGGCAGCCTATGTTGTCACAGAACTGATGCTGGTGCAAGGGTATGTACAGAACTGGCTTGTGATAAAAGTTTTCAGACTCCTTATAGAACTCTAACAGCAGTAAGGCTCCAACCAGTGCATTGTTCATGAATATATTTTTAAATATGTATTTAAACAAAAACGTGACTTTGCCTCAAAGAGTAATTTCTGAATGTAGTCCTACCTATCAAGGGACTCTCTTTCTTTTTTTTCTCTCAATGAATATACTTACTTATTTACTTTTACTTATTATGGCTTCTCTGCCAGAGGTTACTCTTATGACAACAGACTCAGCAGASCAGGCTTTGGGCTTTCCCTACAGAACTGATTTTGCAAGATGTATAGAAAAAGAAGGAGTTGCATAACATTCTCATTTAAGATCCCTCATGTGAGCTATCTATGCCTTTTGCAAAAAAGAGTGAAAATTTACTTTTATTTTAGAATAAACCCTGTCAGCCAAAACTTTTTCTTAGGTAACTGTATAGAAAAATTTGCACTAACTAGCAATAGGCATAGCCACAAACAAATAAAAATAAATATTTTTTTGGTTTTTTTAGATCTTCTAACTAGTCTTTAACTTTWTGTATGTTACCTGCCTTCCTTACACATCCTTCCACAGTGCATTATTTTTTCTTCCATTTAATATAAAGCTTAGGTCCCCACCAGTTTTCAGATTTAGAGCAAGGAACAATGAATCAAAATCCAGAAGTAGAAAGAAAATAAGTGGTTGGATAGCAAAAAAAAAAAAAAAARGCAACAAAAAAACCTGGACTCTCAGTACRTTTTAGTGGGAGAGATACGTTTCATTTTATGTGCCACACATGCAACGCACACATACACAAATAGTGAGATAAATGATTAATAGAAACTGAGTAGCTTAGCCTGTATACATACGTGTATGTATAAAAAAAGAAAAGATCAAGAATATCAATAAGATCACGACCTGAATTTTCCATCAGTTATCAAGTTATGATGAATGCAAGGACAACATTTTTTAATGACTGCAATAAAGAATTTTAAAAGGATAAAGAGTTGTCTAAATCCAGTAGAAAGTATTGCTTCAGCACTATATTAATATTCCAATAGTTATATTATATACAGAAAAAACCCAAGAAAACATGTAAACCACAAAACCAAAAAAAGTGGACGATGGTAAATACAAAATCTTTGGATTTCAGTATTTGGCTTACTTTCTATTCCTTCTTTTGAGCCCTGACTGCAGTCTAAAAATACAAGCTTACAAGTACTGCTCAGTCTGGACATTTGGATTGTGAAGTGTCAGAAATGAAAGCATTTCCTTTGGCATTGTGAAAATCTTAGAGGTACCAATTTACTATGCTCAGAAGTGACTGGAGAAAAATTTCTTATCTTCTTATTTTTATTCTACTGCTCTCTCTTCTTTAATCCTCCCTAATCCACTCAAAAAATTATCAGCTAGGATTTTGCCCATGTCAAGTTTTTGAACTGAGGGTGGTTTTACTCTGGCTTTGTTCTCAGAAGCGTGACGGCCCTTGGATCACTTTTGCAGCAGGAATTGAATTTTTTCCCCACTCTCATAAGTTAGAGAGAATGGCAAAAGGATTTCGGATTAAAGCCACAGAAGGATTTTATCAATCAAATCTTACCTTACCCTTTCATGAAGATTTCCCAATCAGGTGCTGTCTGACCCATAGATGTTGATGCTTATAAAACTTAAAATTACCTACATGGTTAAAGGCTGGCTGGTAGGACCCAAACTGCCTAACACCAAGCAGGTGATTGTTGCACACTGCAACACAGAAACTAGATTTGATGTAGAAATAACAAGACATACTGTCGCTTTTGGCACTGTAAAAATCATATCTAAAAATMCCACAAGTATTGGACATATAATTTGAAAGAATTTCTTAAAATACTAAAACCAGATYTCTCCTGTCATAGTCAATTATCTGATATGGAAGCATAACTTTAAATAAGCTGGTTTTATTCCTGCCACTTCTTCAGCTCTCACTTGCTGGTGATTAGGAGCTTTGTTTAATTTCCTGTGTTTCTTCTTGGTTAATTTACACCTACTTGTTTATTTGCCAGCATGAATTGGCTCCTTGGTGTCCTTGTACATTTGCAAATAGTAACCTTATGGGTTTTTTTCTTCTTTTCAATAAAACCTGTTCCTAGAATGTATATTTGACTGAGGTCTCAACCCAAGAACTTACTTTTATCTATGCTCCCTAACATAAAATCCTTACAGGCCTGAGGTGCTGATTATACTGTGGTGTGTTGTAGCCTCCTCTGTACCAAGCTGAGGATCATGTTGATAAACACCACAGCCAGAATGGTGAATAATTAAAATAGCTCTGATTGAGGACTGTTTAAAGAACTTTTGTTCTCTAAGCATCTGTTTAGGCAGYTGCTAATTATCCCAATACCATGCCATTCACTATCAAAAAGTCTCAATGAAAAGGCAGTGCTGTTCAGGCTCAGTATTGGGACTGGGASTGTTTAATATCTTTGTCATGGCATGAACAGTGGGACTGAGTGAGCCCTCAGAGTGTGTGATGATGCCAAGTGTGGTGCAGTTGACAATCTGAAGGAAGGGGATACCTTCCTTCAGACTAAGAAAGCTAATTGCACAGGCTTGAGCAGTGGACTTGAGTGAACATCATCAAGTACAACAAGACCACATGCAAGGTCCTGCACACAGGTTGGAGCTATCCCAAGTAGAAATACAGGCTATGCAGAGWATTGAGAGCAACCCTGAGGAGAATGGCTTGGGGGTGTTGGTTGCTGAGAAGCACAATGCAACCAGGTGATGTGTATTTGCAGCCCAGAAAGCCAGACGCATCCTGGATTGCAGCAAAAGAAGTGGGAGCAACAAGTTGAGGGAGATGATTCTCCCGCTCCATTCTTGTGAGGTCCCACCCGGAGCACTGCATCCAGTTCTTGCGCCCCAGCATAAGAAGGATGTGGACCTGTTGGGATAAGTCCAGGTGAGGGACACAAAAATTATCTGAGAACTAAAGCATCTCTGCTTTGAAGACAGGTGGAGAGAGTTGGAGTTGTTGAGCATGGAGAAGAGAAGGCTCCAGGAAGAGCAGCCTTTCAGTATTTAAAAGGGGCCTATGAGAAAGCTGAAGAGGGGCTTTCACAGGGACATGTAGAGGAGGAATGGCTTCAAACTGAAAGAGGGCATGTTTAGACTAGATATTAGGAAATACTTCTTATGAGAGTTGAGATATAAGAACAGGTTTCCCAAAGCAACTGTGGATACTTCATTCCTGTGAGTATTCATGTGGGATGCAGCTTGGAGCAACTTTGTCAAGTGTAATGTTCCCTACACATGGTAGGGGGACTGGAACTTAGATGATCTTTAAGGCCGCTCCAGTTCAAACCATTCCATGATTCATTGATCCATACTAGGCATAGAGGATGAGAGGAACATTGTCTCTTTTTAGAAGGTTCTAATAATCTTTTATTTCAGGTTGAGACTGATGACCACTAGCATAATGAGCTTTGCTATAGTCAGGTGGAATTTKTTGCTGACGGCTGGCTTCAACAAACACCTATCTGCTGAAAGGTAATGAGAAGTGGTCTCAGCTGTGGGAAACAGCTGCAAACAACTCCTGCATGCAAACAGGTGGCCTTTAATTGCACACAGACTAGAGAAAATGAAGCATGCTCTCACAGGTGTTCACTGGAAGTAAGCAGCAGTGATTGCTGCCTCCAGGTGGGTGGTGAGAGGCCCTAAGTCTAGTGTTTGTCATTGAGTGCTTCTCCCCTGGAGTTAGTCCATCTGACTGCAGATGAAAGAGACTGCTGCCTTTTAGGAAGCTTTGCAATAGCCACCTCCCTGCACACCTGGATACTCAATGTGTTCTCATTTATACTCAAAGGCAGCTGCCCAGGAGCCTTACAAAGTCAACATCTCAGGCTCATTTTTTGATCACTGCAGCTGTGAGACATCTTGCCCATGTTCCAATCTGCAAGCATCTTCACAAACTATTTGGTGGGCCAAAAAATGCATATGGTATTACAGAAAAGATTGTTGCTACATATAATGAAATTAAGAACTCCTTTATTCAGTAAGTAAAACCTAGTCTGACAAATTATAGGATTATTTTTCCACTTTTATTATGTCACTCTGGCATTCTGTAGACTTTCAATGACTAATATATGCAAACTTTTCTGTTTCTCAGCAGTTTTCAGCTAATGAGACCACAAGTTCTTGAAGAATTTCTTCTCATTAGCTCCTAAATGAAAGATATTTTAGTCTCCAATGTTTATTCCATTTCTATTGCTTTATTTCTCAGCTAAAAAAAAATCTTCCTCCCAATGTACCTATCTGAAAAATTTATCAACACATACATAAATTTTGTGCCAGGAAAATTAAAAAGAAACCTGTATTGCATAATTCAGTGGATATTTCTTGAGGRGTTCCATAGCTAGAACATATAATTTTGCAATTACTGATTAAAGGAATCTTGACCTTGACCTGTCAATGCCAGATTTTAGCCTATCTAGAGGCTGAGCTGGGTGTTRCTGGTTTAACCCCTGTGCCATGGGCAGTGACTGCTGGCTCCTGTGCTCCACCTTCAGCTCTGGACACACACTCCCCCCATGTCCCCAAGTCATTGTCTGCCACACAATATCCCTCTGTATGCATGGTGCTGGGAGACACTGCCAGGTTGCAGTGGGAAAGTGAGCTGCGACTAAAAAATTAGGAAAACGAAACCAAGAAAAGCTCACCTCCAAGCAGAAGGAAACCTCTTCACCATGAATACCATAGCCCTCCCTCAAGAGACCTCACAATGCTGAAATTTGCTATATGGCTCCTACACCAGCTTGAAACCATCCTTCTTAGAATACAGCGGAATATTAGAATAATGAGCAGACTAGCTGGGGAAAGGGATAGATAATGGCAGGTTTGTCATATATAATAACTTCTACCTTTAGTATTACTAGCAAGATCTATATTGTATTGATTAGATAATTTAGAAAGTGAGTGTCAGTATTATTGTAGCTGGACTAATAATAATGTTTATTGCATTTTTCTACACTGGTAAAACTTTTAAGAGGACCAAAAATGAATTCAGCTTCACATATATGTTATACTCCTYTTTTTCTTTTGTTCATATAATGTCTTAACTGTTAAAAGCTTCACTGAGCATTCATTTTAGTAGTCTTATTTCAATATGATGTATCCATGAGTACTCTTCAGTTAATTYCTATACTCAGTTTCTCTTTCAGTCCCTTTCTCTACTTTCCTATTTCGCACCTTTGCAAGTATATATCTGAAATCCTGAGAGCTTAGATATGCTGCCTTCTTTTATTTAATAAGAGATCAGTAGTGGCCTCCAAACATGAATGAAATTAGCAAATGTGACCCACATTCGCTAATCTTTATGCCATTTTTCATTAATGTCTCTAGCCTTTTATTCAAACATTTTCTAAAGAAGGAGAATACAACTCAAGTGAGTGGTCAAGCTCTGAAGAACTTTGACTTATCAGACTGAAAATGTCTGTCGTTCTCATGACAGTCTTCAATCTCTCCTAGATATYGTCATGCCTATACAACTCAGTTCCTTTCAGGATTCAGTCTACTTGGCCTTCATACCTTATTGAAGTCGAACTCCTGTCCCTGCACAGGAAAGCCCCAAGAATCACACCATATGYCTGAGAGCATTGTTCAAAYGCTTCATGAACTTGTGTCAGGCTTGGTGTTGTGACCACTACAGCAGTTCTGTAGCCTGGAGCATGAAAATAGGGAAAATTGGAAAGCAGAGAAGGAAGGCAAGCAACATTTGGAAGTCATACTAACAGCATCTGATGTCACTTGTCTTGCTCAACCTGGAAAAGAGGAGACTGAGGGAAGACCTAATCAAAGCATATAGCTTCCTCACAAAGGGAAGAGGAGGGGCAGACACAGATCTTTTCTCTTGGTGACCAGTGACAGGACCCAAGGAAATGGCCTGAAGAGGTTTAGATTCTGTGCCAGAAGAGGTTTAGATTAAATATTAAAAAATTCTGTTTCTTCTCCTGGAGGCTGGTTTGGTGCTGGGACAGGCTACAGGACTGCTGTAGTGGTCCCAACACCAAGCCTGACACAAGTTTATGAAGCATTTGAACAATGATCTTAGGTATATGGTGTGATTCTTGGGGCTCTCYTGTGCAGGGACAGGAATTGGGCCTCAGTAATTCTTGTGGGTTTCTTCCTACTCAGCATATTCTGTGATTCTATGGTTTTTTTCAATAATTGCTGGTCTAATGGGAAAACTCAACTCACATAGTTTAGTCTAATCMGTATAGAGCCAAGTTTTCAACATATTAATATTAACTGTCCACAAACAAAAGCAGAACAAGAGATACACCGCAATATTTGACGCATAAAATGCTATCAAACACCTTCAGTTTTATAACAACCCTTCTCTAACTCATTCCTGAAAACAGCGATCAGACACTGGCTGAACTGTAACCCACCTAGTGTGTAGGTCAGGCTCCATCCACCACGTGCAGATTGTTCTGTGAAGGTGTGGATGCACTAGATGAGCAGGTACCCCTGCCGCTGCTGGCACCCCCCTAAGGCACCATCTGTGGGCAGGGCTCCCAGGTAGATCCATACACTCGAAGCAGAGGTGTCCCCACACTGTTCCTGKGGTGTAGGCAAGTTGTAAGCTGTTTCTGTGTCCTAAAGAAAGTGCTGAGTCTGGTCAAGGTAGGGCTAGAGATGCCACAGGTGATGCCCTRCAGGGCCCAGCTAGTGGCACTGCTCCTCATCTTGCTCCAAGGCCTCTACCCCCACCGTTTACACATGTATTTGTTTCTTTTATATTTCTTTCATGTTCAACTTTTTGTACCTCTTTGTAATTCCCTGGTTAATATTTAAAACCTCCTCTTAGGCAGTTTTTCATGTTTGATTTACACACACACCCTTGCATTTACATTTCTATCTTAAAGAGTGGATTCCACACTCTTGTCATATGTATATGACGTTCATAGAAAATACGTAGTTTTGTTTAAAGCAATGGACTGCAGGCCACATTTGGCTTACTTTACTACCAAGGGAAAACTGAATTATCTGATGTTTCTTAAATGTAAGYGGAATATTTGCTATTCTAAAATCACATAGCACTAGTCCTGGCTCAACAGACCCATTAAAGATCATCATCACTTGCTACAACTGTGACTGTGTGTGCCAATTCTTGCAGTATTATAGGGTTGATATTGTCAGGCTCCTCAACAGAAAAACATTTTCTTAAAAGCCTAAATTCTATTCTCCTTACATATGTGATAGTTTTCTTTTTTCTTTTGTATATGAACTCAATGTCCCACTTGTCTTTGCTAGGCAGTTCTCCTCACTAAAATGTGATACAAAGGTTTTGGGATATCTTTAGACCATCTATCTTTAGTAATGATAGACATACTATCATTATTATCTGGCTTATCCTCATAATTATCCACCCCCATTAGATAGCAAAGCCAATTATTTTATCTTTATTTTTTTAGGAGAATAAATAACAAAAAATGGCAATGTTATTATTTCTTTTGCAATCAGATATGTTTATTCTTGCCAAGTCTGTCTTTATTTCTATTTTTGAAGTCTCTAAAAGTATTTTTAGACAGATCCTTTTTTCCAATTTCTTTAATCTCTCAGCTTATTCCAAATACTTCTTTTGTCTTGGTTTTTTACTAATATTTTGTGTCTTTGAGTAAAGATCAAACATGAAAAACATTTTAGAAGGTTTAAAAAAGTTATTTCTTGTTATTTCTAAYGAAGAAGTAACCCAGGGAAAAATGACTTTATATTATTTACTGCTTAGTAAATTTTAATACATCCAGTCTTGTGCTAGTTGAGATGCTAATGTTATTGTTACAAAGACCATAATTCTACGCATGCATTTATGACAAGTAACCATCAGAGTGAACTGTCCTATACTGCTCCTTATTGGAAAGCAGAGAAAAAAATGGACATCAAAAAATAGAAAGTCAAACACATATTGTGTCTCACCAAAGTCATACAACTAACTTGCAACAAATCCAACAAYGGAGAATCAAATTGTTGGGATTCTCTTTTATTCACAGAATCACGAAGTAAACTAAGTTCCTCAAGTTCATCGAAGTTCTGCTCCAAGTTTTTCACAGCACCCTCCCCAAGAATCTCACCATATGCCTGAGAGTATTGTCCACATATTTCTTGAACTCTGTCAGGCTGATGCAGTTATCACTTACCACTKGCAGTCTGTTCCAGGGCCCAGCCACCCTCTGGGGGAAAAACTCTTTTCTAAAATCCAACCCAAACCTCCCCTGACACAACTTCAGGCCATTCCCTTGGATCCTGTCACTGGGCAGCAGAAAGAAGAGATCAGTGCCTGCCCCTCTCTTTCCCCTCACAAGGAAGCTGTAAGCTGCCATGAGGTCTCCCTTCAGTCTCCTCCAGGCTGATCAGACCAAGTGCCCTCAGCTGCTCCTCACACAGCTTCCCCTCAAGGCCCTTCCCCATCTTTGTTGCCATCCTTTGGATGCCCTTTAAGAGTTTAATGTCTTTCTCATACTGCAGTACCAAAACTACCCCCAGCATTTGAGGTGAGGCTGCCCCAGTGCAGAGCAGGGCAGGACAATCCCCTCCCTTGCCCAGCTGCTGATGCTGTGCCTGATGTCCCCCAGGACAGGGCTGGCTCTCCTGGCTGCCAGGGCACTGCTGGCTCATGTTCAACTTTCTGTCAACCAGGACTCCCAGGTCCCTTTTTGTGTCACTGCTTTCCAGCAGCTCATTCCCCAGTCTGTACATTCATGCAGGGTTGCCCCAGCCCAGGTGCAGAGTTCAGCATTCATTTCTCTTGCATCAGTGAAACTTCCACTTAAGATCAGGATTATCTATTAGTGGACTTAGTGGAGGTTGATCTGGCAGATGTCATAGCCAGACAAAAGTTAACTGTGCGGAAGTTTCAGACATTAAGAATGGGTTTCAGACTGAAACTTTAGGAGATGAAAGATGAAAGTTGCCTCAGTCCTACAGCATTTGTGTGCATCCATAATATCAACMGAGCTAGGACACAGAGAAAAAGAGGATACTCAGAGTGATATAATTAATTTTTATCAAGGATAAAATCCCAGAAAAAAAAATTCCCACCATATCTGCCTTATTGGCCTCCCCCATCCCTATTCTTAACCATAAGCACTCAACCCTGTCATCACCATCATTAAATTCCTGACAACCAAAACACTCCCTAACATACAGGACTACCCTACCACCTCTCCTTCCTTGCCTATCCTACCTGCAGAGTTTATAGCCATCTGTGTCAACATGCCAGTTTTGACAGTCATCCCACAATGTTTCCATGATGACAATTTTTTTGTGTTCTTTCTGCTGCTCTATGGCTTCTGGCTCCTCCTGTTTGTAGCTCATGCTGCGTGCATTGGGGTAGATGSACTTCAGTTGGGCTATTGAATCCACCACCTTTTTGGTGGGACTAGCCTTAATTCCTATGTGATCAACCTCGGATCTTAAACACTGGATGGATCTACATCTCCTACTTACACTGAAATAGTGGACTGAAGGATCTCAAACACTGCTGTACTGCCCTCAGGTTTATCCATAGCAAAACTGGGTTTAGTCCCTTCCTCATTCAAATTTAGCTTAAAGCTCCCTGCTAACTCCTGTGCAAAGATCYTTTTCCCCCTTTGAGACAGGTTCACAACAGAATCCTTATTAACTAATCAGGCTCCATCCAAAAACCCTAAACAAGTATATTGCTTACACATCAACCGTGTCACTGATTTAGTCTTTACTGATTTGTAGTTTATATTCCTTCAATCTGTAGGATCAACTCTTGCATCTTTGATTGTAGCAGTAAAGTGAAAAAATTGTAGCTCTTTAGAACCTTATAGGTCTGATTAGTTGAATGAGGAAAAAGAAAATAAAAAAGATGGTAAACACCACACAATGGCTTCCTACTCTTGTTTGAGAAATGAAATGAAAACTAGATGTCCTCTAATGCAAATCCTCTTTGAAGTTCTTTCAGTCAAAACTTCATGACTCTTCATGTTTAATTGATTKGCCCTTTTAAAATTCAACCAAAAAGTTTCATAACACCAATATTAAAACATTTCTGATTTTTAACATAGCCTATATTCATAATTATTATTACTGTAATCCATCATTACTTACCTGAAAAATGTATAMAATTTCATGTTATATGCACCAGATATCTTCACAGGTGCATCACCATTTTTTCTTTAGTCACTACCTCATGTTTTCTTGTATCCTTTGGATGATGGGTTTCTAAAAGTGTGTCTGTAATGTCTTAGAAGGTAAAGGATCAAGCTTGTCCTCCAGCTCAGACTTCTTGGTGTTGTGCCAACTTTCATCAAAGTGGCAGGATRAAGGCAGACAACTCTTTCTATAGATAGATAAATTAGGCTGAGAAATTAAGGCAAAGCTAAATAGTTCACACTTGAGTTGTGCCAATAAGCTGAACGTGGTCTGTGTTACTGTAGCCTAGAAAAATAAGACTTTTGCCGCTGCTTGCGTAAGGTCCTCAGCCATGCATTGATCTGACAGTACAAAGGCTCCACTTTGTTATGACCTGGACTGGGTGTTGCTTGTTTAACCCCTRTGCAGGTGCCAGTGGCTGCTACCTCCCCTGCTCCAACTTGAGCTCTGAGGGATCCCTGTTGGGGTCAGACATCCCCTTTCTGTCTGTCTGACAAASCCTTGGGGCAGAGAGGGGAGGGTGGCTCTGGGGGACGGTGCCAGGCTACAGCTTTCTTTGTGGGGGAAGCAAGGGAGCTGTGASAGTGAAGCATATAAACCCAAACTCAAACATACTGCAAACTTGAACTGCAAGAAATTATCATCCCGATASTTCTCCTGGCAAAAAGTAGGAGGAAAACCCTAGCAGACAAATCATCCTCTTCCCTTCAAAGCCATCAGGGTGCTGACAGCTCATTGCAGCCTACTCTCATTCTCCCTTCTTCTAGGCTGACGATGTCAGGATGCCAGGGGTAGGGGAGGGAGAGGACAGCACCAGGACAAGTGGTTTGGTTTGGTTTTTTCCCTTTCTCCCACTACAACCTGTTCACTATATTAGCTAACATTAGAGGTTTCTCTGAGTTAATTTGTATTATTAGTGAATATTAGCATAACTGAACTAACACTTTGATTATATTTAAACTTTGAACTAATAATAAACTCTTTGCTCTATGTATGTGGTTTGTGCCCTCGTGTTCATAGCAAACTCATGACCACAGCACCGTTTAGTTCCAAGACTGTGAGTCTCATCTTGACCACAGGTGCTTAAGCAGTCTGGACACGTCTAACCAATCTGAGTACCTGTTGATGAATATAAGGATAGGAGGGCAGGATTGGATTGTTTCTACTCAATTGTATATCATTCTGTTTGAAAGGGTCTATAATACAATTTTCAGGCACTATCACAAGTTTTGCTGATTCAATAATTTGGTTAGGATTTCTGTCCTGTTTTATTTCCCTTGGCATTGGAAAACTGTTGGGTTTTTTCACTTGTTCATGTGCATTCATGTATTATATTATGCATGCAAGTCTCAGACTGTAGCTATTTTTATCTATTATTTATCTTTTCTTTGTTGTTTTACTTCATCCAATGCCTTCAAAGTTAAAAGTGCATGCTTTTTTGCAGCAACATAAAAGCATATATTTCACACTTCAGTGCACTGAACAATAGTTAATGGCATTCTGATTTAGCCTTACATTTGAGTAAGCTTAATTGTATTCTTATTTTATTTAAACAAGTTGCAGTATTAGGGAAACTCATTAAGGTTGTCTTGCTTCTTCCTCAGGGAAGGCTGAGCCATATTTCTCCAATTACAATATTAAGCATGACAGAAATACTAAAGATCTACTTCACATTGTGTCATTGTCTTCCCACAAAGTGGGTCACAGAAACWAAAATATGTAGGGAAGTTTTCTTTGGATGACTTTTAGATGTACCAGTACTGGCTTTTATTTTTAATTGGAGAATGTGATACTTGAGAGCTGTCAATGTGGCACCTCCTACAGTCTGAAGTTTTCTCTTTATGAATATTAAATGTGTGATGCTCCAAGTAGGTGCTCACAATTTCGTAGTCTTTGAATCTCAGCCATGGAGAAACCACCCTTAAACTATGGATCAGATCTATGTGTCTTCCAAAGAGAAAGGCTTAAAAATTATACAGACTAGCTAAYTTACTTCAAATGTGGGTTTTGATCTGTCCAAAGGGGTCTGATATTTAAGCCCTTCTGCTCCCAAAAYCTAAAAAAATCTAAAAAMAGTCTAGAAAAATTGCTGAATCTGATCTTCTGAATCTTTTCCTCATCAAATGCAGAACTATAATGTTCTTCGAGGATGACCAATTAAGTCTTTTGTATCCTAGTATTTCCTAATACTGTAGTATKTTGAAACTTAAAGTCAGCTCTAAACAGCTCCCTTCAAGTACTCAGATACCTGTATTATCCAAGTGACTCTGCTTACACAGATTACTTAGGCTTAGACCCAAAGAGAAGCATTTTCCTCTGCTTTATGTTCTTGCAACAGATGCTGTCTGTCAAAATGTCAAAAGCAGAAACCGAATAAATTACTGGTCATAATCTGTTTTGAGATCCWTAGTTGAAAATTTTAGCACAAGAGAAATTTTTGCTTATTTCAGGGGAGCAACACTACCATGCTGATTTTGTGAAAATTATATGCATTTCTATAATTATTTTGTTAGGTGAGACTTATACACTTCACCAAATGGAAGAGGCATCTCTTTTAATATCTGTTTCACGCAAGTTTATGGTCAACTTTGCCAGACTGTTTTTTTTTCCTTTGCCTAGTAATGAGCTGAGAAACAGGAAAGACTTGTTAAAAAATTGCTTTAAGACYAAATTTGTGTCAATTTAAATTTTCAGTGAAGACAGCTTAAAAGAGCCAAGAGCTTGGCTCCTAAACAGTCCCACTCGCACAGAGCAACACAAATGTTTTAACTACACTATAACTCCATCAATTGAACATATTCATATTTATTACATAAGGACAGTGAAATCAATAGAGAAGAGACTATGCAGCTTATTGTTTGTGCCACTGGTCTCGTTATGTGTTGTTAGGATTTTTTTCACTGGACATCTCTGAACAAGATAAAAAGGTCGCATTGGTCGTGGTAAGGAAATCTKTGGGAAAACAGTGTCATGAGCATTAATGCTAGCTTAGTAAGCTTGATTTWAAATGAATATACACCTGGTTGGGGGAAGTCTGAATACAGAATCATTAGTTGATTCAATGACCATAATGTACCAGTAATTTTAATCTCAAAGATGAGAAAACCCCAAAAGCATATTCTACCGAGGCTACATATCAATCACAATGTAATTAGAAGAACTGTTAAATTTGCATAAGGTTGCAATGTCCTTTATAATAGCCTGAAGGTTTTAGATAAATATAGACAAATTTCCATAATGAGCTGGTTATTTTTTTTTTGTATGTGATTTTTCTTTTCCTTTGAAGTAATCTGGGATTTTAATGCTATCTTTTTAAATGAATAAGTATATAAAGTGAACTATACACTTCCTGTTGGGTAGAAATTTCTGGAAAACAATATAGTGCTCCTTATCTGCCCTGATATTTATATGTAGTTATTCAGTATAGAAGTCACCTGTATTATAATTATAAATTTGAGATATATATATATATATATATATATAATTTCTGTACTTATCTCAGTTTTTTAAGAAATATTATTGAGAAGAAATTTAAGGAGCAGATTGAAGTAAAACAAAGAAATTTTTATATATATGTATTGCTTTTACTTCATAATGAAGGTTGTTTTTTTTTTTATAATTATGATGTTGATGTCATTGGTTGGTGATCTTGTTAAGGTGCCCATTAATCTAGAATATTTAGATATTCCAGAGGCACTTAGTTTCATTAAAATTTTCATTGAAAATCACTTCAAAGCTTCATCTCATACTGAAGTATCTACATGCCCATCTAAGAATATTTTAGTTCTAGTCCAAAACTATTATAGCTACCAGSTTACTTCTTAATAAAGTTAAGTGTATATAAGAAGTTAAATTTAATTGCATATTTAAAATTACATTCTATTTATTAATTATAAATTTCATTATATGTGCATATTCACCCACTCAGATTAACACCRGTTTTGTTCCCACCAACCAACACTGTTGGTATGAGCTGCATTCAAGCTTTGAAGTGGACTCTTCATGAAAAGACCTGCTTTAATTTACTTCTGTGTTTGCTGTCTTCCTTATCCCTCAGTTGGGGTCCTCTTTTGCAAAGTCTTATGGCCTGACCACATCATAAATATATAATAATATTCACTCCTTTGTGCACAGGGTAGCATTTCTGAGCAATGTTCCATTTATAAATTCATTCTACTGAAAAGGCTGACCACTGAAGAGGAAGAAGCAAGCTCTAGTGTTTTTATCTTGTGAGAAAAAGTGRGTAAAAAGTCCAGAGATAATTTCCTATATGCTATGTTTCATCAGTATTTCTATTTATAAGCAATCTGCTGATTATGTTCAATGGGTTAGGAAAAACAAGGTGTGGTTCTCCAAGGGAATCATAGTGTGCTCAATAGCTCTAATTAATCAATACCATGCRCATATAATGTAATACAGGGACTGGATCACCAGCTAGGGATGGTGATCCAGTCCCTGTATTATGTTGTAAGTGAATAGTTGTTTGTGAATTAYGTTGTATGCTGAATAGTTATCTGCATTTATTTTTCAGTGGTGTACAACATGAGRCATATTTTTGTAATATTTTTACCATTGTTTTCATTAAATTACCTTTGAATTTTTTTTAATTAAAAGAATATCAATGAGCAACATCTTCATTCATCTTGTTTCATTTTTAACTTTGTACTATCTTACAGAAACTCTATTGAGTATGTGATCAAGTTCTGATGACTATTCTTTGGTATTTTCTTTTCAAATACTGCCACATTCTTTTCCTTCCCTGTTGGCAGATGAAACCCATTTGATTAGTATGATAAATATTTAATTTTTTTTTCTGACAAACTAGAGCTGGATTATGTTAATGCATAGCTCATTAGTAAAAGGGCTTGATTACAGTTCATGTTTTTGCCTTCATTCCCCAAGTCCTAGACTTTCAACACTGAAGCATAAGGTCAGGTCAAGGAGAAACTGGCTGCACCAGTTGGGCATCCAAAGTGCATGCTTAATTTCTGTGCATGAAGTTCAGGTCAAGCAAGTAAGAGGCTCAATTTTTCTGTCTGTTAAACTCCTCTCCAGCATAAAGAATGTAATCATWTAAGACGGATTGTTGTGTTAAACTGTGACTGTCCTAAAGACAACACAGCACCTTAAACTTGCATAGCTCAAAGGGAAGCACTCTTAATTCCAATTACCTTGACAGGATAGCCATTAGCTCCTTAGTTATTTGAGAAATAACTCATCTGGATTTGACGCATAGTATAGTAATTTTATCTGCCAGAAAACAAAATATTGAAGACTTCTGCTTTCTTCTAGCAGACTAAGCTGGTGAGCTTCCTAGTTTTATAAAACCTCATTCTCTGGCATTTGTCATTCTCTGTCTTTGTATCATTTTATGGAGACTAGAACCTAAGTACTTAGAAGAAAGAGGAAAATAAAGCTAAATGTCAAAATAGTGTTATCGATCYAGACAATTTAGATCTAATAGTCTGTATCTAGATCTAAACAATAAACACTGAGTATTAATTTTGGAAGATTTATTTTAATTTTTACAAAGGTATTATCTAATAATTTTGATTAGCCATGCTACAGTATAAACATATTTATGAAAACATAAAACTGTTCACTCACTCTGCCTCTTAAATATTGTGCTTCCACATCTTTAAGCTATGATAGATATTTTTTGCTTCAAATCAGTCTCAMTAAGAAAAAGAAAATTTGATCATATTTTCTATTTTCTGGTCCTGTGACCATTAGGGAAAGGTGGATMTTAATTATTTGTGCACTTTCCTCTCAATCACCAGAATGGATTCATTGACATTTATATTGTAAATGATATGTACACATTTGCTATCAAGTATTATTTGGCTGTACAAATATTTATCTGCCATAATACTGACCATATAAACATAATCTAATAATTTGACAAATAATCAATAATTATCTGAAGCTCTAGAGTCCTGAAAGCTAATCCTGAATACTATAATTGGATGGCAAATGATGGAAAATATTTATATGATATTTGACCTTCTTCCAAAGTTCTCCATATTTCAACAGGATTTCCAAGACTGACAAGTTCAACTTAACTCTTAGAATTCCAGAATTTCATCTAAAAAAAAAAGTTTTTCAAGTGGAAGGCATACTTAATGTTAAAGGAAATTTATAAAAACAATATTTTGCATAGGAATTTTAAACTGAGTTCTTATTTTAAAAACACTTTGGGGATAAGAATGTTTAAGAAAATATTACTTTTATTAAATTATAAATATTTTAAACATGCATMATTTTTAACAAAAAGTCTTTTAAGTAAAGAAGGAAATGCAAAAAGGCGATAAGAGAAGAAAAAAGAGAAGAAGTGGAAAATGAGAATGGAAAAAAAATAGAACAGCTAGTAAATTAAAAAAAAAAAGTTATATTTGGCCAAATAAATAGGGCAGTCACATAAAATAATGGAGAACAAGAGCTTTCTCTCTAATTTTTAAGGTAAAAGTCCATCCAAATAAACTTGCTAATCAAATAATCATATTCCTAAGATTTTTTTTTTATGTCTTTAGCAAAAGAGATTTTTTTGTGTTTATTAAAAYATATCAACCTTTGGAATGAAAAATATATCAACCTATTTGGAATGAAAAATTTATCTTGGAATCCATATCAGAATAGTTTTGAAATACTGCGGATTCTGTTCTTACATTAGCAGGATGCAAGCTCTTGCTCCTTTATACTCTTGAGCTAAGGTATTTTTAAATGTTATTTGAGGAAAATATTTGAAATTTACATCTCTGGATGTTCCTTTCTGGAAATAGATATCGTTTACTGTTGTGGATTAAATATTATCCAGTGGTAATTTTCTCTTTTTTTTTTTTTTTTGTAGCTACTAAAATGTTTAATTAAAAAAATCCCCCTAAGTCTCAACCTAGAAAATAGTTGAAATTGAGCCAATATGAGTCTTATTTATTGTGCATATGTATGATACTGCTGAGCCTAAAGGCTGTTCTGTAAATTACTTTCCAATATCTTGTAAAAGTAAATGTCAGAGATTAAAAACTGAATAACAAACTTGTATGCACATGTTTGTCAGATTTAGTAGACACAGCAATACCTGAATTTATATAACCTTAATCTTAAATTCACTGCCTCTATACTTAACCTAATCTAGTTTTCATTAACTTGAATGCTTAAGTATTTTGTTATTTTAATCAAGATAAACCAAAATAGTATCAAAAGCTAGATCAGGCTATATTTTTTAAAATCCTTTCTTGAATAATCCTGTTGTTTTGGTATTAGTAGCTTTTTGCCAAGAGGAAGCAAACTAAAATTTGTCAGATATTGATTAACACTTTAAATTAGTTCATCATGTGAGATAAAGTGCAATTGAAAAAACTAATTACCAATATATTCAGTAGTACCCAGTAGCTCTTATTCTTCAAGTAAAAGTATTTTTATACTTATTAGAGTGATACTTCACCCACTTGGGTCCCAAAAACACCATGCAGTGCTACAGGCTGAGGCAAAAGTGTCTGGAAAACTGCCCAGCAGACAAGGGTCTGGTAGTGTTGGGCAACAGCAGCTGAACATGAGCCAGCATGTGCCCAGGTGGCCCAAAAGGCCAATGGCATCCTGGCCTRTRTCAGCAATAGTGTGGCCAGCAGGACCARGGCAGTGATTGTCCCTCTGTGCTCAGMACTGRTGGGACTGCACCTCAAAATCCTGCTTCTATTTCTGGGCTCCTCGGTACAAGAAGGACCCTGAGATGCTGGAGGAAGTCCATGGAAGRGCAATGGAGCTGRTGAAGAGTCTGAAGAGTAAGTCCTGTGAGAAGTGGAAGGGGTTGTTTMGCTTGAGGAAAAAGGGGCTCAGGGAGACCTTACCACTGTCTATAACTACCTGAAAGGAGAGTGTAGGGAGGTGAGAGTTGGCCTTTTTTCCCAGGCAGTCAGTGACAAGACAAGAGGATATGGCCTCAGGATGCAYCAGGAGAGGTTCAGGTTGGACATTAGGAAGAATTTGTTAGTGGAAAGGATTGATAGGAATTGGGACAGGGAGGTGGTGAAGTTAACATTCCTGGAGGTGTCCAAGAAATAACCGAAAACAGACCAGCATTGAGTGCTATGGTCTATTTGTTAAAGTGATAATAAAARGTTAGACTCAATGTTCTTGGAGGTCTTCTCCAACCTAAATGATTCTCTGATTCCAAAACATAGTGTCTTAGCAGAGCTGGGCCCTGACACCTTCTCTTTTGAAAATTTTTGTCACAATTGTTGTCATTAACTCTAAACTTTGCACCTAAGTTCTATACTTTTTATTAGCTCAGAGGAAGATAAAAACACATAAACTCTTTGAAACTATAGAACTCCCTCAGTTCTATAGTTCTCCCTCAGTGGGCTTCAAAAAATTTAGCATGCACTTTAGTTACTGTRACTGACACATTAAGTTCAAGGCCAGTAACTTCAGGCATAAATTTATTAAAACTCATAATTCTGGACAATACTGTAGTATATGTCATAGAAAATTCAGTTAATCAGTGAATCCACATGTTTTCTAAGCCAGGGCAGTATTTGTGCTCTCTGCCTGTTTTAGTACCTATTAAAATGTCCTTAAACTATAAAATATTTCTTTTTAATTCAGCTTTCAATATCATTAACTAGGTTAAATATATCCTAAGAGTGTTTCTTAGCCATATGCAAGTCTGTCTTTCCTAAGGTATTTAGTGAAACTTAGGTTAATTCTCACAATAGTGCAGGAATAAGGTTCTTTCATTATTATATCTCCATTTAGTTAGTATTTTCAAATACTTACTTTATCAGGAAAGTCCCTTGTTGTACCCTGTGAGTTAGGCAATGTGATGGTAGTTACCTCACTACTTGCTGTCAAATGTTTAAGGAATGTAATGGTGCATTTTGAGGCATATATTATGACAGAAAAAAATTGCTAGGAGACTGAGTCTATGCCCATTTGTCTATTAATATGGGATTTTTAAAAAATATATGCCCTAAAGAGAGTCTGAAATTGGTCTGACCTATGAGATGTCTGGCACTCTTTGTCTTTGAGTAATATAGATGATTAATTTAAAAAGAAAATACTAATAACATCAGAAAAATATGAATTATAAAAATAAAATGTGATCTTCTGGTAAATATAGGCAGATGGTGTGGCTAACCTATACAATAATCCTATGTGTCTGCTTTTGAAAATAATATCCTTCAAACTGATGGAAGAATAGCTATAAAAAAATTTTTACATTAAATTAATTCTTTAAATAATGTGTGAGGATTTATAACTAGAATTTTTGTCAGGATGTATTTAAATACATACCAAGTTTATGCAGCAGAACAGTTATTTTGATTTCCAAGGGGCCAATCTTTCCCCAGACTACTAAAAAGATCTAGAGGACCAATGTTCTCACCTAAAAAGCAACCTAGTGTGAAAGAAAATTGCTGATGCTTACAGTAGTTGTGTTGYAACTCTTTTACACATTTATTTTAAATTTTGTCTGAGAACTTAAAATTTGTGTCCCCATTCAAAAATGTGGAAAGATGGTAAATAATATTGCATCTTGGTACAATGTGTTAGTAACACCCTTCTAGTGAAAGCATGAGAAAATTGAATTTATGAATGTTCACAGACACAGAAATAGGTTTCTGCAGTGATCAGGTGCAATGAAAGCCTGAATGAGCTGTTTACAGTCTGTACAAGATAAGGATGACTGAAGTCTAGCAATAGTCTACAAATGATAATATAAAATACTGAGCAGGAATCAAATGTAATGTTCAAAATTTAATTCAGATTYTCCAAATAAATCAAGTTCCTTACTGTGATCATAGGAATAATTCATCAACATCTAGAAGTCATTTAATACCAACTTTATGTTCACAGTCTTCTAAAAATTCATCCAAAGTAGCACGGAATGAGTGCCATTTTTCAGTTATAGGTAATATAGCTGATAAACAGTTTTACTGAATAACTATTCCTGCCTTTGGCTAACAAGGAAAGCTTATTTGAGATTTTTAGCTGTTACTCTGACTAATCATGCTTTTAAATTACCAAGACAAAATTAAACCCCTCTATTCTTACATTGATGCAAAGCAGGTTCATTTACCAAATTGTGAGAATTTACCATTCTTATCACTCAGGACATGTTAGTTTTATAAGCTTWGCCCTGAGTACATGGAGCAATTTGTCTTCCTGAAGCCTATGAAAGCAGCTGAAAACTGAACTTCAGTTTAATTTTTTTACATGTGTCTTCTGCTAATTCATATGCTGGATGGCAAGTTTTACTGTCAGAGAAAGATGTTACGATAATCTTGCATGACCTCCTGAGTAATTTTAAATTGCTGTTTAAAATTTGCTAATTTTCAGTCCAGAATTACTTTTTAAATCAGAATATACAACTACTTGGCTATAGTATGGCCTTTTATGCTAGGAAAAACTGTTCAGTAGCAAAAGATGGTCTTAGAAGATTGCAATTGCCTCCATCTCTTGGAAAAATGAATAGTAAAAACCTTAAATTTTTATTTTATTACTCACAGATCTCTTTCCATTTTTTTAACTTCCATTACAAAATAAGGACACTAGAACAAAGCCTAATACTCTAGCAAAAGACCCACTATGTCGTACAGATAGTTACTACTAGTATCTTATTTCTACTTAATATTTGTGGTTTGTGTATCCAGCCATACTGGAAATAAATAGAATCATACCTTACAAAGTGTTGAGTTGCCATACAATGCTAATATCTAGTTTGTTGACAAATGAACCGGTTCACACTGAATTGAAAAATTTGTAAGTTCTGTGATGCACTGAGTTGATTTTTGTTCCTGATTTTTGTTATACATTATCTCTGGTACTGATTTGCCTTTGGGTGTAAGTGCATAATTATTTCATGCATTAGAGAGCTGTTGTTGTGTTAGATTCTTTGTTTCACTCAAAGTACTTGAAATACATGACCAATGTGCAAATAGGGATATTAGGTTACAAACTGTAAAGCTGCATCAAACTTCAGGCTTCAGAATCTGAAGCTGAAAATCTAAAAATAATCTTAGACTTTCAGCCTCTGAGAAAAATAAACTTTGTTTTTAAATTGCAGGAATTTGCATTGCTCACGAAATTCTGGAGTTTAACAGACTATCTATAAATACCAGATTTCATTCCACTTAAAAACTGTGTGCAAACTGGTGCAGTTAGAATGTAAGTATATAACAAAAATGAATATTTTTGTAGCTGACATAWTGTGATTTTAATAACTTCTCCAGTAACAACCTGGAGATTTTCTCTTGGTAGTTTTTACTTATGGGTAAGTAGAGATCAATGAGCATGAAATAAATCACTGCGCCTAAAAAGCATATTTTGATCTTGATTTCATTACATTTTATTTAGGCACATGGACAGAAMATGACTGCATTTAATTTAGTTACAATGCACAATAAGCAATAACATTGTATCTCAACAGAGAAGCTGAAGTATATTTTTCATAGATACATAAGTATTGATAAATTATATTAATAATTTCTGTGAGGACTTATTTGCATTATTTACAATTAGTCTTACTACAGTTTACTTTCTTTATGTTTGGGTGGGATCATTTAATTCTTCTTGGTCAATCTTCTTAGTCRACAGGTATCTGATATTGTCAGCACCAATTTGCACCTGACATGGTGTTTGGTACAGACAGRTAGTAAGAGGATGACTTGCGCGTGTTTCGGTCATGAATTTAAACCTGCTGGTTTCTGACTAAGTTTATTCAGTTATATTTTATGATTAGAAAGAATTATTCCACCATGTTGTGGTCTGTGCTTTTAAGATATGAATGCACCTAGTTAAATCTGCAGTATTCTGCATTATTCTTAAGAAAAAAAAACTCCAATAATTCATGTTTCAATACATTAAGAAGAGCAGTACTATAAACCTCTGTCATGGTTTAGAAATGGTATTTTCCAATTTAGTGCTTCCATTTAAATCRTGCACTGCTCCTCTTCCCAGCTATGACTGAAAGCACAAAAGGCAAAGATCATGAGTTGAGTTAAGAACAATTTCCTGGAAACCACAATGAGATAAAATGAACAGTAACAGCAAGAATACCAATGACAGAGGATATAAGTCAGAACAAACTCATGTATACACCCTGCCCTCTCCCCACCCCCAAAAACCAGATATTACCAGAAGGCTCACTCCATCACGTTTTTTCAACCAGAATGAAACCCTTCTCCCTTTTCTTTATGAAAATGGTGTGATGTTATAACGTAACCTCTGTGTCCTGGCCCTGTCCCCTCACGGCTACTGCAGTAATTARCCTTGTCTTGGCTGGAATCTGGAAAACACAAATCTGTTTCTTAGGTCTACACACCTTGATTTTATTCGGTGTCAAATCTGTATTTGAGTCGCTCACTATTGTGTTTCTCTTCTTTTTTTTTWCCTTAGCTTTCTCATTTTCATTTCCCAAATACATAGTTAAAACAGAGCAAATGCTGTGAAATGGTCCTGTCTCATTGTGCCTTACAAATGCTTTTCTTGGCAGTGATACATAGTTATATCTCACACCTTTATCTTGGGCTATTGCCAGTGATGCACTATTTATGATGAAACTGGTCACTATTCTCCTCCATGGAATTCTGAGCAGTCATCTGACTCTTTCCTAAATGTCTGTATTTTAAAAATATTTGTCTGAGGTCACAACAGCAGCAAAACAGTGCTGTTTAGAGAATGACATATTTACCTGTAGGAAGTCCATTTTACAAAGCCACTTTATATGTAAACATGGCAGAAATTGCCTATATTTGGGAAAATAGTTCTCTAAGGATTTGCTAATCATAAGAAGAATTTTGAACAGCTTTTCTGAGTCACCAAGAAGAAGAGATTAGCTGGGKTTTTTTGCATGATTTGAAATGGATAACATGCACAGGTGCTGAAAGAACCCAGGGCATTCCATCCCTTTTGTTCTTGGGCTAGATTCCCAAGTTTTCTGGTAGAAATCTGACTGGAACTGTGTTTGTTGAAAATGAAATTATGCTTCTTTTGTGCAAACTCTCAGTGTGTTGCATTTTTGCACTTTTTATTTATTTTCTGTGAACCTGAGTAGATCTTTCTATATTAAGACATTCTAAAGATGTGGCTATATTGCCTACATAACCATGATTTTTAGTAAGGGCCTTCATAATGAACTTGATGATCTCAAAGATCTTTTCCCACTTTGTTTATTCTGTGATTCTGTGATAACTGCAAACTTTTCAGCAGCTGCTGAAGATAGAATATTTTATTGTGATACTCTATTTCATACCCTGTAGATTTCATATCCTGTAGATCTCATGTAACCTCAATTAAAATCATTAGTACTTTACATCTGACCTCATGATAATATTTGCTTGAGTGTATAGATGGAAAAGCATAGTTATATCTCTCTAAATGCACAGGACAAATTGCAAAACACAATTGTTAAGTGGAGAAAATATAAATTGCCTAAACAAAAAAATGAAACATTTTTAGAAGCAGAAGTATTCTGGGGAGACTTCTCCTTTAGCCCAGTTAAATGTAATTCTAATAAAAATTATAGGTGGTTGTAGAAAATATTTGCTTTTAAAGCTGAACTAGAAGGATAATAAATATTAAATAAAATATGGTATGGTTACAAGTATGGTTTGGATCATCTGGTAATTTGGTTACAATCTGAGATAATTATTTCAATGCAACCACATGCAAAGCTGTCCATATAAAAATTTTGTGGGCTGACTGCCCTGAAAAGCACTAACTCAGAGGTCTGGTATTCTTTAGAGATATCTTCCTTATACTRAGTGAACCACTATGTTACCAAACACTAATTAAATGCTTATAAAAAGAGAAACAAGTAGTGGACAGAGAAATCAGTTTTCCTTTCCTTTCAGCATTTGAATGGACRGCACATAGGAGTCTGTCCCTGCTTCGAGCGATGGCTCATTGAACTGAATGGGAAACTCCTGGAAAACCTCTAACTAGAAATACAGATACAGTCCAGTATGCAATGTGGGAAAAGCTGTACTGTGTGAAGCTTGTGGAGTGCTACATATTTGCCCTATTAATAGGCCTCAGAAAACTTCTCTGGTCACTCTATATCTGTGTATAAACCTCTGAAAAGATCTGAAAAGTTTGAGTTTGAACATCAAAGAAATTATGCATGAAAAATAYTTCCTAAAGAAAGATAATTCACAATCAGATAAGGTTAATAGGAAGAGAATAAACTTGCAGTAGCTGCACTTTGTAATTTATGGACATGTGAGAGGTCTTGCCTTAAACCAAGTTAGTTTTGTCCCAACTACCATGAGAGTTACTAACTTAAGACCACCATCAGTGTGCTGGATCATGCAGCATTACTCCAGTAATACAAAATAAGAATAAGAATAAGAATAAGAATAAGAATAAGAATAAGAATAAGAATAAGAATAAGAATAAGAATAATATAATAACCTATCAGTAGTTCTAGACCTCTTCAGCCCATGGAGGATGATAGTGGAGCAGATGTACACCATGTAGCTTCTGGGGAACCCCATGCTAGAGTAAATGGCAATGTCTCATATTGTAACAGGTCTTACTGAATAGTTTATCCCCATCTTTCTTATAGGAAAAGGCCTCTACTCCTTGAAGCAGAGAACCACTGCAATGAGATMTCTCCAGAGCCTTTTCTTCTCTAGTCTGAACAACTCCAACTCTCTCAGACTTTCCTCATAGGATAGGTGCTCCAGACCTCTGATCATTTTTATGGCTCTTCTCTAGACCCACTCCAGTTAGTCCTTATCCTTCTTGTACTGAGGATTCCAGAGCTGGACACAATACCCCAAGTGGCATCTCACCAGAGCAGAGTAGAGCAGTAGAACCATCCTCCCTGGCCTGCTGGCCATACATCTTTTCATGAAACCCAGGTTGTGAATAACTTTCTTGGTTGCCAAGTGACGTTGCCAGGTCATATTTTGCTTCTTGTSAACCCACATCTCAAGTCCTTCTTCTCAGGGCTACTCCAAATCCCTTCTCTGCCCAGCCGGAATTTATGATTGGGATTACAAAGACTTGCATACAGGACCTTCCACCTGCCCTTGTTGAACTTCATGAGGTTTGCACAGACTGTCCTTGTCAAGGTCCCCCTGGATGATGTCCTTTCCCCTTTACCATGTCATTCAACTTGATGTCTTCTGCAAACTGTTGAGAGTGCACTCAATCTCACTATGTCATTGATGAAAATTTTAACATAATGAGGATCTAAAAGAAACATTTTCCTTTTTGGGGTAGCAGAAATCATACTCCAACTTCTGTGATTCTAATTTAGGTTTTGGAGTTTTGCCCATTACTGGATAATTTTTACAGATTAAAAGCACCACAAAATTCACATGGCCCAGGTTTGTTGTTATGCAGGATAACGTAAAATATTACCACCATGAGTACACATATTCTATATGTCTACACAGACARGTGATGTCTAAGCCCGAGGTAAGACTCATTGTCATACTAATGTGGGTGTCTCTGAACAACTTTACATAATTTGATCTTCCTAGGCAAGGATTGGAGGCTGAGACTATAGTACAAAATTAATCCCCTCCATTATTGACAACAGTATGGGAAGAACTGACTTATCTCTACTATTAAAACATAGATACTCTTAATTCAAAGATCTCCTCCATGTCAAGAATACCATTAGCATTCTAAYGTAACTGGCTGCCATTCCTGGAAGCCATGTGCAGCCAGGTGAAATAAACATGACAATGTTATCATCTCTTTATACCAAATGATATTTTAAGTGCAACTGTAAGTATTATAAGYCTATCTGATGCCATTTTTAAATGTTTTCTCATTTGCTGTGTGCAAACTAAACTTGTGTCTTATCTGATACAATGAAAACACACTTAAACTGCTTTTTTAAGTTGCAAGTCATCAAACGTGTCTGCGTGGCATGTGGATATTGTGCTAGTAGGACTTATACAAAGATAGAAAAGAAATAAGTACATTTTAATTGGAATGAATGTAAGAATAACAGATCAAATATATTGTGTCATATCTGTTATACAGAAAGCATTGAAGCCTTAAGAAAGTTTCTGTTAATTAAGTTAATCAAGTCATTGCTTAACTAGACATAGGAGGTATTAGCATGGACAGAAAAGAAAAATGAGAGAATGACCTGCTATATCTGTCTGTTCAATGAGGTTTCAGATAAACGCACACAATTCACCAATGGCTTAATTGTTCCAGTGGTACAGCACTCAATTATATGGTTTGAAAAGAAAAACGAAAAAAAGAAAAAAAAAATTAATGAGCTCTTCCAGCACTACAAGTAATTGCTTTCATAACTAATACAAGTTAAGTTCTACTGGATACAGAAGACTTAGAACACTATTATATCAACTAAAAAGGCATAGTTAAAGAGAAACTGTAGCTGAAGCTTTTCTGGCATCATTGATAGAGTTTGGGCATTTTTTTGGTTTTGGAAAAAAGTGTTTGCCATACTCTTCTTCTTTTGGTTCTTTTTCTAAGTACAAGTAAAATAATGTTATTGGTAAAAAGAAATTCACAGTCAGTGGTTCTCACTTTAGTATTACATTTGTATATTTTTCATGGGCTTTATATTCCTATTAAATACTGTAATCCATTTGTCAGCACTTTAACTCATGTGATTTGGAATTAATAGGGTAGTACCACTAAACTCCTTGTCTTATGTGATAGTAAGTATATGATTTTGGCAAATTAATACTTTCTGACATATTCTGAAATGGAATTCTAAAAGAATTTGTTTTCTTTCCTTGCTTGAAAGATGAAAATGTCATACATGGAAATTTAGTCTTAAAATGTAGAATTAGTCTCTGACCTGTCATTATTGAGGTGGACTGTCATCATATAGAAATATWTCAGTGGAATTCAAAACAGTTTTGAAAACTGAAGGGATGTTTGTAAAGATAGATTGAATTTAAACAGTGTAGTAGAGTTTGGAATACCTGTTTGCATAAAGAAAAAGACAGGGAAAATTTGCTTAATAGTTTTCTCTATAAAATGATTGGAAGCTATCCTGAGCATCTGTGATCTTGCATTACTAAAGTGAACCTGTTGTAAAACGTTGAAATGGTCAGCATACAGGTCCATGACTGCAATAGCTGTAGGATTTTTAGTCTAAAGACCTTTGCAGTGAGAGCATATGGTAGTGTTCATAAGTTAAATGACTGGTGCAAAGAGGAGGACAACCTTTTTACGATGTCTTCAGTAGAGTACCATGTTAAGCTCTGCGGACCCCAACACAGCAAGGAGATTAACCTCTTGGAGCAAGYGCAGAGTAGGGCTAAGAAAGATATCAGAGGATGGAACACCTCTTCTATGAGGAAAGGCTGACAGATTTGGAATCATTCAGTCTGGAGGAGAGAAGGCTCCAGAGTCACCTAATTCCAGCCTTTCAGTACCTGAAGGGAGCATACAGAACAGACAGGGAGGGACTTTTTACAARAGTATGTAGTGACAGGGCAAGGGGGAATGGATTCAGACTGAAATAGGGTCAGTTTAGATGAGATATTAGAAAAAAATTCTTTACTGTGAGGTAGGCAAGGCACTGGAACAGGTTATCTAGAAAAGTTGTGGATGCCTTRTCCCACAAAGGGCTCAAGACCAGGTTGGATGGGACTTCAGTCAACCTAATGTAGAGGGTGGCATCCTGCCCATGGTGAGTGGGTTAGAACTAGAGGATCTTTACAGCCCCTTCCAATTCAAACCATTATATGATTCTATGGAGAAGTGTTGAAAGTTAAATTCAGCAAGAAAGTTTCCAGTTACACATTTAGAAAAAATTACAACAGTAATGGTAATTAAGTGCTGGCATACACTGCTTGGAGGAAGATTTTGGCATCCATCAGTGGATGGGTATTTAAAAACGTATTTAAACAAGTGTAAGTCAGGAATTATATCTCCTTGGGTTAGAGGGATAAAATGTAAGCCTTCTCAAGATCCTTTCCAGACCAGTTTTTATAAGAAATCAGAATGATTAATTGGTTAAAATTAYCTGATTGTTCTTAAGAGGCGAATTTGCAAAATTAGGGAAAATAAGTAWGAAACAGATGGGAAATATGATTTTCCCTAGACATAGAATTAGAATTCCTTGTTTTATAGGTTTAATTTGAGGGATAAACTTTTTCTGTGATTTACTGAGTTTGTAAGTGTGAATTTCTGTACTTTTTACTTTTTCTGTTTTAATTCTATATGTTGGAATGGTAYATTTTTAAATCACAGTACACTAAGATTTTTTCATCTTGCGTCTGCTATGCATTCATTGCCATTTCTAACTGAAATGACCTGAGTTTGAATTTCCATTGTATTAACGCACAGATGCTGAAGAAATATTAAAACATGTTCTTAACTTGCATCTGTCCTTGCAGTGCAACAGAAAGATATAGGATGAAAGTATAATCACCATCTCAGCTACACACAAAAAAAAAATTATACAAGCTTAGTGAAGACTGAACCTCCACGCATTCTGTCACGATTTTTGTTGCTGAGTTCATGTGAGAGTGCCTGTATGGTACACCCTTGAAAACATCATGGATAACAATACCTGTTATGTTGTGGGTGTAAATAGTGTACACCCACAGTATACTGTCTGTAGAGTGTTTGCCCAACACCTCTTGCATTTGAGTGTAAAAGCACCCTTACTACMTTAAATGATCATGTTTAACATGGAAGTGGCCACCAGCTTTTGTGTCTGCTGTCTGCGTTGTCTGTGTCCAGGCATTCACAATGTTTAAGAAAGCACAGGAAACATCAGAGAGGAAAAAGGAAGGGGTGAGAAAAAACAAACAAACAAAAAAATCCCAAAATCCCCAAAATACATCTGTGAACACCAAGAGAAAGAAGAAGAGGACAAGGTGCTCCAGGTACCCAAGTAGGTATCTAGAACATAGCACATTGAGGACCTGACACCTGAGAAGGAAATTGAAGCCCAAGCACAGTCCATGATTAAACAGAAAGAAAAAGAGAAGAGGAAAAGACAAATTCATGGACTAACCATAACTCCCTCATTCCCCCATCCCACTGCACTGCTTGGCAAGTGGGGAAGAATGAAGAGTCAGGAAKGAAGGAGTTAATTTGAGCCTTGAGAAAGAAAGGATGGAAGAAGGTCTTAATTTTGTCTTTGCTTCTCAAAATCCAAGTCTATTTTAATATTTTCCCAAAATGAGTCCATTGTGTCCATGACTGTAATTTGGTAAATCATTTCCCTGTTTTATCTCAATCCAGGAGTTTTTCCACCCTCATTCCACCTTCATTTTATCCCTTCATTCTGCTTATGGTGAGAGAGAGAAAGGCTGGCTGAGAGCTTGGCAGACAGTCAAGATCAAATCAGGGAATTACAGGAAGACACTGAAACTTAGTAAAACTGAAAGCCAACCTCAAATTTTTTAAAAGGTGGAAGAGAAGCCTTGAAGTCGGATTAGGAGCAGCAACCTTGATTGGACACTGCCAGGTATCACCTTGTGGCACTTGAATTCCTGCCTGGGCTGGACCCAGGACCTGCCAGTTGGACTGAGGAACAGCTTTCACCCAGCCCGTGACCAGAGTGCACAACTTCCCAGGGTGCATGTGGGGCTGCACATTGCTTCTGCCCATGGCTTTTCCTTTCTCTGGGCATGGGCAGTAGCAAGCATTCATGCTCAGCTGGAGCACCCACATCTCCACAGGAGAGCTTGTGCTTGGGAAACCTGCATCCACACTCTGGGATGGGGGTATGTGTAAACCACACTGGTTGGGATTGCATGTAAATTTGTGTGTGTGTATGTGTGTGTGTGTGACTGACACCTTCTGGGATTAGATATATCAGTTAGTTTAGCAAAAAAATAGGTCTGTATTAGCATTTTGTAACTGAGTGGATTGCTGATTATCTGCTGTATTACTGATATGGATTCTCAATATATAGTTCATTGACTGCCAGTTAATTAAATGYTGTTAATAAATGGATGAATCAATCCTGATTGGATTTAAACTCCATAAAGTGAATTTAAATTGAACTGCTCAGCAGTTTTTCCCAGCAATCACTTGCTACTGGTCTTTTGGTAAAGCTAAAGTTTGGATCTGTAAGGTCTCATAGGTGCCAAACTCTAATCACAGAATTTACACTTTGTTGTTATGTACGTTTTCCCCAAAATTTCCCTAAACATTTACAGTTTTTGAGTGAATGTGTCCATTAGGGTAGATTTTTATGACCTAAAAATAAATATTTGCCAACAGATTTTGATGCCATTCTAGGTGACTAAGCTTCTGTCACACACAGTAAAATCTAATCAACATAGTCAATAGCGAAAAGTTTTCTAAAAAATCCAAAGTTATTCTGACTAATCACCATATACTGGATTATGTGGGCATACTAATAATGTTTGAAGTGACCCTTGGTCTCCCAGCTGTCTTAAAGGTGTCTCCTTGCTTTTCTATATTCTCACATAGGCTCTGTGTCACTCCTCCTAGAACTGTATTAATGCCTTAACTGTTCTACTGAGTTCTGTTTGGGAATAAATGTCTTTCAGGCACTGAATGAAACTATAGAGGTTGACTTTAGAGTGAGCTAATTTTTTGGGGGAGATTTGTTAACTAAGCATCTATTATTCCTTAGACCAGGATATTTAGCAAGGGTATAGGTATTTATACGTAGACTTCTAAAATAAGTTATTTTTATTTGTAAGAAAATCTCACCCCATGTGTCAGGTACTAAACAACTATCTTAGCCAAAGGAAAATCAGGATGAAAATCAGACACATATAAGTGACATTTTTTTCTTCAGTCTACTTGTAAACATAAACTTTGTAATCAGAGCTCTTCAAGTGGACCATTTCAAGTCTCACAATTTCAAATTGGTAGGAGTTATCTAAGCTAACTTGACATCCAAACAAAAAAATTATCCTATCGGTGAACTGCATTATCAGAAGGTCTATTATTATTCAATTTTAACTCCTATTAATTTGACATTTCTGGTTGCAGATTGTTGAATGTCAACTAAGATAAAGGAACTAAATTTTATTCTTGTTTAGGCTTGCATTAGAGCACAGTGTTAGCCATCAATCCAAATCTCTTCAGACTAAGATTTACTTAGGTTTCTGCYTCCCAGATACATTCTGTAATCCAGAGACTGTTTTGAAAAATTGGGCAACTGCTCCCTGCAGGGATAAAATACAGGCAGCCAATGTTAGACATTTTGTTTGTCCGGTCTGTTTGGTTACAATTTGCAATTTGCATGTTCTCATTTTTCATTCTGAGTTTTGCGAGTCTCATTCCAATTTTTCTCTACAGGTTTCTAGTTCTGTATTTTGAAATGCCCTTTCAGAACTACCTACTTATTTCTTACATACTGTACTCTGGTATGTCATAGTTCCTACAACCATCTGACAATCTGGCTCTTCATCTTTTCTGGCCAAACTAAGCCTTGTGTAAGTTGCTGCAATTTAGCAAATTAAGCTACTTGATTCCAAGTCTTCTTTCTGTACAAACAGAATGGAGAAATCAATTTCTAATTCACAAAATTGCTTAGAAGATTAATCAGTTATTGTTGTTGCAAACCTCTTAAGATTAAAATACTACATGAAGAAAACTATTATCATTTAAATGGTCCTCCTGAAAACATAGGAGGATGAATGTGAATGCTTTTTTTTGGTGAGGTTTTTTTTTGTGTGTGTGTTAGTGTTTTTTGTTTTCTGTTTTTTTTGTTTTCTTGTTTAGCCTACTTCAGTTTTTTGTTTGTTTGTTTGTTTGTTTGGACTCTTTTGGGTTGGTTTTTTTTTTTATTTTTCTTTTTTGAGAGTAGGAAGTGTTTCACAGCATAATTGAATTTCCCATTGTCTGGAACACACAACCTTCTAGGTAAAGATAAACAAATGTCCTTTTTCGATTGCTTTATTCTTTTGGGTTTTTTTTCCCTTAAGCCACATTGAATTCATCATTGGAATTTGTCTTGTTGCAACAACTTTTATTGTCAATAGAGGTAAAACCTTGTCTCTTGTTCACTATAGGTCAAACTAGTCTGAGGCATGTTTCTTGAGAGATTCATTTGCATGCAGAAGCTATGTCCTTCTTACTCTCTGAAATGAATTTTCAAACAAGCATGGTTCTTACTAAATAAATGACATTTTATGAAAACAAAAAATGCGYCTAAAACAGCATAATGGCTTTAAAGCATTTTAATTAGCTTTTGGCAAATCATAAGACGCAGAGTATAAATGAACATGCATAATTTATCTACTAACAGTAGTGTCTCTACTTTTTAGGAGGTCATAAGACTGCCTTTTCTTTGTGCTTTAATATACCACTGGCTGTAATCCTAACACAGTTTGSGAGAAATTTAAACACAAAACTCTCGGAACAATGAAATTCTAAATAAAATAATGTATCTAGATCTATACTAATCATATAATGTCTTTCATTGTTACTAGCTACACTTAAGAAGCTTCAGAGRAACAATATTGTTAATATATTTATCATGTAATATAAACAGATTTGTTTATTCTTTAATGTTTAAAAATTATATAAAGTATTTAAATATTATGATGGCGGTGCAACATCTTTTAGCTGAGAGCAGGGAAGATCAGGAACTTAGCAAATCCTACAGCACCTCCTGGAACTGCTAGGATGACTAACATAGTGATACTAAAACCATTATAATTTGACACTGTTATATATTTCTTATTTATATGTTTGTTACCAGTGGTTGCTCTTGAGTAACTTATAACTACTTTCCTTTTATTTTCTTTTGCCTTTTTCTTCACAAGAGGTTAAAGATATAGAGACATGCTGGCATCTGTTTCCTAAATATCCAATATCCTTCAATACACTGAAAGGTGTCTAGAGACATGAGAAAATGAGAGATGTGACACATAWCCTAATCAGAAAAATTTCTCTCTGAGCTGGTGACAGGAAGCTAGACAGGATGCTGAAATGGCACTGCAAGTTTGTTTTTATGAAGGTGAATCACATCCAGTTTTGATTCAGTTCAAGATTTAATTACCCACATTCATATTTCGAACTGTCTGAAACTTCTTAGCAATGTATAAATCTCATTGCAATCATCACACATCTCAGCACAGTCCATATAACTTGGGAAGCAATTTAGTTCATCAAAAAAATACTCCTCTAATGCCTGAATCAATCCTTGAGGCTCTGGYGTTTGAAGTCACTTGAAACACGCTGGGATGTCCTACCTGACCATCAGCTGCCATTCCAGAAGAGCTGTGACCCATGCAGTGTCTCAGCTGGCACTTGGTYCTATGTCTGGGCAACCAATCCTGACCTGGTGGYTGATGAGTGGAATATGCTGACCRTACTGACTGGACTCATTCATTTGCAAGTTGACACAAATTTTCAGAGACACCATATTATATGTCCTAACCTGGAGTTGGAATCATCCTGTAAAAGGCTTTGATTATGTTAAGACAGCCTTCTAGTTTGTAGCCTATAACTCAAAAAGGTCACCACTGAATRATTTCTTCCTGCCATGGCTCTGAAACTCAGTTTACAAATGACTTTTCTGTCAGTCTTTTCAGTTTCTGACATACAATTTTACATTCTCTGCAACCTCCATTTTGCCATAGATTAAGGATTCATGAAAGTTATCTATCACATTCTGAGGTCCAGGAAGAACTCAGAATTTGTTATGTCTGACAATATAACAGGGAAATATTCTATTGCATCTGCATGGGCTCTGCTCTGTTCCTCAGCTCKGTACTCATTTTACAGAGTTAGCTGCTTCTGTTGAAGTCTGTAGATTTTCTTGGTTATTATTTGGTAGTTAAAATGAGGAGCTGGGCTCAGAGTCTGGTATTTCAGTAAAGAACTCTGATTTCTTTCTTTTAGCTGATTTTGAAAGCCTGAAATTGGTAGTAGCATTTCTCTTGCAGGAAGCTAGCAAGACTAATAAAGCTGCTACAGATGAGAGTTTTGTTATTATACTTATTGAGTGATTGACAGAACAATACAATGATGCAAAGGAAAAAACAGAGGATATCAGTGGTAATAAAAAGTTACAGGAAAATGTTTTGTGCTAAGAAGAAAGATTATAGATTGAAAATAATAGTATGTTCCTTTAATATATTTCCCCAGCTCTTCCACTTTTGGGGATTTACCAAGTAAAAGCTTCCAGTAGCAGCGTACCAAAAGAGGAAAACCACTGTCAATACTAAGAAATCCTTTTTATCAGAACGCTGGGATCTGTAGCAAAATCTTCATTCATTCAGGTAGTCGGCAGTGTGAGCTGAAGGTCTAAGATATCCTGCTTTTCTCCTGGGACAAAAGAAGWCCTATTCACAAGGGAAGAAAATGAACATAAATTATAAAAATATTCATATATATGTATATCAGAGCTAGGAAGAAGAAATGTGTTGAATTCAGTCACAAACACATCTACAAAATAATCCTCAGATACCATTCATCCTCTGATATGTCATCAGGCTGCATCTGCATGAAACATCTATGAATCAGAAACAGAWTTTTTTTTTTTGATACAGTATAATGCCAAAAGTACTAGAAACAGTATGGAAAAAAATATGTTTAGATGATGCATTTGTCTATACAGATGCATCTAACAACAAAATGGCTTTCCAGCTCTTCATCAAATGAAAACTCATACAAAGGACTCAYGCATGTGAGTCCTCATGATGGCATGCTACAGCAAATAAACTTACATCTATGATATGTATGTGTTTATGTAGGTTATACATAAGGTCTTTTACTTCAGYTCATTTAGCATTATACTTGAGKTTCACGTGTACAAATTTGTGTGTGAGGTTGGGGAACTATGCATCCCATGGTRATTAGATAACAGTGGCAAACATAAAGTGTTGATGCCAATATTAATTATGTTATATTTAGGAAAAAATAATTTAATAACAACAACAATTTACTGAGTCAATTGCAGGTAAGTTTTTAATTTCCCAGGCTACAGAAAATAAATGGTTCTGCTTTCAATTGTCATATATGCAATAAACAAGTCTTATCTTCCTCTTCAATTCTAATCCTGTGACACCAGAATGATGGTTTCTCTGTGTAATTGAATCACACTGGGAATTCTCTTGTTTCTTCTTCTTCTTGTTGTCTTTATCTTTTTTCTTTTTATTTGTTTTTAACTTATGGATTTTTTGTATATTATTTGATTTGTGAAGATTTTTGTAGGTCAAGCCTGGGATAGTCAATAACTTTTAGTTTATATCTTTGATTTTTTTAAAATTTAATTTTCATACAAAGAAGTATGAATAATTTGTGCTCTTTCATTATTATTGAAATTGATATKGAAATAACCCTATATTCATTTGCACTTTAAAACAAAAATACTAAATAATTTTTCAATTAAAAATGAATAGGGAAGCAGAAAGGTTTTAATGATCCTAGTTATTGTGAATTCAATCTAGGCCATGATTTAAGAAAATAATTTAAAATACTACTAGTTTCATAAAGTAAAAGGTTTTCTCGAGGGYTTTGCAACATCAAAGTACCAAGAATGCTTCTATAAAGGATACAGCAATCATCTAATATCTTTAATAAAGTGGAAATTTTTCTGTGCTTGTAGATTTACATTTTTATGCAAATCCATTCCTAAGCACATGTAACTATATTTAATCTAATTTATTTGCTATTAGGTTATTACACTTAAATGTGTGCATAAAGGATCAAAACCCAGTGCCTTTCATTCAGGTGAATTAATTTTCTTCAGTCAAAGAATTTGATAGTGTTGACAAAAATTACAGTCTTGTGTAAAAAAAAGTGATATCATTTAGCAGTTTTTTCTCATATTATGGCCTAATTCAGCTGTTGCTAGTATAAATAAAAAACCTTTAATGGGATCAGAATTGGTTGAAATATTCAGGAAACTAAGCCATAGTCACAGTTTGTATTTATTGTTCTTCCAATGCTCTCTGTAGTCTAAAACATTCTCAAATCTAAAACAATAGAGAAAGGATTGTATGTAGAAAAGGAGCACTATTTAGTAAAAGAAAACATTAATCTAAAAATGTTATACATATAGTTTACATGGCCTTCAGAAAGGCATACTTCAGTCTATAGGCATGTAGTTTAAGAATTCTTGCCTTTTTTAAAAATAGAACCAGAGTTTTCAAAGTTATGAATCTTGGACTCATTCTCTATACTCTCTCTATACTTCTCAGATTGATTTAATATCTTTATTAAGTGCATCATATTTAACATATCATTAAAGCATCTGAACTGGGAGCATAATAAATGTATGTAGTAAATATAGCTATTTTGATCTAACTCTCAAAATTTTTTAGGGTRATCTATGTTTTTAAATTTTTATGCACAGAAACCAGGCAATCTATGCTTCTGTGTTAGGTTTGCATGGCCAAGCTTTCGTAGCAKGGCCACTACAAGTGTGATGTCTGTGACAAGCTGCTAGAAGCTCCCTCCTTGTCCAGCAGAGCCAATCCCTGGTAGCACCAAAGGTGGACATGCTGCTGGTCAAGGCTGGGCCAATTAGAAATGGTTGTTACTCCTCTGCAATAAATCTGTGACATTTATAAAAAGGGAAAAAAATGTTCTTGTGCTGTTGTAATTGTAGCCAAARAAAAACAGGGTGAGAACATGTGGGAGGAGCAGGTCTGCAGACACCAAGGACAGGGAAGAAGGAGGGGCAGGAGGTGCTCCAGGCACCAGAGCTGAGATTCCCCTGCAGCCCCTGGTGCAGCCCATGGTGAGGCAGCCCATGGAGGGCTGTGGGAATGCCCTCCAGAGATCCACCTGCAGCCCTTGGMGGAGACCCACACTGAAGCAAGTGGGTGCCTGGGAGGASACTGTGATCCCATCAGAGACCATGAGAGAGGAGCCCATGCTGGAGCAGCCTGTCCTTGAAGGACTGCACCCTGTGGAAGTGATCCGCAATACAGCAGTTTGGGAAGGCCTGGATGGATTCAGGTTGAAGCAGTCCATGGAGAACTATCTCCTGTGGGAAGGACCTCACTGTGGAGTGGGGCAAGGTCCTCTTCCAGAGCAGTGGAAGAAACAAAGGATGATKAAATAATCATAACCCCCATTCCCTTTCTCATTGGGCCCTTGGGGAGGAAGTAAAGCTGGGAAGGAGGGAGGAGCGAGGGGGAAAGTGTATTGGAGATTTTATTTTACTTTTCATTATCCTGATCTGATTTTGTTAGCAGTAAATTAAATTAATATCTCTAATTTGAGTCTGTTTTGCCCATRAAGGTATTTGGTGAGTGATCTCTCTCTGTCCTTAACTCATGAACCCATTGTTATATGTTCTCTCTCCTGTCCAGCTGCAGAGGGGAGTGATAGGCTTTGGTGGGTGTCTGGCATCCAGCCAGGGTCAACCCATTACAGCTTCTAACTTGGATGCCTTAAAAAGTTAGCATGAATAAATATTTTTAAGTGTTTCCAGTCTCCTTCTTTCTGATGTGAATAATTACTGTTCTTTGAAATAATTTAACACAAAGGGTTCATAAGATAGGTCTTGTCTAATCCAGCCTGAAAACCAAATAACATTTTCTGTTAAGTCAGAAAGAATATTTTTTAGATCTTGACTTGTAAATCATGGCGTCCTATTATCTAGAAAAGACTTTTGGAAAGAATAATTCAGCAGAGAATACAGTTAACATTTCTAAGTGCTGAAAAAAAACCATTTCTTGAAATGMAAGTGTTTCAACTGTAAAAACTTCTATTGCTATACAATATTCAAAGGGACAACCAGAGTGTGGAATGTGCTCATCAGAAACAGAGAATAGTCTGTCATGTKATGAAAAGCCCTTTAAAGGATTACTTAGTTTATGAAAATACAAGAAGTTTATGCTTTTAAAGTAAAAAATGTGACAATAAAATCCAATTATATTAATCACATTAAAATTAATTTCAAAGGTGGATCAAGTAGGCAGAACATAAGTTTTACACTGGTCATGCCAGAAGTAACATACCTAACACAAGAGAGCCCATGCACTCAAATTCATTGGTTATATATACATGTTCACCAGCCTCCTCATGGATGCTTTAACTTTTTTTTAAGAGTTTCTTAAGGATACATTCATTAAGCAAAATACCTTCATATTGTCTCAAGCATGTTTTACCGCTTGACTCATACTAGAGACTGGCTTATATATACAATATCTAGCTTTTGAAAAAGCAACAGCTTTTTTGAATGGTACGTATATACCCCTTTTCAAATGCTTACACGATATCTTGTTGTTCAAATAATCAGTTAGGGAMGAATGATACTTTTTAAAGGAAAATTCACCTGAAGGATCACACTCATATATTTTAGAAGGGGGTTTAACATCCTATAAAATATTTCTAGAAATAGATATTTCTCTGGACTGGTACTGAGAAAATCTGTGCTGAATGGCTTAGAATTAAATATCTGGTTTTTAGATGACCCAATTAGGCATTTGGAATTCTTCCACTAGCCTTAATTTTATTCATGCTGAAGGGCTGCAGCCAGCATTCCTGTGGCCTAGGTATTCCAGATAAGTAAAAAAAGTTATCCAATTCAGCTAGGATAAATTCCTCAGTTTTTAAAATGTCTCTGTTTTCTGTAAATTTCAGTAAAGTTTATATAACATTTCAATACATATTTTGAGATTTCATTTCCCACCAAATGTCTCAATTTGAAGCAGAAAATTCTCGCTGAAATTCTGAAAACTATACACTAGCCTGGGAAGCATGCTAACAAGAATGAACGCCTCAACTATTATTTGTAATCTTTAACTATGTTATCTCATATTTTATGTTAGAAGTGTTAGAATCATAGCTTTCCTGATAACTTTTGTTCCCTAAACAGGAAAGTGTCTGTGATATATGCCATAGACTTTTCTAAGTGGTGAAATACTAAGAACTGTGCAGTGTTTTAGCTGAGTTATGACAATCTATAGCAGCCCTGAAGGCCATTTGTAGTGTTCTTGGTGTCTAAATTTCTGACAAAAGAGGCAACACATCTGTGCTGGTTTACAAAACTATTGGTTTGCTCAAGGAAAACAGGCACAGAAAATTATGAACAAATGGCAATCTTTCAAGGAAAGTTACAGAAAAATTTCTCCACACTAAAAAACTATAAGAAGACCCATTTCCTTGACAAGAATACTAAAATAATTCCAAGTGCATTCCTGAAACAAAAAGAGTATGTCTAGTTGTTAAAGAGATGTAAATTGGTAGGTATAATTTTTCTGATCCTGTTGACACATAAATGGCGATGTTTCAAGTCTAAACTTCAAGCTGTGAAGGAAATACTCTGTAACTGCCGACAGATGTTTTAGTTTATTGATTACTTTCTGAGTGTTAGTTCCAAAATCATACTTAGAAAAAGAAAAAAAAGAGGAAATAAAAGTATTCTGGAGAAGGCTGTCAGTGCCCTTGGACAAAGCTGTAGGAAATAAGTTCCTCACGGATTCAATGCATTCTTAWCTTCAATAAACAGCTCATAGACTCACACTTTCATTTTTCTTTGGTCAAGAAAGAACTTACTTGTGGCCATTCCTATGCACATTTCTTGCCTGTACCCAAATGCTGCTATACCACTAACTGGTTTTCTTTCTGGCTGCCTTTTCTATCTTGGTTAACCCTCCTGCTCTAAACTCTGTAGGTACTAGTTCAGCTACATTAAAAGGCTTTTCAAACTAGTCATCAAAGACTGTTTATCTGTGTATGCTATCCACATCTGCATGTTCCTGTGAATGAAATGAACATGTGAGTGTTATTACTGTGATATAAGCATTTGGCCCAACAGGACTGGATTGAAATAGATGTTTAGATTAAACTAGATTTAATATGGTCCTTGAACATTTTGCTTATATCTGATACAGTATTCCAAAAGGTACCAAGTCTGTCTGCCCAAAACTGCAGACTGAGCAGATATACTCAAAGTAAGAACTATTGGAGGGTTCATCAACAAATCACACTATTTTGGATAAAATACTCATGTAGGTAAAATCTTTATACATTATTTATTTTGTCTCACTGAAAATCTGTTTTTACATAGATGAAAAATGCTTATGAATTGAAACAGAGAGAGMTAAGAGCTTTCCTTTAAGGACAGTMTCACTGCATTCACAAGAGATATTGCATAGAGATTAATTCCCAAATATTAAAAGAAAAGTAGCTTGTTTAGAATAATRAGAAAACATGGAAATAATTTTGCTTGGGAAGGGTGTCTGAGAAAGAAGTTTTATGATTCCAGTTTTGAATTCGAGTTGTCTGTACACTCTTTGGGCAGTTTTAAATGATCTAACAAAGGTTTCACATTCTTCAGTGGAATTTATAACATTCTCTCATAGAATTGCAATATTAACAATCAGAGCATGAGTGCTAATATAACAAATTTAGAGTGTCGGACAATTTGCTTTTTGAATGTTGAATTTCATATCAAATCACAACGATTTTCACTATTTCCCTACTTAAATACTTGGTTGAACTGTTGTTCTTATATATTTAAGAACTTTACAAATAAATCTAATTGAAAATATAGCTCCTTAAAATATATTTTTAAAAAGGTTTTAGGATGTTTTTGAAAGCAGAAACTGCATTATTCTCCTTTTCAATCAGAAGAATAATTTCTTATAGCAGGAAGTACTTCTATCCTCAGACCACAAAGTTGTCAGCTTCTTAGTTGGGTGTTAATTCATCTTTTTCYGAATTGCAGACTACATTTATCAGTTTACTGCCCTTCAGAATTAAGTGGAGATAAAAGAATGTTTTTTAAATGGCATTGCTGAATTATTTCTATATTCAAAAATTAGAAGGTCACTAAGAAAAAAAAAAGAAGACTGGTCTCWATTTTTCCATGGTATTCTGAAACTTCATCTTAATTGAAACTAGAACTTTTATTTCAGTTCATTTGGGTCTGATGATTTAAAATAATCCCTAGAAATAAAACACTTAAAGAAGGAGGATGTGATAAAAAATGTGATTAAAAAAACCCTTAATATATGGTCACTGTTGTAATTTTTGTTTCTGTTTTTTTGATMTCTGATGGCTTTGAGGACTTTGTTTCTTTTGGGAAACTCCTAATCCRCTTTGTCTTCTGCAGCTTCAGCTTTCTGCAGAAGGTTAAACTATGTTTTTTACAATATTATCATAATATTACAGAAATTTTACCACAATAACAAAAAAATTTGTTCTACTTTAAAATATTTAAGTTTAAATCTTCTTGATATGCAAGTGGAGTCTCTCAGACATCCTTTGAACTCATTAACAGAGCTGCCACTGACTTTAGGAAAGATATGACTACAATGTATATATATAAAAATATATACGAAGTGAAGAGGCTTGCTAGATTTAGGCCACTGATTGCAGTATAACAGAGAGTCAGACCTTTACTGACATTTTTAATAATTTTGCATTACTGGCGATAGTGTTAGTGCCGATATTGACTTATTGTCAATAAAGTAAATACATTTTCACAGAGGGATCATATATACATGTTGGATTTTCAATAAGAAAATCACTAAATTATAAATTGAAACACTGATATTTATAACTCTAAKTATGACATGTTTATACAAGAAATTTTGGAACTAGGACATAATACTCCTCTTCAATTTCTTTATAGTTCTTTATGTGTCACTGATCTGTCTAAGGCTAGTCCAATGACCAATGTGAAGTAAGTAAAAAGCACATATGGAAGGTCATCTACTTTTTTCTTTTTCTTCATCACTGCTATTTCAGTGTAAAATTTCACATGAATTAGGAACAAAAACCTATGATGCTGAATGTGATAATTTTAGAGGTACAAAAATTTCATAGACCATGAAAGTAAAAATAAAAGAAATTTCCCAAATGAGATTGTGATTGACTATTTCGTCCTATACATGTAAACGTTATGCACACAAGAGCAGCCAAGCAACCAAGCCCCTACTTGTAGGCACAAAAATTCCTTTGCTACCTTCCCTCAAAAAAAATACATTTGCTACTTAAATAGAGTTGTACTAAACAGATAAAAAAGTTAAAATATTTAAACCATTCATGAGTAATTCACAAGATTCACTTCCGCCTGCCAAATATTTGGATCATATGTTGTCTATTTACAGTCACAGAATGTACCCAGAATGAATTCTGTTGCAGAACACCTAATGCCTGACATAACATTATTGTAACACTCTGTATTGAATTAGTCTGAAAGGAATATATTGATGTGCTAGTATAATGGCTTTCAGATCAGACACCATTTATCAACCACTTAGCTAATATCCACTCTTAAATTCAAAGAGTGGACAGAAATGAAGGGTAAACACCAATGTCTGCCATGCTTATCACTTTCAATTGTATGGTTGGCTGGCCATCTGTATTTGATTTGGCTAGTTCAGTATGTCTTTTTTTTTTCTCTCTGCTAATGAATACAAATTCACTGTGCAATTCTGGATGCAGTAAATTACACTATATGGCTGATGCTGTCAGTGAAATGCTAGGCATTGAGTCTGATAATTAAAGAATGACATTTAACAGAATAGTCTATCTGGAACTGAATCATTTTGCTGAGAAATGAACATGAAGGCCAAACAGAGGTTCTTGTTATTTTTAAAATGAATGTTGGCAAAAAGAATGGTCAGAGGAGATATGCTGATATCTCTGCAGTAGTTGATGAGATAGTATTGCATGGCAGTTTTAATAAATAATAATAATTTGTTACATAAAATTCATAGTTACCTTGAATACAAGTTCACTTTTGGCACTATAGCTTCAAGAAATGCAAGCATTATTATACTTCCTTTGCATATTTTGCCATACAGTAAATAATTTAGGAACTCAAACTATGTCATAATTTTTACTGACATTGTGATTATTAGAAGAAGCAACATGCTTGAGGTATGCATAGGGGTCTGTTGATAGAAGCACAGAAACAAATCTTCAATTTCAAACTGCAATGTCTGATTTTCCTGCTTCTCCTGGCTGGCATTTGCAAGATCCCATTTACAGCTGTGGTCAAAACTTTAAGCTATAAGCTGTTTGGAGCACTAAAAAGCTATCATGGACAAATGTCATTTCAGTTTTGATATATAGAGCAAATAAACTACTACTTTTATAGCATTTTGTTTACTTTATGTTTTAATTCAGCTTAGCTACTTGACAGACAGAGACAATTCAGTGAATGCAAAAATAAAATATATTTTTGCTCAAAATATTTAACTTTTTCATATATAACTAATCTCATTTCTATGTTTTGAAATATTGAAGTCTTTTAAACTTGCTGAGAATACATACTATCCAAAATCACTGAAATAAACTGTGAAAAGAAGCAGTTCTGTCAAATTTTTTTTTCATTTTCTTATATTAGAAAGATCCATTGGTTTGAATTTTCAGAAAAATACATGACTGCTTAATGGAGGCACAGGTTAAAAACCTGGTGTTATTATAGTAGACCTGCATCAGTTTATCAAGAATCATATTTCCCCAGTAATATTGAATTGGTCTTCATGTACTATGGAGTCCAGTTATGAAGATATTACGCCGCTGCTTAAAACACTATAGATGTCAAAATTGATTAAAAGCTACATTAAATACTTCTTAATTTTTTTATATCTGTATAGAAATAAATCTCAAAAGAGAAGGAGCATTTTATAAGAATAATATCATTTTACCTGCAAGTTTCAGATAACTATTTCTTTGCAAATGAATATTTATATTTTACAGTATTATATTTAAATACAGTGTTGATTCAATTTAATACATTGAAATACAGTGATATAATTATTTATATTTTTTAGGCATTCATAGGGCAAAACCTAACAGACAGCTTCAACTTTTTCACAAGTTAAACACAATACAAATAACCTTTAATATAGCCTATTGCAAAAGCAGAGCATCGCTTATGTCTTTGGAAAATTAAACTCTTATGCAGGATTTTACATAAAGGTGAGATTGTAAAATTTACCCTTTGCATTCAAATTTATTTTTTTTTTTTAATAATAGAATCATTAAGATTGAAAAAACCTCTAGGATTGAGTCCAACCATTAATATCACACTGACTGGTCCACTAAACAAACTATGTGACCCTATGTCAAATTCTTCTTTATCACATGAAGTGAGACAGCTTTTTTGACTCAAGGCTTTACTTCTAGGGACTATTTTAAAGCGTCAGACCCAAATTAATCCTTCAAGTGCAATACTTACATAAAGCCTAAATCTCAGGTTAAATGGTATCATAGTAGTAAAACATTATGTTAGGGGTTGATGATTTCCATTTACCTGTCATAATAAATAAGATATCAGAATGAAACAGATGGGAAACAGTTCTCATTTATGTTCTGATTCTATTGAATTTTGCTGTAATAGGAGAAAATCTTTCATTATCAATTAAAGCTAGTATAAGGATATGTTGAAAGCCTCTTCAGAAAAATATTATATGAAATTCACTGTGGTTTTATATGTTCATCCTGTGAATGAGAAATCTGGAGTGATAGAGACCTGAATCTTTGGGTAAGACTTGTRTCATGGCCCTCATCTGGGACAACCATGCAGACTGGATGCAGAATGGCATCACGCTGTTAGCAAATGGTGTTCGAATTCACACATATTTCAAAGCAATGTTGTGTATAAGGCAATGACAAGTATGGAGTAAAGCTGAATGGTCTCCAGGCATATCTTGGATACCTTTATAGCTTAGGCATTTCAAACAGGCATGATTTATTTCTGTGTATACCCTCTGAGGTGAATAATCATGCACAGAATGAGTGAAACTTGTAAATTTTCCCTTACTCTAGCAAAGAATCATAGAATCATAGACGCATAAACCAGWTTGGGTTGGATGAGACCTTAAAGTTCACCTAGGTTCAACCCTCCTGCAATGGACAGGGAGATCTCTAGATGTAACTCTTTCTAGATGCATTCTTAATATCTGTACATTTTTCTTCCTAAATTCTATAAGCAGGATTTCTTAGGATATAACTAGAAGAAAACAAACAAACAAAAAAACAAACACAAAAAAAGAAAAAAAAAAGAAAAAAAAGAAAAAAACTCTGGATTAATAGTTTCACAACATGTTATAAAAAGTTTCATTTATTTTAGAACACAGATGAATAAAGAGATTACGTAATAACCATGCAGTGCTTTCACATATGGGAAATGAAAATATAGTGCCTTCCTGTGCCTTAGGAGTTTCAAACAGACTAGCAGACAAGAGACTGTCTGAATTGGAAAACGAGGAAGACTTTACCACATTTCCCCAGATGGATAAAGTTGATAGCATTTTCTGTAGGAAAAACTTGTGATGGACAGAAAAAGAATGGGAAGAATCTGTCTCTCACAGTAATTGTACAGAGTGCTCATCTGGGAAACAGGCTAATCATCTGTATTTCAGATTGCCCTAGGAACAGTACACATTATTAAATATTTTTTCTAAGCAAATCTATTTCAAGTTGGAGACAATGCCTATGATTACTTTTGAGTGTTGGGGGCTGTTTTTAAATGTGTTATAAATAATGGAGTTCCTTTTCTGATGGAAATTGACAATTCTTCATTCCTCCTAGGTAATACTTCTCCTTTGAGATGAACATTTATAAAACATTGGAATCAGTAAAAAGGAGGGCTTGAGAAGATCTCGTAGTTTAACACCTGAACAGTAAGGTTGGTTGGTTGGACCTAGATCAGAATCTCACTTCTTGAATTGACATTTGGACACCTTTGTATCTGTCCCTCTGACTGAAGTGTGCTGATGATGCTCCTTTATCGTCTACCATGGGGTACTGAAGTAATTGATTATTTTGCTTCCTTCAGGGCTTGTGGTCATGAGCAATGTTTTCATGCTCAAAATTCTATTCAATTTTCATAGCAATGTGATTATCCTATTGTTTTTATATGTTTACTAACCGATTCAGGGAAATGATAAATTAAGTTGCTTGTAAATAAGGGAATGATCAAGGCCTTAGTTTTATTCCATTTTCAGGCTTTATTTTTGGCTGAGACTTTGGTTTAGAGGAATGCAATACAGATATTTGTCTACTGAACAGAAAATAGGAGATTCAAATTTGTATAGGTAGAGAAAAGAATACTAAATCATTATGATTAAACATAGTGAAAAAAATCTCTCCTACATCAATACATAAGTACATTTCAAATATAAATGAATTGCAAATATTCAGAGAATTTAAAGGCAATAATCCTCTATTGTGTAGGTTCTATGTGTTTCATATTTTGAAGACAGGTAGCATTTCCTTCTCATAAATAACTTTTTAGTGAAATGAATTTGAATGTGAGCTAAGTATCACCTCAACTGGAATTATCATTAATAAGAGAACAGCTATCTGAGTTCTATATAGAAACTCAAGGTGCTTTGACAGACCCTATGAAAGGAACTTGCAATTGCTTGTGATTGGTTTGTGAACTGAGGAGGACCCAGCTGAGATTGAACTGCTGCATTTGAGACCTGCAAGAAAACTGTTACTGAAAGACGGTTATCTAGCCTGTGTAAATGGAAATACTGGATTTCTGTTCAGACAGACGTGCATTCTTTCTGATTAGGAACAATACTTAAAGAAGAAAAAGTGTTACTGAAAGATGCATCTTGTGAGTAATTGCAATCAATAAAAACCTGATCCCTCAAGTACCTCTATATCAGAATAAAGGTGAGTTCACTGTGCACCTAAGTTTTGCAATCCTGTTGCATTTTAAAAAATACGTTTGTTCCTGATGTTGAGTTTAAAGCTTTATGGAATGAAAAAAAAAAAAAAGAAATAGAGAAAGTGAATACTCATTTACTTGTGACATGGAAAAAAGAGAATGCTTTTGTGTTATACTATTTAAAGTTTCAAGAGAGGCTATTATGAGATTGAGGTTGAAAGAGTCTTGCTGAGATGGAAGAGTGTAGGATCCAATCAAAAGAAGATCAGGAGGAAACAGAAGTATCATGGGAACACGAGTAAACATGAATTCAGGAAAGAAATATTTTCACATTGAAATGGAGTAACAGTTTTAAAAATTCCATTAATAACTCTAAATTTAAAACTAGTTGGCAGATATTTTGGAACATCAGATGGGCTTCAAAGGAAACTTGCTAAAATATCTTCTCAGTTATTCCAAAAGAAAGAGTTAGACATTCTTGGACAGTAAGTTTCTACTTTTGAGCAGCAAACCAAATTTTGATGAAAACAAGAGTTTCAGGATCTGGTGAACTTCAATTCAGGTTTTGAAACAAAAATTACACTTGGTGAAATTTATTTGTTATTCAGTGCTTATTTTTAAACATTGACCAGTCTATTCTGTATGAAAGCTGTACATTAATGTACATGGACATTTTAATCCAACATATCTATTTGCCTGTCAGTCTGTCTCTCTCTCCCTCTCCATCCACACCCTCATTACTAAGTCCATCCTAGTCAAGTATTTCACTGGACTAATATTTTGTACTTTAAAATTCTAATTCCACTGAAATTCTGAGTATGAAGTAACAATTAGTTTAGTACCCACTTTATGATTCCCTCTTTCCATWCATATGTCATTCAGTTGCACCTATTACATTTATCAGAATGTTAAAAGAAATATTATTACTACAAAAAATAATTCCCCTGGGGCTTAAATTGTGCAGGCATGCTTCAGAAGCCTTGTAGAGATTTTTTTTTTTTTTTTAGATTTAGGTTTTTCTGCAAGTTAAGTGCACAGATATTATTAAAAGAAATATGTCAATAAGGAAAAATAATTACACTGTACAAAATAGTTACACTGTACAAAATAGTTACACTGTACAAAACACAGGTAACTTCAAACATTCCTAACCCTTGATATAATAGCTGTATTTTCTAGGTAATAAATGCATTTGGTTTTCTTAGATATGTGTAAATTAGCACTTCAGTGTAGCTTGGTTCATCCAGGGAAAGCTCCCATTAAGCCATGAATACATCAAGAATAATGTGCTGATACTAAAAGAGTCGCATACTTAATATATATGCTTAGAAATAAGTCATAACCACAGGTTGAATCCTTCACTGCAAAATTTCCAAGTAAAGTCTCCAAAATATTTCACAATGTTAGGAGAATTCTAATGAAGTATGAAGGTGTTTAACTTATCATAAATCACAGTTCAGTTCTGTCATATAACTTTCCCTGAAGCTCTGAATTCAATATTGCATGTTCTCTGAACAGATTAAACTAGCATTTTCTTCCTATGGGCAAAATTAGAAGCAGTTTTTCTAATTTGTGACATACAAATCCATTCAGTATTTGTGACAGTTGTAAGAGAAATAAAGGTCAAGCTGTACCCTGTGGTACCTATATTCATTCAATGTTGCCACTTGAAATCAAACTTTTCAAAGTTATGGCTTTATAAATGGCTATTTATTTCTGGCCTTGGATTTGCAATTTGCCTTACTTTTTTTACCCACTTCATCATGTGCATAATTATCTATCCAATTCAAAAATTATGAACACTTTTTGAAGAAGTCCAGGTCTAACCAGAGTTGAAGCCTCTCTGGTTTTTCTTCTATGCTCTTTCCAATACCTGAGTAAAACATCTAGGTTTATCTTGATGTTATATTTAATTCTTCCTGGAGGATTACTTTACCCTGCAACAAACACACACACAGGAGAAAAAACACTCAGTATTGTCCTCTGACCTCAGAATGTTTAGCTATCTGAGCAAAACATGCATGAGCAGTGAATTTAAAGTTGACCTTTTAACACTGAAGCCACTTTCAGGTTGAGATTTTTGTCTGCTAATTATAGTTAGCAGTGAAATACAGATTGTAGGTGGAGAAGTATAGCACCAAACAGAAGCAAGGAGATTACTTGAAATGTAACGACTGCTAAGAACAATTAATGCAGATGTTGCTCACAGACCAAATTAGAGCACAGAATATTATTTAAAAAAAATAATAAAAATATGTAGGAAATGCAAGCTAAAAGTTAGMTAAATCCTTGGGCCCAGCTGATCTTATCTTAAGGTTAAACTATCAAAAATTTCCAGAATAGTTTAGAAAGTTCTGAAGTTTGACAAAATAGAATGAAAATAAATAAGATATTGTTTAAAAAATATTATAGCAAAAGATATTATCAAGTTGAGATTTTGGGTTTTTTTTCATTGAAAATATTTTTTAATAATTGTTTGTATAGAGGAAAAATCCATTTGAGTGGATAAATAAAACAGGATGCGGGAATCGTAGACTACACATTGTAGACCACAAGTCAATCTTGAAGTCAGAATGAGACTCTTGAAACTGTTTAGCTCTTTCCTAATTTGACAAAGACTATTCTGGGCCTCTGCAGAATATGCATGGTAAACATTTACCTTTATTTGTGTTGTTATGTTTGGGATACATCTCTCTTATTTATGATATATCCTGGTTATGTAATTATATCATTTTCCAGTATACTCTGTAGTATMCTCTGGCAATGTATATTTCTGATGTTTTTTAAGCTTTGATGATCTTTTTAAGCTTTGCATGGTGTCAGGATGACCATCCTGATATAATTTTTCTTCAGAAAAAGAACAAGAAATCAAATACACTAATAAATGAATAAAATGGTCTGCATTCAAAGCAGTAGACTTGGGACCTTCATGTGGATGAGAATGAGGATGGTCTTGGATGAGTTTTGGTGAGACTTTAGCCTTAGTGAAGATGAGTAAATGAACTTCGTACACATAAGCCTGGGTAAACAACTATTCAAGTCCTATTGGCAAAGTCCATCAAAATTTCTGAATCTGCCTGTATCTTACAAGTCCAATGCTTCTGACTTGAGGTCGTCAGCATGGAGATTTGATGTTGGCTCCAGCAGCATGGACAAGCAACTGCAGCAACTGCTGTAATAAACCTGTACTTCATCACATTCAATAGAGCAAAAGAAGCATTGAGTGGGGAACACCATCCCCRCAGTACAACACAACTTCATAAAGTCAGTACACAATTACCCAGTGCCAAATGAGCCTCAACCCTGCTTACACTATCTGGACAGCTGTGGATGCTGTCAGGACAAACAGAAAAAGCTGTCATGAAGCGATCTTATCACTATCCCATACACTAGAAAAGAAAGAAAAAGTACTAGAGAGCTAGACAGTGATTCAGTAGGGGGAATGGCAGCACTGAAATCAGCCTTGCAGCACTTGGAAATTGTAGACCATTCAGACTGTATTTTGGAGCTGTTGCTAACAGCAAAGAGCACAGAAACTTTATCAGGAGAGACAGCACCTATGCTATCATTTGTTATACTGCAAAGATGAAGAAAATACTAAAGGAAGATGAGAAAGTGGCCATGAGGTATTGTGAATATGGCTGCAAGGATCATGATTTGTTTGATTTTTATTGTTTAGCTTTAGTACACATTCAAGGTTGTATTTGTCATTGAAAAGAGTTTGAAAGAAGTAGTTGCAATTGGAAGAGTTTTGTTCAGCCATAATTTTCTAGGTAGTCCTCTGAATCCTTATTTATATATACAAGGTGAAGTCTTTGTTGCTTAGAATATGGGTGTCCTAACAACGAGAAAAAAAATCCTTTTTACGTAATATCTCTACACTTCAAACGTTGCTGTGCTTGAATATTATGACTGCTTTCTGCCTGTAAATATGTATGTACCTGTGGTGATGGAATATAATTTTTAGTTATGGAATTCAGGCTCCTCTTATGTTCAGATGAGATCACTGCAAAGTAAGCTCTTTAATTTCCGAAAACCTGTTCAGTTTGAACCTTCTTTTCAACCATGAAGAAAGAATTAATTAAGAACTGAGAGTTCTAATTTTATTATGAATAATTTTATTAATGAATCTTCTACTGCTATTTTTAATGTTTATTGGTTTGCTGTGATTACAGCAAAATATAGTTGGGTCTTTGGGTGCATGTAGTGTCATGTCCTGTACCCCCTGGTGCTGCCCCCTCCATCATTCCATTCCCCCTACTGTCATCACCCCCACCCCATCCCCTTGCCTGCCTTTCAACCACCTCTGATCAGGGCTTTGAAGAGGTTTTTACTGTCTCCTACAGATAGTACAATCTGCTGTGACAAAGCACATGGATGAGAACCTTTCACATCCTGAGAAAGGGACAATTTCTTCCTCTCGCTGCAGCTCATCAGCACTGACCTTAGAGCAGGTTACTCAGGTTTGGTCCACTCAGCTTTCAGGAGCCTCTAATGATGGAGCTTACACAAAYGGCTTGGTAACTTCTTCCAATTCTTACTGATTTTCATAGTGAATTGTTGCTCCTGCGCTCAGTCTGAACTTCCCCTATCACCCTGTTCGGGTTTTGGACACTTATGGGTGGATGGCTGGCTCTAACATCTTGACGATCTCTCTGAAGGTATTGGAAGATTGCAATTAGCTCCTGACCACCTCAAATGGCTTAATTCCAGTTTATGAATATTTTTCTTTTATTTGGGTTGCAAAAGTGGACATAGCATTTCAGACACAGTCAAGAACAATCAAGCATGATTTATCTTGATGAATTTATGCTGGCTATTTCCAATCACCTTTTCATCTCTCAGTAAAAAGTGAAGGGGAGAAAGATGAGATAAGCACAAAATTACCTTTTCTAAAATAGAAAGAAGCATAAAAAGAACCATTTTTAAGCTCAGTTTCCATATCCAGCAGAAGCAGGACCAGTTTTAAGAAATCAGGTTTGACAATTTCTCTTTACGTAAGGAATAAAACAAACTTCAGGTGGGAGATACGGAGAAGTATTTCTACACAATAAAATCAAGAAACAGATAGTCACACCCTCTGGGTGATCAAGTAGTTATTCTTTCTGCATGTAGAAGGTGAATCTGACACAGCAACAGAGCAGCAGCATCCCAAATTCCCCTGTTCATCTGTAAAGGAAAGTCTAGCTCATTGACAGTAACATTTTTCTACCATATCTGTGTTGTCCTAGGCTCTAATTTCATATTTATATGTACTTTGAGGGATGATGTTATAATGTGCACAGGTAGACAAAGGTATTATGTTCTACAAAGCCTTCTTCACTTGTAAATACTCCTCTTTTTCAGAAATGTATGTGCAATGATTATCTTACAGAAAAGCGAATTCTTTTCTTACAGAGGAATTTCATGTGTCAGAAACTATAATAATCATTATTTACTTAAATCTTTATTCAATTCCATAGCTCAGTCATGCAGCAAGTACATATCATTATAGACCTACCTTTTGTGCATGCTTGGCTTACTAATTCCTTCATTAGAATGAAATATTGAGATGAAAAAGAAAAGTTTTGGCAAAGTGTGAAGAAAATTGATCACAATACTTTAAATTATAGATAATTTTTTAACAAAACCACTTGAAATAGTAAGTGATTGTCTTAGTTTGTCTAATACTTCTAAGACTATATTAGAGACAATTCGTCTCTAATAAGGTCTTAGACATATTTTGCTTATACTTTGCTTATAATTGAAACAATGAAAAAATTCTCAGCCAGTAATCTGTAGACCCAATACAATTCTTCATAGATAATTGTTTCAATTTTCAAAGTGTTTAACAAAGGGCATAAGAGTATTGCTATGTCTTTTGGTGTATTTAATAAATTTCTCAGTTATCTTAAAACCATAGGTACATAATAAAGTAAGAATTTTCAGATCACACTGTTTGTGTGTATCCTGCTAATTTGGACCTCTCTTGCTTCATTACAGAATGAACCATACATAATCAAAGTGGCAGATCACTCTCAGGTTCTTCCTTGGACCAGACAAATTGTTTGAATTAAGAGCTGGGAGACTGGCAAAACCTGGTAGTAATTTGGTCATTAGATGTAGTCAAATCTCTGCAATAAGCATTATGCACAGGACCACACAAAACCATCTTCCTTCCTCAAGCCTCAGTGTCCTGAGAGGACACTTTCAGGATTTTGCTTCAAAAGAACTGAGTACTGGTAAAGTTGCYTACTTGATTCAGAGAGATTTATTTGCTTGGCCTTCATATTTTCACTGAAAGAGGAAGATATTCCTCTTTGAAATTTGATCTGGACTGAAATTTTAATTTTGTCATTCCTTTATTGGCTGAACGTGAATTTGATAGTTTCAGTTGTATTTTAAACTTGTATTTAATCTTTCAACAATGCAGCAGATTGGTAATTTTGTCCTTGTAGAAAGCTTGTCAAACAACATCTTTACAAAGTTTTTTCAATTMTATCTCTTTTTAAAGACATTATTTTGGATGCATCACTATTATGTATAAGACACAAAATTCTATTTAAAAATATTCCTAACATTTGTTATATTTTCATATAAATGCTTTCAGCCTAAGGACTGTCTTTTTCATGATCACCAGAGACAAAACTCAAAAACTTTTCAAGATTTATTTTCTTTAGAATTATTGCTTTCTATTTTTTTTTATAAATAAATGCTATATGATTTCCAGGTACATAACTAATCCTCCTATTAGATTAAATATTCTACACTAGACTTGATTACTTTAGCAGTAGTAACCAACTTTGTTATATTGGTAAATACATGCTCACTAGCCACAAGACAAAGTTATAAGATATTTATAATTAGAGAGAACATTTCAGAGTAATCATTTCCTTGGATTACTCTCTGAACAGTTAAATAATTAGGAAGGGAAAATTATTTCTAATTTTTAAAGCTTATTTAAAATTTTGCAATTTTTAAAGGGAGAGAAAACTCACAGCTAATTATGGTGTATTAACTTTCCTTTTATGCAGGGAAAGGAGACTGAAGAAAAGTAATATCCTTTTCTTTCTTCCTGATCTGGTGCTTGTAGAAGAAGAAGAAAATACAAAACTTTCAGAGATTTTCCCTATGAATAATTTACCTGTCACTGCATAAACACGATTTTATAATTTTTTCCTAGCTTCCATGAATTTAGAAACTACATTTTTACCAAAAACACACATACAGTTTCTAGAATGTTACTGCTAAGGTCTCAACAGTGTTATCATGATGTCCAAGTTATATTGAATTTTATTTTTTAAAAAAACCCAAAATACTGGAATCTGTAGTAACTTATGAATGTTTATTTTATTCTACATTTCAGATAGATAAACTTTATTTGCAAAGATGCTTTATCAGTTTTTAAAAAAAATTGATTCTTCGTGTAATGAAGTTTTATGGAAAGTATTTCTGGAAAATATCCATAGTATCATGATTTTGTTATCAGTTGATAGGTTCTAAGTCCATTTTTCACTAAATTTTATCAAAATTCTGTATGTCATTGTCATTAGATTCGGCACCTGTACCTGATAATACRCATGTCATTACGCAGTAACATATATTTCAATACATTTTGCTTCAGTATTTTTGTTTAATATTTTTGCTCTGAATAGCAACCTTAAACAGTTCTTCAAGCTATCACACAAAATCTTACATATCCCACTTCATCTCAGTTTTTTTTCTTCAAAATAATATTTGCTAGTAATTACAAATATTTTATCAAGAAGATTTTACATCTTCCTCATGCAATTCAGGATTAGAGACTGTAGAACGTAATTTGTAGATAAAAACATACAAATTTAAATAAGATTTGTCCAAGCTGATGTTTAAAAAAAGAAAAAGCAGATTTTTAAATAAAATTAAAACTCTTTAAACCTTTTAAATGTGGTTATTTTCTAGATGACTCTTTAAAATATAAAACAATTCAAGCCCATTAGAAACTTTAGTCCACTATAAATATTAATTCTTGTTTTTTTGCTTTTAACCATTTTAAGAAACTTCCAGCTTCTTTTAGTTTCTGTATATTAACTATTTTACCTGACTTTAAAATTATATTAAGATTATATTCTATATATTAAATGATACAGATTAGATTATATAGATTAGATTAGATAGATTAGTTTATATAGTTTATATTGTTTAATGAATAAATTAATTATTATGTAATCTCATATAAATCATGTTGAAGACCTGTGTTTCTATTTTAAATTAGGAAATTATTTTTCTATTCATTATTCATTTAACCAGACAAGGACTGTGTATTTATTTGCAAGAGGAAAAAAAATCTATAAAGAGGGAATGACATATAATAATGGTCAAGCTTTTGTTTATTTTTTTTCGGCAAAACTTTCAATGCCTTAATAAACGGTTTTCTGTTTCTTCAGAGGGTACCATATTTTTCATGCAAGTTTTAAAGGCTGTTGCTTAGGAAATGTTATTATCTGATGTATACATTTCAAAAGACACAAAAATTGAGAAATAGTTGTCATAATTGCCATTTTTTCATTTTTTTATCTAGAACTAAGTTATCTGCTTCAAACAGAAAGCCTATCTATACCTTGAATCCTCCCCAAGCCCATGAGATAATGTTAATTGAGAGCTAGGATTTGTTTTGACCTTTTTAATGAAGTTAATTTCTTGTGGATTATGGACTAGCACCTGGTGAGGAGCATAAACACTGCTAATAGGAATTGAAGGAAGTATAAAATTTCAAATCTTAGCATATATAATTTTCAAATTAATTTATTTTTCTGTCAGGTGGTTTTATTAAATTAATTATGCTCATACACTTMAAAAAAATTATATATATAAAACTCTTTCATTTATTTCTATGAGCTGAGTGACCAGTTATGCAGTATTTAGTGTTCAAGACAAATTCACTTGTTTGTCACAAATTACCTACTCACTGAGAGCTTCTGTTCTTAGTTCATTGTACATGTGCTGCATATTGTACAGGAAAAGATGGGAAGCAGAGAGGAGAAGAGATTTCATTGTCAAGGCTGCTGCATGCTTTGGCAGGCAGGACCAAGGGGAGAGGGAACATTTCTATTTCGTTGAGTTAATGGATGCATGCACAGTGGGGAGAATCTCCAAGATCATCGGTTGGGCAAGTATACAGGAGCAGAGAGGGCACATCATGACCCATGCAGAACGTGGTGAGCAAAGCAGAAGCTGATGCAGAGAGCAAAGCCAAGTCTAACCTTAAAAAGGGTCAACAACTACTCCTATAGACAAGGAAGCTGTTATGCTCACTCTAAGAATGCTTGAAGTCCTGAAGTTGCCAAATTTGTCAGAAAGATGGAGTTGGAAAGTCAGAAAGTTGGAAATCTTTATTTTTTAAACCTTGTGCTTAATCAATTTGGGGCAGTAAGTCTGATTTTTACTTTGCTCAAGTTTCTGCTTTGTGTTCTAATAAAACTGTTATATGTTGACAAATTACAGTGCACCATTCAGTGCTAGCTCCTCTTTTTATAATATGTATTGCTATGCTTGTGCAAATATATGTATATTATTTTTATTTTTATAAACACCAGTTTTAGGTGCTATTAACTAAATAAAACATGAAATGTTACAAATAATATAATAACAATAGCTGTTGATATATGCTAATGTTTTTTCATTTATTTTCCCAAAGGTCTGTCCTTGGTGAAACTCCTGTGAGGGTTTTAGCCCATCAAACCTTGTATTACACCAATGAACGAAAGTGTCTTCAATCCAAGATAAGACAGGAGGCAACCTTAATATCCCAGTCTGAGAAAATACTATGTGAGTTTTTTTAAGCTGTAGTTATACCGTTTCCTTCTCTAAATTAATGTACATGTTTCAAAGGAGGAATATAAAGGGAGGAGGAAATGGGAGAAAACTTCATCACAGTAATTCAAAGTCTTTCTGGGCTGAAGTTAAATTAGCTGTTAGTTTCAGTCAAGTTTTCTTTGGTCCATATTCCTCCTGAGGTGTTTTATCTCTCTGATATTTATGTGGTATTGTGGTCTGTGGTCTACTTTCTTTGAGAGAGAGACTGCAAATTTAGCTGTTTCAAACTCCTTTAATGTACAATGTAGAGGGGCATATTTATTTGCGGGAATTCAGCCTTTTCTTAACAGACTAAAGGGTAGTTTGTAATGTTCTTTGTAATTTTTAAGGTATTTTACACATACTTAGCCTACTGCCTTGTCTAGGGCAGCAGCTCTTAATTTTCGCTTTTTATAGAGGTAAACTCTTCAATTTTTCAATTAAAAAGTCTTTCTGATGGTATAAAAGATCATGATTATGAGAACTTTTTTGTCCTAAGACATAACCCAAGTAAAAAAGTGAGCATTACAAAGCTTCAAAGAATTCAGCAAATAAAAAACAGAACAAGAACTTGGTTGGAAATTTCTTTTTCTACACAGAGGGGGAAATTTTTCCCTAGATAGGTTTTAGAAAAGGTGATAAATTCAGATTATTTTCCCTTTATGTAGATTTAAAGCTAGATTTTCAACTTACATTTCAACTTTTTTTCAAAATGAGACTAGAAATTGCCAAGGTATTAATCATGCTTCAAATATTTATAGTATAACTGCCAATTCAACTTCAACTATAGAATTGCTACCACTATCCCTAACGTAACTCAATTATACTTATTTTGTATTACATGATGTAATGCATCAGTCTAGGAGCATAATGACATAATAAATAAAAGCTGAGAGAAAAAGGAAATCTGAAATAACTAATTGAAATGAGCTTTGCCAGACACAAAGAGAGACTGAAGAAATTAACTAAAATAGTTTTTTCCAGAGATGGAAGGACTTACAGCAAAATTTTGGGCTTCAATCCAAAAATACCTTCCATGTACTCCTATCATATTAGAGGCACTCATTAACTTGCAGTCTCAAGATCTATCAATTTAAAATTAATGCACTGCAAACAATCCACTATACTACTGCTCACCATCCAATGACTAATGCACAACTCAGCTCCAAATGATTGGCTCCTCCTATCTAACTCTGTCCTGTTTATATACTGACCATGATGCTATGTGGTGAGGAATATCCCCACTTTGGCTGCTTTGGGTCAACTGTTCTCGCTGTGCTTCCTCCCAATTACTTGTGCACCTGCTCACTGGCAGAGTCTGACACACTAGAAAGTCCTAGATTCAGAATTAAAACTTCAGTGTTTTATCATCATTATTTTCATACTAAATCCAAAACAGCACTGTACCAGCTACTTAGAAGACAACTAACTCTATCCCAGCTGAAACCAGGTAAGTTAGAAAAGGAATTTGAAATTGTGAGTAATCTGTAGGTAGAAGAAAGAAGAAATAATTAGGTTGCAGTGAGATGACTACCAGTCAGGTAATCAAGTAGGTGAAGGGCTTATTACAGCACCAAGAAACTAGACCAAAAATAGCTATAAAGACGGAAAATATTCCTTTAGAATTGCTTTCAAGAAGTCATGGATGTTAGCTTATCTTCCAAGAAGCTCCTTATTCTAYTAAATAGATTTTGTCTTCACTTCCTTTTCACTGGAACTATTTATTAAAGTGAGCTCCTTTCTCCAGAGGTGTTACATCTACTGTGTGACTACTAGCAGGAAAGTGTAAACAATTGTTTAACATTTGTGAACCAACAATTCTAAAGACAGTCCTTGTGCTTGTGTTTATTAACATTCAAGCATCAATAAATAGATCTGATATTTTCCAGTTCCTTTGGGCCAAAATCCCACCAACGCCTCTCAGCCTGAATCCAATGTGTTTCCAATGTGACCAATTAATTTTGCAAATGAAAAGCATCTGTGCAGGGTGCATGTCTCAGATTTGAATTCATTTCACACTACATATATAGCACACTGTATCTCTGGAAACATTTCTGTTTAGAAAATGACAGATAGAACTATGAGAAGGAGGAAGTTAAAGAAAAGAACAGTTTTCTGGAAAAAAAAAAAAMAACCCAAAACCAACTGTAAACCTAAACTTGATTTTAGCACTTTATGTTTAGTATTTCTTTCTTTTGGACTGTTTTCTAATTAGTTAAGAATCAGTGCAACTATACATAGAAAAACTATTACATTCCCTGTGAACAAGAAGACAAATCTTTAAATGAACTGAAATAACAGAATGGACTTGGACGGAAATTACCTTTCCAAAATCCAAGATGGTGACAGGGGGGAAGAGAGGGGGCAAGAAAAGAAACGAAACCAAATTAAAAAAAAAAACCAAACCCAACCAAGAACACAGAAACCCCAAATCCAAAACCACACAACCCAAAAACCCACAAAGGAACAAACATATGTAGCTGTCAGTAACTAGTAGGTAAAGAATAAATGGGAAGGGAGGTTTCCCAGTTCAYGAGTTTAGTTCTAGGCGTGTAGCGTAGCCATAAAGAAGTAGTAATTAAGATTTCATCTTTGAAAGGTAGCTGTGTTTTGAGAAAGGGACTGATCAGGATTTTAGATTTAGCTTCAATAGAATCCTTCTGGTTATTAATGTTATGAGGAATAAAGTTGCTCTGTATAACTAAAAGAAAGTGATAAAGTAAATAGAGACAAGATTAGACTCTTTTGCACCCCTCCACACAGTTACACCATATAAATCYCACTAAGACCTTGTAAGACTGAGCCTAAGAAATTCCTTTTGACTGGCATTCAGCCTGTATTYTTCTGTTAGGCATCTACAGGAAACATCTTCCTTCATCACTACATTCATTGCAGTGTCTAATCTATCTCTATTGTAGTGTCTCTCCTCTTTGGTTGTACAAGAAAAAGAAACCCTTCCTATCAAGGACTCATCTAGTCCAACACATTTGACCCAATAGAGAAAWTCTCTACCTTGGAATGAGGCTTTATAAGATAAAATACAAAAATAGGGGGCTTTTGCACCTACAGGAAACTTTTTTTTTTTTTTTGAGAAGATGTAAAAACGTTCTGTAGTTTCTCTTATATTTTGTTTTTAATATATTTTCTGTGGTTGCTGCTGTAAATATTGTTAAATAAAGGTTAGACTTTTTTCTTGTCTTTTTAATTTTTAATTTCAGGCATCTACCATTAATTACATCTCATTGCAATATGTCCCATAGGATACATAATTGATTAGGCATTGTATAAATAAGTGTTTCTTTTTACCATTTTTTAAATTTGCTGCATATCTATGCACATTGTTAGTCAAGTAGTGAATATTTAGGTGTTTGTGACCTTTCTTCTTAAATGAATTTCTCAAGCAATCTAATCATGTTACCTGCTCTTCTCTGATCTTCATTCACCTTGTTCCTTTTTCCTTCCCAATCAGGTACCAAGATGTTGAGAAATATATAAAGTATTCCAGACACAGTCCTAACAGACCTGATAGACAGTGACTAAATACTTTCATGATTGATTAGTTAATGTTTTGGCATATGATACCAAAATCTCCATTGACCTTGGATTATTTTTTCCCCTGAAATATCACATTTAGAGCTGGAACAGAAATGTTAATACTTCCAGAATTTTTTCAAAAATTAGATGTTCTCCTTTTTTAAGAACCGAATTAAATAGTTAAAAAAAATATACGTACCAATAATCCCCTATATTAAAGTCACTTAAAATATTTCATTTTGACATTTTCCAAATGTTACAATTTTATCCTTCTAAATGACGTCACCTATAATTAACTGACATTTTTGTATAAAAAGCTAATAATTTTTTAAGCATGTTGAAGGTCAAAATAGGATATTCTGAATAATTCTGAATGATTTAGTATGCAACAAGATGTAGAAAATCACTTTTTCCATGGATTTTCATAGCATAAACAATTTGACACATCCTAAAAAATTAAATCAGTAAAAATGCTCTTACCATTTTTAATCATAGTGACTATTCGTTTTTAATTATTGCTCTTTTAACAATATCATCCATGTGTTACCTTCCTACATGATACTTTTTTTCCAATTAAACTGTTTTTCAATTTTTTTTTCTTCAAATACTTCTGTACTTTCTAGTTGCATGTATTCTTTCTCACGAATGCTCACTGCACTTTCAGTTCCAAGTTTCATTAATATGCTCTTTACTCTCACTTTCAGGTTGTTAGTGAAGATGTCTAATAGGACAAGAGATGATTCTGACCCCTGGGGCAGTATATGACACTTCATTTCATCTTGAAATGTTGTTCTTGATTATTCTCTGCATTGCCTCAGTGAATCTTCATCCACAGTGCTTCATGCCTATTTAGATCTGAACTAAAAGTCTAAAATTTCTCTGGACATTATAGCAAATATTAAAAATCAAAAAAAAAAAGAAAATATCTCCCCAGCCCAAATCCTATATGTCTAGATTGCTCTCTATAATTTTTCTACAGTTCTGTCAAAGATAAGATGGGTTTATCACAACATAGAGAGAGGCTCTGCCATGTATGCTTCCTGTTGATCACTACTATTAATGCACTGCATATGTAGGCAATGAAATTCCATGAACTTTCCATGACCCAGGGAACTAAGAGAAAGACACTTTCCTGAAAAGTTATTGCCCAAATTTGACATGGTCAGAAGAAAGCAATAGTGCTGCAGTGACAGACCTACTTCCTCAGCCGTTGCTCAGTCACTCTAAGTAGGTGTCCTCATCTTCACCAGACGTTGTCTGCAACCCCTCTTCTTTCTGGAACAGATGCAGACCCAGAACAGCTGGTTGGAATGTTCTGCTTGTGCTTTTGTTAGACCTCGACTAGAACTAAAGAAAGGCAAAGAGTTAGACAGATAGCAGGGGAGACCAGCTCGTCTGAAAGGCACAGCTTGGCAGCTGCTCTTAGCACTGTCCTAGTACATACAGACCAGGACAAGCCCCTACCTAAGAAGAAAGAGTTGCTAGCTTTTTAATAGCATTTTTATAGCATTTTATTTTGAAATTGAAGAATGAAATCAGGAGGTTGTAAAGACCTTGTGTTAGAAAATAATTAATGGACACACATCCATTTCCTAACTCCAATTAGGAGTTAGGAAATCTGAATTAATTGGTGTCTTTGTCTAGACTTYTAATCCTAAAGGTAACTTTCCCATAGAATATACAGCAAAGCATGCTTTAGCAGAAGGATGACTTAGTCACAAGAAATTACTTAAGTCCAGAGCACTCTTGTGTCATCTGAGGACACTGACCAGTAGCTGTATTCTTTTGTTGTCCTGGTTTAGAGCAAATTTGGGAGAGAATCCCAAAAGGGGCTCCGGTAGTAGAGCAAATTCGAATGGCCCCTCCCCCCAACTGGTCCGGGAGAAAAATACCTCCTTGGAGAAAGGTGGAAAAAACCCCCTGTTTATTAAACAGTAAAACCTAAACAATATTAAACAATAAAACCCCTTGCCGCTCCAAAAGAGATGACACACTGAGAAAACCCCGTTGTGGCTCAGCTCACTCAGTCTCTGATCAGTCTCTCCGGTGCTGGAATCGTTGCAGGCCAGGCCCGGCCCGGTGGGCCAGAGGTGTGAGCTGTCGGTGCTCCCCTGGGTGTTCAGTCCAGAGCAGCTTTCAAGAGGTCCAAAGAAAAGGAAAAAAAAAACGAAAGTCCAGGGAACTTCCTTGCCTCGGCTAGCTAAAACTAAAGACAAAAAAGGAGCCCTGTCCCTCAGTCTGTCCGCAGACAAACAGTCCAGGAGCAGGAATGTGGAGGAGTGAGGAGCAGTGTCTGGAGGGAAGGGAAAAAGAAAAAAAAAAATATGTGCACTTCTTCTCTCCCCCCTTCACTCTCTGCAGTAAGTCTTAAAGGTGCAGAACTCATTCAGCATAAACAGAACAAGACGATTGGGGATAAAGGCATCATATASTCAACCCAGGACACCTTCATAGCAGATAAGGTTTTACACTAGCCTAAGGATTCATAAGGAATCTTTATAAGAAATAGTAGCTTGCTATCTGTCAAATAAAAGTTTAATTGACACAGTCTTTAGAAAAGTTTGGAATTATCTTCTAAAAAGGACSAATGACTATGAATCTCAAGCAGATGAAGGTATACAAAACAAATAAATTTGAATTTCACAATTTACCATAAGTTTAATCTTAAGGTTTTGTGTTTTGTTTTGTTTTCTTTGTAGAACTTGTGAAACATCTGCCTTTAGACAGTTCTTCAGAACCGATCTGTCATACCCTCATCTGTTGCAAGTCAGCCATGGATAATTTGGCTTTATTTTGAATCTGTAAGCAAACTTATTTACACCAACAAAACATCTCAAGGGCTCATACCTTTTTTTTGATTGATAGTTCTGAACCTTTGATTGCGATTCAGAAGACTGTGAGTCAGAAAGCAAGACTGACTCACATTAAAAACAGTTCAGTGCTCTTTTCAGCAAGAAAGGAACAAAGTATTTTCTGCTTATAAATCTGATTCAAAATTTCCTTCGACTTCATTTTTCTTCCAGCTTCTACTGGCTTGGTTTGTAGGAGGTGTTTTCATGTTTTGTTTAGGTTTTGTGGCTTTGTTTGTTTTTTGTTGTTATATTTTGTTTTAGATTTAATGTATTTGACTTACAGCAGGGTTTTGGTAGCAGAGGCAGGGCTTGTGAAGAGACACCAAGAGCTGCCCCACTGTTGGACACAGATAGTTCCAACCATGTCCAAGGACCTGTCACTGGTTAAGCCATCAGTGATGCTGTTACCATCTCATTGGTAAGAAGGGGAAAAAATGCTGAAGTTGTGAGACAGAGRAGTGAGAATATGTGAGAACAAAACTGTGTTGACTCGAAGGTCAGTGAAAGAAGGGAAGAAGCTGTTCCAATTCCCAGAGCAAAGATTCCCTGCAGCAGTAATTAATATTTACCTGCATATTAGAAAAATGAAAATTTCTGGAGATTATAATTTTCCAACTTATGATTTTTGCATGCTACCTATATCAGTTTTATCAGATTTTTGAAGAAAATTTTGTGTGAAAGGTAGGAAAACGTGTTGATTTCCTTGGCATAGTCAGCCTTTTTAAACATGTAAAATGCTTTATAATAAGACATTTGAAAGAATATTGAACAAAAAAGGCTCTTTTCTAGAAAAAAAATTATGTGCTTGAGATTTACAGAGTATAGGCTAAAGAAATAAATAAAGGAAATCGTCAAATTCTAAACAAATATCAAGGGTCATTTCTTCATGCAGAGAATTCTAAATATGTTAGTGTTACATAATAGTTTTCAACTCAACTGGGTTGGAAAAATAGAGAGGAAAGGCAGTGAATAATCATTAGAGTGCTCCCTGTGGAGGAATAGAATTTGAAGAGGGGAAGGACCAGTACTTCTGCACCTTCTTGGTGGGAAGCTTTAAAGTAATGTCTAACTACATTTGTCTGCATTATTGCCCAATAGTTCTTTGGTCAAAGTCCCTACCTTCAGTGAGAAAACTAATAATAAAATTCAGCAAAGTGAAGAACTTTATATGAATGAAAACCAGAAATGTTTAAATATACCAAGGTCATGGCAAAAATTCAGTGCATGTTTGGGACCTAAAAACAAAGTCCAGCAAGAATAATTTTGCATATCGGCTACAGCACACCAGTGACAAACTGCACGCTATAGGAGCAGGAGCGCTGAGGGAGCTTGGTGTGCTGCTCTAAAGCAGATATGAATCAAAAGATTGTACATAGGTGCTTACAGTCTGCTGAAATCAATGCAGACATGAAACAAGGATGGAGCAATGAAGCGGTCTGGGCGCGGCTGAATGATGGATCAACGTCCCGGCAAGCTAGCCAGCACCGCTTGCAGCCAATGGGGGCACTCTCCCGACTCCGCAGCCGGGTACAGCGCCTAAGGTCAGCACCCCACGTAGAAGTGGCAGTGCTGCCTTAACTGGAGACGTGGCCGCTAATTTGCTACACGCTGCAGGGGATAGGAGAGCGCTCTTTGGTTCGGGCAAGTCCGTTTTTATTCAAGGTGRAGAGCGACAGGAAACGAAGTACGCCAGGAACCGAAGAGGAGGATAACAGGGGTACATACAGTTATAAAGGGAATGGGCGGTAGGGGGTGGAAACAAGGGAAACCCAATGGGAGCTGAGAAGGGAGTGGGGTACATAGGAGTGACAGCGGGGAAGGACCAATAAAAACGACTTAAGGGAGGGGCCCCAGCCTCTGAGCCAATCACCCCAAGGCCCTGGTGGAAGAATCTGGAAAGAAAGGTGGAGGCAGGGAGTGACTGGCAGAGAGCTGGGGMGGGATTAAGGGAAAGATACATTAGGTTACTAGGGCAACCGGGGAGGGGAAAAACTGGATACACCTGTCACCATGGGGACTGGGGTGACAGGCACTTAACTGAGAGGGGAGGGAGAACCAGGGCAGAACCATTACAACATGGGGAGAACAGAACAAACCAACACAGGCAGGGGGAGAACAAACAACTTAATAAACACAGCCCAACAGAGCAACACGGCAGTGTTGTGATCGTTGTGGTGGTTGTGCTCCATCAAGAACCGTGCAGCCAATAGGAACTAGATCAAAAGAATGATCAGATGATAACAGAAAGCTGAACTTTACTTCATTAACTTGAAAATGCATATTACTTTTTATGTCCCTACATATGCTAATGACTAAAGTCACTCCAATTCCACCCAAACATGAAATAGCTGTAACTTCATCACTTCCTCTTCCTCAAAGAAAATGACGTAAATGTAGTTTAARTGGGCCAAAGACTACTTCATTGTAACTTCTGGGATTGGTCAGTGGGCTAAACCTGTCTTTTCTTCCATATGGAAGCCTACTGAGTAAGAACCATACTTTGTATGTGCTAAATTATGACCTCGAGGTAGCTTTAATTGGTGACTAGAGTTTGTCTGTATAGTGCTTCAGACTAATCTTTGCAGTCAGTTAGTATCAACGACAATCTCTGAACTTTGTCACTGATGTTTTCTATTATCTGTATGTTTGTTAAGAAAGTGTGTTATTCCATGAACTGTGAGCCCTTCGAGGACAGCAGCAGCAGCCAGCAATGGAAAATATACCAAGAATGTGCATGCTGTCACTGTGTGACCCTGAATAGGTTAGCCAGACCACCCTCTGATAGAGTGGGCTGTGTGATGTGTGATGCCTAAAAATTTTTAATTCTTATGTATTTTTCATATATTCATAGCTCTGTATACTAATTATGAAGCTCCTGGTATTTTTTCTGCCCTGTTTGATTTCAGAGTAATAAACTAACCTTCTAACATATTCTTGAAATACTGTTTAGTACTATTTCCAAGTAGGGCAAAGAAGACATAATGAGAAGTGGAGCAAAGAAGCCTTGGACCAGCTCCAAGGGGCTGACCCAGGGGTGAGTTACTGGGTCAGCTGAATCTCTTATTGGATGTACCTGTATCTATCTTAATTAATAAACCTTATAAAATTGCAGAAATCTGAGGAACATGTGCCTATCACTAGGAAGTTTCCAAATAAAGGACTACCTTTTACTTTACTATTTTAACACTGTTGCAAGGGTTTTTGCTCTTTTGATTCTAGGCAACAAGTGGGGTTCCTATAAATWGGCACTGACAGACTGGCAGAGCCCAAGGATCTTGTTTATACTGGGACTCTAATAGTTTGATCAACTATAAAGGGGTCAAGAAAATCTTCGCCTTTCATATGACAGCATGTCACGTCTATACTGCCTTATGAATACCATTTTGATGGTAAGAGGTCCAGTAAATCCCTAACAGACAAGAATTGTTTAAATACACTGTTTTATTTGAGAGTACAGCTAAATTATTGATTTTTACCTCACCCGGGAACAAACTCCTGAACAAGTGAAAAAACACTTCTTGCTTTGTTAGGTTGCTGTTATTCTTTAGTGTGGTTTTGTTTGGTTGGTTGGTTAATTTGTTTTTCCTGTGATGCCTCTGACTTTTCTGTATCTTTCCAGCATAAAATCTTCAGGACAGAATCTTCACATATGCAGTGTTATGTAAACTGCTGTGTTACAAATCAGATGCACAAAGGAAGTAAATTAGCACTGTGTGACTGAAGTTCAGCTTTGGATTGCCAATTAACCAAAGGTAATTCAGAAGTCTAAAACTTCTTACCAGTCTGAAACTTCTTTTTGGATGAGAAATATTAATAGTTTTTTCCTTACTGTTGAACCACATTGTTTATTCGAATTCCATTGTTAGGAATTCATGAACACCCTGAAGAAATGCATCCTTTGTGCCTAACCCTGTAAAACAGTTTTGAAAGAAGTCTTTTATTTTGTTGCCCACAGCCTGGATCCATGGTCTTTGTCAAGCTCTTAACAGCCAAATTGTAGATAAATGGAGACAAGGATTTTAGTGGATTTTTAAAATAATCATACCAGGGATGTATACATAGACAAACAATACTGTGAAATCAAATGAGGCACAGTCAATACAAAACTTGGTGTGAATGTACTAATAAACAGGTAAAAGTACTTAATATTATCTTCCCACATGAGACTGAGCTATATCATTATTACCTCAATGAGAAGGTTGTTTTAATTGTAATGTAACAGATTAAAGGGTAATTTTTTTTCTGTTGTCAGAATTTCACAGCAGCATTGATAATCTAATTTCCAAACCAACACTGTGCAAGCTCTATCTGATTCTCAGTTAAGATTCAAAATGAGTTAGTCCCAGACAAGTTAAGTGCTCAGATTCAGTATACACATAGTACCAAAACTGCAACACCACAATCTGTGTTAGGCTCAGAAGTGTCTGTCATGAGCCTTTATAGAGCCTTTCATTTAATGATTACAAAAAAGAAGTCATTAAGTTAGTACCCTAAACTTCTGAATTCTTCAAAGGAAAGAATTGGGATTTAAGGCACTACTGTATTTTCTGCCTATTCATTTTACCATCCTGTCTTCAAGATAGGAGTAGTAGTGAGATGATGCCTATCTTGCCTTTTATTCCTGGTTCCTGTCACGAGTTCCTATGTAAGTCACCTAGTGTATAAACCATTCAGCCATGACTCCTGGATGTACCCAAATTAATATTAAAACATGCAGAGTATATAGCCTAAATTAGTGAGATTGATCTATTTAAATCTGTTTAAGGGATTTAGCCAAACAGCTCTAGTGTAAATAGTTGTTAAATATTTTCAATACATTGAGAAACTTCTGTTTCTCAACGTAATCTCTGATGATCAACAGATGCCATTGTATATTCCATAAACTACCTTTTCAGAAAATATTTCTGCATAATCATCTGAAAAGAGCATGGTTCTCTAAGGTCTTAAAGAGCAGTTTCCCACCTCAAACACTGTTAAGGACACAAAAGTACATTGCCATGAGATAAGCACAGAAAGGAGAGACAGGATGGCACTAACTCCAAGCCTGCCTGAGAAAAGATCTAGTTAGTACATACTGGCTAATGCATCCAGATAAAAATTCTCACAGTGGCAAACTCTGTGAAGAAGCAACTGCTTATACACTTATCACCAGTCAAATAAAGATCACTTCAAGTCCTGTGACTCCTTTGACTACCAGCAACCACTGAAGCCGCCTTAGAAGATCCTTCCATGGATACCTGGAACTGTGGCTAAGCCACCGCAGCAGGAACTTACAGGCAAATGTGGTACTATCATCTTATCTCAGACCTTGTGTGAGGTTAACAAAGCTGAGGGAGAAGAATTTATCACTGACAATGGACAAAAACAATGCAGAATTTGAGGGCCGCAAAGAAAACCAGCTCAGCAACTGTTCTGAAATCAGCTCTGACTAGGTAAAAGGTAATTCTGGAGGGAGGAGGTCATGACCACCCACTCACATCCCACCAATCCAAGAATTCCACTAACTCAAAAGAAGAGAAAGGAGAAAGACTAAGCATATGAATTAGTTAGCCTTAGAAGTGAGGGAATCATTTGAGCAATAAAGACAACTATGTTGCCAGTGAGCATTGCTTGCTCAGTTGTTAAAAGGTATGAGCWGTGAAAAGTTTTGAATGCTCTCAGAACCCCCAGCAATGAGAAGCCCAGAGTGAAGAAAGACCAAAGGAATCCATGGCAGGTGACTTTCTTCTGCTTGATATGTTGATCTCTCTCTCCCTCTCCCTTTCCTATTTATTTCTATCTCTCTACCTCACATTTTTTTGTTAAATAAAATCCCTATTATTGACTTCAGCACATTGTCTCTTTTGCAACTTAATTCAGGCAGAGGTATCTCTCAATAATCATATCTTAATAGGTTCCCATATTTTTTGATGCAACAGGAAGAGATGACTTCCTGCTCAGGAAGAGATGACTTACTGCAGTTGGGAATTTGATTTTCTAATACAGATAGAGCAGTATTCCTTTCATGCCTCTCAACGCTTTGGGGTAAGTTTGTAATGCAATATGTCATATTCATGTGAAAGCACTGGAAATGATTCTTTAAAATTTTCACTCTCCTCATGCTCACTACTGTTTTTCTGATCATTCACAGTGGTACAGCACTATAGTCCAAAAATTATGTGCTCTAAATTCTGATAGAACAGTTGCAAACTATAATTACTCCTTTACTGTTTTGGCCTTCAGTGACTGATTAGACACATCAGAATATTATTTCCAATATCCACCAATGGATTCATCTTTTAGGTGCTATTGACTTGACAGTAGTTAGGTTTTGTCTTTGAACAATAAAATATTTTACCACATGCTAATAGAATTAAAATTATAATTTAAGAAAATTATAGATTCTTTTCATCAAATAAAACTAGGATAATGTTTGTTTTTATTCATTTTGACCATATAAAAACATGGTAGACATAATTTTATGTTTGAGATATGGCATTAGTATTAAGATATTTTATTGATATCAAATTCTGTTTCAACCAACATAGGAGTTCTAAATACAAGTTATTGTCAGCTAATCACCCTCTTCCAGCTCAAACATAAATGGACAATAAATCCACTTAGTCTCCCAAATTAATTTTATTATTCATGTATGAATATAAGGATCTAAGCCATCAAAGTAAAACAAGCTTGACATTCTCTAAAGCCTGTGTGCTTTCCAGCTCTAGCAGGAAAAGCATTCTGTTTCATGTTGGAGACATCCTTTGAATTTCTGGTGATTTTTCAACAGCTTTTTATCAGCACCTACATATCAATTTCTGCTACAGCAAGGTGAGTTGCTTCTCTGTGTTCTTTGTGTTCTTAAGTGTACACTTTTTTGGTCTTCTACTTAGCTGGGGGCAGAATGGGTCAATAAAATACTGAAGCATAAAGGAATTAATTAAAAGAAAATATTTCTGTGGGGGGCAGTCTTAGTTATATTTACCCCCAGCTAAGGATAAATCCAAACACTTCAATGAGCGTGGAATTTTTTTTTTTCTTATTTCTTTAGTGTGAGGTTTTTCTTACACTTTCATATGATATTTTGGAAGGGTTTGTTAGGGTTTAGTTTGCTTTTACTTTCCTTTTTTGCCTTTTATTAAAGTGAACACACCTATACTATTTATGACTACTTTAATCTATTTCCTAATGTAACTATTTGAATTTAGAATCTCTGCCAGCTTTGAAGAGTTAAATATTTATTTCAACAAAGCATTTGAAAAAATAGTTGGACTGAATTTATGTGTCATTTATCTGTATCTACATAAGCTGCTAAATTTCTGAAGGTTCTATGCTTTTTTAAGTTTTCATTTAGAATAAAAATTTTCATGTTAGAATAAAAATTGGAACATAATAACAGAGATACAAGTGTCTTGTGAAGGTTTTAAGGATTAAAAAAAAAATCAGTACAGAGGAAAACATTTCCATTTGCTATATCCTTATTCGCTGTTCACACTATTTGCTTCATAGTAAGACCCCGTATTCTCTCACTTCTCTGCATTAGTGATGATGTGCTTTGCATGTTCAAATATCAAGGGACTTCTATCACTCAGCCTTCTGCAGATGTGTTCCAATTTTTGTCATATGAAAGGTGTTTTCTCACAACTATAAAGTAAAAAAGAAAGAATGGAATGCATTGGTCTGGAATAAATCACATCTATCATACATGGTTGCCCTAAAAACTACTCTTCAATATAAGAAAGGTAATTTTTGATTGTTCCATTAACTCTGTCAGTTGGCAAGTCATAGTAGACAGGCACGAAACAAGCCATGAGSTAAATGTAACAGTGAATTTCAAACAGTGATTAGATTTTGTAACTAGGTTCTATAACATTTAAGTCTATACTCTCAGTTGAAAATATCTGATATTTGAAAAAGAAGTTTATGGAACTAAAACTTGCAACCTGCTTAATTGAATATAAACCACAAAATTAGATATTTAATTCCTAGGAATAGGCCAACTAAAAATCTGTGATCTTACAGAGCTATCGGTTTTGTTGAAATAAAATCTATGTTGAATTTAAAGAATTTGTTTTAGATTATTTTGAGTCATTTTTTGCAGCTTCTATACAGACCCAGCTTACTCATGAGGAACCATGTAATCAAGGAGGTGTTTCTTACCATGAAAAGCTACCTCCTTTGCTTAAGTTATGAGAGAGCATGTGTTAGTACAGATATAATCTTTATCTTTTYAATCTTTGGAGCAAAATCCACTAAATCCTTTTAGGGAACTACATCACTTATTCTACCCACAGAAGTTTTGCTCCCATTTATTATTGTGAATTACTTTCCTACTTACTAGTATCGAATATTGACAACTGTTGTCTAAAGTGAGAATCTGGGAGTACAGAAGGCACAAAAGGTCTGCCAGCTTTCCTTCTCTCTGTCACAATCCACAACCATAATGCAAGGTCTTCGACTAAGAGTGTTACTAAGAATGAGCATTAAGATGAGGAGCTTATGATTAGTCTACAATGACTCTTATAGCAGAGACTACAAGAGAGAGAAAAATGGGCATTTYTAGTATTTGACTTACCTATTTAAAGATAAGATGAGCTAAACTTTAAAAGTCACAGACTATGAATGGAGTCAAGGGTATCTAAATCGACARCTGTTTTCTTCAATGTAGGCATCTGTATTTCATGAGTTGATCTCCAGCCCTAAGACCCCACTTTTGCAGCAATTCACACCTCACATTAGATCTGAAATAAATGAGATTTATGTCTTGAATAAATGAAATTTACAAAATTTGACATTCTTCTAAGGAAGCAGATCTCAGAAATCTCCAAATGTTCGTAAGCTTCAGTCATTCATATMTCTTTTTTTCAGCTCTCCACCTTTTAAACAGGAATAATACCCTCTCATTTCACAGGATTTCTGTTAAAACAGATTAATTACTATTTGTGAAGCATTAGRTGCTACAATGATCATTGCCATCAAATAAAACATGAGGAGATTAATAATTCTGTCTCCCTAGCAGCACTTGAATAGTGGCCTAAGGCTGCTCAGTGAATAATAACAAGAAAACAAAATATTGAATAGCTACCTATTTACTGAATGCTATTAATCATGTGTGCTGAATGATGCAAGGGTCTCATGGACAGAACACTACACAGAGCAATGAATTAAAAACTTTATTATACTGCTTATGCTCAAGAACACAAGATTCCATTGATTACTTCATTCTAACTTGTTCTAACTATGGAGTGATTTGCTTTGCAARTATAATATCAACTATTATTAAAGTTGAAAATGAAAGGCACTTTCATAATTTATTGAAGTTTTTGATGCTGTTTCCACAGAACTTCAAATGAAGTTATATCCATCGATCCARAAGTATATTTGAAGTATCGTCGAAACTAATGGTTGAATTACTTTATMATTTTAAAAGTAAATAAGCTTAAGAAGAAGTTGCACAGATTAAATTACAAATTCAGAGACACAGGCCGCACAGAAAAAAATCCCTGAAAAATTATGGCATATTTTTCCTTTTGATAAATATTATAAACAATAGGTGAAACATTGGTCTTACATCTCTAATTTGAGGAAAAATATAAATAAAAGCAAACCAGAGTTTAATAAACTGCTGGTTAAGTAGATCTTGAGAGACAAAATGTATCTACCAAAAAATAATTCTGAAAAMCAAATTGCTTTCACTTTTGAGCTACTACCGAATTGATTGTCTTTCTCAAATTATACAAGGTCACTGTTCTCTAGAACAYTGTACACCCCTTTCTGGAATATCTGAGGCATGTCTTTTCTTCAAACCAACAGTTCTCTTATCTGAATAATAATTTCAGCATTTTTGGTACTTACTATTATCAGAAATTACTTAATTGTCAAAATTACTCCCCTGCATTTTGTCTTTTCCCTTTGCTTTGTCTTGCATAAATACAAGCAGTGCAATAATAGAATAGGGTTTTATTTCCTTTCATGTTTCAAGAAGCCACTTTACCTCATAGATTGATCAATGCTCAGAATGAAATGTTGTTTTTTTTATAAAAGAAAGCTGTTTAATCACTCAGAAACAAGTTTCTATATTTTTTCTATCTTCCATGTAACTGTTGCCAAGTGTTGCTAAAAGGCACCATTGAAATGAAATTACACTAGACACTGTGTTTTATATCACATTGTGTTTTATATCTATTATTCCATTTAGTTTAAAAAATGTAAATGTCTGTCAGATGTGTGGCACATTGTGGTCTTTTACATTTGATGAACATTTGTATCAGAAAAAAGTTACAATATTTGCAAATGTTTCAAAACATTTCCAATATCAAAAGTCAAATGCTTTTTCCATTGTGCCTACTAAAATTGCCTCTGCTGTTTCTCTTATTTTGATTTTAGTGCAAACTGAAATTAAAACTCAATAGCAAAGCATAAGTCACTATCAGTCTATGAAAGCGATAGGGTTGCTAATGTCCTTGACCATCTTCCCCAAAACCTGAGCAAAAGAGAAAAGCCCAAAGCAGAATGAGCAGAAAGCACCAATTTCTTGAAAGGCTTCRTAATTCTGCTGATCATGTAATCTAATCTTCATCACAATATTTCACCTGTAATTGCCATGTTTTGCTCTTTGTCACCATTATAATTGTACTTTTCTTCCCAAACTCTAGCCCAAATTTAATACAGAAAATATTGCATTAAAGACCCTGTCAGTTTTGAAAGCGCTGAAAAAAAAAAAAAAGAAAAGGAAAAGAAAAGAAAAAAGAGTAATAATCAGGTTACCAAAATTTGAATAGTACTTTTAAGAGTGATTTGGTATGAACAAATTATAGGCAAAAAAATAAACCACTACACGTAATAATGAATAGAGCCCAAGTTCTCTAAGTAAGTTCAAAATATCTATAAGAAATTTAAGGGTTTCATGTTATTTCATATTGAACACAAAAAGCTAAAAAAGCTCAGGCAGCAAAAGTCACACTTGATTTGCAGCTGAAGGCACTGCCCAGTGTATTTGAGCTGTGGTTCTTGTTTCAGTTCCTATGAATCTTGCATTTACATTACGGCTAAGCTGAGACAGCAAAAAGATGTAATGATTTTTCTTTAAAAGAAGAGATATTCATTCATCATCTCTAAATTTTAAGAATTACTGAAGCTCAGGTTTCCACTTTTCCTTGCCATCTACCTCATCTACAGAAGTAGATTTTTCATTTAACTTTTTCCTTTAATACATAATTAGAAGCTAAAGATCCTGCAGGGCCAGGACTTGGACTCAAATGRTCCTTGTAGGTCCCTTCCAGCTGAGCATATTCTGTGATTCTGTGAAATTCTGGTTGAAGTGAGATCTGTGGGAGCACTTTCCTTTCTACTTAGTATTTTGCCTAAAGTGAGTCCCATGCTTAGGCACCTCTATCTTTTCAGTTAAAAATAAAGATTACAATTATAATGTTTCAGAGAAAAGCATAACTCAGTGCTGAGCATCACAAGGTTCATGTATATTTTTGGACATTTACCGTCACACTTTATATCTAAGAACAAAAGTTACTTTTACCTCTTGTGGGAATCAGCTGAAGCTTTCCAATTACTTTAATGGCAGTGAACTTGGCATTTATCACATAGTATTTAACAACAAAAAAAATCTTTTCATTTCTCATGGCTGTAAGCATATAGTTTGGTTTTTTTTGGTGGCAATATGTTCACACTTTGGTTTAAGATTTTCTCTTAACATTTAAGGTGCCGTTTTCAAAACAAAACATTTTTTTACGTTCTCAAAACTATCTCTGGGATGCAAACAGCCACAATAAACTCTGTATTTGCAGATATTTTCAGACTTCAGCTGAGGTTTTTCTTTGTGGACTTAAACATTAAAACACTGGCATTGAAGGTAAAAGTCTGCCCTTCTTGTACCTGAACGTACTATTTAACTAAGTACAGGCCAGATGAGACTGGAATTTTTAAGGTGGATTTGAAGAGGAGTAATTCCTCTTTGTCTTTTTTCCCAGCAGGATAAATATGGAGCCTCTTAGAGCTGTCACATGACCTGAATGAAAACTGTATAAAAGGTGCAAAATTGTATCGCTGGTACAACTGTTGCAAACATATCAATTACAGAAGAGGCAAAACTGGCAAAGGAATGAGCGCTGTGTCACTTCACATTGTTGGCAGAGAGATGACTTTTAACACTCTAGCTAAGTTGTGTCATTGCACATGTCATCAAGAGTCATAACAATGTCATATATTTAACTGACAAACCTCCAACTCCTTACTGAGCATTTAAGGAGGGTGAATGCAACTATATCAGCTGGGAAAGTGGCTGTCACATGACAAACTGACTTTCCTACCTGAAAAAGACATATGAAATGTATCAAAATGACAGTTTCTTGCAGATAGCTTCTAGTTCTCTGAGACAGGTGTAAAATGTGACCATGTTATGCTGCAGCCTTCCTTCTTTTTATGTGTCCACCCTCAGAGCAGGGATCACCTGCCTTTCCCAGATGATRCAACCATCTCTATTTTCCTTCCCTCAATTAGAATTTAAATGTATCAGCAACAAGTCAACATGACCTTGCAAAGCCTGACTCCAAGTCAATAATACACAAGTATTTTTTCTGTGTGTGATGCAAGAACTCCTGCATAACAATAATGATGTAGGTATTCAGGTAAATACTGTGTTTCAGAGATGTCTGTCTCRTCTGTCATCCCTGTCCCAGCTGCCTGTTGCTTACTCAACTTCAGTGAATGACTGTAATGGCTTTGAGACTGTGCTAGCTATGTCTTTTAAATGTAAAAAAAGAAAATAAGAAAAATTTTCAAAGCAAGAGCATTAAGATATAGAGAGGGAGACAAATAGGTTCTCATAAAGAGTCTTAAGACAGAGTCTCTAGACAAAAAAGTCTTTTTTTCCTGCATACCACAATGCTATAGTTTTCTAAAAAAGAACCAAAACTATGTATATATTTCCACATATATCTTATAGATGTGTTTCTATATATATCTTTGTATTTAATTTTCCAACAGTGAATCCAAAGGATAGACTCTGAATAAAATGTTCTTTACCCCATTTATGCCTACATTTCAGTCAACTTGAAATATAATTCTGTTTTGCTTAAAAAATGAGTAATATTATTCTATAAAGCAGTATAATAAGCATGTATTCTAGTTATGTATTAATTTTTATTACTGAAAATTTCAAAGAATAATATTTCTAATTAATGTGTAAGCAAAATGAAATTTAAGCCCACAACAATGAAACTATAAACTACTCTGCATACTAACTTGCTTTAGTTACTTGTGGTAAGTGCATAGCACAGCAGGATAGACTAAATAAGAAGTGTGCTGCAAGACTAGTCTTGTAAAAACTGTTAACCTTCTGATTACTTAGGGAGCTTGGTTTTAAATTATACACTGAGCAAAGCATGATGATATAGCTGCCTGCTACCTGAGCCACCCATAATAAAAGGATTGTATAGAAACGTGACTGTTAGTTAAACATGGAAAATTACATTTGTACAATAAACCAGTGGCAAAGCATGTTGCTTGACATTGTTTGTATTGTTTCTAAAAGAACACATATTAATAGTGTATAAAAACATAAATTTTCTCCTAGTGGTAAAAWAAAAAAGGCAAAATCTATCTGACTGAATTTTGGAAGATAAATTCAGATACCCAAAATGAGGAAGCAAGCTATTATGGATCCAAGAAAGTTTACGGTTCTTCAACTCAAAAAAAAAAAAAAAAAAAAGAAAGCATTGCAAGGATTTTATAGTATCAACTGAATCAGGTGGATTATATATAGGTCTGAGGGCTGTTTTCAACTCTAGGACATAATTTTAAGTTCAGTCTAAAATTAGACTGCAAACAAATGACAGCAGGAGCCCACAGTTGTGATGTAGATAGTGGAAGCTTGTAAGGCCCTGGAAGGCATTTGCCAAAGTCCCTTAAATGAGCTTACTGTTGTGTTTTTTACGTACCTTGAGTTTAGAGAGAAACACTGACAAGATTTTCTCAAAGGTCAAAACAACAAAAAACTTTACTGGCAAACTTCAGAAAAACAGGGAGCTTTGGCAAAAGTTTATGACAACATTCAATCAATATAAAGCATTTCACAAAGCATTACCTTGGCAAACTCTAAGCCCATTCAACTCGGCACACTCCAACCCATATGATTTAAGTTACTCAAACTTCAAGAAGCAGGAATTAGAAGAACAAGAAAGAGCTAGGAGATATAGAAAAGAGCAAATATAGCTACCACTCCTGGTTCCAATGGTGTTTTAGCTGATATAAAATCCAAGGGAGGATAGGGCAAAGACATGCTCAGGTGATGCTTTGGCTTAAGTTCACTTTGGCTTTCCTAGGTCCTCCTCAGATGAGACTTCTGGTCACTTCGCCACTTGGGAGCTGGTTTAGGGGCTCCAGGGTTGGAGTGTGGAGCATTGCCTCCCACATGCCAGGGTTTGGCCCTGCTGCTGGAATCCAGCCCCTGGGGTACGGGGTGTGTGGAGCAGGCCAAGACCTTGCCAGGGCAAGACCTGATCTGCCCCTTTCCCCACACATGTGCCTGAGATGTTTCAAGGCAGCAGTCCTTGAAACACAAAGCCTGAAACCATTACAATACATGTTGTAAGGCACAGATCTTTGCAAATACATCTCTACACACCATAGTTCATATTGCTTAGGATTATGACTGATAACTTTCATGAACAAATAATCATTGATTAGCTCTAGGTGGGCACATCAGATTTTAGAATGAAAAGTAAATTGAAGAATATATCATATATCTCATGCTCCATAGGGAAAAAAAAAACCAAAAAACAACTGTTTCCAGAGCCCATGACCTCAGATTTTTCCATTGAACTATGTGTACTTAAAATTTGAAAGTTTAAGTTTCTGTATTTTATCTAGATGATTACATTTTCTATCTTATCTTCTCATTTTTGCCACTTAGGAAGAGAAGCAGAGCACTTTCACATCCACTTAAGTAATGCTTATGAGAGAAAATATTTTTAGTTCTGGAAACAAAATTCTTTTAATGGAAGAAGCTTATATCTTTAAAGTCACAAACTGTCACTCACAGATGGAAGAAACACTGGTTTCACATATTCAAAATCACTCACATAGAAGTGAAAAGTGAGCTTTCTAGCAGACTGGCAGATTGCCTTTATACAGAAGAGAATTAAGGAGAGACGTATTCTTTGCATGTTTTGTTTAGCTTGTTTCTTGAAAAACTTCATAAGTGACTATAAAAAGTCTGCAATATATATTTGAACTCATGTATTTTCATTTCAAACTGATATTTTATGATTTTTTTTTTGCACAATAAAGAATTTATGTTTGTCCTGTTCATACCCTGCATTTCTGCAATCCTTTTGTAGAAAGTACAGTGAAAATAGAAATGGACTGGATACGTTCATACCTGAATACACTGAATGTGCACCATTTCAAGGCAGACATGTATTTTTACCACTGTAATATATTCTATTATGTGTGATGGGTATGAAACTGTATTTGGGAGCCTATAAGGAAATTAAAGTAAAATAATGCACTTGTGCAGGTTTTCTTCCTACCTTCAAACATATRAAACACTAATTTGGCTGATATATTTTTGTCAGAAACATTACCTGGATTTTAAGACTCTCATTAATCTCTTATGTAATTGGAGCCCTATTAAAGAACATGATAATCATCACGTGAAATATACATTTTGTTATTGTTATATGCTCACTACTCTCCCACGCAATGTATACTGAACAACTATTGATCTTAAACTCTAAATATCATCTCTTACTCGACAATTTTCTTCCAAGATGTTTCATTACTGATCTTTCTAGGTGAAAAAAGAAGCCTAATACAGTTCATACTTGAAAACTGTGCATGTTGAAATTCAGTTGGCATTTTTTCATTTTGATTATCTTTCACTGCTTAGAGATTAGAGAAGAAAAATCTATCGTACATTCTCTTTTAGTCTGGTACGCAAGAATTTRTCACTGACTCTGAACCTGATCCGCCTCTGTTTAAACTGGGTGTATAGACAACCACTGATTTTAAAAGAAGTTGGACAGATGCAGTATTTGCAATGTTAAACTGTGGACATAATTCCAAGCTTCAAAATATTTACTGTTTAAATCTGATAAAATTCAAATTAGATAAAATCTGATAAAATTCAAATTAGATAAAATTTTTCCCACAAAAATGTGAAGCATATTAACTGTCAAAGTTTTGTATTAATTTAAAAGGAAGTGTATTAGATGATGTAGTTACTAAACATATATAGGGAGGGGAAAAGTAAAATCAAATATTCAAGTGAAATTAGCTAGGAGCAGGGATGACAATTTTAAGACTCATTTTACAGTTTCACCCAGCATCAAGTCAATATCTGTCAGAAAATGTCAGGTAAGCTGCACAAAAATAGCTCATCTAAAGAATTTGAACCTTAGAAATATCAGAGATCCTTCTAATAGCAAGATTATTGGAATAATACACACATATACATATATACATATATACATAGATACACATACATACATATATGGTGCATTAGAATTTTACACTATTCTTTTCCTTTTTCGTAAATTCTGTTATTTATTTTTGCATGTACTCTCTTCCAACCGTGTGTAGTTAATGGAGCTTTATTCATTAGAAATAATTTAGTCCCAAAATCCTCAACCTGATTTATAAAGAAACATTTCAGAAAATACTAATCTAACATGGTTTCCTGATCTTTTTCCCTCAAATTTCTTTTTCCTAGTTTAGAACAAGTCACTAATAAAATACTGACTCTAGCCATGGAAATTAATCTGAAGAAAAAACTGCTGCAAATACAGTCCATTTATATTTTGCTATTAAACTTTGTGAGTTGTAAAAGTGTTACTAGATAATTTATTGAGGAATGACAGAAACTTGAAGAGGCAATAAGCAGAAAGAATTATTCATTTGTAGGTTTATGATAAAGGAGCTACAACTCAACTGCTCTTCTGTTCTGAATTGATACTGACTTACTGACAATGTATTATTAGTACAAAATGCTGATATATGGAAATCAGTCATCTGAAAAATAATGTATCTATTGTGATCAGTGGGAATGTCATTAATTATAGTAAACAGAGGATACTTTGGTACTCAGCTATATCTCACCAATAGAAGGCAGGAAAGTTTAGAAGAAAATAGGTTAATCATTCCACTTCAATTCTCCCATCACTAAAGTAGCATAAAGTGACAAAAATCTATATCATACATCCTAGRTAAATTGAAATAAATATTAGAACCTTTAATTTTATTAGGGAATGTATGCCTATATTCAAGCCCATGTAAATAAATTTAGAAAATATATACATGTAACTGAGCATTGACAGTAGTACATAGTAATACCTATTTTTGAGTTGGCAATTTATTTCTCAGAGTCTGCTATTTCTTAAAATAATTAAACACAGTATGACTGAGCAGCTAAAAAGAAGCAACACTCTTCAAATAGCTTAATAGCCATGAGTTCAGTAACACAAAGGATGGCTGACCACATGCTCTACCCTCCTGTGCCCTTGCACATTCCACAAAGAACATTATGTAGTTGTTCACTGAAACAGTGTCTCCAAACTAAAACATAGTCAAAGTTTTGTAAAGCTATGATTATCTGTCTTGGGAATTTATAGAAATGTGTTCTCTGCCACTGTTAAACAATGTAGTGCTCAGTCCCTCAAACAAAATCCACAGAGCTTCTGAAATTAATCAGCCTGAAAGCCAAATGAATCCCTTGGTTTGACTCTTTCCATGTTGAAGATCCTTGATTTGATTCATGTCAGATTTTCATTTAATGGTTTGAAGGAATAAAAGAGGGAGATGTGCCAGACAATGGCTATCATTCACTGTTCTGACAAATTTAATTCCTGGAAYAAATGAATAGCTTTTACATTGAACCTTGAAGAACCTGGCTGTATTTTGACTTTGTATTGCCCTCCTGATGTTTAACAATGAAAATTTTCTGCCTTTCTTAGAAGGCTCATATTTAAAAATAAAAATAGAATGATCAATCAGTGTAATCACTGTACCCCTTGTTTATTTTTTCTTTTCTTCTTTTGGTATCTTCTCTTAGTTCCATAAGGGCTGCTCTGGAAGTGTTTTATTTTGCATTTGTTAATCAAGCACTGGAATGCAGCACAAGTATCATAAACAAAAAATTAATTACTGAGTACATTTTATCCCTTTCAGAAGTGTTTTTGTTATGTAAAACACTCAATTACATTTGCATTTTTTACAGAATGCTCAGCTGTTGTGTAGCAAATTCTTTGGTTGTTTAGTGATATAATTTCCTAACAGCTAATAAAGGAACATTCAACAACTGAACCCCGCACTCAATTTAAATAGGAGCATCCAAATTATTTGCACTTTTTTGGCAGGTAGGCAGCTGTGTAGGCTGGTTGTTGCCTTCTGGCTTTCATATTTGTTTAAAACCTTTTGTTAGTCTCTCCCTTTCCTGGTAGTTCATTGTCTTTTTCCTTCCACTCATGCATGATGAACACCAGTGATAAACACAAAGCCTGTTAAAATCCAGCCTTAAAAGAAAAAAAAATCGTCTTGTTAGTTTGCCTTACATGCCTGTTTGTTATCCTTTAGTTATTGCCATTCAAAACTATAGGTTTTCTAATTGTCATATCCAAATTAATGAAACAGATTACTCTTGTAGATCTTGTTTTTGCAATTTCTCTCTTTTCTTGCTGATAAGGGGCCCGACACTCCTGATTCTATGTGTGTGAAAAATGTTATTGATTTTCTTATCCAAATTCATCTTTGTCATTCTGTATTTAATCATAGACATCAAGAACCTTATTCTCTTGTCTTTTCACCATTTTCAGCAGCAAGATACATTTCTTTTTAGTTTRATGATGAAGAGAGAAATATGGACAACTTGGATTTCTGTTCACTGTAGTTTTCAGCTTTATCACACTTATCATTGCTTAATATTAGTTTTATTATTATTCTAGATGCATTACAAGCACTAAATGAGATGGGCAAGTCTTGTATTACTTGAAAGACCTGTCTGTCAAATATAATATTTAAAGGAAAAAAATACAGATTTGTCACAGACCAAAGAAATYTACAAAAAGCCTTGTTTCCACAAAGAACCTTCCTTAATATATTGTAAAAGACACCTTAGTACTTAAAATCACTTATCATACAAACATTGAAGAAACATCTCTGTCCCTTTTGCCTGCATTTAGATGCCTTACTGAGATTCTGAAATTCACATGTAGCTTTCCTTGTGTAGTGGAGACAAATACACATTCATAGAAAGCTTCGTACAGCTGAATATTTTTTGTTTTTCAGAACACGTCTTCACATTTAGGAATTAAGTATTGTCTGTGGTGGTGCACTACAAGATACAAATTCAAGAGTTCTTTATGTATTTTAGTCTCTTCAAGTTCCTGCTTGGCATTTCAACATGATTTCAAAATCATTAAAGATAATGTGAGCATTTCATATAATACATATCTTTTTATTTAGAGTGATTATCCCAAGACGAGACACAAATTTACACTATAAATAAGAATTAGTCTCTTACACGTGACAAAACAATCATAACATGGTTGTTAAGTAATGYGTTCAAAAGACATCCAGAAGGAAACACTTATTTCTGCTTCCTGAATATTCTCAAATTTTTTGTTAGGAAAAAAACATAAATAAATGAAAGAGAATCCAATGCTGAAATAACCCAGTGTTGGMATTTAAGATGCATGGGATAGATACTTATCTTAACTCCTGCTAAGCCTTGACCTAGCTGCAAAAAATGCCATACAATAGGCAAATACCTGCTACAAACTCAGGTTGAGTGCATTTTCTTTGGATTTGTTCTTATTTAGCTGAGAAAATTCAACAATACAATATAACAAGATTTGTCTTCTACACAAAATAAATGCCAAAAATATTTTGAAATTTTATACAAAATATTTTCATATAATACATTTTTCAAGTATCAACTTAATAAATACATATTATTTTAATATTTCATATTGATGTATGTATTGGAGTTAATTTTCAGTTGAGAAAGAAAATAGAGGTCCTAACAGACCTCTGACTRACTTTTTTGGAAACATTTCAGCCTCGCAAGGGGTACATGTTATTATTTTGAGTAACAGTAGTGCAGTATTATGTTATCTGAATACGTAGTCCTTTCATAAGTATGTACAATTACCCAAAAAATCATAGTGTGCTGGGCTTAGGCTGGGTAGAGTTAATTTTCTTCCCAATGGCTGGCATGGGGCTGTTTTGGATTTGTGCTGAACGTAGGGTTGATAATAAAGAGGTGTTTTTTGTTATTGCTGGGCAGGGCTTACACAGMGCCAAGGTCTCTCCTGCTATTAGTGTGGCCAGGCTGACAAAGTTGGGGGTGCAAGGGAGATTGGGAGGAGATACAGCCCAGACAAGTGACCCAAACTGACCTAAGGGATATTCCAGATGATACGTCATCATGCTCAGTGTGTACARTGGGGGTTAGAAGGGGAAAGGGGAAATGTTTGGAGTGATGATGTTTGTCTTCCCATGTAGCTRTTACCTGTGATGGGGCCCTGCTTTCCTGGCAATGGCTGAACACCTGCCTGCCCATGGGCAGCACTGAATTCATTCCTGGTTTTGCTTTCCTTGTGTGCACATGTTTTGCTTTCCCTGGTAAACTCTTTGTCTCAACCCATGAGTTTCCAACTTTACCCATCTGATTCTCTCCCCAGTCCTGCTGGTGTGGGAGTGAGCGGCTGTGTGGGGCTTGGCTGCTGGCTGGGGTTAAACCATGACGTACGCAATCAGTAACAGGAAAACATAAAAACTGCATCAAGTATTGTCACCTTCAAATATTGCTGCATATATTTTAGTGATGTGGATAATGTCCTCTGAATCCAGATTATGGACATACTTCAGCAGCATGTGTAAATACMTATGCAATATGAACTTTTTTAGAAATTAATTTAATCATGTTCTTTATACTGTTAAAAATGGGAGTTTCACATTACTCTTGATCAAAAAAGGTGCACTTATGCTACCCTCAAGGCAAAACCTCTGGATTTAAAATCATGTATTTTGTTGCTTAAATTAATTTAAAATTTTATTTCATACTGCCTTGTAGACCTTCCATTTTCTAACATTTTTATGGGATGTAACTGATAGGCATTATTCTTAGAGACTCGAAGAAGTACATGTATGATTTTGTGTAACTTCTCTTAGTAAAAAAAACCATAGGAAATTGTTTTAAACAGATCTTCTCAGAAAAATAAAGGAAAAATTATGTAAGAACCCAAAATCAAGCTTTCTTTAAAAATTAGCTTTCCTTGTATATTTTTTCTGATTTTCTTAGTGCTGTTTTGYGACTTCTTTTCAAAATAGAGAAAAAATAAACAAACAAAACCTAAACCCCCTGCAGTATAGTAAATTATAAAGCTTATGGAAGCAGTGATTGAAAAGCGGTGTCAGTATTCTCTYCGTGCCTTGGACAGTGAGCTTTCATTTCATACATCATTTATAAGTAGCTTCAGCGACTTCACCAAGTCAGTAAAAAACCTTTTAGACAACGAAAGTYAGATAGTCAGATTTATCTATTTGTTCTGAATGTTAAAAACTCCACTTTATTTTAATTGAAGAATTTTCATTAAAATCCCTGGTTTTCAGATGTAAACCTTAAATAGGTTAAGACTGCCTTGCTTCCTCCAGGATTAGTCATTGCCTTAAAATGGGGGTGTATATTTAGTTTTCAGGAAGCTGGGAAAAATCCACTTTCCCMTTTTTTTTAGTCTAGTGCCAAAGTGTGACAGGCTGTTCTCCATTATGATAAAAAAAAAAGGAAAAATAAAGGAGGAATGATTTAAAGCTTTTTTTTTAAATGTAGACCTACATAAAAACAAGCTATTCTTTGCGATTTTTAAAACCACTAGCCTAGACTGCCACCTATATAGCAATATAAGAAATATTTTTTCTCTCAAAATACTGGAAAATTTCCCCAAATTAATCTTTGTTTTACATTTACTTTAAGGTTCTATTCCAGGTTTTCAAGTTCTCTCCTGATTTGAACCTTGGATAACATACTGGATTGTCATGTCTCTCYCTGTTCCAGTCTCAGCAACATTAATTACAAGTTTGTCAGTTCTCCATACCTTCTCTCTTGGCTCTAAACATTTGTTAAATATTTTCCTAGCTATTATCTCGCGAATCCCTTTGTTTATGTATTTTGAATTCTACTGTAATACTGGTTTACCACACAGATATGACCTGAACATCCCATGCAGGCTTAAATCTGCACTGGATACTGTCAGATCCAGAGCACCAGCTGGAGTATTGAAACAGCATAGCACTGAATTGTTAGCAGGATCCCCAGCACCATTTTAGCTCCATCCAACCATTAATCTCTCATGCAATGCATGGGCTCAGCTCAGAGGCAGCTGCCTGTAGAGAACCAGGTATGAGCATTTTTTTRTCTCAAACTTAGCAGAGATGGTCCCACAAGGGTGGAGCAATGTTGTCTTGAGCCAATTTCCTGTTTCACCTGGAGACTTCTGCTCAGTCGTGCCCTGCCTCAGGCTCGCTTCCCGGAGGAGAGCTCAAAAGGGCTGGCTGCACCTGCATGAATGAAATGGCCCAAAAGGTCTTGCTTGCATAAGAGGCATGCACCAGGTTAACTTCAATAAATGAAACAAATCGGTCCCCCTCTGTCTCTTTTGCCTCTCTTTCACATTCTTTGTTTAACTAATCCAGATCTGGACCACCCACATGGCAAGACAAATGTGGGATCTGATGACAGATGGTCTTTGTCCTCTTTCTCTCTTTTTCACCTTTATTTCTCTCCTGATTTGCTTTGTCTGGGTAAATCATGTCTGTCATATTCTACCCCATACTCCATACTGTGGCTTGTTGTGGGAGTGGAGAGCTTGAGGAGGTGTGTTGCAACTTTTAAGCCAGCACCTTTTAACTCAGCACCTTTGAGAAGTTTATTGTGGGAGCTGGGAGTTTATTGAAGTATACTCTAAGAATTTAAGAGCTGTAAAAAAAATAAGAGCTTGCCAGCCATCACTTTTGAGAAGTAAAATTTGAGGGCATTAGTCAACACTTTTTGAGTCTAAATAGTGGGCTGATTGCCAAAGTTAAGGCAACTATCTAATAAAAGCACAAATGTTCCCCTGATGTGGAGTCTGGTGTCATTTTCAGCCTGAGGAGAATTTATAATGAATATCATCTCCCGTATCAGTGGGTCATAACAGCATCATCCCTGGGGTCACTCACAGGTGTGGTAGTAKTACCATAGGGCTGGAAGAGGCCAGAAAGGGGGACCTTCTCCAACTGTGTCAAATAAGGCTCAATTAAGCTCAAAATGAAACAATGGTGTGCCTTGGCTGCTAAAAGTACTGACAGTGTCCTTGGGAGCATTAAGCACAACATAGATAACTGGTCAAAGGAAGTGATTTCCCCACTAGACTTGGTATTAGTGCAGTCTTACCTCAAATAATGAGAAGAGTTTTGAGCTCCGCAGTATAAGAAGAACATTAAAATATTAGGATGTGTCCAAAGGAGGACAACAGAGAAATGAAAGTACCAGAGGCATGACTTACATGAAGTGTTTAAGAACGCTCTTTGTTAAGTTTCTGAGGAGTGATCGCATTTCCGTCAACAATTTTTTATAAGACAGGACAGATAAGGAGGGGGTTAATAATGCCAAACTTGTGGCCCTSTATGGGCCATTCACTTAGGGGTTGAGCTCAATGATCCTTGTGAGTCCCTTCCAACTCAAAATATTCTGTGATTTTGTGTCTATCTCTTCTCTCTAGTGTCTTATAGAACACATGGAAGTGGTGTAAAGCTGCCCCAGAGGAAGTTCAGATTGGATATTAGGGAAAAGTTCTTTACTGAGAGGGTGATCAAGCACTGGAACAAGTTCCCTAGGGAAGTGGTTATGACCTCTCTATATTCAACAAGTGTAAACACAATGTTCTTATACATATAGTTGAACTTTTGTGTTGCCTTATGTGCAGTCAACAATTGGACTTGATGATCCTTAATGAATCTCCTCCAACCCGTAATATTCTATTTTAATTCTACTTAATTTGAACTTTTTTTTTTAAATGTATATCTAAAAATCTTTAGCTATCCTATTTCCATAGACTGCCTAAGTGACTCACTTGGGTGCTTAGCTCTCTCCCCATCAGGAAGCCTTTATTTATGCTCAGGCTTAATCTTTCCTGCAAAATAGGCCTGTTATTTCTTGTCTTGTTCATAGTGTAGAGTGTCATTATTTATTTGCTTCTTTGCCACAATCTTTCATAGAATGCTATTATTGTATGCTTCTGAAATCTTTTCTACTTACTGTCATAAAATACTACCTCTTTCAATATTTTGTTTAGGACACATTTTCTAGAACACAATTTTCTGCACTAACTAAACCAACATATGTTTGAAGGGTGGTGCCGAGATGTGGGAAGGGTAAAAAGACAGAACTGCATTAMAAAGAATTGAATAAGAACCAGAGCTTACTCCATGACCCTGAAGTAAACAGTCTAAATATCTGCACTCTTCAATTCCTAAAATGTCATGCCAAGGATGTTACATCCAGATTGCCTATTGGGAACAGTACCTGACCTATGCCAGCCATAAAATAGTGCCTGGAAATTTCCTGCATGCAGACAAGTTGAACCATCTCAAAGAAAGCTAGGAATGGTGGTATTAATTTAACATTGGAGTTAACTTAACATTTAGTTACAGTGGTCATATTTGTGATCTGATCAGTTGACAGAACAATTTGGGTTTTTTGGCTATGCCCAGAATTATATAACACTTTATTGTAACAACAGTTTAACTCCAGTCAGGTACATATCATACCTTCCTACAGTAAAGGTAGGTACCATTTACCTTGCAAAGCCATGGACAGGTTCCAACATAGGAGCTTGCAGATGGGTGCTGGAAAAGTCTCTACAGGAGTCCATTGCAAAACCAGCCTTCGATGTTCCCATAGTCAAGTTGTAGCATAACCTGAATAATGCTAATTTTATTAGCCCCTGGCTTCCTCATAGAAAACCAATGATCTCAAGGCCAAGATTCTTTGGTGATTATCTGAAGCAGCTCAAACTGTTCGACAGCATCTTTAGTAGCACAGGAAGACCAAAAACTTATTTGCTATCTTGCAAAAAGGATTTGCAAGTTTAGAGTATAGAAATTTGGAAGGATATAAACACCTTTGCTTTCTAGCTGGACCTCAGAGTTTAGAGGGGCTGGGTGTGTTGTGCCTAAAAATGGGATTTATCATGCAGTGTGCAGTAAAYCAATCTCACACACAGAGCAGAGGTCTTTGTTGATTTCATATTGCGTGAAGATGAGTGCTAGGTAGTAAATCCACTAAGCCAGCACACTGATTCTCAAAAAAAATTTACACTATTTATGCATTTTAATACACAAAAGTATTATGGTTCATTTGCTACAAGTTAGGTAGTTCTCGTCTTAATTGATATTCTACCTTCTATTGCTTAAAAGATTCTCTTGCTTCTCATGCTAACCAGTCCACACACTCAGTCTTTCTCTTCTTTTGAGCTGGATGATTTCTTGAGTAGGTGGGTTGAGTGTTGCAATCTCGTCCTGCTGGAATTACCTTTTACCTAGTTTGGACTGATTTCAGCACAGTTGCTGAACTGACTTGGTTAATTTCTTATCTCTGCCAAATGTTATTGAGCTCTGTCCACTACCAATAGCACATCCTATCCAAGCTCTGCTGTAAAACTCTAGGCTCAAAGAAACTAAGCAAAGCAGTGTAGAATTCCCCATCTTTCAGACTGTGAGGCTTGTTTTTCAATTTACTGATAAGGCAAGACCCTCTTTCAGAATCCRCTTCACTTTCCTTGTCATTCCCTAGGCTTATTATTAACTGTCTCTGACTCTTGAGATATCAGGTGTAGATGGGCTTAATTTCTGGTTGTAGCTGGTTTGATGTTGTAAGACTGTTCAACAAGAACTTTCAATGTTCAACAAGAACTTTTACGATCACAGATTCATGGTTTGTTGAAACTACAGAGATACAAATTCAGAGTTGCCATTCATAAATGTAGCAATTAAATCAGGCTAATTTTGACATCAATTAAGCTTAAATTCACCTGGGTATCATTCGATGCAGCCAGAGGTGCAAATCCTACCAAAGAGATGTCCCTGTATTCTTCCATGGAGTATTACAAATGACAAAATTATATTTTGGGAGAAGTGGAGGTAAGGCCGTAGCCAAATAACTTGTTGCTGCCCTCATAAAGAGGAGGAGGGGAAGAGGGAATGGAGCCACTTCACATGTAAATGAGGCCTTTTGAGTTAATATCTCTCTTTGTAACTAAAGAGCAAGATCACAAAGATTGCAGATCACACATCTGGCACCTCAGTATCACTCCCCTTACCTCAGGGCTGATTGTAGCACTAAGGGTCATCCTCTGCTTGATAACCTGTTATCTTTATCAGCAGCCTATCATAGTAATCACTTCACCACATATCTCATGGCTATAGGCCTCATGCCTAAAGGGGAAAAGTATGTTTTGTCTGTATGTTCATAACAGGCTRCAAAATTAAAAAGAAAACCATGTTTTCTATGCACAATAGAAAAGGAAAAAAGTGAGATTATATTCCATTAAAAAAAAAAGTTCAAATATTAGATAAAAATCAGGAGAATAAAGCATATACTCTAAATCCTCGAGAACAAACTGGACAAACACTGGCATGTTGATGACACAGAATATTCTTTGTAATGAATCAGAGATAGAACAGACACCTGAGGCTATTCACACCTTATTCTTTGGGATAACATCTTTTGTGGTCCACTGCAAATATTTAGTCACATTCTGCAGTGAAATTTGATTTAGCCCACTATTTATCATTTTGAATATACACACTGATTAGTATTCCTATCCAGATGAAATATTTTGTACTCCCCTATATGGTGCTTYATTTCAAACTAATTCTTTAACTTTTCAACAGCACTGTGTATTTGGAATCCTGCATTCCAGAATTCTTACTAATTTGCCTAGCTCACTGTTATAAGAAATTCTTTATTTCTTCTTTCAGGTCAAATTTTTTGCACGGTATTAAAGCCAAGCATGTGATTCTTACAATATCCAACATATATCAAATTCATACATCCTCTCAGCAAGCACAGAAGTTGAAAATTGACCAGATTGAGCTGGGTGTCATTRTTTTAAGCCTTGCACCAGAGCCAGTTACTTCTGCTTCCCCTGTTCCAGCTTCAGCTCTGAGGTTAACAGAGAGGTGTCACCCCTTTCCACTGCAGTCACTGTCTGAAAAACCATAGCTCTTTGTGTGCCTGGAGTCCCTTTGGGATGATAGGGCCCACTGCCAGGCTGCAGCTGGCAGTGCAGAAGTAAGTGGAATGTGACAGGGAAACCTAAAAATATAGCACCAGACAGAGCCCAAGCCTGAGGAGAAAGAAAACATCAATGTCACACTTCTCTTGGCAGACACCTGCACATGCTGACAAGTAACTGTGACCCTGTCTCCCATACTTCTTGAGAGGGGCTGAAGCATCAACCTTAGGACCCAGAGGGATGTTGTGAAGATAATCATAACATCAGAGAAAATGCATAGATGCTAGGAAGACTTTAAAAAACAACCCCACAATTTAGCTGTATTATTAATGAGACTATGGCCTATAACATGACTTTGAGTGTAAGAACATGCCTTCAAATAATTTCATCTACTACAAATCTTCCCCACATCATAAATATTTAAATTAAATCAAGCAGGAATAACACTTCAAAACCAAAGATCTTTTTCTGGATCACTTTCAATAGTATCACTAAAAAATTGTGCTATTTTTTTTACATACACTATTTTTACAGTTTTTCACGTTGTTCTTAGGTAGGKGACAAAAAATCCAAAATATGCCTGGTTATGGTAGCAGTGCCCACTGCCTTATGCACTAGGGASCCCTGAACTCCAGAAATTTGTGACCACCACTGATACTTTAAGAGGTAAACCATCTACTGTAAATTTATTATTTTCCTTTCTTCCATAAGTATTCAAAGAAAAATGGAGTTCAGATGCTTGAATACAGTCTGGATTGAATAGAACACTGAGCACAGATCTAAAGTTAAAAATATTTTCCAACTTATGATTGCAATATTTATTCCAGTTTAAGTTTCATGTTGCTKCAGTGTACATATTGTCCATAAAATACATCACTTAATAGTGTTGGCATCTTCATATRGTTGTACAAAGACCTCCAACTCCATTTTAAGGACACTAGAAGAGCCTATGTAAAATACCAGTGAATAAATGTTTCAGGAATGTTTCACTTCCYTTACCAAACCTTGATAGTCCTGTCTAGATATTGCAGATTCACAGAAGGATGCAAGTTAGAAGTTGGAAGTCACCTAGTGCAACGTCTTGTATACAACAAGATTAAATTTGAAGTAATGCAGTTTTGTTCAAGGCCAGTTTAGTTTCATACATCTCTAGAGACAGAAAATTCACTATTTCTCTCTGAAAACTGCTCCCATGCTTGCTCACATCTGTGYTGAAAATGTTTTTCTTCAACTCTAATTAGATTTTTTCTTATTGAAACTCCTCTCCACTGTCTCTATTCCTCACACTGTTCAYCTTAAAAAAGCCTGAGTCTGATTTCTCCACACACAGCCATTCTCTGGTGAGCCCCCACCTTGAGTACTGCATCCAGCTCTGGGGATCCCAATACAAGAAGAACATGGACTTGGAGTGAGTCCAGAGGAGACCCACAAAGATAATTCTGTAAATGGATGGAGAACCTCTCCTATGAGGAAAGGCTGGAAGAATTGGGATTTTTCTGCCTGAAGAAGAGGAGGCTCTGGGGCCACCCAATTGCAGCTTTCTAGCACCTGAAGGGAGCCTATGAGGAAGATGGAGAGGGACTTTTTACAAGAGCATGTAGTGACAGGACTAGGGAGAATGGATCGAAACTGAGAGAGAGCAGGTTTAGGTTAGAGGTTGTGAAGAAAATCTTTACTGTGGAGGCAGTGAGACACTGGAATAGGTTGCCCAGAGAAGCTGTGGGTGTTCCATCCATGAAAGTATTTACAATCAGGCTGGATAAAGTTCTGAGCAATCTGGTCTAATGAAAGATGTGCCTACCCAAAGCAGGGGGATTGGAATTAGATGGTCTTTAAGATCCCTTCCAACCTAGTCTGTTCAATGATTCTATGATTAGGTAATTGAACATGGAAATTTCTTCCTTCCTGATCCCTTCTTCAGGCTGAACAAACTCTGTTGTGTAGCCTCACCTCGTTCCTCTGAACTCCAGCCTGTCACTCAGCAGCAATTTTTGGAACTTTTTTTCCAGTCTTCCAACATCTTTCTGGCRTTTCAAATCCCCAAACTAGACACAGAACTGTAGATTTGGTCTCATACATGATGGACATATTTGAGTAACCCCATCATTTTTTCTGTCAGCTCAGTTTTTGTTTATGCAGACCAAACATATTTTATCTTCACCCCTGCATGGGTGCACTGGTGACTCACGATCAACAGGATGCCCATCAGGAAACTGAATCCTTTGCTGCAAATCGTCTTTCTGCTCTTTTCATCATCTTCTCCTCTTGCTACCTAATTCTATCCCAAGTGTAAGACTGGTCATTTTCTTTTCCTGAATTTCATGGGTTTTATTTATATCCATGTCTCTAATTTGTTGAGTACTCTTTGAATAAATAGCTTTCTTTCAGAATACTGTTTGCTTTTTTTGGACTAAATAAAGTACTTCACTTCCTTCATAGGAAACAACTGATATTTACAATTAAAGGTCATACATATAGTGAGTACAAACCTATACTTAATTTTATGTCCCAATTCTAAATTACATTAAAATTGTTAGTACATCACACAGAAAAAGAAATATCCATGTAGGTATAAAGCAAAATTTTATTCAAACCATGCTGCAATTTTTGAGTCATRAAATCATTTCTAACAAGTCATCTCAAATGTTTTAAATTACATAAGGTTTTTTTTCAGTTAAGGTCTGTTATAGTGAAGAAGAATCTTCATTGTTCTGAAAGTTTTCTGCAGATATACTGTGTATATTGTGCACTTGGTTGGAGATAGTAAACTATCTCTSAGATAATTTACCAACATAGACAAGTTCATTTCAAGTTTCTATGAACTTGTTGCATATTTTATATTTCACTGAAGTTTTACTCTCCTAAGAATGTGGCTGGCCATCAATAGCAATCATCTGTCTCATGATGTCAAACATAATGAAAAAAACAAAGTAACACATAAAAAACATGATACTAGAAATTCCTACGTGTTCTACTTGTATAAAAACCATGAGTTCTTAGCRTAAGAAGTAAATCTATATTTGACAGGGGTTGCAGTTTTTTACTGTATTGTGGAATATTATCTGTCAAAACATAGCCCATGAAAAAGAATACTACCAATGCAAGTGGCTAGCCTGACAAAGTCATTTCAGCTATGACACTGAGCACCATGGAAAACCTACTGTTCATCACTTTTTTAATCTTCTGCTACCAAATAAAATGCCGTTGAAAATCTAAGGTTTCTTGCTGGGGAAAAAAAAATTGAAACCACATTAATAGTTTTCATTCCCTTGCAGCATGAACTGGCTAGAAAAAAAAATACKAAATACAAGCAGTGCAGTAATGGTGAATATATACTGATCTCAATAAAGTCCTCAGACAAAATAAGAATTATAAATATCTCCAGAGAAAAGATGGCATACTGTGGACAGAACACTATTTGTGGCAACTTTGAATTGTAATAGAGAAGGTGGACTATCCTTTTCTGCACTGGAGTTACAAAAACTGAACACTATGTTTAATTGAATTCATCAATAATAGTTTTAAATCTCTAAATATCAAGCATTGTAGTAAGAGGGTTTAAATTTTCTCTGTTCTGCTGAGAACCAGATTCTATGGAAGGCATTGGATTCTTCTTCTTGTGTGCACTACCTGTTACAAAAAGTCATAAACTAAGAAGAAAATAAGATAAGTTTCTCTTAAACTTTCAGGGCRTTAGGTAACAGGTGATTGTAGCCATGAACCACATCTGATTTTATGTGTTTGATACCTTCTTCAATACGTATCTAGTAGATGCTACAGATTATTRAATAATCAAAATACATTTAATACTTATGATGCTGCTTTGTTCCACAAATAATGAGATACCTGTTAAAAATCTTTGAATGACTGTACATTCTTGCTGAAAGTAAAGCTTTTGGTTTGTAGAAAGAAATCTTTACTGGTAGTAATTACCGATTTAGTTTATAAACTCTCCAGCGATGTAAACTAACAAACTCTGATAAATAACTTGAAAGAAGAGAAAAATAAGATCTTACAGGTATTTAACATAAAGTTACACAGAGGATAATTAGAAAATTTTGGTAGTTTTCTTTGTCTTTCTCTTGTTCTCTTTTTTTTTTCCCTTATCTTTCTTATAAATTTAGACAAAATCTGCGGTTAGTGAATTTTCAAAAACTAAAAAAATGAATATGTATCTTTAACAGATTATAGAGCTACATTCAAAGCACTTTCACCTTTTTGCTTTTTCTTCTTTTAACCCTGTTACTCATTTTCCTAAGCCTTATAATCTGTTTCATTAATGAGTAATTCAAACTGCAATACTAAATTCCTAGATTCAAAACTGGACACATTTCAACACATTGAAAAATGTGTTTTAACAGGAAATCAAAATATTTTGCACTAATTAATGAACAGATTGTAGCTTTTAACACTTTTTTTTACCTCCTTTTTGTTCTCCCAAAGGAATTATTAAACATTGTAGAGATGATACAGACGYGTGGTTTGAAGAAATGTTTTGGTTTTTTCTGATATATTATTTACCATCAAGAAGCCTGATTAAGAAGTGCACCACTCTTCCCATATACATTGTAGTTTTAGTGATTTGCGCAAAAACAAATAAGTCTAGACACGAACTCTGATTTAATTTACTACTGTGCAGTCTATTTACTAATGATGTGCAACCACAGATCATGCTGTTTTTACAGTTACAGCATCTGACCCAGACTTAAATACTTTGTTGCCTAAATGGGCACATATAGTATGATTTTCAGTAACTCATAGCTTTTCTTTCAAGGCTGATGAAAGGCCAATGGCATAGTAAAAATGTCAGTGGCTGCTTGTCTTCATCCTCAGATCTATCTTCAGAAATCAAGTTCATTCTTCTTTGCCTGTATTTCCTATCAGTGTTTCACAACATTGTATTTTTCTTTCAATTCTTATCAGGCTGAATGTTCAAAAATTTTACCATCACACATATAATTCAGGACAAAGATGGAGCTATTGCAATCACAGCCACCTGTATGAACAGCAACACTGTGTAAGTACTAGCTTAACATGTCAAAGTATCACAATCAATTCTCCCAACTGCTTGATTCCCACAAGTACCAGCACTTCAGCCAAAATAAGACATAATTTCTCTCATGATACTATAGTTGGAACTTTTTCAGTCCCCTGTATGAAGTTATAACGCAAAAAGGGGAGAGAATTCCCCTTATCTTTATGTCTTTAGTAAGCACTATAGTCTTGCTAAACTACAGTCAGTTCATATGGCATTGTCCCATTGGTCTGATTAAAATTTCATAATACAATTAAAGGTAGAAGACTCTTAAAGATGAGACTAAAAAAAAGGAAAAACTCTCTCCAGCATTCTCATTATGAAAGAAGCCTTTATTAAAGTCTCTTAAAGTCTCCTTCATTAAAGCCAAAATTTACATTCAATATTACATAAAGAGGAGAGTTCAGGAATAACTACTATCTAGGATAATATATTATAAATAAATATTACATTTTATTTAAATGAAATAAACAGAGGTTTTTAAAAATTACTTTTTTTCCTAGAGAAAAAAATATGCATTGCCAAAAGTTGTTGGCTATTTTGAGTRCAAGTATATACAGTTATGTAAGAAAGACTTCAGACATAATACCAAGAACATTTTTGTAAACTCAGATATGCTAAGCCATTTCTCAAGGTGAGTTGAGATGGCTACCTGACTGTCACATAGCCACTCTTGCTCTCCCTTCTCAGCAAAACAGGGAGAGAAAARAAAGATGGAAAATCTTTATGGGTCAAGATAATGACAGGAAAATCACTCATGAATTGTCATCATGAGAAGAACAGGCTTGACTATGGGAAGATTATTTTAATTTGTTACCAATTAAAAGTATAGTGGGATCGTGATAAACATCCCAGCCTCAACTTCAATCCTTTACACTCGTCTCCTCTACTGCCTCTGCCCCAAGTTGTGCAGGGAGATGGAACAGGGTGTTGTGATCCATCCGTAACAGATGCTCTCTGCCTATGCTCCTCTCACGCCTTTCCCCTGCTCCAATATGTGCTCCTCTTCATGGTCATCAGCTTCCTTCAGGGCACGTCCACCTGCTTCAACAAGAGGTCCTCCATAGCTGTAGGTGGATATCTGCTCCACAGAGACCTCCATCAGATACAGGGGGCTAGACTGCTCTACCACGGTCTCTTCCAGATGTTGCACAGCAATCTCTGCTCCAGCTCCTGAAGCACCTCAACCCCCTCCTTTAATGACTTTGGTGTCTGTAAAGGTGTTGCTGTCGCAGATTCTCACTCCTCTCTCACAATTCCAGTTTTTTGGTGTTTATCTTCCTTTCCTCCTTAAATACATTTTCCCTGAGGGCCCCTTCCCCACCTCATCTGTGCCCTGTGATGGGTGGATTGGAGCCAGCTGGAGCCATCTGTGTCCTGCATGGGGCAGCCTGAGCCTCTCCTCACAGACACTCCCTGCAGCCCCTGCTGAGGTCAGCACCAGGGCACCTTCACCCTGTACACTTGTCTACCTTCATTTTCCCTAAATAAGCAGTAACTGGAATCAGGGAAACCTTGGACCAGGAAATCATGCCTGCTCCTGTCCTCCTCTGCTCTCTAATTTTAGCTCAGCTCTGGAAGATACTGTTGACTATAAAAAGAAGTGGAAGTATTTCAAAGTCAGGTATAATTTCAAGATACACTGATCTGAAGATTTCAAAAAGGGGATTTATTGGTGCTCCATTAATGCTGGCAAGTGAGAACAGATCTAATAACATTTTATTCTTTTCTGTTAGTGAAATACTGAAATACTACTGAAAACCTCCTGAAATACATTCTAATGTAGGGATCTGCATCAAGACCTTTGCATAATAGACAGCTGTGACCAGCACTTCCAGTTAATTTTATTGAGCTTCAAAATTATTATTTCTGCTTTGAGGTTTGTTTTCTTTTCCAACTTATATCTGTAAATCATTAGTCCCAAAATTTCATTCATGTTATGCTTCCATAAAAATGAGTAAACAAGGGGCTTTTTYTAAAAGCATCACTGTGATAACTTACAGAGCAGTAGCTAGTGGCTGTGCATGATTAAAAATGTTAAGCACTATCCTTTGATCTTAAAAGATGAAGTGTTGAGACTCAATTAAATTCCAAGTATTGGTTTCACACTTTTTTAATGTATACCAGAGCTTCTCCTAGAAATTAAAGGGTTAAATTCTCAGCCATCCTTAGCATTAAGCAGGATGAGAACTTTTCTTTCACACACAGATCAAAGAAGTGATTTTCATGAATATATTTTTTTCATTTCCWACTGAAATGAAACCAGAGACTTATAAAGAACAGGTGGAAGATAGGCTATTTCTAATCTCAAAGGTTATTTTCACCTTCCTCCTCCTYTCTTTTTTTTTTCTTCTTTTCTTTTTTTTCCTGGTTAKGTTTTAATGGAAAGTCCAGGAATATAGGCTTCTTATCATGTTTTAGTATTTCTTCATCTGGCCTGAAAAATCCAGCAAAGCCATTGTCTAAGCAAAACTGGCTTATTGATTAAAAGGCCAGTTTTTGTCAATGTTCTTTGAGCTGCATAACTTTTCTTGCCCAAGCTCAGATGTCAGTAAACCAATAGGCTGTATAACATTTTGGATCTAAAATTAAGAATGTGTTTATATAATTCAGCCCCAGAAAGACATGTCTGAATTAACTTCAGCAAATAAAACCAAGTAAAGTACTACCATTTTTCTATAGGACCAGAAAAACTTGCATGCATCTGCAGAGAAATATCTTGGGTCATAAGCGTGAGCAGGTATTGAGCAGGTCTGGAGGAGAGCAGCTGCTCAGAGTTACTACACTGGTTATGCTAMTGAAGAAACTCCAGCCACACTCTCCTCTTTCCCATGTGGCTATTAGCAAGAAGCAATTTACTCATGAAGGGTGTTATCCCTCTCAGAGATTTCCTGCACATCCTCCCTGCACTTCCTTACTTATTCAAGTTCACCGAGCAATATAGCGAAAGAATTTTAACCATGTTGGCTGGGTCTCCAAATACCAAGCTCATACACTYGAATGGATGAGCACAAGAGATGTGAGGGCAGACATTGGAGTGCGGCTAATCTCAGAAATTTTCCTGAATTTGCAAATAAATGTTTTGTTTTTTTCTTTCTTTAGTCTGCTTCATTACTGAGGAATTAAAATATTTCAGATTACAGTTGGAACCTGAAGGATAAACATGACAATGTTACAAGCGAACCTTTCCTCCTTAGATGTGTAACCCAAAATTAAACACTTGATTTTTTAACAAGTCACAATCAGAKCAGGTTGAACATTGGTAAACTTATTCATCAAATATTATAATAAAAAAACCCCAAACTTATCACATTGTTGTGATAATACCCAATACACTTTATTTGAGCTGGGTAATGAGTAAACATCTGACTCAGAGACGTGAACAAATACATTTAGAATTGTTCACAATGCACATTTTTCTGGAAATATGGGAATAATATAAACCAGATCAGAACAAGTATGAAAATTCTGCACTGAAGCTTCTGCAAAGAAATTAATAAAAAACATGCATAGGCTGTTAGATGGATAAGAAATGATGGCTGGACATCTATATCCAGAGGGTAGTGGTCAATGAGTCAGAATCCCAATGGACAACAGCAACATATTACGTCCCTTGAGGTCCATAATGGGTCCAGTATTTAATATCTACATTAATGACATAGATGAAGGCACTAAGTGCACCCTCAGCACATTTGAGATGACTCCAAGCTGAWTAGTGTGGTGGTGGTGAACGCTCCTGAAGGATGGGATACCAGCCAGAGAGTCTTGGACAAACTTGAGAAGCGAGCCCTTGGGAATCTCACGTGCCTTAACAAGACCAAGTGCAAGGTGCTGCACCTGGATCAGGACAACATCAGGTATCAATACAGGCTGGTGGATRAACAGATCAAGAGCAGGATCCTGCTGAGAAGGATTTGGGGGTGCTGGTAGATGAGAGGGTGAACATGACCTGACCATGTGCACTCCTGGGCTGCATCAAAAGTAGCATGGCCAGCAGGATGAAGGAGGTGATTCTGCCTTCCAACACCTGAAGGGAGCCTACAGGGAAGATGGAGAGGGACTTTTTACCAAAACATGTAGTGACAGAAGAAGGGGGAATGGATTCAAACTGAAAAAGAATAGCTTTAGATTAKATATTGGGAAAAAAATCTKTACTGTGGAGGTAGTGAAGCACTGGAACATAGTGAGGCATTTGCCCAGAGAAGTTGTGGWTGCACCATCCCTGGAAGTGCTTAAGACCAGGTTGGATGGAGCACCCCAATCTAGTGAAAAGTGTCCTTGTCTACGGCATGGATGTTTAGAATTAGATAAGCTTTAAAGTCCCTTGCAATTCAAAACATTCTATGATTATTTGATTAAATAAATGATATAGGGAAAATTCTGAATATTAGTAACCTATAAAATAAAACCATTCTAAATTATCCTCTGATGAAAATAAATACATGACATTTAGTATTTTCATAAAATCACCTGAGTAGAACTAAACAAATGCTAATTCTCTYGCTCTCTGCTGCAATAAAAGCTGTGGAAATATATTAGGACCTGTTTGTGATCAACATAGAATGGAGAGCAAGCAAGTGAGACAGTATCTGAATGAAATCAGTGCTCAATTCAGAGTGAAAATACTGAGGTATTTTGATCAGTCTCCTCATGTCAGGGTGAAGAATTGTGAAAAAATTGTGTGGAAAGTTGAATGAAGGAACTACAGTGGATTGAATACAYTAGCTATCAAGATATTAATGTATTAATTTACTTTATTGTATCATAGGTTATGCGTAAGCATAATTTATTGAAATATTTCCGGCAGGCATTTAAACTTTATTTGGCCTACAGGAGCAAATTTAGTTACATGGGCATCCATCTTGTAGCAAAGTTCTTGTGCATTGTATGGCTGACTAAATGATGGAAGTTCTTCATTAAGTCAATTTGAAAGCTATAGTTTATAATAAGGGAAAAAATGCACATGAGGTTGAGTTTTTCAATGTGTGTAGCTTTTTTTCTATTTATTAATTTAGGCTTAGCCCTATAATAAAAGTTCTGAGGACCTTCAGATGCAGACATGCTCTTCTCTSTCTTGCTGCGTGCTGTAGAAAATTTTATTTAACCACATCCAYAGCAAAATGCTCTTTATTCTCCTTCATGCTGTCTATCAAGATACCTTGTTCACTATTTTTTCAGGCATGCAATTCTTCTACTTAGATACATTCTCACAATGAAGAGGTCCAGTTCTCCATTCCACTGTTTTTGTACACCTAGAATTAACAAATGCCTTATTTAAATTTATGGAAAATTAGGAAAACTGCAAATTCAAGCTAWTATTCATACTCAGGAAGAAATTTAAAAAAATTAAAGTTTCTTCATAACAAAAATCAGCCTGAAAAATCTCCTCCTAAAGCCAGTGAAGTTACTGTAAATATTTTCTTGAAGTGGACTTTTCAGGAACTTTATCTCACTAGAATAGAATAGATMCAGTTGGAAGCTAATGGCAGCAATTATCTCATCCAACTGTGTTTCTGCATGCGTTGAATTTAAAGTTTAATTATCTAAAGATAACTGACTCTTTTGAAAAAACTATGTTTGATTCTGTATTTCTCTAGGAAATCCTTGCAAATTAAACCTTCTCTCTCTCCTTGTGAAAATAATAATAATAATAATAATAATAATAATAATAATAATAATAATAATAATAATAATAATAATAATAATAGGTAAAATTGTATTTCCCTCACATAAATTCAAGTTAGATGATTGGTATTCCTATAACCAAATATAGGATATATAACCAAATAATCCTCACCTCTTTATAACAGCATAAGTCACAATTATAAAAATAAAAACTGTCCCTCCAGTTATAATTGATTCAATGATTTCCCTTTTACTGGAAGTTTAAGTGTAGTGTTTCCCCCTCCCATTGAACTGTTTATTTTTTGTTGATTTACAGATTAACAGATTAATAAGTGAACCTGGTACAACTCATTTAATATAAATGTTTACAATTAATTATTATAACTGATATAGCAGTGTTATATCTTTTTGGAATGACTTTAGGCTTCTGATGATCAATTGACTTCCAAAACCTTCCATCTAACAATACAATAGCRTGGGGTTGTTTGGATTTTTTGAAAGACATGCTGCAAACAGCAGGCTTAAAAATAATGTTTCACACTTTCTCCAGAGATTCACTGCAATGTGATTAAGTAACCAAAACCAGCAAAAATTGAATGATATCAGAAGCTCATAACTTCGTGGTAATGTGTCCTTCCTCATGTTGTTTCAACATGTAGGTTGATGAGTGGATTGGGAAATGTAATCAATGTGCAAGGTATCTGCCATCCTCCCTTTATATGATGGACAGAACCATAGTGATCTATTTTGCTACAGAAAGTTCAGATTTGAAATTTTAGTAAGTTTAGAAACCATGGCAGTGTAAAAATTAATTTTGGTTTTATCTATTTTAATAATACCYGCATTGTGTTTGGAGATTAATTTTGTTCCATTATTCATCAAATATGAACAATTTGGTTGTAGTTRTAAGGATCATATTATTGACCCACCAGGATGTTTCCCTATTTATCTCAAAAGATAATTCTCAGAATGATTGGATGCTCAATGCATGTGGTAGCTGCAATTTCCTGAATGAGATGTGGCTGCATTGTTAGGAACTGTCAGGATCAAAACTAATCTTGTAAAAGCTTCTTAGCTTTTTTTGAATGCTCCTTTATTTATATGGAAAACATATTACTACACAAACATTGATAAGGAATCAACCTCAAAAGATAAATAAACAAAATGCAAGAATTTTTTTTTCTGTTGCCTCAGCTTACCAGTTCTGTCTTCACTGTGAATATTACTATTAGAAGGTAATATTATTGAGAATACAATTAAGTCTTATTTATTTAAATATTCAAGGAAGCCTTCTGAAATTTCTTCTGCATTGATGTTTCTGGTGATATAATCTTGCATGTGTGGTTGCCAAAATAGACATCTAAAACTATACAGCATTAAAAAAAATCCTGCTTTTCTAACTATATTTCTTTTATATCTTCAGTCTCTTTAATGGGCAGAAAAAATAATAAGAAGAGTTTGACAATCAGTTACAAACACCATCTATGCAGGTGAATTATGAAGGATATGAAGAGACCTTTGATCCTAACTCTTCCTTTTGAAAGGAAATTCATAAAAGCACTTCATTGTACTTAAATTCTAAAGATATAAGTAACTTGATTGATCTGTTCCCCTGTTTAAAATAAGCACTTCTCAAGCACTTTGCTGAATTGAGTCCTAACAGCCCAGCAAATCAGTAATGTCAGCACTGAGGCTGATGCAACAATCAAGAATAAAGATGATTAAAAACAAGAATCACAGAGTATTTATGATCAAAGTATGTTGCTCATCACAGCTAAGTTCTCTTRGTAGATTCATACGCTGAAAAAAATGATGCTGCATTTTTCTTTTATAGGTCCTTCTAACATTGAGGAAAACTCAATGAGGAAAGATTATGTATGCTGGATTTAATACTGTTAATTCTGGGGAAAATGCTATTTTGTATTGGCAGTTAAATAAAAAAGTGAATTCATAGTTCTTCATATAATTATTTTTAGATTGCAATTGCCTCATAAAAATGTGTAAATAGTAAAAAGCCAACATAACAGACTTAAATAAACCAATAATGCTTCTCTTTTGTTTGAGAAAAAAGGTAGCAGTAAAGAAAAATAATCAGGGTTAATTTTTGTTACAGCCTAACTGAGTCTCCTTATTTGTATAACATTGCCAATTCACAAGCTATTTGAGATATAAAAAAACAAATTAAGGAAAAAAAACCCTAAAGAAAGAAAAAGAAGACTCAGAAATGTATGACACAGCTAGATCGATAACAGGAAATCAAAATAATTATATCTTATAAACACAAAAATGTTATATTCATGGCTAACACACAAATACGTAAAATAAATTGAATAAGTATCACGTTTTGATACATTCCATTCCACATATTGTCATACTGAAAACATTCTGCCCTGAGATCCAGCAGTAATACTTGTTTTTTTACCAAAAGCATTAATTCCAAAACTAAGTATCTCATTATTGTGTGACAACTGTACATTTGAGATTCATACTAGGCACTAAAATTTGGATAAATTTCATAATTAACCAAGAGAGTGTTGTTTTCCCTCCATATGTTCGAAGACAGAATAACACACAGCAAAAGAATATTTGAAGGAGTCCTTAGAGCAATATAGAAGTTTTCCATGGCAACAACATCTAAAAGATGATGAAACCCACACTGCAGAGATGGTGCCTAAGGACATCCATTTTAAGATTATAACATGCTTAACCCTCATCAGTAGAGGGAAACATGCCTCCTTGTGCAGTATAATGTCAGCCAAATTTAGGATCTAGCCCAGAGCTCCTTAGCTTGGATGAATGGATAAATCTCATTTAATAATTTGAGAAATTTACTTCTTCACATTTTTCCCAGAAAACAGAGTTTTAAAAGATGTGTTTCCCAATGGTGAAAGACTGTTCTCCTTACAGTTGTCTAAGCATAAATAGTAAGTCTTTTCTCATCTTTCAAAAAGATTGGAATCATATAATGATATATATAAGAAAAAGGAGTTCTAGAATTTTGCAGTAGTATGCTGAGAATTGACAAAACTGTTGTCTTGAAAAATYTTTATTTTTTAATAATAACCTTTAAAAAATAAATTGCATTTTTTTGGTTAAAATATTTATTCTTGAATTTAAATACCAGAGAATAAACTTCAAAGCTAGTTCCTGTTGAAAGCTGTTAGTTCTCTGTAGCCAAGAAGAATTTTGTGCAAGAGATCTGGTGGGCATATTCACTCTGTTCATCCCAGCTACTTCAGACTAAAAGGAGATGAAGTCAATGAAAAGAAATAGCTCCTTCAGGGAAATGCAGAACACGTAAACACAGTGTATTTTTGGAAGAACTTCTCTCTCTTTCTCTGAACTATGTAGGTTATAAAGAATATTTCTGACATATTTTYAACAGTTATGCAACAGATGTGTTCTCTTCCCTTTTCCTTTATTATTAGTAGATCATTAACCATGCATAACAGCTCTAGCTTGAAAAGATAAAAATGAAGGGGTGTATTAAGAAAAATTTAATGCCTCCTTCTTCCCTTTTTAGTCTTCTAGTGCACCTGTATGTGTCAGCAGCAGTATATCTGTCCACCAGCCCAGTTCCTCTTTTATGTGTTGACCTGAGTTGGACTGTAAAGTATTATTTAAAAAAAAAAAAGAGAATTTGGAATATGTACCAGAAAGTTAATCTCATGCACTTCACTAGAATGCAAATATGAACCACTTCTTATATGGGAAACCAATTTATTTTAACAAGGTTATTTCCATATCATTACCTTACCTGCAGTAAATGAAAACATGGAATAGTTACAAACTCTGGAAGTGAGAGGCTGATCACCACACCTGCTACTCAAGAACTAGATAGCATTAAGAAGAATCAGTACAATGCCCTCTACTAAGACCAGACGTCCCTGATGTAGTCCTCTTAAAACCCCTAAAATTATTGCTCTATTTGGCCATCTCAGCCATCCTTAGAAGATGGGTAAAGGAAGAACCTAGAAGGAATACATTTGATGAAATTATTTTCCAATAATGATTCATTTTTACAACTTTCTCTTATGTCAGCTGGTTGTATGTCATGCAATTGGCTATTCCAAATGATAGATTTTGATGAAGATACACTGGAGATTTTCCATATCTTTTCAATGAGTTAAAAATAATATAAAAATAAAAAAATAATAATTTTCCTAAGTGCATCCCCAGTTTCCTGTCAGCATTGTAAAAATATATACCGGGCATTTCATACTTTCAAAATGCACCTGACTAATTGAGAACCTCTTTTTTGAAAGCAGAGTGTTCCCGTCTGGCATTCAGCAAGAAGGCTTTTTTCATTGGTGTTTTCAGCATGAATAAATAAATTAACAAACAACTTCCTGTTTTCCCAAAGATTCTTAGAGAAAAAATGTAACTAGCAGTTCTTACAGAAATTTCTAAGATTGTTTTGCTACAGTTTTTGACATTTTAAGTGCTGCATGTGGATTATTCTTRTAAAAAATCCATTATTGCTGTTACTACTTTAGAAAAGGGTGACAGGGAAAAKATTCAATACCCATTAATATTTCCAGTGCTGAAAGACTTACAGCCCCTGTTGTTCTGATTTTTAAGTTCTTCTAAGCCCTCTGAYGTTTACATTTTTGTAATGGAGTTTCTCACTCACTTTTCATGTAAATAATGATTCTTTTGAATTCCTTTCTGGAGGAGGAGAAATTTGATAGACTGTTGGTTTGACCAGTGTAGCTGSAGAGGTAGTAATTTCATCCTCCAATCCATGGTCACTTTTGAAAGTCTATAAATATTGGAGTCAGAAATAAACTACGCTCTTTTTACCTTGAACATCCCAGCTTCTGCGCATCGTTCATTTCGTGTCCCATTGCGACAGCATCAGTATGCCAGTTCCTCTTGGACAGCTGGGTGACTAGACAGCACTGCTGTTCCTCTGCTACRCAGTCATACCCAAAGCACCACAGCAAAATACAGTTGTCTCTTTGACYTTCTCTTTGGAAGACGAGGCACAGTTACAGGAGCACCTACAAGACTGCACTACTGTAGGAGCACCTACTGCACTGACTSAGGAGAGGTAGCTGAGTCTCTCTAACCTGTCCACAGGACTGTACCATACATCACTGGTGGAGCAGAGATACAATTACAGATACTGAGATCTGGGTGTAAGGTTTAAAGAGGGATATGTCAGTAAAAAAGTCTGTTTTAAAAATTAGTCAATTTAAACCAAAACAAAACCTGATAMGTGGGCAATATGCCTTTAAGTGGAAACAGCAGCAGTATTCAAGTACAACTATTTCRTTCTAAAAGTAATAAACGTGAGGAATAAGTTGTCAGGTAGGCCCACTGAAGCACATACTATAAATGAATTTAAGAGACAGCTAGAAGTTTTTATAGAGCTAGAGGGGAAATTAAAGACAGTGACAAAGCAGGAAAACTACGCTGAACTAACATATAAAAGACAAGTTTTCYGGTTCTTCCTTGCAACATTTCTTTATGCTCATTACAAAGTGTATCTGATACTTGTAATTTATGTTAGAGAAAGGCAGAAAAAAATGAAGCTGTTTCAAGTACATTATCCCAAAGGTCCCAGAAACTTCACCTTCTCTCCACTTATGGATGGGAAAAGTGAAAAAAAAATAAAGGTAGCAAAGTTGAGACCTTGACTTTACCTAATTTGACATGCTGTGAAGCTAACATTGCACAAAGAACCCCTGGTAGGTCATAGAGGAGAAAACACAAAGGGTATGGCTGAACTTATATTTTTCTCATTGTATTGAGTCATATTTCTTGCTTTAGTTTTCATTCTGCTGGATTGCGAGAGTCCTAGAACTGCATAAATAGCTCTTCCCATTGGGTCTAATCCATCTCCTATAGAAGGTAGGAAGATTGTTATTGATTCACCTTTGAACTGGACAACTTTGAGATTATGGTCCATACTGTTCATGGAAGAAAGAGATGTCCTGCAGCTGGTTGAAATGCATTCAGTAGAAATGCGTTAGGAGTTTTTCCAATTTTTTTATACTGAAATTGTCAATATTTTCCATTTGTCTTAGCAGCTGGGCATTGTTTTCCCTAATTTTAATTGAAAATACATTGCAGRAATTGTTAAATTATTTCATTTATCAGAACCAATTAAGCAAAAGTTTCAAGACTTTCCACTTGAATATTGCTTATTTTTTTATTATATTCTTGAATAAAAAAGTATAAAAATATTTCTGATCAGCATTTGTGTTTCCATTGTATGGCGAAATAAAAAGGGAACTTTGAAAGTTAAGCTTTCTCAGTTGTTCATGTCTAACAAAACCAGCTTTTCTTAACTGACAGTTTCAGGATTAGAATATAATAATAATTCCATTTGCTTCAGATTTTCCTGCTGGAACTTGACACCTGCAAAGATTTTGTGTTTGGGATTTATATATCTCCACAAATGACTTCTAGAGAAATGACTCACCTGTATATAGATATACTGAACCCATCATTCTTAATATTTTTACCACATCTGTCTCAAGATTGTTACCAATAAAGCACACACATAAAGATCAGAATTTACACCTAGAGGTATTTKCTTATATTTATTGTAGCTCATATATTACATACAGTAGCAATTAGTCTCAGCAAAATACAAAATACTGTTTCTCCATATGGAATTTAAATTACATCTGTTGGACTGTTTTTGTTGAACACTTTAATGAAGCATTCCATTAAACATATAAAATAGGTTAATTGGTATAATAGAATGTTTATCTTTTAATAAGCAGCAAAATTATACCTTAGTTTATGAACAAAAAGAAAACTAAAAAGCAAGAAAACTGCGAGCTCTGAATTTGAGTTTTTATCACCCAGATTCAGTAGATTTGCTTTCAGGTCTATGGTCCAAAGCACAAGATGTAAGAGCTRTAATAGTCATTTATAGCTGGGTATTGCACATCTCTAATCCTCATGATGCTACTTGATAGCTGTCTAACAGTATTTTGATGATGCAGTGTGATGCTGAAACTTAGGATGGCTTGAGATAGTGGCAGAAGGGTCTAAAATGTCAAGTGGGGATTGGCATAATTATGGGGCCTCCAAGCACTTCTGCAGATAATAAATCCACAGTGACAAGAAATGTGGAAATTGGCCTTTGGAGACTGCAATCCAGCTGCTGTAGTAAGAGTCTTCATCTTACTAAAGGATCTAAAGAAAAAGAAAAATTACTGGCTGCTGCTTTAGCAGCAAAATAATGCTGCAAAGAATTAGATATTAATTATATCAAAGTTATAGCAAAATTAAACGAAAAATATTGGCATATTGGTGTGTATTTCTTGTTCAGAATTTAGCTTCAGGATATATTATCTACGTTTTATTATTTGAGTGTTCTGAGTCTAGCTAGTGATGACCATTTAATTCTGCAAGATTATAAATATTCCACAATTTCATTTTTCAGTGTACATAAATAAGCACACATTTTTGTAATGATAACTATCCTATTTAACAATACACATTTTAATCTGATTTTCAGGATATGTGCAGGAACAAATACATATACGATGTTTTGAATKGCTTAAATCACAATTTATGGGCAGTGAGATGCAAAAAAAAAATAGGGAAAGGATTAGAGGACAGGTACCGTAGATATGTTTATCAGATAAATTGGAATGTATGAAATAAATTTATCATACTTTGTTCTTGCTTAAGGTAAGAGTTTTGTCTCATCAGAAATYACCTCAAATCTCTGAAATAAAGGGAGCAATTCACTTTCCAGTGCTGTAGTGATAGCTATGAGAAGTTGGAAAAGARCAAGCTGAGAGGAGATAAGAGCAGGTGGCTCTATGTTATCTCCAGAGAGTTATTAAAATAATTTAAAATCTTCCTCAGAAGTTATTCTTCTCTGTTTCTGGTTGTGAACGAAGTTWATGACCTTGAGCTACCACAATGACTACAGGCTTCAAAATTCATTGTGTAAAAGTATATTAGAAAATTCTCTAAATGTTATACTCAATCTTTTCCAAATATGTGAAGACTCTTTTCTTGGRTTTTTAGGGGTTTTTGTTTTGATTTGGTTTGGTTTCCTGTTTTGTTTTAGTTTGGTGAGTTTTTTTGGGGTTTTTTTTTGGGAGGGCAGCGGGTTTATTTGTTTTTGGTTTTGTTTTTTCCTTGGGGAGAGAGTCTACATATTTGATTTGAACAGAATTTGAGTATACAGTAAATCAGATGGTCTGAGTGCYATATTAATCTCTCTGAAAACTTGTAAAAAGACAGGTTAAAGCATTTAAAAAATCTAAGAAAATAAAGACAATTTTTAACAAAAAGTTCTTCTGGATATTAATAATTATTGCAATCACATACTGCAGATTTCAATTGAGTGAAAAAGCCATATATAAATATAAATATATCTGTATCCAGCTGCAACCTTTAAATGTGCTGGTACTACCTTTGTTGAATGTTGTTTCATTTTGGAGGCTTTTTATTGTCCTTACATACAGGTTTCTCAAAAACAAACAAAAATTATTTTGAAATTTTTATTTCTTTTTCACCATGTAAGATGTAATGTCCCTGTCTTGATGAGTATAAATTCCAGTAATCATTTAATTATGTTTTTATCTCTAATGAATTATTGACACTTCAGCATTTTATCTATGCAGTTAATTTGAGCTCCCATTTATATGTTTGCTTTCTTATATCTTTCCTTCTTTTGTAAAACCTGGAAGCAGTGCAGGTTCACCTTTTTTTTTTCAACTATAAAATATGTGCAAAATTAAAATTGCAGTCATATTATTAATTTTTTTTTATTTACTRGTTGATCCTTTTCTGCACATTTTCATTTCAAATAATATTATAACTTCATGTTTGTTGTTGTTTGCTATCCATTTTCAGTTCATTTAGAATGTAGAGTCATACAAAGGTACCAGAAATTCTGAATATGTGAAAATACAATGCTGACATTGAGTTAACTTGACATAAATGTCCTAAAACTTTAGATACCCACTGTGGACATAAACTATTGTCTCTTTCAATTAGGAGCTATGTATTATTAAGATCTTCTATGTATTTTACTTAGAATTTGATTGTATAGTAAGTGAAACAAATGCAGTAAGTCTAGCGAACAATAACACATCATTAAAGGAAGAAAAGATATTTACTTAYATTTAAACACATATCTAAATTACTATTTACATTCTAAAAAAATGTAGTACCAAGTTAATAATAGATTAGAGAAGCAAAATTGCATTAAGAAATCATATGAAGCCTCTCCTGGAAGTAGTCATGTTTTATGGTGTTGTCAAATATAATTTTTGTAATGGGCATAAGGTCTGTGACATGCACATCATTCTTTGCTAGCAAATAAAATTGTCACTTTGAACAGCTATTATTTAAAGCAATGTGACAAACAATTGCTCCTACAGTACCTATGTAGAGAGGTGTTTCCTATTTCATTCCTCGAAAATATCACCTCAAGAAAGCAGCAATGAAGGGGGAAAAGTTAGAGAAGAGAATTTCCTAAAATATCCTTTCTTTTAATCCATTGGCTTTAATGTAGATTTTTATGTAGGCGGAAACGATAGCTTTCCAGAACACTGTTGTCCTTTGTCTTTAGGGAGTTTTCATTTCATAAGCAGAAACATTTTAAAAAAAAGAAAGCCAAAAAGAGGCTCCAAAAAAACCACAGTGTGCACATTCATCTSAAGGAAAGCAATTCAGCAGTGACATCATCACAGGGATCCCCAGCCAGGGTAGTGCTTCATGCACCTCTGGCCACCTACCAGATAAATGTCATGCCACAGTTGGTGTCGTGCCAGTTACGTCTCTCATTTTCTCCTCATTCTGAAGAGAACAAATGCCTGCAGTGATGATTCATTCTATCTGCACCAGGGTCTGGGACAYTGAGAATAAATCTCTCTTTGCAGGTGCATTTTTGTAACCATTTCATGGGGAGAGACTCTGAAGACTTATCAGAGCACTAACCAATTCTGCAATCCCAGAGATCTAAACCACATCAGATGTCTAATTTAACCAAAGAAAAATAGATTTTTTTCACCCTAAATTATCACTTCCTACTGGGAAGAAAAAAAAAATTTGAAAAAAAAGCCTAAGATTCCCCAATCTTACTAATATTTTTTGAAACATAAATCCAGAATATTAATATACACAGAGAAAGTTCTGGGGTCAAGTCTACCAAAACTTTTGAAGGACACTCAATAACTCTATCTATATATAAATATCTACACTCTCTTTAACACAGCTTCATGTGAATCTGAAAGTGAATACTTGTGGTTCTTAGTGCAAGATTTTCAAGACTTGCTTAAAATAACTCAAAAAAGAGCCATTGTTTTGAAATGCTACAGAGCAGCTTAGTGTTATCTTATAGAGGTATAATGATTGTCTCCATGAAATACCATTGCAAGTGAATCTTGCTACTTACATGTGCCTTCCTTTCTGCTTTGTGTCTGTTCACACAGTTTTAAATGCATGTCAAGCCAGTAATGTAATGAACTAATAATAGCTTCACACATACTGACAGCCACCAGGAAGTTATATAAGGCACTGAAAACAGGACTCACCAAAACTACTTCAAAAGAAAGTTAATTATTATCACACTATTTCTATTTTGCCTAAGGGATAAAAGTGATGAGATGTTACTTTGCAACAACCTACTCTTATGTGTCTGTTAGAAAAATCTTTTTTAAATGGACTACTCTATATGATTATGTCTTTTTTTTTGTTCATAATCCCTTAGAATTTTGGATGCCTTTACACATGCTTTGCAGTTATGTTCAATCCCCAAAGATAATATTTAGAGCACCAGTTTGGATATCTTTATTTTTCAATTATTTAATCTTCCCTCAAAGACCCTGTACACAAGTTCTTCATAATAGTGGCTCTAGTGTCAAATAGAAGTCAGGTAAATTTGATTTGCAATAGATTACCATTTTTATACTCCACTTCCTTAAATACTTCCATATATTTAAAAAACTTTGAGTAAGTTGGACTRTCTTTTGTGCCTACAGTTGTGTAATTACTAAGTTACATTCAGATGCATGTACACAAATAAAGCCAGCCTCATCTCAGGAATCTCAGATCATGTGAGACCCCACAGCTTGTTGAGAGACAAGCTTGCAGGGAAGCTTATGAGACTTTTGAAGCTACATTATTATTTTTAGTTGATTGAAGTATTCATCACAAGTCTTGTATTTGCTGACTGTAGCCCTTTATTCTGTCTCTCTGAACAGATGGAAATTTGTATACTTTTGTTTCTCAGGACTGCTCCAGTAGTTACTGCAAATATATTTGAGCTTTGGGATTTTTATGAACTTTAGCAGAATATTCAGTTACTAGTATATTATTTGCAATTCACTATTTAAGATTTGATTGGTCTCTTAATCAATGTAATTCTTGCACTCCTAAATTTTCAGACTAGAGGGACTATAAGRTTTAAGCTTACCTCCTGCTTACAACAGGGACATTCTTTACCCAGGGCAGCATTAGAGCAGAGCTCAGAATGAGGAGAATGCATATGAGCTTTTAGCAAATTGCAATTTTTTTCTCTTGTGTCTTTAATTTGCCTCTCTCAAAGCAATCTGTTCTTTTTTTTAAAGAAGGATGGTAAATGTTGGAGAGGCTGTAGTACCTTCTCTTTGTGCTCTTACCAAGGCTGGCATCCAAAACCAAACAGATCTGCCCATCCTCCACTTCACGTGTGTAAAACACTCAATCACAATTRCCTTACACACTGTCAAGGCCACAGAAGGAACTTGTAAGATGACCCACCACAGTAGGAACTTGAGACGAGCAGAAGGGACGAATTTGCGGCAGGAAGACATTTGTTTCAGGCCTGGTGAGGCAGGTCTGGGGAGCATCCATCCTGGTTGATGCATCCAGACAAAAATTCCCACTCTGGCAGACTGTGGAAAAGAAAGCAACAACCTACACACCATCATCATCAACCTACATGCCATCCCAAGTTGTGAGAAATGCCTCTGCGCCCCGTGTATTCTCAGAACTCGGACTGTATAAAGCTGATACCAAAGAAGAACAACCTGGGGATTCCCACCACTGACAAGATCAGTAGGACCATTAGGACGCCCTCTGGATCCATGGGGTGGTGATAGAATTCTACTTGATCTGTCCTTCCTCACTCTCTTTCTCTCCCYCCCACTCTCCTTCCTATTTCTTTCTATCTGTCTCTACCTGACATTTGCTGTTGAATAAAATCTGTACTATTGACTTTGGCATACGGTCTTGTTTGCACCTTGATTCAGGCAGAGACATCTCTTAATAACTGGATTGTARCAGCATGTCACTGGAGGAGATCCACGTATGTGAATGGTGCATGAATGAAGCAATACAAATTTATGGTCCACTGTGCAGTCACTTGAGGAAGTCTGAATCAAACTTGTGCATTAGGCAAGCACAAATGAAACTGACTTTGGTTGCTTCAAGACATTGACCCTTCTCTACATCTGTGAAGATGAATTTGCCATCATGTGATCCAGTGTGCACCATTTGTTTTCTCTTTTGCTAATACTTTTTATTGTCTCTTTTGGAGGAATTATCTGTGGGAACAACTACATGACTTTTGCAGTGACTTMCATGGAAATAGGGTTTCTTAACACTTTGTACTGCTGATAGTTATTGGTRTATTTTCATTGCACTTAACTGTTGTATTCCTTTTGAATCAATGCTCTGGCAGCTTGACCTACACTGAATATTCTCATGCATTTCAGCAGTTTTGCTTCTCCAACAAAGTTATTTTCAGATTTAGTATCAGGACTATTTACTTTTGATATGTCAATTAAAATATAAATTATACTATGAAAAATTATTAAAGAAAGAAGAGAAAAATACAGAGATTTTAGGATTTGGAGAAAAAATACACGTCATTTCTAAGTCTACAGACAGATTTTTTATTATCATAACAGTATCTAAGAGAACCAAACAATGCCATAGCTAGATGTTGCTAAATGCTACATGAATTTAAGGAGAAACTCTGAAAAAAACTGGTAGTCTAAGAGACATCTGAATGATCAGAAAAAAAGGTTTATTTTCTTACCTGATTCTATTTTTTTTCATTAAGCAAAAGATGATATTAGCTACCTGTAGATAAAGTCTATCTAATGAAAACTAATAACAAATGGGGCTAMTTTTTTGGGACAAACTTGTAGCCTCTTTATTATTTTAATGTCTTGATTATAAGCCATTCTTTTGGCTCACCTTCAATAGTAAAATTTCTATTATCGTTAATGAATCACAGTTCATTTCTTCTGAGTTAAGTGCTAGTGAATTATGGACATTTGTAAAATATATATAAGGTTGCTGTAGCCTAATTTGTACAGCTGTCATTTCAGACTCTGAGGAAATAAAGTCAGTTTTTCAAAAAGTGTGAGCCATTCATAGCCTTTTATCACAACTTTTACACCCTAGAAAGCAAAAACTGATGTCCTTGAAAGTTTTCTTGGAAACTTAAAACTCCTTACTATATTCAGATACTGACAGAGATTGTTTCTGTGTATCTGTCTTTCTGAGACCATGTAATAAATGCAAATATGCCATTCAGATGTGTTCAATTAAAGAATTTTACTACTTCACAGCTCTATTTATCTTTGAGGTTATGTCAGATATATTTACTTAAATATTAACATTCTAAGCCAGAAGACTTCTTTCTTGTCATTTAGAGCATCAGCTAGGTCTCATGCAGGCATGCAATGAATAAGCTGAAGGATATTTTTATCGTAGAACTTCAAAAATTGACCATTATTACTCTTGTTTCTCTGCTTACAAGGTGTGAAGAGTGCTTTTAACAATAACTACAACTCTGTGTGCTCCATTAATCATGAATYGTTATGTGAAATTTTCCTTATTTAGAAGTAATTAGCCTTGTACTAAGTAATCAAACTCATAAAAATTCCTAACTTTCCCTTTCTGGTTTTAATGGTTATATCTCTGTCATATTTTGAAATTCTGATGCATTTTTATAAATTGTAAAAGTGAATATCAATACTCTTTTCTAAAATGGTATCTGATAAAGATTTTGTGAAAATAAAACCAAAAAACTCCAGATATAGCTAATGCTGACCTCGACAAAAAACAAACCAACATAAAAATAATSCTAACAGTATAAGTAATAGATGAAGTAAAAATTAAGGGATAAAATTATTTCTTAAGCACACTGACCACAATATTTGACTAGAGTCTCAACATGGCAAGATGTTTTAGTCCAAAATCATACTTTTATAAAACACTGTTGTGGGATGATGCTGGCCAGATGCCAGGCATTCATGAAAGCCAGTCACTCACTCCCCTCTGCAGCTGGACAAAGGAGAAAAAATTTAACAAAGGCTAGATGAGTTGAGAAAAGGACAGGGAGAGATCAGTCATTAAATATTTTCAAGGGAAAAACAGTCTCAGCTTAGTGTTATAATGTGAATTTATTACTCACAAAATCAGAGCAGGTTAACGAGAAATAAAATAAGCTCTTAAAAACACCAATCATGCCTTCCCAGCAGCACAAGGAGACAGGGAATGATGGTCAGTTCATCACCCAAGACTTCTCCTGCTGCTCAGGGAGAGGAGTCCTATCCCTGCTGCACTGTGGGGTCCCTTCCATGGCAGACARTTGTCCATGAACTTCTCCAACACGGCTCCATCTCATGGGAAACAGTCCCCCAAAAACTGCTCCACCATGAGTCCATCTCACCTGCAACATTACCTSTCAGGCTGCTGTGGCATGGGTSACTCTTCCACAGGAAACGGTCCTTCAAGGACAGGCTGCTCCAGCCTAGAAACACAGGCTCTCTCTCCATGGGCCTCTCACAGACTCACAGCCTCCTCTGGCCATCCACATGCTCCATGAGCACCTCCCCACGGGCTGAGGGTGGATCTCTGCATGCCCCATGGATCTCCACGGCCGGCAGGAGCACGACTGCCTCACCATGGGCTGCACCACAGCCTGCAGGGGAATCTCAGCTCCAGTGCCTGGAACACCTCCTGCCTCTCCTTCTCCACTGACCTTGGTGTCTGGTGAGCCGTTTCTCTCACGTGTTCTCACCCCACTCATGTCTGGCTGGAATTAAAACTGCCCCATAWCCTTTGTTTTGATTTCTTCTTAAATGCAGTATCAAAGAAGCRTTACCACCATTTCTAATTGGCCCAACCTTGGCTGGCAGCATGTCCATCTTTGGAGTCAACAAGGATTGGCTCTGTTGGATATGGTGGAAGTTTCTAGAGGCTTCTCACAGAAGCCACCTCTGTGCACTTGTACTACCAAAAACCAGGTCATGCAAATCTAATACAAATCCATTAATGTTTTTTAAAATCTAAATTATTGAGGCCAGGTAATTTTCTTAGTTTAAATAGAAAGTTTTTTTAAATTAATTAGCAAGAGCCTATATTCCTTATTGTTGGCAAAAGCTTTTAATAGTAGAATTAGTCCTAAAACGTTTATGTGTACTAAAGGATCTGGAACAATACAGGATGGGCAAATAATCATATCTTCATATTTACTAATCTTGAAAGTRCCCTGGCTACTTCTTTTCATCTATCTTCTTCTGCAAAAGACTCATTTAAGATATKTTAGTATATTTTATGGCCCATTTAGTATCTGATCTGGATGACAAGACCGCCACAGACGTGAACATTGTAATGTGGACAACTTCCCAGCAGGAACTGAAATTCCAAATAACTTCATATCTGCTAATGAAGAGGTCAATGGATAGTGCTAATGTTCTGCAAAAAAAGCTCTATAGACCATTAGCAGTTCCTGGAAGCAGTCATATGAACAGATAGAGCTTTTGAAATCAGATGAAGATTTTTAATCTGTTAAAGAAAAAGGAAAAATAGGTATWATCTTTCATGTAGATAAGTAATTTTCATTCTTCACTTAGTCTCCTCATCAAAAAGATTTATTAGTATGGAAATTATTTTCATCATATTATTGATCTCATTTATATAATTCTAAGCTTATGAATGTTATTTGTTAAACAAAAGCATTCATAGAAATTGGAAATACACTGCAGAGACTGGTACTCAGAATAAAATGCAAATTCTCTAAATAAAGCTAAGCATAAATAGGCACTTAGGTGTGTTATGTTTATTCAGATCATTCTGTAATTATAACACTACTTTTATAGGTTAGGACTTGATTTCTCAAAACACTGCAGATGTCCATTTACTTCTTATTCCTATTTAATCTGTCTCCTTCCAGCCCTGCTACTGTGGGTGCTTGTAATTCTAAGGCAGATAAGGATACAGGAGTGGTTAAGAGACAGCAGGAACTGAGTGTAAAGAGAATGCACTTAAAGATAAAACYAAGGTAAGCTTATGTGAAATGTCCTGCAAAATAGCATAAAGCAGACTGATGTTCTCATGTTGCTATACTACAGGAAGTTCCTAATATCACTTTGCCATCACTTCTTCAGCAGATGGTCTCCTTTTTCTTCAGCCAATGAGAAAAAAAAGAGAAATATAAATAGAAATTTTTGTCTTTTTTATTGTGAGTATTCAGACTGCTGCTATTTGAATACCAATAGTATTCAGACTGTTGGTATTTGAATATTATTAYTATTATTTTGTTTCTGCACGTTCTGTGACAAATAATRTACTTCACTCACAAAAAAAAGCAGTTTTCACCATAGAGACTTAAAGACTAAAGTAAATATAATACATATGCTCCATGTCATTAAAAAGTATAGAAGATAAAGTTTGAAAATAGATGGAAGGCAATATTTTTTAAAAATGACAAAATATTTATCCAAATGTTTCTTGCTCAAATTAATGATTTTGTACTAAAAAAAAATGGACACATTATCTCTTTACTCACATGGCATTCCTGTGGCACAGAGCAGAGAATGTTTTCCAGTAAGCACAGGGAATTTCTTGGAACAGACAATATGACTCCAAAGTAGCCTTTGAGTGAATTCTTTGGCTCACAGAGGAAAATAATGATAGGCTGCATTAGAGCAGTTTCAATTTTATTCATGTTTTTCATAAATTTTGATCAAATACAGAGGTTAAAAGACATTCTGTAATCACTTGCCCTGAAGCCACAGTGGCGTCTTCCTCTGTTATAAAGGATCAGTCTTAACTTGACAGTGACAGAGAGAAAAGGACAAACTGGGATAAAGCTCAGAGTTAAATGCACATGAGCTGGTAGAGGGGCCTTTTCATTTACTGGCTGTGAATGAAGGAATCTGTTGCTATCATCTGTGCAGCAACACACAAGGCATGAACTCTCAAGGAATCAATGTTCAGCATTTTTACAATTMTTAAATTACTGTACCATTTCCAAACAGCTTTCCTCTGGGCCATATATTTTGGCCTTAGTAACTAAGCTTGTTTGTTCTATATATTGGAAATGAGACTRTCATTACATTTTTATGACACTTTTATCTAGTCATGTTGTTAATACTAACAGCATTTTTAAAGGCATAAGGAGTATCTTTGCATCTTTCTCTAATAAAGCCKGGGAGAAAGTGCATTTCTAAATTGATAATGTTTCTGCCTCTAATTTAAATACATTTGATTCTAATTCACCCTTGAGAGTGCAGATAGTGGATGTGTGGTGGCTAAGTAGMATTAATACAGTGTATGTTGCCATAATAATTTCTGGGGAGAGAAGAGCTTTAAAAGGAAATGGTCTCCTCATATTTAGTTACATGCTTGAGAGACTGYATGCTTTTCAGCAGCCATTCTCAAAGGCCTCCAAACTGCATCTTGAACACTGCATCAGACACATAGTCTGCAGGCCACTGGAAACATTATCCCATGCATTAAAGTTGTCCTCCTACCAGGGAAGCTGAAACATTACCACAAAGAATTAGCATTATAACCACTCAAAGCAGTTAAACTTTTAGCAGGCTTGTAAAAGCACTGCGACATCAAGACCTACACATGGGATCAGGAGCTTTATTTTTTCAGAAACTCCAAACAATGGCGGTAAAAGTCATGAAAGTGAAATTACAGCAAAAATGTTTATGTAGAAAGTTCTTAGTCTGTTCACAAAAAAGTCAGGTTGCTACCATCTTGCTGGAATGACTAGTCAGTTTTAGAAAATTCTTACTAATACACCTTCCATGCTTAGAGAATGTAATTTCTTGTTTTCAAAATAGCTTATTTATTAAATTAGATATCTAGCATAACTGGAAGAATTTTGTTTYTCTTGTTAAAAAGTAAAATTCTCATTCATTTGAGAAATTAATACTAACTTGCTACATATTGGTTTTGTTCTTCTATATGCTGTGTGACTTAACTGTTTTCAAGGAACCTACTTTGTCTTCCTGTTTTCATATTCATCACTTATTCTTCTCTTCCCTGATGGCTACAATAAGAATCTTTCTGTTGTTTCAACTGTTAAGAATGCTTGATATCAATAGGAAGTTCCATTTTAATACAAATTTCTAATTTATTTGTACTTCATGCTAGGGATTTTCTGTAGCTCCAGTCCTATGTCTAGCACATGGAGAAAAGAATATAATCTCCTATATTAAATTTATTTTGTTGTCCTGAGTGGGAAAGCTTTTAGTAACAAATCATAGATTGCTGCTGATGTATGTCGCTAATGAAATCTGCACACTTACATGAGACAATCTTAAGTTTCATAATATGTGAAAGTACATAGGAGGCAACTGTTCATTAAAATCAGCTAGAATTTATACAGTTTCACCAGTTCCCTTTTTTATTTCCTATGTTAGTCACCCTCACAATCTCCTAAAGTCCAGATAATGTGKTTTTTTCCTCATGTACTGTATTTATTTCTGTTAAAATAGTGATCAATTTGAAGCAGCCAAGTCACAATCCTTTAACTGATTTTGCCATGTGTCTGTGTTTCTCCTTTTGAGTCCTAGACTCTGTTAATGGCAGTGGAGCTCTATGTGTGCACCTGTAATTCCCTGTGGAAATGAGCTTGCCATCTCCATTTTTTAAGTGCCTCAGTATATGTCCGTTGTACTCTGCTTGCTAGGTGGGTWACTGGTGCTGAAGCACTGAAGCTAAAAGTAAAATTCACTCTAATTTAATTATCAACAGAGTCATGGTATTGCTTTGCTTTTTGTCTTTAAGTAGCAAATTACATTTCCATCCCAGCAACTCATTTGCTTTTAGAAATACAGTTAGTTCACCAACTGTATTATACAAATAATATGAACACTTTTTACAAAGAATTCCACAATTTATCAGTATTTTACACTTCATTAAACAGAAAAATGAAACAAAWTATGTTGGAGACAGAATATGGTTTTAATGCTGAAAATTTTATATAGTCATTTAAAATGCACTCATACACATCTGCCAAAGATGTTAAGTAGCTAATTATAATTTTCCCCATACAATATACAATAATGTGGTGATAAAATGTCTCGTCAGAAGCATCTGTAGGACGCAATCTACAGTAAACAAAAAAGTTGAAGGGACTGAATTTCTCAGATTATATTTTTATATTTCTTCATTTATTTCTTAATAGAAAAAGAAAAGCATAATGTTGCCATGTTGATKTTTCTTAGTTTTTCTTTTGTCAGAGTCATAAAGCTTGTGCTCAAAATTGTCAAGCCTTTTATGGCGCCTGTTTGAGTATTTGGCTGTTCACCAGACTTTGTGTCACAGAGGTTTCAAGTGGCACCTATTGCAGCCTCTCTTTTACCCTATGTAGATAATATTCACATATAATGAAGAACCTCTACAGAAATTTTGTATCTTACTTCTTTTTTCAGACTAGTAACTTCTGAGTATGAATAAGCAAGTAGCTGGTTCTGTSTAAATAATTTTCATAGTAGATAAGAAACCTAAACCTATATAACTTTAAGTCATTTACTTAATAGAGTTGAGTATTAATTCTACCACACTAGCTAAAATAAAATAAATTGGGCAAAAAAAGCAACAAAACAGGGAAGAAAGTAATTCAGAAAGAGAAATAATAACTTGTCCTTGCGCAAAAATATGTCTCTGGTCAGCATGAACAGRCATAAAAATAGCAAAAATATCAGCATGCTTTTGGAACATTAATCATATAGTCATATTTATACATACATATATATAGATATAAATATATATAGGTTTTACCATGCGTTTGCAGTTTTACCAAGTTTGCAACTTAGACTTGGCCAAGAAATTTAAAAACAGGTTTTCAAATTGACATTTCAGAAGCTATTATTATTTTCCTGATATTATCTTTAAAAGCCCCTTTACACATATTGACTTTTCTGTGTATGCCAGCCTGACATTCTGTGTTGTACTAAATATACCACTCAGGTTCAAGGCATGTTAGAAATTTGCATGCTCTGCCATGAACACCTTGGTCCATCTCTTCAACACCTCCCTGTAAGCATCAGGAGCTCCTCCCAGGTCCGCCCAGGGGTGTCTCTTCCACAGGCAAGTGCTCCTGAACCTGTACATTCTGGTTGCCCTTCAACAGACTTCCTTCAGTTTATTAGCATTTTTTTCTGTTGTTGAGAAGCCCAGAAAAGGTATTCAACAGAGGAGGTCAAGAACAAGTCTCCCCAGACAGGTGAAGGCAAAGTCACATGGTAACTCTGCTAAGTTTTTGAGCAAGACCTCTTTTGGAAAGTTCTCAGAATCTCTGCTGGTCAGAGTGACTCTGAGATACTTACAAGCTTCTTTTTCCCAGCCTGGTCATCGAAGGAGTCAGGATTTTTCTGTTCTYGTTCTCAAGGTTGTTTATTGTTTCTTATCTATTACATTCTTTCTCCGACCCGCCGCAGGTCTGTCTGGCAGATCAGGTTGAGGCACACTGCCCRCCTCAGAGGYGGYGCTGTCTTTTAATACTAAAAACTAAGTGTACATTATTTACCATAACTTCCCAATACCTATCACCTATGTTAGACAATGAGTTTCTACCTTAAACCAATCCAAAATTGCCAGCATCACCTGGAACACAGAGGCTAGGAAGAAGAAAGAAGGAGGACAGGGTATGTCTAAATTCCTCCATCTTGGAACTCCAAGCCCCCATTCTAAAAACCTCAAAAATCTATTTTTCACCCCATGACAAACTAAATATTATTCTAGTTAAACTCTCTTGACTTGCAATTCTTCATATAATGGTGGTAATTTCCTCAATGGATAAAATCAAAGTCMCAGGCATCTTGGGCTCTGTGCCAAGGTCTCTGAGTCCCCCGGGCAGGGGCTCGAGCCATCCAAGACAGCCCTGGAGAGAGATGTCCTGGCTTCCGACAGAAGRCGTTGAACACCTTTAGACCTTTTTGCTTATTTTCTACCATTGAACTACAATAACTTCAGCAAAGTTCAAACTCTCCTTTGGAATTCTAAAATAAAAAATAATGAAATTGCAGCTCACCCCATCTCCCTCTAAAATGGAAAAAAACCCAACAAAAAACAAAATAAAAAAACCACATTGCCYGAGGGAAAAAATTATATAAATTTAAAGTGGTTTAATAGAGGTTATTTTATTTCACCTYATGTAGCTACATTGTTAAAGGGAGAATGRTGCAATTTTTAAAGTTTGATATTGCATACTTGCTGGATGACTTTAAAGATCTCTTACATCCATTTTTAATCTTACCACAAAGRAAATTCAGGTACTAAAGATATCTGGCATATAGAATTCTCTTAGAAATTCAAAACTGGGATTCAGTGATCAATTGAAGATAAAGAAAGAGAAATCTATTAGGTGTTTTTCTTGTGTCATCTCTCATTGCCATCTACACATCCTGGTTTATCATTACACCAATCTGAATGGTGTTTTCAATTTCAGCAGATATTTCACTATGTTTCACACACCCACATCAGCTGGAAAAGCAACATCAGAATAATATAGTTAGTCGTCCATCATCACCATGACATATGCTGGTACAAATGGGCTGAAAAATATAAGATAATTACTCTGGGATTGGCTATTCAGACTGTGGTATTACATTAATGTTCTGCTAAACTTGGCATAGAGACAATGACAATGACTAAGCAGCGAAAGAAATATGTCAAAGACATATATAGAATGCTGTAGATTGGCTTTTACACCCAAAACCATATAGAATATACAGAAATATTAGAAATGTGACTGGGAGTCATTTCCCAGGCTGCCTAAGTTAAATCAGTGTTGGAGATTAGGAGAGAGAGGTGTATTAAAGATCACCTTTGAGATCAGTATTTGCTGCCTCTGTTCCAGTTACACAACTTCTCCTTGAAAAATGCTTCAGGATAGAATTTCACTCTTTACATATGGCCCACAAATACCCTGAAACTATAATATTCAGTATTTTCTTTATCCAGCATAACTGAAGTAGTTGGACTGGAAGCATATTGTGCCATTCAGTCAGGTGACCTACAAAGTAAAGAAGAGCTTAATTTATGCTAGAGAAGCTTAAAGCTTATCAGTATGATGAATAAAAGCTAAAAATAGCAGAGGGTATTTTACAGACCTGGGTTAAGCYTTTGAAGATAGCTTCATTGAATATAAAATATCATTAAAAAAACCTGTCACTTGCTTTTCTGTAAGTACAGAAGGACTCCACTAGATATCCTTATCAGGTTTTCTGCCTTTTTTAGGATTTCTTTTTCTTCTCATTAGTCTAAAAGGTATATATGGTCCCTGTAGAGGATTTATTTTTAATATCCTTTATTTATTGTTTATGGATGGACTTGACTATGCATTTGAATTATGGYTTGTGTCAGTGATAGGTATGAGAATAAAATAAAAAAATGTGCAAGCTCTGCAGTTCCTGTACTGAATCTTATCTTAAAGAAACTCAACTTCCAAGATCACAAACCCTGCACACATMAAAAAAGAAAATTATGATGTAGCTTCCTGAAATATTTTTCATAGTAACAGATCAGTACAGGTGAAAAACAATGGGCAAAAGAGTCCAAAAAATGGAAGTAAACAATTTTACTCTATTTTTTATCTCAAATAACACTGAACTTACTCAGAGCTTTAGCCTAAAAAATTATTACTCATGAGATAAGCTTAGAGATACTAAAGATGCCCATCGAAATAAAATTACAAAGACCTGTCAATATTTTACTGGCTCAGAGTCCAGGAATACTAATTTATGTTTGAACTTGATGATCTTAAAGATCTTTTTCAAGATAAATAATTWTATTATTCTATGAATCAGGGGGCTTCTAATTAGGAAAAATGCCTTTTTGAGCCAGGAGAATAGAAAAAATTGGGGAGGATGAGGATTTGGGAGAGGTTGAGCAATTGTTTAGGACATGCACAGAAGGAAAAGATTTGAAAGCTATATAAGATTATGAATGTGCACTTAGGACGTGCACATTCTAGGAAAATATTTGAAGAGTGAGCAAAAGCATGAAAGAGATGCTCCTGTCTAACAAAGCCCCTGCTTGAAGGCTTACTGAGACTGAAAAATGTCAGAGTAGAAGCAAAGTGGAGAAAGACTCCTATGATTGCAGGGAAAATAGTGCTTTACACTTACAGTTAAAAGCTTTCTTTGGAAATCACACAAAAATAAAACTAATAGAATAAAAAGGTATTCTTTTTCATGTAAAATAAAAGGATTTCTTACAGTGGATAAAATACATAGACACATAACGTAATTATTTTATATAGTAAAAGAGCRTGCAAAATGTGTAAGGTCCTATTCAGAAAAATTGGACAGGGAATTTTGGCATATGTACTGTGATTTAGGATTACTTTTTCAGAATTGAATTTCTTTTTATGAGAGTSTTTTTCAGTACATAATAATATATGATCAAAAGAAACTCCCCTGATCTGCATATAATTTATAATTATTTAACTTATTAGTTAAATAGCTAAGGATTGAACTTCATATTTTGAAATATGAAAGAAGATATATGGACTTTCTGATTAATATGATTTTAATGTGGGCTAGATGAAGTACAGAATATCATATGAGAGCCTTATTAATCTTAATAGATTGCTGATTATGCAGATGGCAATCATTAGACAGACCTATCTGACCTATTTCAAAGTCTGTCGTTGGCTGCTAGAAAATGAGCCACATTCCACAAATGTCCATGGTTAAAACTTCTGCAACTGTAGTGCTGTGATATCAGATCCTCAGTTAAGTCACATAAGAATAAGGACTGCATTKTACAGAACTTTAAGCCAAAGTTTTCAAAACAGTTGGCTGTAGTAAGCTGATAATTTGATTCTAGACAAATATCTCAATGTTCCCAGCTTTGTAAATGATAAGTTACCTATTTAAGTCAGTGGCATTTTAGGGAAACTGAAGAAATTCTGTTCTGAAAATCTGAATTTTCAGTAACAGCTGTAGTCAACCATCAACTTGAAAAAAAGACTAACTCAAAGCCTGTAATAAGACAGACGAACATTAATTTGTGGAATTAATTTCTATTATCTTCATCCCTTGGTGGCAAAATGCTGTTCTCCCAGCATGCTGCGCTTCCTTTAACAGCTCAGGAAACAGAGACCAGGTGAACTCTCCAGCCCTGCAAATGAGCTGTGGAGGCTTGCTGGATGCTTTCTTCAACTTGCTAGAGTAAAATGAAACACACAGCCAAACGGCATGAAAAACTACAGGGAGATGTCAAGAGCATCACTTGCTGGCTGTTCTTTCACTTCTTCCAGTTGCCCAGGGGAGATCACTGTGCGCTCAGAATTAGAGTTCAAYGAAATTAAGCAGTAAGGCAAGCATACACATTCCAAAGCTGAACACATAATTTTGTCCTAGTTTTCTCTGCAAAGACAGTGCTTGGAGAAACTTTTGCAATTGGGCAAAGGAATACAGTCATGAATAGAACATCTCTGTCACTTAGACTTGGAATTTTGTTACCCCTTTCCTAACTGGCTCYACGAAGAGTGGCCAATTGGTTTCATTTTTATGTAGTCACTGCCCTGTKCTCTGTCACTTTAGATGAAAACCTCATGTCTAGTATTCACATCAGAGTAGTTTAGCTAGGCAATTATTTGTGTGTTTTGCTATTCTGGAAGTAGAAGTTCCTTTAAACTTCTAATTAATGTGAGCTGACTACTGCCTGCTGCCTTTTAGATCAAGGTGCATTTTTATGTTGAGTTTCAGATATTGTACAGCTTCACTGCTCTGGTCTTATGCAATGTGAGAAAACATGTGGTTTGGGCAATGTTTTGAGAAGAAATAGAGCCATGTGAAATAATTTCACATTTTTATTAAATATTTCCCGACAGCAATTGCCGTGCRCATAAGACTATAACTGATAGCTGAGCATGAACTGTACTATAAAGACCTTTTCTGATTAAACCTGTGATACACATAAAATAAAGGATATGTGAAGAACAGAAACAGGAAAATCTGATGATTTGGGTTTATTGGCACCTTAGGTCTAACAACTATAGACATATTACATTGTATGCTATACTGTCAGAACACCATGGACATGAGAATAGAAATTCTTTAATTAATTAAAGAATCCTGCCCTCATTGTATTTTGGCATGACACAAATAGTTTGAATATGTTTCTGAGAGTAATTCAGTAGCTGCTTCTAAACTCTTTGCTGACTCCAGAACAGGAGCCATGACTTAAGGCTACAGGGAGTGGTGTATATCAGCAAATTGTGTAGCTCTTTGCCGTACAATACCAAAGGTTACGTATTTCCCATTTTTAGAATATATTAACTAAAGTCCATCATGTTATTGGGAACAGATGCATTCATTTACGTTTTAAAGAAGATTTAAATTTTTTTTACATACAGTGATATTCCCAAACCTGTTTTCTAAAATCAATTTCCAGTCCTAGATTTAACATTTAAAGCATTCTGCCAAATTAATCATTCTAACAAGGTTGTAAAAAAGTTTACCCTTTAAACTCAGAAGTTTTAGGAATAAATACTGTGCATTTTTTTCCTGCTGATACTTATTTCACTAATTTTAAATTGATTTTTTTCCTAAATAAGAATTTCATGACAGTATGGTGGGTAAAATTTAAAAAGAAAATTGCAGCCTTGCTGATGAAGGGAAAGGAATATTTATATACCAAATCAGTAGCAGGAAAGTGATGACTCACATACTCTTAAATGATCTCACATTTTAAACCAAAAAAAWTGCTGACAATTTCATTAAATATGAAACATTAGATTAATGGATTCAGAATCTTAAAGATCTTCTATGGCAATTATCCTTAATCTATAGCCTAATTGGACAATCATAAATTAGGCTCAGCGATAGATCTATTTTCTAATATAGATGACTTTTTATTCAACTCATAAAGCGCTAATACTTGTTAAAACTATATATTGGTATGTATTAATTTGTACTAATTGTTTGTACTGTGACTGAAATTATTCTATCATTTTTACTACCTACAGAAATACATGTACTGTTGAGCCATTTGAAGTCTAAAACTAGACATAAAATTCACATACTACATCAGATGCAGGAATGGTAGGGGAAAGGATGACATGCCTCAGAGGTGAGATCATAGGATCATCTAGTTCCAACCACCCTGCCATAGGCAGGTTCACTTTCCCATAGATCATGCTGCTCAGAGCTTCCTCCAGCCTTGAACTCTTCCAGGGATGCAGCATCTGCCTCTCTGGGTAACCTGTTCCAGTGCCTCACCATCCTCGCAGTAAAGACTTGTTTCCTAACATGTAACATACAGCTCTTCTCTTTCAGTTCAAAACCATTCCCTCTTGTCCTATCGCTATCTGCCCATGAGAAGAGTCTCTCTTTCTCTTTTTTACAAGCCTCCATTTAAATACTGGAAAGATGCAATAAAGTTTCCAAAGAGCTGAGTCTTCTCCATGTTGAACAATTTAAACTCTCTCAGCCTGTCCTCATAAGGGAGGTGCTCCAGCCCTCGGATCACCTTTGTGGACTCCTCTGGAGCCATTCTAACATGTCTACATCTTTCTTGTGCTTCAAGCACTTCTGTTGCTCATGTTAAGCCCTCCATTCACCAGAATTAGCAACTCATTCTCAATGAGTTTATGTACCATTCATGTCTGGGATTGGCTGGGCCCAGGTGCAGCACCTTGCCCTTAGGAAAACTTCATGACACTCTCTTGTCATCATTTCTCAGTTTTGTCCATGTCTCTCTGAATCTTTCATCCCTTCCTTTCATTGAATCAACTGCATTGGTGAGTTTTGTGTTATTTGCTGTCTTGCCGAGTGATATAGCTACAAYGTAAGAGAAAAAGTCATGAGCGAGATCTATGATACTGACCATACACACAGAAGAAGAAAGAGGGATAAAAGTGAACTTTTCATAGTATCTCACMGGAAATCTTCTTTTAAGGTGTGTCCTGGCTATAAGACTTCTGAATATTTATATAGGACTTTTATGATCACATAGAAAATACTGTTGCTAATTATACCAATAATTAGTAGGATTAAAAATTAAAAATTAAATTAAAATACTGCCCAGAAACTGTAGCATGGTGGGAAAAAAGTCAATATAATTAAAGAATTAAAAATTCTTTATAACATTTATAAGAAAAGGGAAGCAACTAGACAAAAGTTCTGTTAAGAAGATTAATAGGGTTATTACTACAGATCCTAAGATGAACTCGAACAATATTGTCACATTCCGAAAAAAGGCAGTCACAAAATCAGCATGAATGAACAAAAATATGTCTTCCATATTAGGTGAATTCACTTTTCCACTCTTGCTAGTATTAGCAATGTCTTAACTGAATCCTCTTGTGGAAAAACTGGGCATAAATATTATGGAAGATGTAAACTACCAGATAACAGCCTAAGAGAATCAAGAATAATAAAAGATCCACAACAAAAGATTAACCTAGTTTATAGAAGAGAAGACTGGGAGGAGACACACTAAAGCATCCACATACRCAAAATGTACTACAAAAAGTCACGTTTGTAATAAGGAAGATTAAGAATAATGGATTTAATTTTTATTGGATTTCACCTCAGTAAGAAATTAGGAAAGAAAAAGCTTTCTGAAAACACTCTATGGATTTTGTAATTGTGAAACAGTGAAATATTACACTCATAATAGCGAAACCACTGAAATGCTTTAAAGAAGTTGTGATGTGTCTGTCACTGACTACTTTGCAAAATCCTGGAGAATATCRCTCAGGAATAAGATTTATTAGATTAAGACATAGATTAGGATGGGAACAAATGACCTTTCAGCCTCCTTTCTTATAATTTTATCTGATTTTCCACCCAAAACCAATACTCCATCAAATGTACATTCAAATAGTCGTAGCAAAAGTTGTTTTTTAAATACTCAGAGTAGGTTTCAAGAATGGATTTAATTAGGAAAAATGTAATAAAAAGTGTTAAAAGATTTGTGATTCTAAGATAGTAAAAAATTCCATAAGGAATCAAAACACTTGGACTACTTCATTATTTTAAAATATCATGGTATTCTGGGTTGATCCGAGGAGTAACTTAACTGATTTTTGCCAGAGTTTATTTTGAATATAATAGAGTACATGATGAAAAACTCTAAAAGTATTATCACTAGGCATTAGTCACAATACAGTATCCAGAAGTCTCATGTTAAATTTGAAAATCATCTCAAGTCCATTTTAGAGTGTTTGAAATTATTTCCCTATGCATCATTAACTGTTAATTGAATATTGAGTTGCTCACYTAATAGGAGTACTATTTATAACTCATTTAATAGTTAGAAGAGTTAGAGGTGAAATTTTCATCCTATGGTCATCAGTAGTAACTGGACATTGGTTTCATCATTGTTGGAAGGTCACTTAGAAGCTTCTACAGCAGCATTAAGAGCACTGGATATATATGCTAAATGATATTTTTTAAAAATAATGGATATTTTTACAGTGAGGTAATTACCTAATGCTTTCAAAAACTYTGGAAATATCTTATGTTGAACATACTGAGTTGAGTTTACTTACCTATTTTTTTATTTTTTCCAATAATTTCTTTCTTTCTAACTTACATTGGTAAAATTCTGTTGTAATATCTATTAAAATTATATTATTTCATCTTAAAAGAGGTTTAAAATCATTAATGATTTCATCACTGCATTCTTACTTGGAAGAAATAGTTTTAAATGCAARGCAACCATTTCTATTTGTTCTGTTTAATCTATAGTAGTAATTTTGAAAACAAAATTATTTTCCCCCTCAGCTTCTTAAGGAGATTCTTTAGGACAAATAATCATAAACTCATAGAACCATTTGAGTTAGAAAAGACCTTTAGGATGATCAAGTCTAGTAAGCAATCAAAAAGCCTCAAACTAGTCTATTGAATCTTTAAATCTCTACTGTATTTTGTGTATTGCTACTCTATAAAGTTAATTAATATTAGAAATACTCAAACTCCAGTAACTTGCAGAAAATAAAATTTTAAAACTGTCTACAGGCACCAAAATTTTTGTTTGTTAATATTATGAAAATGTGTACTTTAGTGTGTGTATATATATATATATAAATATGTATGTGCTGTTTAAATCAATACATACAAATACCTGCCATGAAGCGAAAAGTATACAACGTACAGCCAGACTCTTCAGAGGGGTTCCGTAAAAGGGCAAGAAGCAATGGAAAAGGYTGGAAATACTGAATCATAGATTCATTAAAATTAGAAAAGACCTCCAATCATCAAACCCAACCTTTGACCAAACACCACCTTTTCAGCTAGACAAYGGCACTAAGTGCCCCATCCAGTCATTTCTTGAACATTTACAGAGATGACAACTCTACCACTTCCCTAGGCAGCCCATTCCAATGTTTAACCACTTTCAGTGAAGAAAGTGTTCCKGATGTCCAAAAGGAACTTTTCCTGGCATAGCTTTTGGTCATTTCCTCTTATCTTGTCAGTAGTTGCCTGGGAGAAGAGATTGACTCCTACCTTGCTGCAACCTCCTTTCATTTGTACAGAGCAATAAAGTGCCCCTTGACCCTTCTTTTCTCCAGGCTCTAAGTAAGATTTCCCATTGGAAATCATATTTCATAGAACCATCAAACTTGGAAAAGACCCTTAGTATCAAGAGCATCCAGTCCAACTGTCAACCTGGCACTGCCCCTGTAACCACATAACCACTAAACCGCATCACCCAGCRCCAGATCCAGATGCCTCTTGGACATATTTCCTGTATGAGAAATAGGAGGGGTTTTTTATTGTTTTGTTGTTTCTTTTTTTAACAGTGAAGGTGCTGAAACAGTAGAACAGCTTGTGTTGTCCAGAGTGGTTGTGGCATTTGCATCCCTGAAGAAATTTTGAACTTGACTGTACTCAGCCCTGAGCAACTTGCTCCAGCTGACCTCGTTTCAGCAGGTAGATGGACATCTCCCCAGGTTCCTAGAACACCATTTATTCTGTGATTCTGTGAAATCTGTGCAAATAATTCTGAAGTTTTATTAACTTACAAAAATATTTGGATTGAGAGAATTCATACACAGCTTAAAAAATAATATTTTATTCTCTCTTGTGCTCTGGGTATGCTAGGTTTATTCTATTACTCTTTGAAATTGCTTTTATTAACATAAGCCCACAAACTTTGTTTTCTAAATTTAAAGGGTTTGAAAACTTATGATAGTGAAATATTAACTTGATGAATAATTCAGAGTGGAAAGAAGTGGTAGAAGTCATAAAGTCACATTTTGAACTGTAGTTTTGTGGTTGAATAACATGACCTTTCACATTTGAAACTATGATTTATGTTTAATCTGTAGTCCTCTAGGAAATTAATTTGGCCCATAGTCCATATCAGGGACCTGTTTCATAATCTTAAAAGATATTAACTGTTGAACATCCTATGCTATTGAAACAGATTTTTTTATACAAAATACAGTATGCTGCAATTTTCTTTATAGACTAGAAATGGCAATTATACTATTACTGGCAAACATTTGGAAGGCAATAGAAATTAGAGGCATTGGACGTAACTGATAGCTGGCTAAGTTTATGTAATTAAATTAGTCCTTGACAAGTACTAAGTAGGTCACAAGGCAATAGAGGATGAAGGACAACCTATGCAGCTAATTCAAGGCCTCCGACCCACTAACACAGGAACTTCTRCTCCATACTCCTCTCCCTGGACCCTGACAGATATTAAAAGAGAAATCGGTGCCTTTCTCTATTCACATGAGAAATAATTTTATGCAGCTATAATTCTTGAGACCTATGGAAAAGTTCTAGCTTCCACTGGAATCAAGATGAGCATGCAGTAAGTTAGTTCAGGCCTTCAACCTCAGTTGCTATAACTAGCATTGGCTACACTGGTTATTGGCTATTCAGTATTCAGTAATTAATTTGCTAGAGTGGTGATGGAATTCAGAGGTGGAAGCACTGAGACACAAAGTTACTGAGGTTATCTAGTGAATAAAGCATGATAAGCAACGACTTAAAAATAAGTTGTGAAGTTACTGGAAATTTCATTAATTACCTTTGAAAAATACCGAAACCAGTTGCAACATAGGAGATGAGTGAATTTCTAGAATAGTCAAACTTCTGAGATAACTGTCTGCATTAACTGTACAGTTAATTTAAAATAATTCACCTTAAATGATAAGATTTCAAACATGCAAATTAAAGGGAGGTAAATCTTACAACTAATATTAAAGACACTAATGAAGAATCTKGATGGCCATCACATCTTCAACTCTAATTTTTAGGCAATATATAAGTTTTGGAGGGGTGTTTTGTTTTGCTTATTTAAGATGAAGGGGGAAAAAAATAGCTCTGTAAGAGTCCCAGATGTCCTCTTTGTAGTAAGGGCCCAGAAGGTCAAAAATTAAAGCAGTTTTACAGAGTCACAGAATCATTTATGYTGGAAAAGACCCCTGGGATGATCAAGTCTAATCTTGACTGCTCACCACCATATCAACTAGACAGCAGCACTAAGTGCCACAYGCAGTAATTTCTTGAACATTTCCAGGGATGCCGACTCCACAACCTGCCTGGGCAGTCTGTTCCAATGTTTGACAACCCTTTCTACGAAGAAATTCCTCCTGATGTCCAGCCTAACCTACCCTAGTATAGCTTGAGGCTAAGTCCTCTCACCTCTTGCTGGTTGCCTGGTAGAGGAGGCTGATCCCCACCTTTCTACACCCTCCTTTCAGGGAGCTTTGACAGCAATGTTACTCCTGAGCCTCCTTTTCTCCAGACTAAGCATTCCCAGCTTCCTCAGCTGCTCCTCAWAGGTCTTGTGCACCAAACCCTTCAGTAGCTCCMCTGCCCTTCTCTGGACATGCTCCAGCCCTCCAGTGTTTTTCTTGGTGAGGGGAGCAGAACTGGACACCAGGAACTGGTGAGGTGCGGCCTCACCAATGCTGAGCACAGAGGGTCAGTTCCTGTCCTGGTCCTGCTGGCCACACTCTTGCTGGTACAGGCCAGGATGTCATTGGCTTTCTTGGCCACCTGGGCACACTCTGGTTCATGTTCAGCTGCTGTTGTCCAGTATCCCAGGTCTGCTGGGCTCCTTTCCAGCCACTCTGCCCCCAGCCTGTAGCACTGCRCTGTGACCCGAATGCTGGAGCCAGCTCTTGGTGATCGTAAACCTCATACAATGAGCCTTGGCTCATCAATCCAGCCTGTCCAGATGCTTCTGTAGAGCTTCCTACTTTCCATCAGATTAACACTTCTGCCGAACTTAATGTCATCAACAAACTGACTGAGAGTTCACCCAGTCCCTTTATACAGCTTATCAATAAAGATATTAAACATGCCTGTTTTCAATACTGAGYCCTAGAGAACACCACTTTGACTGGCCTACCCTGGATTTAACTCCATTCACCACCACCCTTTGAGCCTGGCCATCCAACCATTTTTTAATTGACTTAGTCAAGATTAAAGAACAAAACATACAGCTCTTGAGAATAAACTTTTTGCAACATACCCACCAATCCTAATTTAACTCAACTAAAAACTACTTTGYGTCTACTAAAACAAATAAAATTTCTTTCATAATATAGGAATAAATAGCATATTTTATTATTTTAACAAGTATATTCTTATTTTGTAATACTTAAAGATGTTAACCTCAATGCATGATAACATATTACATGGATTAATAAACCTTTTTGGAGTGAGTGATTTCCTGCTTTGATATGCCAACTATTAGCCAAACATTTTGATTCAGAATAAAAGCCCAAATGCATTGCTTTCAGCTTAGAATTTAAAAAATAATATCTTTCTAAGAATTAATATCTGGGGTTATTTCTGGATGCCCCCTCTTTCTTATTCACCCAAAGAACATTGTACCTACTCTTTGCTTTACTAATGGGTATTTAGAATCCAAAATGAAAATATAAAAAAACTAAATACTTCTATGAATCATCAAGTCTAGAAAGACCATATTGAGCCCTTTGACAGTGTCCTGGAGTAGATGTCTAAATTGAGTGAATCACTGTTTCTTTCTTAACCCCAATTGTAATATTGCAGGAGAAAGCACGACTGTAAGCGAAATGAGGAAGGAAATAAAATGAAAAAAGTTAAAAAATGGAAAGAGAATAAATCAAGCAAAGATTATTGCTTGCTCCTAGAATTCTAAGTGTTAATAAGCACTAATGTTTTCTACYCCTTCTCTGATCCTGAATTTTTCATTCATTGAAGTGATCAGGTTCTCAGTAAATTAGTTTAGTTCTTGATTGTGCATTTGATCAATTAGCAGGTACCTTCTCCCTTACTTATTTTGATAGAATCCTGTGCAATATGGTAGAGAAATATTTGACCCCATATGTAATGATACAGTAAATTAAAATAATGAAAAAGGACAGCTATTTACATGCTCATACATGCTCATGGTCAGATATTTTCTAGATGTCTGTGATGYCAATCTGGCTTCTGTCACTGATGCAATACGGTATATGTCTCCTCTCACTTTGCTGCTAATTACTTCAGCTTCTTGTACTGATAAGAGCACTTTGAGGCTTTTCTCTGAGCTATGTTATTTCATACCTTGAGTACAGAAAACTGAAAGAAACTTTCTGCTTTGGAATTTAGGATTGCTTTACTTTGTTTCTCTGTTAACAGCTATTGGTTTTCAGTATCATTCAAAACCAGCATTTTAGTTACTTCTGGGTACAGCTATCCTGAGACTGCACAGAAAAAGTGATCTATAATACTAAACAGACTTAACCACACACAAACAAAAAAAGCACACAGCTTGTCTCACTCCTACACTAGCATTCCCTGTCCATCTACATCTGCAGATTCATACAGGCATTCTAAAAGTTGCAAATACTGTGGATAGTTTTGAGAAGAAGAAAAAAAAATCCAAATATAGCACTCTTTTTCAGAGAGACAATATTAATTTCAGAATTAATGGAGAGCATTYACAAAGTAGTCATAAATCTTCACATTAGCTATTGATCCCCAGGAAGAATCTGTTGCAAATGAAATTCTGATTCCCAGGGAGTTGTAAGACACAGTGCAGAATTTTGTGTCTCCTAGACTAAGTGGTTGTGCTTAAACAAATGCAGAACAGGCTGATACAAAATCTCCCATTTGAATTTCACCACTTGTTTGACTTGATCTTGTGAAAACAATGCAATCTATTTGCATGTACAGCTGTAATTCATTTTACTTGATGTTTCTTGCCTTTTTAAACCCCAAACACCTCAGTGTTCATGTATACAGCATTCCAACAGAAAACTTGATTTCACTTAAATATTCCTATCTGCAGTGTTATTTTATAAGGTAGTTGTAGACAGACATAAAATTTACRAAGGAGTTTAATTAGGTAGAAATTTTAGATCAAGTAAAGCATTTTTCCTACTGATAAAGGTCTATTTGCCTTAAAAGCGTCCTTGCAAGAGGAAAAAAACACAGTGTTGATTGCAAGCATATTCCAAATTGRATGTGTTTTCTGTGTTAACTGTTCACAGGTGGAGTAAGACATAGTCTGAATGGAACATAAATTTTTTTTTGTCATTATGGTAATACAACCATAATTCAGTTATTTAAAAGGTGGCATTGCACTACTGTAGAAGCAGGGCTCTATTTTCTTGAAAGGCACTCTAAAAACTTACTCAATTCCAAATTGAAACATTTTGGGAACTTGTTACAGCTAGATCACACCATTTTTTCTGTAAAAAACTAAGCCTTGAATAGTCTTACTGAGRGCAAGAAAATGTACTATTGTAAGATCAACGAGGTTTGAGATGAGTATATCCTCATAAGCTAAAGAAGACAATCAATATGATAATTAGAGCATGTTAATTACTCTCCACTAGCAACAAAAAATGCAAATTTTATACAGCAGGAGATTAACAGCAGTTACTGCTCAATATTGCATGACTTTTCCATTAAGTATAATAAGAAAAGTTGTTAAATTATAGAAAATAAGAATAATGAAACYGTAATATTAAAGAAGGTTAGGTTTCCAGTCAGGCTATGGAGGGAATTATTAGAAAGTTTGATTTGATACAGAGGATTTGATACTGTCCATATAGGTTAGGCACACTTGTGCAGTACAGCTGGGGAAATCTTTATGCATTGTTTTATTTTTGCAAGGTAGAACAAAATTGGGTATTCTGGCTCAGCTGGAAGCAGTGCAATGACCTGTTCTGAATAATAGCTGTATTGGAAAACAGCTCAAAAATTTCATGCTTCTTTTTCTTTTTCTTCTTTTTCTTTTTCTTTTTCTTTTTCTTTTTCTTTTTCTTTTTCTTTTTCTTTTTCTTTTTCTTTTTCTTTTTCTTTTTCTATAAACAAAGATTGAAGTTGTTTATGATGGAGTGTTTTTGAGAACAAACAAGCCAACAAGCTAAAAAGAGCCAATAAAATTCTGACCCTGGAACTGTTAAAAACCAAAGATTGAGTCTCTTTTAGGCTGAGAACTTATATCTGCACAAGAAAAAAATGGTAGAAGTGAATGACAGGTTTTTAAAGCATTTTCTGAGGACTATAGACAATCTTATTGAAAGAGTGACAYGGCTTTTACTGTCAACTACCACTGAGCAGCAGATAAAGAAATACTGACTTTTTAATCAGTTAGGTAGGTTTGGGTTTTTTTTAACCAYGAGGGACAGTCCTCCATGCCTGTTRCAGGCATGTTTTATGAAGCATTAAATCAATTCACAATTTCCCAAAGAGTTCAACAAGCCTTTAATTATGATCACTGACACATCAATTTAGGTTCATGAGACCAAAACATATTCATCATTGACACAATGTAAGACAAATGGACATTTTACAAGAGCTTAAAATATGGATACAAAAACATAGCCTTCAATAAATATTTAAAAATTATTTCTTCTGTTTGGCAAAAAAAACCCCACCACACAGTTTGAGTTTTCATTGCATTGCATTACATTATAGTTTTTTAAATAATTGGATTTCCTAGTGCTTTAATATTCTCAGGTAGCTATTGGCATTCCAGTAAATTGTAAGATTTAAGACATCTACAGTGTTGTCAGTGTGAGTTGTTTTTAGAATTTTATGGATGTATTAAGTGTCTTAAAGGCCCATATTCACAGAAGTAATGTAACTGAAATTTTTTAAAAGCATTTTCTTGTTTCTARATTACAACAGAGCCTGTGCTTGCCTTGTGGTTGTTTTCTTTTTTCATGTTATCATGAATAACTGTTTAAGTTGAATAAGAGAGATAAAAAATGGGTGGTGCTGTTTCTGTTTTGCTTTCATATGTATTTGTTTGGTTTTTCCCTCCTCATCCCCGGGTGTTCCAAGTTTTCCAGAAAAATGGCTCACTTCAGATGGATTCCTGATAAAAGCAGAACAAATCATTATGGTACATGGGCTGACTTGACCAAAGAGAAGTGAAAACAACAGTAAAGGAATTTGACAAAAAATCAAGATACCAAAATTAATTAGGACACACGTTACGGAAGAAATTATTTAACTATTTGTTGACCTAAACTGTTAAGCAAGAATAATGAAGCAAARACTTTTTGTAAACATCAGTTCAGCCAAACTAAAATTTGAAACTAAAATTAGTATGACTGGAATGATGAAGCATTGATATATTATAATTGTATCTACACTGACATGAAAAAAAATGTTTATAATAGACTGATGTAATATACCAAAAAGGGAAATYGATAACAAGTAATAAAAACAAACAAAAAAGTCAAGATCTATAACACTCAAGGGAAACAACATAACTAAAATACTTCTGGAGGATAGTTGAAGACCACAAGTAGTGAGCAGATGCTGGTCAACAGCTAAGCTCCACACAACTGCTGGCTTACTCCCTCACCCCATCAGGATGGGAGAGACAATAGGAAAAACAAAGGAAAGAAAACTCATGGGTCATAAGGATAGTTTTAGAAATTAAGAGAAAGAAAAACAAAAAAAGAAAAAAAAAAAGGAGGCACAAGTGATGCAAGGACAATCACTCAAAACCCTCCACAAGAAGACTGACACCCAGCCATCTCCAAGAAATGGCTAAAGTCCCCCAAAAAACTCTGCTGAGTCTTTGTTGCTGAATATGATATATGTAATAGAATATCCCTTTGGTCAACTCAGATCACCTCTCCTGTCTGAGTTCCCTCCTAACTTCTTAATGACTCCAGCCTACTCACTGGGGAGGCCGTGTGAGAAGCAGAGAAAACCTCGACATTTTGCAAATGCTGCTCAGAAACAGCCAAAACACTGGTGTGTTATCAGCACTGTTAAAGCCACAAATCCAAAACTATCAGAATATGGCCTGCTAGAAAAAAATAACTCCATCCCAGCCAGAGCCAGTGTAACAACAACAGCGGAATTTAATAAATATCAAAAGGAAAAACAGTCTTAAAATATTAATTGTTTTTTTACCAGAAGGTAGAGGTTTAAATGTCGATGACAACAGAATTGCAGAAGTTCTATTAAAGGAAAATTTTGGGTCATTTTGGTCAATTTTTTGTATGTCTGGAACCACCATCAAATATCCACAGGAAAAAGGCYACTGATGAGGAAACAGGAAAAATGAACAATGACCTGGATATCATGACAAACTGCACCCAGCAAGTGTTCAGACATGTAAAATGTGTTCATGGAGGGTGGTGTTGGTGCATTGGAAGGTAGGRCAGATACTGAGAGGGATCAGACTTGCTGAAATTGACTGAAAAACTTCAGGAAGTCTAACAAAAGCAAATGCAAAAAAAATGCACAAGAAGGATTAAACCCATATACAGGTGACCATCTGGGGCTAGTGCACATGACAGACAAGAGGAAGCTGAAAAAACTGGACAGAGAGTGGAGTGCGTGTCAAASTCTGGCAGTAATTCAAGTCTTGACTGGACACAGCCTTGTACAACAAGCTCAAAATAGCAATTCCTGCTTTGAATAACCAGAATATTTTTTTTCTAATCAGAATAATCGTCTGGTCATTTGATTTTGTATCATCTTTCTACTCAATTTTTAATTTTRCAGGTAATTTGAAGAATATAGTAAAATCAGATCTGTGAATTTTCCCCTACGAATACAGAAGATTATCCTTATGTAACTAGGTATAGCTTAATAAAAAAAMCAAAACTATATTACATAAATGTTAATTGTATTACAGTTATCAGGAAAGCATTTTGGTGGAGTAATCTGAAAGCAAATATGCAAAGATGTATAAGAACATTTCTATAATCTTGGAAGAGTGATAATTTGGAAACTGGATGTTTGATACACAATTACCTGAATTACCTGAGGCACAAACAGTTTGCACTTTTAGATGGCATATCTACTTCACACAAAGACAAAAGAAAACAAAAAAAAAACCCAAAAAATAGTCTAGACTTGCAAGACAGAACACCTTGCCTCATGTGAAGGACTCTGTGAACAGCATCTAGGGTGGATTTATTGTTTTGAAATGTAAAAAAAAAAAATCCTACAGCAGTCTGAGAAAAAAGTAGTAGACAAAAAATACCAATGGCATCCCTGGTATAGACTGAGGGGAGTTAGGTTGTATCAATGCCTGATGAATATCTTTAAWTGCTAGTCTATACTTTAAACACCTTTGTGTCTAGAATCCACAGAATTTTCACTCTACTTTGATAATAAACAAAAGCATTGCTCTGAAACAGTTAATCTCTTTGAAATCATTATCTAACATGTAATTTTCTCYTCTTTTCTCATTTGGGTGTTATTTAACATCTAAAAACAATGTTGCAGCAATATTGGAATCTTGTTCAACATCCATAACTGAAATTATTCAACCACAGAATTATTGGCACAATTTAGAACATTTGTAGATGAATACAAGCTGTTGCTGATTACACAATAGAATTCATGGTTTCTGTTTTGTAACATCATTACATTTCAGGTAGGCAATTCTTCTTAAGAAAATATTATTGCCACAAGGTAAAAAAAATATTTTCCACCAGATATACACTTTAAGGAGTAGTATCATGAGTTCTTTGGCATTGCATCCAGTTATAATTTACTTGTTCATACTGAAACCATATAGATTGAACTTYAGAGTTAGGTTGTTGTGAGAGACGAGGAAGAACCTGGCTCAAAACATTTTTCAGGCTCATGTGTGGTGAAAGGGTCAAGTGTTTCCCTGACAAGGTGTGCYCTGCTCCACAGACCCCACATCCCTAGGGGTTGTATCCCAGCCCTGCAGTGGGGTCGAACCCAGTCACTGTGAGGCAATGCTCCACACCCTGACCCTGGAGCCCCTAGCCCAGCTCTTAAGTGGCCAACTGACTCRAAGTCCCACATGGGGGAAGGGCCCAGGAAWACCAAAGGTTACTTATGACAGAGCTTGAGGSACACACAGGTCTTGATCCTACCTCCTCTTGGGTTTTGAATTAGCTGAAACACTACTGGAGCCATGGGTGGTAGTTATATYTGTTCTTTTCTGTATCTCTKCTCTTTTTTTCTTCTCAAARTTTGAGTTACTTAAAACTGGATGACTTGGAGTTTGCTTACCGAATGCTTTGTCAAATGCTTTGTTTTGATTGAATGTTGCTTTTAACTTTTTCTTAAGCTCCCTTATTTTCTGAAGTTTACCTTAAAGGTTTTGACCTCTTAAGGAATATCTTGTTGGGTACATAAAAGAATCTCAAGCCTTTTTAAGACCCTTATTGAATAAGCTCTGGGACCTTACAGTTATCTATCCACGTTAATCACAGTTGTTGTTTTACAGGGTACAGATGCAGTACGTAGATTTTGGCAAATCCAACATGCCCCATACAAAAAACTTTTCTTTAGTACACGCATCTACTTTGAGTACACTTGAAAAGTATGGGTATGAATGACGTTCAGATGCCTTAAGCATACATTTATTATGTAATTTAAAATTCTGTTTAGGAAGATAAAAATAAATTCCAATGAGATTTTATATTGCAAAAACATCGTCCTTACGATGGCTGCTTATGGCTGCTGTTGATTTACCAAGACTAGGAATACTGTAGAATGAAAAGAAAATTGTTGAAAAGAAAAATGCATATGGTAACATTTTTTCACTTTGTAGGGGAGAAGAAAGCATGTAAATATGAGCAATGGCAGACAAATAAAGACATTTTGAAATTGCATTTCACCAAATAAGACTGAAATAACACTCTTTTCTTATAAATATACAATTTCTTTATACCTATCAAACACATGCACCTGGAAAAGAAAATAGGTAAAAAYGAGAGAGATGGATAGGATAGGAATCTGGTTAAGAAGAGGTCTAAGAATGAATACAAATAACGTATTTAAAGAATAGTTTGGTTTTCTTTCCAGTCAGTGAGAAATAATCTTTCCATAGATTTTTTGCTTCAATTGTACTGAATATTAATGTTTGAGCTTTGGCAGAATTCTCTAAAAGTTCAGATCAAACTTAAAATTCTATTTGATATTTATTTTAAAAGTGTATTTAATTCATGTTTTCTACTGTCATCAGTTTTCTTTTCACAGACACATACCTAAGTATAGCCAGAATTTAAATAATCTCATAAAACAATACAATGATTTTCTGTTGAAAATGAAGAAGTGAGGAATTGATGTGTGTGTCTATCACCATAAAGGATTTTAAAAGACATGCAGTAATTCAATATCATACTAGCTGTTTAAAATGCAAATACAATGATATTAATGAGTTGTCAATAATTTGGTACTATTTATTTTTAATCTACAATATACTATTAAAAATGACAGTTTGGGTACCTAGCAATATATAAAAAGATACTGTTTTTCAGATTTTACTAATATTTCCTGATCAATCCATTGTTTGAATGATTAATTTTCAACTGCCTATCTATCATCAGGTGGTTTGTGGTCTTTCTATCTAAAAGGACTTATATATTAATCATCTTKCATTTATTATTGTACATATGCTCCTATTAATAATGGAGGAAAAAGGATKAGTCTCCATTGAAATGGGGTTTATGTCACTTTTTTATATTCAATTAATTTTATTTAATTTCCTAGAGTCAAAAAAGGAATACCATAGATATGATGTTTTATAAGACTACAATGACATATAGCCATGAATCCTGACTCTGTCTGCACTTACAKAATTATGAGAACTGTCCAGGTCTGGGTAAACATTCTGACCATAGAAGCGCAGAAGAGTTCAAGTGAGAAGGGAACTCAGGGGGTCTCTAGCCCAACCTCTTGCTCCAAACAGGATCAGCTATGGAGTCAAGCCAAGCATCTCAGGGCTTTATCCAATTGAATGTAGAAAAAATCTAGAGATAGATGCTGCACAGTGCCTCTGGGCAACTTCCTCCACTGCTGGATCATGCTCATGGGAAAAAAAAGAGGTTTTCTTGGTACCCAGTCTGAATAACTGCTGTTTAATTTTAAAACTCTTGTCTTGTCTTTCTGCTGTGTAATGCTATTAACAGCTCATCTACCTTGTCCCATATACATCTGGTGCTTCTCTAACATACCCCTAAAGTATTTTCTTTCTTGGACAGAACAAGGTCATCTTCTTCAGTATTCCCTCMCAGGTCAAGTGCTCCAATGCACAAGCACCCTGGTGGCCTCTGCTAAAGTTACTCAAGTATAGCAATATCTTGCTTGGATTRGTGAAAATAGAATATTTTCCAATTGTACTGGAAACAGTAGTCTAGATATGGTCTATTGAGTGGTTAATAATAAATTTARTAAAACCCACATCTCAGTCCTTTGTGTGAGCTGTGTAACATTTGTCTTACAGCTAAATAATCCACAATGATTCTACATAGAATCTCTGAAATGAAAAACAAAAGAAATAGAAAAGCTTCAGGAGTTTTTGAGATTCTCTAATTTAACTTTCAATTAAGTCTGTAAATTCTTTCCAAATTCTTAATGTAAACAGGCCAAAAATAGGGAAAGAGATATATGGTTTGACCATACCTAATAACTTGTCTTCATTCACTTCATGTGTGGAAATCTTCACTTCTGGTGCAGACAAAAAAACAGAGCTAACTCAGGATGTATTCATGTAGATATTTGTATAAACCTGTCTCAGTATCTCACCTCTATTCTGCAGGCAGACCGCTGTCACTTAGTCTCAAAAAAGAACAAGGAATGAATTGTGAAATAGGAATTTAAAGACTGCTCATGGGATGATGAACTGTATGAACTACAGCTTCAAATGATACTGCTGAAAAGCACTTCCTTCTGTGTGACTAGGTATGATATTTTATGCTCCAAACCTTGTTATTTGCAAAAATYGAACACAGTGTGCATATGTGGAACAAATAATTTATTAACCTAATTATAATCTTAACAACTAAATAAAAATACAGATTTTTTTTGTAGTTCAGTTACAGCAATACTATGAAACTGGGATCATTTTGGGTTTAAGGCTGATCAACTCGATGATCTCAAAGGTCTTTTCCACCGCAGTTAATTCTGTGATTCAGTGTGATTCTGTTGTCAATGCCAGAAAAAGTAGTGAGGGGGCCACATGGAGCAGCCAGCATCCTGCCTTCTGAAGAGTGGGAGGGGCATGATGGTGGGTGGAACCTTTGCCTCTGGCCTTGGTTATTCTTAGGTTTATCTTTMTAAATGTTCTCATCCATTTGGCATCCTCCTCCTGGTCTGCCAGCTGAAGTTCTTCCAGCCCCATGCACACAAAGGGCTGTGCATTGTCAGGCAGTGACAGGCAGGGGAGTGTCACCCCTTTCCCAGTGGGGGCACCACAGTGCTGGAGCTGGAGCAGGGGAGGCAGCAGCCACTGGCCTCAGCACAGGGGTTAAACCAGCAACATCCAGATCAGGCCATGGCAACACTGAGCCCCCAAAGTGCCAGGTTAGCACACAGCAGGGCCATGGCAACACTGAGCCCCCAAAGTGCCAGGTTAGCACACAGCAGGGCCATGCCCTTTACAGACAGACAGCATATTTACTGGGCTACCGAGGAAACACATGGGAATTTATTCATGTTAAATATATATATGTGTCTCCATACTGCTCATCCTTGTTTTTCTGTCAACTAGGTAATGATTCACAGCTATGTTCTCATAGAAAACAAACAGTGAAGTCAACTGTAAATAAACTGGTTTTTCTCCCCTCCTTCACCCTTAATTCCAAACTTTTACTTGATAACTGAAAGACAAAATTTATGTCCTTTCCCAGTTGATGATTAGGGAGTAGAATATGCTTTACTCTTCCTTTCATTGCAGTGTAGTAGCTCTTTACTTTCCACTGATTACRCCACTTAAATTAAAGTGGTTTGTGCAAAATAAATCAGCAATATAAACAGCTTTATTTTCTCCTGACTGAATAAACCAAATTTGGTCACAAAACTGGAATAATAGAATTAAGTCATTTGCTTGGAATGTTTTTGATGACAATGACATGAAAAGACATCTCTCTCATTTTTGATGTCTGTTGATGCAGCATAAATATTATGCCAATACATCTTGTTACTGCTTCATATAGGAGTTTATTGTAGAGTTTATTTTTTATTTGGTTAGCATCTAAAAGTTTAGAAAATATATTTGATTAATCTAAGACCCAGTGAAAGCATTTGATAATTTGAGTGGCTGAAATAAAAAGATTTAAAAMCAGAGTTTTCAAATCAATACACTACAAAGCCTGAAAAATGTGCTGAGCTCTTGATATGCTTGGGAAAGTCATAAGAAAAAAAATATAGACAAAGAAATGAAATAGTAGCATGACATAAAAGCTAAACTATTTAAAGGCTTGGGAATGGTTTAAAGATGAACTGAAAAATATATTTTCTGTCATTGTCAAAATTTTGACAAGTAGGAAATTTCCATTTAGATAGAACATCCCTCTTTACTTGGAAGGAATAAAACAAATGTATGTGGAAAGATCAGCAACATAGACTTCTCATTTCTGTTTTTTAAATATTAGACAATTAGACATAGACAAGCCTGTATGTCCAAATGCAATATATCCATGGCTACCAGAGGAGCTGGCTGCTGTTGCTGAGGGGCCAACCTTATAATTTTCAAAATAAAATGTAAATTGTGAAAGATTTCTGATGACTGGAAAAAGGCAAACATCACATTCATCTTCCAGGAGAAGGATCCAGGTAAAGGTTTCATCTCATCTATTATGGGGCAGATCCTATCAGAAGCTATTTCCCAAGACACAATAGACAATTTAAGTAACTGGAGGCAGCAGCATGAATGTACCAAGGGTAACTCATCCCTGGGCAACCTTACTGCTTTCTGCAACCGTGATTATTGCTGACGCTTCACACTTCAGCATTAGGAAGGTCTTTGAAAGAGTTCTTCATAGTCTCCTTAGTTATGAATTTTGAGATATGCTGTGGACAGGTAGATATCAAGGTGCAGAGAAAATTGACTGAACTGCTGGACTCAAAGACCAGTAGTTAATGCTGGGAAGAGCAGATGCTGGACTGATGTGTGCTGATGTTGAGACGTCTTTCAGGAATCAGTCCTGGAAAAATGCATCTTAATGTTTTTATAACAACCTCGATGGTGGGACAGAGCGTGCTCTCAGCAAATTTGTGAACAACTCTAGAGTATGAAAAGCACATAGAGGGCAGGACATTTTACTAAGACAGGTGGGAGAAATGGGCTAGCAGGAACCTCAGGAAGTTCAGYAAAAGCAAATGCAAAAGTCTGCACCTGGAGAGGAGTAAACCCAATAACTAGTACATGCTGGGGGTTGGCCAGCTGGAGAGCAGCTTTGCAGAAGCTGGTCGGCTCTCAGCAGGTGATGAGCCAGAGTGCATCCTTGCAGCAGAGGCCAATTGCCTTCTGGGCTGCACAAACGGGACTGCAGCCAGCAGGCTCAGGGAAATGATYCTCATCCTCACTTCAACACCGGCAAAACCACAACTGCAGTGTTTTGTTTTTTCACAGACTCTGGGCTACCTCTTACAAAACGACATGGACATCCTGGAGGTTGTCCAGCGCAGGCCACTATGTTTGTCATGGGGCTGGAGCACATGATAGGCAGAAAAAAAAAAAAAAAGCTCATGGAAAGCTGAGAGAAGAGACTCAGTCTGGAGAAAAGAAGGCTCAGGGAGACCATATTGCTGTCTGCAACTACCTGATCTGAGGATACAGAGGATATGGAGCAACCTCATGGAAATGCCCAGTGATTGGCAAAGGACAGTAGTCAGAACATGGGGAATTCTGGTTAAATACTGGGATTTTTTAACAGTGCAGATAGCCAAACCTTGGAGGAAGTTACCCAGAGATTAGTGCTGTAAGTGTCAAACCCTGGAGGTCTTTAAGCCTTGGGGACATAGTCCTGCACAGCCTGACTGAATTTGTCCTGCATTGAGTAGGATGTTGGACTAAAATACAAGTCCTTCCTGGCCTTAATATTTTTTATTCTGTGATTCCATGATATTGCTTGTTGAAAAAAATAGTTGTTTGATGATTTTGACTGAAATATTCTCAATGGCAAGGAAGTTCAAGTCCATTTCCCCAACTAGCCTGCCTGGACTTGGTTTATTTTAACAGCTCTAGAGTGTGAAAGCAGATTATCTTTAGATACTAAATAAGTCTCATTTTAGACAAAATTTCAGTTCCACAAAGTATGAGTTAGAACACACATACTTAATGGTTTCTGAATTTTCATTTAAGGTTAACATAATGTAGTGAGTAAGAAGCACTGAAACAAAATCCAGAACTGTGCCATTTTAGAAAAAAAATACCTTACTAGGCTAAAAAATCACATTTTTGTTGTTTTTTTCTTGCCTTACAATTCTTTTCTTCATTTTCTAATGCAAATCTAGAAGGAAGCCTGGAGAGGAAAAAAAAAATCAGATTTTTTTACAGTCTGGCAACTAAGGAATTATCAAACTAACTGGGAAATATGGATATCAGCTCACATAGATATAGGGCCATGATCTCCTGTGGTTTAGAGAAACAACCTGCAAAAAGCTTATTCCCTGTGGTTTTTGGCACCTTTTTTTTGCTGAGTAGACAAGASCCTACATTTAAAATTGAAAAATAATTTTAAAAAAATTAATTAAAGAAAATATAAAGGAAAAATGTATTTGAAATATCTATGTCAATTACTTTTGTAATTTTGGAAAATGTGAATAGAAAGACTTAAAATTGTGAGGCAGATGGACAGAAGGCTCTGTCATTTTAGCAAACTCTTTGCTCTTAATAATTCATGTGTCTTAATTTCACTGCCAGTATTTAAAGGTGAAATAGAGGCTGGAAAACATAGAAATGTTGTGAAAGCATGGGATACGTATATTTAATAAGGCTCATGCCAAATGACATAGGATATTTTATCATCAGCATGAGAAGAAGTTAAAACCAAAAATATCTTACTCCTCCTGTGAATAAATATCCTGGTTTTGCTCATCAATAATTTATATAGYTCTTGTGGCTACTACACAGTGTGAGTTCTGTGTCCTAGATCTGAATAAAGTAGAATTTCTGCCCCAGTTTTCACAAAGAATTATATAATTACTTGACCAATAGATCTTTAGGCACATATAGAAACTGTAGCTGGAAGGACTTCRCTTTTTAAATTTTACTTTTTTGCTTTGTTTTACAAATGATTGCTCTCTGGAGATGTGTTGCATTCTGACACTTTGGCTTTAACTGTAGAATTGTGAGGAAGTATTGCAATAATACCTGTAAGAGCACACATAAGTCAAATGAAATATACTATTATTTCAGGCAGTTTGAGTTCTGGTTGCACTCAAGGAATTAGRTGGCTGAGACTGTCAGCTGTTCAAACCTTAGGGGAGGAGAATCAACRCTGAGGCCCTGAATAACTTTGTAAATCATAACACAAGTGAGCAAAATTATACACCAAATTATATGTCATCTGAACACTGATAGCACAGCAGTGAGTAACTCTCCAGCAATGAAGTACCAATCTGTTGGGTGACAGGGCAACACAGGCACAGAAGTTAAGTGTTGAATGCAATTGCAGCTAGGTGAGTTAACAGGCCATATGCTCCTGGAAATTTGGGAGTAAACTTGAAAGGAAGTCTAATGTTTATTCTCCTCAGTAAGTTAGGAGCTTTCAGATATAATGTATATCTTTGGAAGGACTTTTTTTTTTATCTTTGAGCCTAAACTTTTTGTCAAAAAAATTTAATTTAAATTCATTCCACTTAGCTTCTGGCACCTTCCTGAGGAGTCTAACCTAGGCACAAAAMTGGCATAAGCTATTTCTGGACTTAACAGAATGACACCTCAAGAGAGAAATTTAAATGAGATAAGTTCTGAATCATCCTGTGGAGAGCCTACTTCTCTCCAACAGGTATAGACACAAATATCTGCCTGAACACTAAAGTGGGGTTGAAAAAATCCAGATTTTGTGCTGTTTTAAGCAAGTGGAGGCTTAAAACCATTCGRACCAATGTCAAGTTAATTAGGAAGGTACTAGCAGGATTGCAGAAGAGTATAAGCAATGTATTGCCTGCTTAGTTCTGTCTTTCTGGTGCTACACAGTAGGAATTTATTCTTTCTTTGCACAAAAAAGGAATTTATTCTTTCTTTGCAAAAACAAAAAGGAGAAAAAAAAATTTACGATGTAGTCTAACAAGTAATAAAGCAACGTATCCCTGAGCAGGCAAGCAGAGTGAAATTCTCTCTCACAATTGTATGAACTGTGTAGCAAAGCACTTCTACCAGACCAGAAGATGTGGGTATGAAAGTACAAAAGATCCCATACTGACTGGCTGGCTGCATTGATTGTTTTATCTGTTCACAGCACTGCTAAGGCTGCTCTAAAGATCAGAGGTACCTAGCTCCTATATTACCTACCTTAAAGGTAACCTCTGGAGAGTGATTCCATTCATTCTGAAGTAGTCTCCTGGTCCAGCCTTCCCTTACTGAACTAAAATTTCTCCAGGCATATTTTGCTCTGCACAAAGAAGCAAGATGCACATTCCCATGAGCACCCAGAAAATATTTACTGCCKGATAGATACAGCTGAGAAGTAGCATGTGCAAATATGGGGCTAATCATTATTGTTCTGCCTAATCTCACCTCGWGCTAACTTGTGTCTTATCAGTCATCTGGGAAAAGACTTGGCTTTCATTGCTCTTTGGAACAGCATAACTCCTGATGTTGTCAGGTTGAGATCTCCCATCTTCTTGCTCCTTCTTTTGCATAATTTTTTAATGCATCCTACTGCACTGGTGTTTCTCTTCTAGATCTTTATGTTGGTATTACCATCTCAACACTTCTATTTCTCTGTTTTCACTCTACTTATCTTGCCTGGCTTTGCCTTCTGTAGTCTGTCACAGCTCAGCAACAGTGTTTGTGATAAAACTTGGTGAATATCATGCAGCCATTCGGCAAAGAGCTGAGCTGTGAATTACAGGTGGCTCAAGCCCTGGTCATTGGTCGCCTTAGGGCTTGCTTCAGAAACCTAAGTCTAGGCCTTTAACTACCATTAAGGGTAACTTAAGATGTTGTTATAATTAAAGAACAATATCAGTCTCTCCTAGGTTTGTTCCAAGAAGGTGCTGTTCTCCTAGCTGGAAAATGTCTTCTTACATGGGTTCCCTTCCTAACTTTGATGGGAAGTAATGAAAAACCTGCACTCTTGGCTGCTCTGAAAGTGTTGATTTGCCTCAATCTCTTTGAAAGCAGCTAATTCTCCTCTTTGTTTATCAAGGAAGTCCTTTAGTACAAAATATTTTAGGCTGTGGATTGCCTGAGCTGCAGATTCAGATATTCTTGTGCTGGTTGTGGCTGGAATAGAGTAAAGTTTCTTCATAGTCGATGTGTTTTGGATTTGTGCTGAACACAGTGATGGTAATAGAAATGTTTTTGCTATTGCTGAGCAGGGTTTACACAAAGCCAAGGCCTTTTCTGCTTTTCATACTGCCAGCCTGGTGAGGAAGTTGGGGCTGCATGGGGAAGTTGGAAGGAGACACAGCCATGCTGACTCCAAGTAACCAAAGGATATTCCAGACCATATGAKATCATGCTCAGCATTAAAGTGAGGGAAAGAAGGAGGAAGTGGGGAACATTTGGAGTGATAGCATCTGTCTTCCCAAAGAACTATWTATGCGTGATGTGCCCCAGCTCTCCTGGGGATGGCTGAACAGCTGCCTGCCCATGAGATGCAGTGAATTAATTCCTTGTTTTTCTTTGCATGTGTGTATGCTTTTTGTTTTCCTTATGTAAACTGTTTTCATCTCAACTTACAAGTTTTCCAGCTTTTACTCTTCCAGTTGTCTCCCCAGTGCTTCTGGTGGAGGAGTGAGAGAGCTGCTGAGTGGGACTTGATTGTTGGCTGGGGTTAAACCACAACATATTCTCAGATATGCTGTAACACAAGAGTCTTACAAGTAAATATCCTTCCTCAATTGGCAAACTCTCGTCCTATCACTGTCAAACAGAAAACATTCTCCTTCTTTGTAGTGAAAATGACCAGAATCACTCCTTATGCTTCTCCAGATGGAAATCATGTAAATGGAGGTTTTTAACAGATCAAATTTCAACTCAGCTCTCTTAATCACAGACAGTGCGAGACTCCACCTAAAGTACTGTGGCCAGGTCTGGAGTCCTCAGCCCGGGACAAATTTGGATCTGTTAGACTGGGTCCAGAGGAAAGCCACAACGATTGTYTGAGGACTGGAGCACCTCTCCTACAAAGACAGGCTGGGAGAGATGGGGTTGTTCAGCCTGGAGATGAGAAGGTACTGGGGGGACGTTGTTACAGCCTTCAAGTAGTTAAAGGAGGTTTAAAAAAAAGAGGAAGAGTGACACACGGGCAGACAGTGATAGAACAAAGGGTAACAAYTTTAAACTGAAAGAGTAGAGATTTAATTTAAGTTTTAAGCAGAAATTCTTTATTCAGAGGGGAGTGAGACACTAGAACTCTTTGCCCAGAGAAGTTGTGGATGCCCCATCTGTGACAGAGTTCAAGTCCAAGCTGGRTGGGTCCCTGAGCAACCTGATCTAGTGGAAGGTGTCCCTGACCATGGCAGGGAATGGGACTGTTAGAATAGATGATCCTTAATGTGCTTTTCTACCCAAACCATTCTTTGATTCTATGATTAAACAAATCAGGTACAGTCTTAYTTCTGTTATATTTCAAAGTGTGGAACTACACTTATTGAAGTAGTATCTCTTCATATTCACTATAAATTAACTCCCACCAATTGCATTACATATCATGTAACATACCTAAATTTTATTAGTAAAAATTTTTCCTTTTTAAAGTCCATTTATTTCTTAGACTGGTCAAAATTTCAAATCACGACATTTTGTTTCCATAGSGGTTAATTACAAAAACAAGCACTCTGGCAGTCCTCTGCCTTCTGCAATGCAAACTTTCTAAGACATTTGGTACTTAATGTAGAAATGAGTAGGCTGAACCCAACTGTTTGGGAGCTTTGATGTTGACAAAAAAGAATCATTTGGGCTATGAACAACAAACAGAATTTCTCTGGTGGTGACATTAAACATTTTCCCAAATAAATAAATTGCAATTGAGCTGCTCTGCTGTGTGGGATTCATAGGTATGAAAGTGCATGGAATTCCACCCTAAAAGGAATCATCTTTGAGTGACATAGAATTTAGGCCTTGAAAAAASCATGAAGTGTCCTGATAAAGGATTTACTCCTCAGTCACTTAGGTGACTTGTCGAGCCTCCACRATGAACATAAGCAGCATTGAACACTCTCAGTATATTAATCAGATTGTTAAAATTTTCTACGTGTTACAAAACAGGCTATTGTCTTGCTAATTGTGAGGCKTATCAGTAAAATCATTATTGGTAGGAAATCTTAGTAAGATCTGTGGCAGGTTTTGTCTAACATCTGAGGAGACTATCTCCCATTGTTTTGCATGCTAAAATATAATTAAGAGAATGAAATTACAGAGATGTTATGAGGTGAACAGGCCCAGGGGAAGCTCTCAACTGCAGAGAGCTATAAACTGCAAATACATCCCTCAAATATTTATAAAATTATTGTGTAAATGAAAAAAAAAATTCCTGATAAAGTTTTGGAAGTTTGGAAAGGAGACAAAGTTGAAATGGTCTAAAGACAACAACAAAAATATTTTCTGTGTGATGAAAATTGTAACCAAGAAAACAGGAAAGGAGAGAAAATAAGAAGATTGTGTAGAACTAAGCATGAATGTTGTATAAAAGGGCAGTCCACAGGGAGTGAAAGTGCCATTGCCCTAGGAAACAATGCTCTGAGAAGGTAGGAAACCATTCAAGGTGTTTTGTTGTTTTTTTTCATTGTTATTTTTTAATTTACATAGTTTCTGGTATGTAAAGAAAAGAGGCACTGTATGGTTAAAAACCCTTGCTTTCTAGCTGGGTTTTCTGCAGTTCTTGTCAAGATGGAATGACAATAAACCAGTGACACAAAAAAAGGTTTTTATTTTATCCACGCAAATCTAAGTAGACAAGGATTATGGCAAGGAAATAAATAGAAGCCAGAAACAAAGCAAATAAAGGAAGGGGGAGAAAATCAACACATTTGACTGAACTAGTGTAACAGGCCTAAGTTTTATTASATCTCAAACAAGTTATTTTTAAGTGCTCACTATATTGTTTGCATAGGAATATTATAAATAAATACAATAATGCAATCCTCCTGTAGCCTTGTTCTTTYATCTGCTACAGGGGAAATTAATGTAAAAGTATGTCAGCAAAAGTAAATCTCAGTCAAACAGACAGCCAAAAGGTAAGGAAAAATTTTCTTACTTTTAGTACTAAGAAATGCTTAGTTTTCCATTTACATCCTCCTAAACACTGTCTTTAGGAACACACCATATATGCTGTATTTTGTGCTCAGATGCCAAAAAGCATGAACAACAACAACAAAAAAATCCATCATGACAAGGGTGAAGAAAAATGTTAGCCTACACAACAGATTTTCTGGGAGTGTGGTTTTATAATACAAGATAGATAGAACTGGAAGCAATGTTCAAATCTGCATGCATGTTTTGAGATTTTCTGCACTTACATATATATACCAACCCTGCTTGCAAGTGATAAGGAAATCCTACTCTTCTACAGAATAAAAACCCCCAACATAATCATGGCCTATTCTTACTTCAATCATATTTTTCTTGGATTTTTGGGGGTTTTTTTAACCTTATATATGCCAAAGCATTTTACTGATCTATTGTGTGGCAAATGCTAAGAATCTTAGTTATTATTGAGCTACAAGATGAAACTCCAGCCTGCCCTTTAATTAAAACTGTGATGTGGATGGACATCAGGATGGTGATGTTAACTCCCAGGTTGCTCAGGAACTCCCCAGCCAGCCATCTGCATACATGAGATAACTGATTGTAGACAAAGGACTTCTAACCCGTTGACTGACTACACCACTACCCACCTTTAACATCTGGCATTTTTTCCAGAAGGATACTGTGAGAGACAGTATGAAAAGCTTTGCTGAAGTCCAAAGTCTACTGGCTTTCCTAGATCACCTAAGTGTTTTACTGTGTCATAGAAAGAAGTCAGGTTCAACAAACAGGACCTTCCCCCTCACAAAGCTGTGCTATCTGGTACCAATGACTCTGTTGTCTCCAGGTGTTTTTCAGTACTTCACAGAATACCCTTTTCCATGATTTTACCAGGCAATCAAGTGAGACTGATGGGCCTGAAGTTTCTGGGGTCCTCCTTCTTTCTCTTCTTGAAAACTGGGACATTTGTTGGCTTCCCCTCACCTGGGACCTCTCTGGATCCCCAAATGCTCAAAAATCAAGTTGCCCTTAAGTCTGCTGATTTTTATATCCCACGTGAATTATCCCAAAGACTTCCAGGCAGCTTCTGCTGCAGAACTGATCAAACTGTACATAGAACAAATATTTGTAAAGAGGCAGTAGAGAACTCCTCATAGAGATACAAAATGGTCATGCAGAACAGTGTTTTGCACATAGTTGAGATATTTGAGAGATGTTTTGTATGTAGTTAGGGTAATTGATAGCAGTGAGTTATTCATGTGCTGGAGTGGTCACACAGGATCATGGAGCAGCTGGAATTTTACCCAACCTTGCTGAAGATTCCACTGCAATGATTACTGCAGTGGAGACCCTCATTGCCATCAGCCAACAATTCATCATGCTGTTCTATAGACTTGATTTCCCATATGAGTGCTATTTTTTGCCAAGATACTGATAAATTAGTTTTGCCTTTTAACAAACACTTTGTCCATGAGACTGTGAGTGCCTCCCTAAGAATTCACATACACATAATTACTATAATAGGATTAATGTTTCTGGAAAAGTACAGAAAATTTTTTTATGTTTCCGGTCAAGAGAGCATTTGAAGCTCAGCTGCAAGGGAATTGCAAATTTGAGGAACAAAACACAGACTTGAAGAAAAAAATGGCCTAGTCAAATGCAGTCTTTTTTGAAGCAGGATAGCAAAATTTGAAAAAAAACTTATCAGGAAGTCCTTAAAAAAAATTATCAGGAAGTCCTTAAAAATCTCCAGCAATGCATACTTTCCAATTACTTGACCACCACTTTATGAAAGAAGGCAAAGCATAGAAGAACTGAAAATAGGTGGATTTTAAATATGTGGATCTTAAAATATGTAGGCTTGTCTCAAATACTCCTGTTTTGTGGATCATAAGAAATTCATTAATGTGGCAAGGGGACCCTGCTTAAAAATAATGTTTGGTGCAACCAAAGAGTATCTTACCCAAACATGACAAAAGTTTTAGCATGCTTGATAAAAGGTCTGTCTTTGAACTTTAATAACAGAATCATTAAAATTATTTACTTKTTAGACATATAACCAATATCAGTCAAGGGATCTGATTTTCAAAAATACCACCTCTATGTTGCCATTTCCATTGATGGGTCCATGGGGMAGGGGACTGCAGTGTGCAGTGGGGTGGGAGATACACCTTCAATTACCTTGATAAAACCAGGTCATACACCTGAAGCAAAAGCAGGAAAATGCTTTTAGATCTGGCAACACAAATGTAGCCCAGTAAGAACCAGCCTTCCTATTTTCACATAAACCTTTCCATTTTAAGGTAGCGTGCTGGTCTTGCATCATGGAAGTGATGTTCTAAGATAAGCTGCTAGCAGCTTCCTCAGCATCTAACAAAAAACTAACCAATAGTTAGGTTTGAGAATTGACAGTCTGTTAAACCACTGAGAAAACTCATATGCCTCTGCAAACACCCATGTAAAAAATGAATGATCCAGGGAATTTCCTCTTTCCCTTCTGGCTGGCAAGAAGGTAACAAGGCTGGCTCAGCCCCCATCTCAGTTAAATTGTTATATTTTGCTTTAAAATAAATGTCTCATGGATTTAAAAAATTCAGATAAGGATAATTACCTTCATCAACCAGATTMATAATTTTTCCAAATAGTACTACCCAGGTACTTATTTAAGCACTAAGTAAAGCTAATTAGTTGCTATCCTTACAAAATGGATAGTGGTTTAAATTCTTCTACATTTCTTTTCATGCTTTATTGACTAAAACCTATGTCAACTATCTCATTAGTTTCTGAGAATCAATCTCTACTTGATACATTTGTAAGTTGTATCAKACTACACTCTGTAACTGTGAAATACCTCATACTATTTTCTGGTTTTCTTCTTAATTCTTATCTTTCACACATTTTATCTATTTTGCCATATTTWTTCTCATCTACATGTGAATCTCTTGAATTTGAAACTCTTGTGAAATAAAGTGGTTTTGTTTTTTTAAAAATTTGAACATTAGTGTGGTATATCTCCCTGCTGGAGATCTATTACATGGGGAGGAAAAATAAGATGACCACTATCTTTTTTTTTAAACAATAATTTTTTAGCACATTTCAAATTACAAACAATGCATTTTCCACTTTTGACAGGAGTGAATCAAGAAATTCTTGAGGTATATCTGAGATTCCATTTTTACTAGTATATTTCTCTTTTCTCAGCCAGCCAATACCATGATACTGTTGGAATACTGTGCTAAACCTCTCTGAAAATAATTTTTTTACAAAGTATAGTATTTTCCTCTTTAKTAAAGGATTTTTCCTCCATTGAGAAAGTGAAAATTAAAATCTTGACTAATATTTTTAGTAATATTGACTTCAAAAATAAGGTAAATTTGAAAAATGAGATTTCATTTGTTTCAAAAAAGTCAAAAAGTTAAAGATGGATATTTAACCTTTTTTAGAGTMTCACAAAGACATTAGAAACTGTTGTAGGAAGCAATTAGCTCTTAGTAGATCTAATCATCTGGGATACTTCAGAGATGTGCCTTCATATGATTAGCTTGGCCTCTCTTGCAGTGGTGTTTAAGCAGAAAAAAATTTTTTGTGTATTGAAATAACCTTGAAACTCCAATTCTATGATACATAGTCATGTAGTCTATTTTTAAAGGTTCACTACATCCCACACTTTTGAATTAGCATAAATATTGTCATTCAGAGTTTCTTTGTACTCAAATCCAAAAGCATCCAATTAAGTCAAAGCTTCCAGATATATGTGACAGTACATAACCTCTGTGGAAAAATCCAGGCCAAAATCCAAAGATACCAAGAGTTAAAGTCAGTGTTTTATTTAAGTATGAACTATCCATTACTATTGACTGAATCCTCAGAACATTGTATTTCATTATTTGYCTATTTTAGTGAAATAGAAACTACAGGCTGGACCCATTGCCAACAGCACAATTTGATTTGAAAACTAGTACTTTGTATGACTTTGTACTTGGGTAACTAGAGAGGATTGTGGCATTACAAGAAGACAGTAACAAGGACAGATAAGTTTGTACCCATTGCCCTTTACCTTGCAAAGTTTGTCACAAGGATGGATTAATGTTGTACTATTCCCTGTTCTCATTATGCTCTACCTAAAAGAGAATGAGGCATCGGAATTTTAATTCCTCCTGTTCTAACACTTAATAATGTTCTGCAGTTTCTAGTAGAATGGTGGGATTTTTTTCTTCATTCAGTGTTTTGAGTAATTGAGACACTCTGATAGGGTTGAAGTTCTGTTGTGCATATTCTGATCCTCATAGATAAATTTCTGAGCATTGTGAACTAGAAAAAGAACAAACACATACAATACTGACATTCAGTTATGAAAATACTATACTCCATGTTTGATTTTGAGCTTGATTTTGGGAAGCAGTTTCAATTTTCTACTTATGATAATTTGCAGGCATAATTAGTCAGGTACATTATTACCTGGCTTGTTCTCTGCAACACTAATGAAGTAATGAAGTCAACACACAATRGATTACTTCCAGCAGTCCTAGGTATGAAGGCAAATGCCAAACACAGGGAAAAACCTCACCAAACAAACATCTTTGTGAACCTTGTGATAAAAAATACAATATTAAGCCATTTATAGAGGTTGTATAGTTGTGTCTAATTTTGGCAGCTTCAATCCAGATAAATCTCTCTAGAGGCATATGATTTTATCTGGCTATTTACAGATGCCAGCCTCTCTATTTTGACTATAAAAGGAATTTATATGTCTGAAGTATTTTTTTTCTTTTTCCTAAAAGGCACATTTAGAAATACATCACACAATAGTATATGAGCATCCATATCATATCAATACTTATYTGGGGCATTTTAAAAAGCATCCATATTCAACTGTAGTCAGTTGAAGAAATAAGTCCCAAAAGCATTTTAGTTTTGAGGTGTTCACAAGTCTACACTGGCATACATTTTTTGGTCTACAATCAGAATGTTCATTTCTGTGTACATTCTTTCCTTCAAAAGAGAGTGTCTTCCAGCATGCAWAAAGATCAGTCACTTTGTCTGTCTTTCACTTCAGATTGATTACAATTGAATTACTAACAGATTTCACAGAATATTCTTTGTTGGAAGGGACCCACAAAGATCATCAAGTCCACCTCCTAAGTGAATGGTGAATTGTACAGCCTGTAAATTTGGTGGTGCCTTGAATATTTTTTGTTGTGTGATTTTTCAGAAAACACAAGCTGACCTAAAACTTATGCCTTGATAGCTTGTTTTTCATTTTGTCATTTTATTGGTAGATTTCAAGTTCCAAACTAAAAAATATTTGAGGGTTTATAACCAGAGGGRAAAAAAAGCAAATATTGCATGGGCAATAAAAAACTAAAATAAATCTTAATAAGTACTTTCCATGTGGTTTGAAATTAATCCTTTTTTTTCAATTTAAGAAAAGAACAAAAGTTTAGTTAAAGTCAAGAATGACAAATTTCACCTTAACAAATACACRTTTGTTCTGGTGTTGTATGAGAGGATAATAAAAATGTCTTGTAAAACATTAAACAGGAATAGTATATATCAGATATATGAAAATATCCCTTGAACTTGTATTTTGTCATATTGAGCAATTTTTTAATTTAATAAATATTGTCAAATTAAGAAAGAATAGATTTCATGTTTATGCTTTCTTTTCTAATTTATGGCTGGAACTAATTATTTCTCTACTATTAATCCAGGATTCCAAATAACTGAGCCATTCACAAATTATAGTTTTTTAATGGTTGTGTAGAGTCTTCTATAAGCCCTTGACAGCTGCATAAATTTACATTTCACAACAAACAATAAGACAGAGGCTTGAAGAAAGGTTTTAGTGTTCTAGTTTTTTGTGAATGTCTCAAGTTGTCTTTATGGGCTGTTTTGTTTTAATTATCACTAGTATTGTTTATTTTCAATATTATGACCACCAAATTGTGGGTTCTTCTGTGAAGCCAAATCAGATGAGGCCATCCAATTGAACAGCTGCTGAGTCACCAGTATWTGAAACCATCATAGCAGTCCCTTTGTGGTTTCCTCTACTCTTCAGAGAACCCAGTGTGATGTTACAAAGGACAGTAACATGAACTGTAACTCTGTCTTTACCATCTCTGTCACCATACATTCAAAAGAGAGAGAGAGAGAGAGAGAGCACACTTAACACCAATTCCCTCCTGACTTCACTGAACAGCGGAAACTGTGGCAGTGCAAATTACAGGTTTCTGTGCCTCAACTGCTTTTAGTCATCTGATCTGAACACATTTCTCTAACAAAAAGAATGCATGAAGATATGGGATTCCTGGTTTTTCAAAGATAGAACGTAACAAAGGGAGGGGGAAAAATGTAGCAAAATGCTTTAGGTTGCAACACAAGATGTAACTGAAACTACGTATTCTATTACCWTCTGTTAAAACCAGGCGGAGTAGTTATCTTCTATTAATGGGTCAGCTCTTAAAACCAGGTGAAGTAGTAGTTTTCTTTATCTCTTCCATTACTTAGCCTCCCTTCAGGAAGATAGCTTCTGTTAATGGGCCATTGAGTCTCACTGCATGGCTGATGAAAATTACATCATCCCATTGTGAGATGCTCTGCTCACGGGRAGGAGCCAAGCATTCCTACCTGGATATAATCTGAGATTTGAAACACCACAGACAGCCTTTTCCCACTGGATTCCCAGAAGGAAGWCCAGACCTGTCTGCACCAGCACTGGACCTCCAGAGGAAAACTACACCCTTCTGCAGGATCACCACTTCAACAGAACCACATCTGCCGCTCCAGGAGGACTGCAGCCACCATTTCAATCAGGCTGCTACCAACACCCTGACCCACAGGGTGTCAGGTCATATTCTTATTGTCAGTGTTTTGGTTTGTGTTTTGTTTTTTTTTGTACTACTGCATTTTTATTTTAATTTTCCTAGTAAAGAACTGCTATTCCTATTCCCATATCTTTGTCTGAGAGCCCCTTAATTTGACAATTACCGTAATGTAGAGGGAGGGGGTATACATTTTCAATTTCAAAGGATACTCCTGCCTTCCTTACCTGTCTTTTCAAATCAAGACAAAACCCAACAAATTAAAAATGCAAACAAACAAAACAAAAATTCTGAAGTCAGCCTGTACATTTGACAATACAGAAGACTACCTGACGCTATGGAAGCAATACAGAATGCCATCGCTTGTAAATTAGAACTTGGGCATGTTCCTGGGCACTTTTTTCCTCCATTATGCTAGAGCAGTGTAAAAAGAAGGCCATTTTTCCTCTCAAAATCCTCAGATGACACCAAATTACTGGTAAAATGTTAACATACTCCCACTGAAAGCAAATCACAGTGGTTGTCAAGAAAACTGGAAACTGACAAGAGAAAATTTAACACCACRGGGCCCTTACAAATATGAATTTTGGAGCAGAGGTGTTGATTGGATGGCCTAAACTTCTGGTTCATCTTTGATATTGAAAATTCACCGTCATCCATAAGCACATTAGAGAAATTTCTCTCTTCAAGCATAATTTRGCTTTAATAGGAAAATCTTAAGACTAAGAATTAAGATGGGTGAATTTATAGCATTGTGATTACTGTGAACTCCAGAACAGTTCTATATTGATCTGATTAAATAAGATCGGGATGATGAAAATGGCAGCTGCTGTCTTTTTTGTCTATATAGTACATTTCATGGTTATTGTAGAGCTTTTTTAAGGATTGAACCTGAACTTACTATTTTGCTTTTCTGGTCAAAGTTGCTGAAAAAAAACCACCTTCACAAAATCAAGTTGAGACATAAGATTAGTTCAACAAATCTATTTATTTTTAGCTTATATATTTCTCCAATTTTACATAGCCAGATGTCATGTAAGGTTTGCAGATAGCATTACACCTTCCAAGGGATACATTCAGTAAAACTGCTTTGGGAGCAACTAGTCAAATTCCAAACATCAGATTGATTTGGTTTTTATAGCTCTTCCTCATTTATTGTGTGCAAATATTCACAAGGAAAGGCTTTAGTGTTCTSATATGTTGGAGAATTGCTATTTTTTCATGGAACGAAATGTATTTGCAAACATTGAAGAATTATTTCTGCTGAAAGGACAACATCTGCTACAGTGATCACTGTGATGGGTGATTCTGCAGAAATCCCCCTYGACCTTGGAATTTCTTTACTTTATGTGATTTAGTGCTACTTAATCAATTTTCAGGAGAAAATGGATTTAAAAAAAACACTATGTGGCTACTTGCCATAGGGGAAGTTTTCCCTTTTGTTAGAGGGCTCAAGGTTCTTTAATTTTTTTCTGTTCTCTCTTTTTTTGGCTCATTTGACCCATATATAACATTAAGCAGCTCCCTGGCTGACAGACAAGGCCATCTCATCATATGGTAAATGCTAATATGCTCCATTACCTAGTAAGTTTAAAATCACAGCCACAATGAGAAGGTAGTATTCTGAAATTAAATGCCTCTTCTGGAAGGTATCAGCCACCAGCTAAATACATTAGTGTTATCATCATAYTGTGACAGTTCCCATACCTTCTTGGTGATTTCTCACAGGCAGCTCCCCACAGCACTGACTCCTTCTTCACARCTCTTTCCTCACCCAGCTAACCCACTCTTTTGTAGCACTCATCCTTATTGAACACAGCTGTGGCCTGTTAAGGGCAGGCCTGTTCCTAATCTTTGGTGATTAGTACAGCTGCAACTCCTCAGGTGTGCACCTACCTTCTGCACTATTTTCTTACATTCTATGACTCCACACATGAATAGGGCAGAGCCCATGTAGCCTACCAAAAGTTTCAGAAGAACTTCTTGTACATCCTCCATGGATTGTTCTCCTTTGCATGATTACATTTCTTTGTGTTCATTCTCTYCCATTCTATAATTACTTCTCACCCCATAGATAGAAAAGATGAAATTTCTTTTCCCCCTTTTCCAGCATGCAGACATACACCTGCAGGTTGTATGTAGAAAAGTAGAATTTTTTACCATGAAAARGTCAGAGTTTGGTGGAAATGTTTTATTCTCTTCATCCATATTTGGTCCTCTCTTCTATCTGATATTTCCTCCACCCACAGTATCAGCATCTACAGCTAGACTTATATAAGCTATCACACTSTTTTTCATAGTTGGTCATAGAGAATGCCAGTGTCAAAGTTTGGAGGATAGCATAGAAGATTCAGAGATTATATAAAAGAAATGTAATCTTTCTACGGGTATAGCATATGATAGTTCTTCTCAGGAAACAGTATCACCAAATAGGGAAATATTGCCTGCAACACATTCAGATTATATATATATGTATATATATTTAGTACCTCACACAGTCTACACTTTTTGAAAAGCATCAGGAATGAAAATGAAGTCTGGCACCCTTTGATAATTACACCTACTCAGAAGTAAAAACAGAGTGGATTCAAAGGTAGGAATATTTTAAAGAARATAAAAACCCATGGGCATTATGGGGAGATATTACTGGCAGGGGAGGTATGGAAAAGAAGGAAATCTTACAGTAGGGTTCACACTATACTAAATAATGTCAATGTTATGATATAGGTAATATTAAATTTTAAGTAGTTATGTGCCATATGCATGAAAGTCTCAGCACTGTTGAAAAACATAAGCATTGTTTGGATGCACTGACAAACCACTATATATTCTATAACTATATTTTTCTGCCAGTGAAGTTTAATTTCATACACTAAACAAAAGCTCCAAGTTTTGTAACAAAAATTGTTAATAGTCACCATAATATCAAAAGACAGTAAAAAAAAGGGGGTCAGAATACCTTATAGGAAGAGTTAATCGCGTGTGATATTGAAACAGCAGAAATGTGACAAAATAAAGTTTTCTGTAATGTAATGTCATGAGACTTATGCTTTTTTTTTAATAATAAGAATATCTCTATAAGTTAGTATCCTATGAGAAGATGTATCATCTGTCTATATGAAAGTCTAACACACTATTGTGTATAGGACTAATGAGTTATAATTAATAATCATGTCCATTGATTTGAGCATCTTTGCTGAAGAATAAGATTTTCAGACGTGTAGTACAGGGAAGCAAAAWAATAGACAGAATAAATGCCTTTCAAGTGAGAGCCTGGACCACAACACCATTGTACTCCAGTACGAGCTCACATTTAATTTGAAATATTGAAGAGCTTTGAAAAAAAAAAAGGATGCATTCAAATATTTTCATGAAACTCCTGAGAATTTAAACAAATAATCTTTCAAATGGAAAATATTAAAATTACAATTACAATTATTTTTCCTAKCTTGGATCCATTTTAAAAAATGTTTTTAGCTTCATTGTTTTTTTGTCCTGTCATAATATATAGTACTTTGGATTCAAGGAAAGTTGTTCATTGTACTTTTAATTTTCTATAATATTCAGAACTATCATCTCATTTTAAATGGGGAAAATTTTTTATTCCAAGTACAAACCATGACCATATTTTGCAAGTCTGCTTGGAAGAGTTAACAGGAAGATGGAAAATTATAATTTCTCAGACACATTTTCAAAGTTAAAATTCAAACTTTATTGGCAATAAATAGACAAACACAACATCTGACATTTTATTTAGTAATAGGCTTGATTGACAAAGTTATAAAACTCAGTCTTATTCAGAATATTCCTGACATTTTGAGTAGCTATGATTTGAGAGGGTTGTTTCAGCTTCGCAAGTACAGCCAGATTTTGAGAAGACCTCAAGGCCAGATTTTTAAGTACTCTTCCTCTAAAACTGGAAATAATTATTTTAAAATAATATTTCTTCTTCTAAAGAAAAAAAAAAGAGCAAAAAACTCAATAGCTCCAATCATAACACTTACGATACACTTTTCTAATTCAATCTCTTTTGGCAATCTGGCCAATTAATTTGAGTGCTAAAGGGGAGCTGATTCTTTAGGAAACATGGCCTCAGTCAGAGGTGCTGAGTCTTTGTTAGCTTTTACCAGTTTGATCTTCATGAAATTCAGACATTACAATTTTTCACATCTAAAGAAGAAAAATGAAAATGTTTATATAATCAGTTGTACAGTTGATCCTTTACAACAATATATATACACACATAAGAGATGTATATATATAGAGAGATAAGTATATATACATAAATATATGTGTCGTCTGGTCAGTCACATTTGAAGATTCTGAGGGCTTTTTTAAACTTAAGGACATAAGGATTATAAGCAACTGCAATAAGGCACCTAATACAATGGAATCCAAACTGGGATTGAAATTTACTTCAGGTTAAAACAAAGTAAAATGTTAAAACATCATGATAACTTCTTGGATTTTTTTAAACTCAAAATTTTTAGCAACTCCTGTGCTTATAAAAAAATAAAGTTTGCTAACATTTTACTGTGTGACATCAGAATTCAAGCAAGGTGTATATGTTCAGCATCTCTTTCCACATTTGCATAAATACAGGTAAAATGAATAACTAACTTTCAGACTGGTGACAACAGACTGACTTTTTGCAAGGACAAAGTTCTTGTGCCATCAAATACCCAAAAAGAAGAGTTTCCAGTTGTAATAGCTCATTTGTGAGATGAGATCCAATTTGAGATATATCCTCAAGCAGTAATTTTCTTCGAAATAGGGAGTCTGACAACTTTTCTTGCCCATTCAAGACAGTGCAAGATAAATTGCAGTAAAACAGATTCAACAGCATTGTGAAAGCCAAATTCTCTTTATAAGACTACTCAGCAGACAGAAAACTGTTCACAAAGGCTTGATCGAGCTACTGGAGGATGAGTTGACTTAGGAGTRGGCTAAAGCGTTTTACTGCAGGACCCATGCACTTAATGACCATCTTTTTAGCTATTAGCTCAGAGACTGGCCTCGAAATRCTTTCTGTAGATATAGAGACAGACGTGCTTAGAGAGAGATAGTACATATTCCTTCTGGACAGTAAGGCCATGTGTCTGTCTAGGAGTTAAAATGTTAATCATGYTGAAGGACTCTATTCCAGCTACAACCTGAGCTATAATGGTCTGTTGAGCAAAAAATAGGGTTGGCAGGTATGTTAGATGGACAGGGCTGAAATATGACTGGGGCTTGTGTCCATCATATGAAGACAGAAAAAAATTTTCCTCCATCTCCAAGATCCTCAAAACTACAGATGCAGACAGATGAAAAGACAATAGATGAAAAAAAAAGGATGTAATTATGAGTGGCACAATTTTTATAATGGATGGCAGCTCCCCCCAYCCTGAGTCATCAAAAATTACAGAAAATAAGGAAACTAGGGAACTACTTAAGAAGATAAGGAAATAATTTCTTTATTCATTTCTTGTAGAGTCTGGTTTGGTAACTCTGAGCAAGGTAGGTGAAAAATAATTTACATACACTGTTAACATGTGTATGAGATTTTTTTTCAGATAGTTTCAGCTATAATTATGTGAATGAGAACCTGAAATTATTATTGGATAGTCATTGCTCAGCTAATATGCAAAATTAAGAACCTAAGAGAATAGATATTACTATATTCGTTGGATGTTCATTGTACAAAAATTTATTTCAAGAAGCCTACTCTCTTCATACATACATATACATAGAAAATATGCAAAGGAAAAAATGCACACATTAAATAGTAAAATATAGTATATGGTTATCTAAGAAAGTTGCTGATTATCCACATTTGTTTGTTTTCACTTAAGGAAATGACCATTGTAGGAGCATAGATTATGGGACATTAAGAATGGGGCTGCAGCCAAGCCTCATCCCTAAYAGGATCCAGCTGTGTAAAAAAGGTGACCATTGTTAGGAGAAAAATAAAGGTTGTACTGGAGAACAATAAAGTGCTAATTCTTGAAACCATTCTTGGTGTTGTGAGTCCTCCATCAGACCACTGCCAGCTTTAATGATTGAAGAGAAAAGATGATTATAAAAACTGACAGCTAATATAAGACAAGGTTCTGTTGCCTTTCTACACAGTTAATTTATTCAGGTACGTGTGAATTAGACAAACTATGCTGTAAGGTGTTATTTAGTGTGACTGAGTCTCACAACTTTGGGTTTAAGTCTAATTTAAAAAGCCAAACAGCTGTTGACAAACAGCTATTGAAAATGTGTGTAACAACAGGTTAAAACTCAGAGAAGTGACTCAAATTCAGGCTGACAAGACTTCCTAGTCCTGCAGCACCTCATTAACAAGTCTGTGTGCAATTATTATTCAAGTTCTGTTTCAAACATATTTCTTTTAAATTCTAAACCTGAATAAGCAAAGTAAGAGCAACTAGTTTTCTTCATATCCGCTAGTCTTAAATTAAATTTTATAGATTAGATGATATAGAATATGTCAATATTCAATTCTTTTAGAGAATTATGATAACACTAAAGCTTTGCACAACTGAGGGCAATCACAGTCTATTCACTAGAAGACTACATTCACATGCATTTAGGCTAAATACAGCAAAGATAGATAGGTCATGTGATGACGTAATATATCATGGAATTCCTAACATTTTAAATAGAAACATAATGCCAGATATGYGCTAAATTATCACTTTCCTGTCCACACTGCCAGCATGTATTGATATCCAGCAAACATATTTGAAGCATGCCATAGATCAGTTAAACCTTGCTTAAGTTTAAATTAATTTTCACTTTGATCCCACAAATAYCTTTTTGTTCTGTCTCTGGTGTATTTAAATAGTACAAGAAACTGAGAGCTTTAGGAAAGAAATGTGAACTCTGATGTTGGACATGAGATAACCCTGGCACGACACTATAGAAGCTTAAATGGATCATATAATTGGCAAATATTGGAAGAATTGAAAGTGCTTTCACTTTGTATTGGGAAAAAACAGAAGCAGGAGTGGAGAAATAGGGTGAAGAAAAATGACTGATAGAAGAATTTGGAGGAAAATTATTTACAAATATTGTTTCTCAAAAGCTCATGGAACATGTTTGTCATTACAACATTTGCTCAATGAAATTCAAAATAATATTTAATTAAAATACAACATTTGGTAAAGTCATTAAATATGTTTTCTATTAAATAATACATAATTCCATAGTCTTTATTTTGCAAAATAAAAATTCTGATTATGTCAACATATGTAAATATAGAATTCTATTAAAGTCATAGTGTTTTATTATGTAGAAGGAAACAGAAAATAAATTATTCCTATGTATTAATTTATTAGATTTTTTGAAATGCATTGTTGGAAATCCAGAAAGCAGAGAAATTTCCTGAGAATCTAAAACATCCTCACCAACCTGAGGCATGTGAGTCTGCTTATAAACTGCGTCAAGTTAGTGTAAGAAAAATGCTGTAAATTAATTGAAAGACTCAACCTTGTAAGCCCAAACCCAGATTTAGTAATTGAACCTGTTTTCAGCTTACATGTAAGAAGGAAATTATAGTCTCTCTAGACTACATGTGTGTTTAATACTGGACCATAAGGAATTTGATCTGGAAGGCAAAGTGTAATTGACTAGGATCTTATATAAGACCTCAAAAAAAGTGTTCTTTAATATGATCTCAAAACTCAGAATGCTCAAAAACTGGTAACACAGTGGATTAAAAACAATTTTAAATTARCATGTGAAAGAAAATATCCGTTAGTTATTAGATAAAGAAAAAGAGAACTAATAAGGAAGTTCAGGTGTCCACTGTGGTTTCATGAAARTCATTAATCTCTTTTAGAAAATCTGTTTGATGGAACTGTCAGTTCTAAACCTGAAATTAAAGGCAAAGTTTATTAGTTCCTGTGTCTGAAGAAAAATAAAATCTGAACAAAAAGCAATGYCCTAAGCAAGTTTTTGGAGGGGAACCAAGACACATAAACAATAACAAACTGAGAATTGAAGGAGATGCTGTTTCTTTGTTTTCAATGATATATACTCATACGTATTTAAGTAGTTGGAACACGGATAGAAATCCATCTCTGACATTTAYATGAAGGGCTGGAGTAGAAATTCTTATTTTTAAGCCTGGAGATGTTTCTTTTATAAATGAAATTACAGGGCACTGCCMGACCATATACTGTAGATGGTATAATTTAAGTTTGATATCGAAAGGATTTTGGTACGTGACAAAGGCTATTAGTTGTGTTTTTTTCAAAAAAGTACGTGTCAAACATTTAATACAGTCACTCAGTAACAGAAAGTCCACATAAATTCTCTACAGCACACTAAAGCTTCTCTCAGGTTTTCATACATTTCACTATTTCCTTCCATGTTGCCTTCTTAAGTGCTAGCAGGAAAATCCCTTGGAATTGCATCCCCAAATTGCAAGTAATATCACATTGCTGAGAAATAAGGCAGACCAAGTTACAAGAGAAGAGAAAGGAGGATCAAATACAACTAAAATACAAAAGATGAAATGAAAACAGATGATAGCAGCTTTAGGTTGCTCTTTACAATCCTTATTCAGACTGTTCAACAGCAGTGAAACTATATATGGTTATGAAACAAAACTACCTAAGTGCAGACTTATATTTTAGTTTGATAAAGTGAACCATGATTGATAGAAGATGTCAGTACAACTGTAATTTGTTTTAAGTCACAGAATATAGTTTTAGAAATGCTTTCTGAATAACTAATATGGTTTGTAAACTTAAAACATCATACTATCTCCCAGGTAGGTTTTTCCTGCACATTTGCTTGCTGGAATATATTTGCTGTGATGAATGCAGACAAGTAGGAAACTGCAATAATAATGGGCCATGTTTCATTCTCTTTATCCATCTGAAAAGTTAATCTAACTGGAGAATAAAAACCAAATTACATAGACAGGAAGAAATCAGATTGTTACTGTTTAAGACACCCTGCCATCATAATAAAATTTAAATAATTTCAGACTAAATAAATATTTTAAGGTTTTGAATGTTCAGCTCCTCCTCAACATAAATACATGGAAAGCAGCAATGACAAATAWATCACCAGTGTGTTAGCCTTCTGTCTAATATTATTTGTGTATTTACCCACACACTTGCATGATCTCTAGGTTTGTGTATGTACAGCTGTAATCTCTTGGCCCACAAAATATATGCACACGCAGCTCTTTTACTGGCATCATGAAAATAGTGGAAAACAGTTCTATTTCCCAGGCTGCATCTTGTACTTATTACTTGGGATGTGCTTCCCTCACCAGATATCAGTTAACAAAAAGTTAAGTTCTGTAAGCTAATCATTTGTTTCTGTGGGAATTGTTGAGACAGATAAGCTATGGTAATGTCAAATTGTCCTTAACAGGTACTGGTCCTTGGTGTAAATTAGAGAAAGAGTTTAAATAACTACTTACAATTAATTTTCTTTTCTTTTATCTTCTCTTCTTTTTCTTTTTTTTTTAATATTAAAAAAAAAACAAAAACCAAAAAACCTAAGCATTTTTATTCAAATGTTTCTATCAGCATCTGGAATAGCATTTCCAGTCCATTAATCACAATCGGAAACACTCTGAATCCAAATATAAATATATGTTCTGTCAAAGCCAACTGTAAAAATATAGGGTTTTTTAGAGCACCTTGACTGCAAATTCTCTGGTCCCTTCAAAATCATGACACTATCTCTGCRGGTATCCTGCATGGTAAGTGAGAATTTCTCTGAATAAGAAATTCACATAATAAAGTAAAATCAGCATAGGATTTGGAGACATTAGAGAAGTTAAGAGGTGTAGGTGGTGTTACCATAGCAAAACTCACTTTCTGCAGTCTAGTTCCCTAACTCCCTGGAGTACCTTCATACCTTTTAACGAAGTTGCTGGTTCTTCTTACYGTTTTCTTAGCTGTGCATCATTATGTACACTTGTAAGAAAATAGGTTTCATGGTCGAGAGTTCTCAAGTTTCTACTTTTAAACCACATCTGAAGACARAATTTGAGGGTGTTTTTACAGTTTGTTTATAATAAAAATTCATCTGCTTCCTCTAAATGTCTTGAACACTGGATTATGACTTCAGGCTGAGAATCAGCAGCAGTAGCAGATGCACTCCTGAAAAACAAAGATCCCGTTTTCATGCAAATGCTCCTAGTAGTAAAGAACAATGGAAGATAAATATTGAAAAATATATAATATGGGAGCAGAATGGCTTGTAAACAGTGCTTTCAGAGTCAGCTGCTCTTTAAGCAAACTARAATAGAGTAGCTCTAGAGACACATTACATGATTCAGTGTAATTACTAGCTTGTTCAAGTAAGTGCRTTTTATCTGATTCTAATCTGAATCCTTCAATTCAGCTATATGGTACAATGATCTACTTTGCATTTTGGAAAATGTACCATAGAGTTACACTGACAATACATCTTCACAATTTCATAAAGTATTAGATGCTATGACAGAAAAATGAAATACAGAAGGGATTTTCAGCAAAAGTRATATTTTCAGAGTGATGAGAAGAGTTTGAAAACACTGTAAAAAACATTTTTTTTTTAGTTAAAAACCACAAAAATTTACCTTGTTTGCAGTTACTTTTATTAATTTCCTTGGAACATTTTCTGGGGTGATTTTTGTTTCCTCACAATGTTCCCAGAAAACAAAAATCTTTTTCATATTTAGACATCATTGTGCACATACGCTTTAGGTAAGTGCTTTTTCCCTAGAAAATATCGAAACCGTTAAGATACTTGATATGACGATATCACAGGTATCAATCACATCATCTTGACTCAATTTTTTCTTAAATGGAACATGACAAAGTAAGAGAAAATCAAATAATTAGACCAGAAAAAGGAAACAAGGATTCTGGAAAATATATAGCTCAAACAGTTGGAGAGAGAAGTCCAGCATAATTTTCCTTGTGTTATGAGTGCTTTTTTTATATATCAGATGCAAATTGTTGCCCAGAGAAGCTGTTGATGCCCATCCCTGGAAGTGTTCAAGGCCAGGTTGGATGTGTGTTGAGCAACCTGTTCCAGTGGTAAGCGTCCCTGTCCATGGCAGAGGAGGTGGGACTAAGTGATCTTGTTGGTTCCTTCCAACACAAAGTATTCTATGATTTTATGAGTCTATGAAGGTGACTTGGATACAAGACCAGGATATAAATTATTATGTTAAATCATCTATTGCTTCTCTTTCCACTCCAAAATAATTTGAATTATTTTCTTCACCAGAAAGGAAGTTAACACTTTGAAAAAGAAGAATGAAATATCTCAGTGCAGTATGGTCTCTAGCTAGAGGGTCATGTGAAATTTGTAGATAYCAAGTTGTCTCCATTCGGACTGAATTTTGATAGAGAAGTCTGGATCAGGGAAAATGTTGATCTCTTGTCCYATAGCTGTGTATGTATGGTTGCATTTATGTGTAATCAGTTTTTTAAAGTTGCATGATTGCTGCCAACACGAGAAGCAGGAAGCCACTGTGTAACTGGAAAGCTGGATCCTGTCACTGAAACTCAGTGGGATGAACAACATGATGGAACATCCAGAACTTTCCTGAACGATGTATTCCAATGTTTCACCACCCTCACTGTAAAACATTTCTTCCTTATATCCAACCCCTTTCAATTTAATGTTCTTTCCCCTTTTCCTGCCACTACCGGGCTTGGTAAAAATTCTCTCTCTCCATCTTMTTTTTAAGCTCCCTTTATATATTTAAAGACTGCAATGAAGTATTCCCAAACCCTCCTCCTCTCCAGTTGAGAAAAACTTCAACTCCTTTGAGTTTTCTTGGGAGAGTTTTTCCAGCTCTCTGACCATTTTAATGATCAGGGCATGATCACTGCAGCCCAGGCTGCCATCAATCTTAACCTCTGTAATTAGTTCTTGTAAGTTGGCAAGCAAAGGGCTAACAATATTTTTCTGGCCAGGCTGTATCACATGAATTAAGAAATTATCCTCAATACATTCCAAGAGTCTTCTGGACTGCTTGCAGCTTGCTGTGCCGCTTATTCAGGTGCCAGGGGGTTACTGTTCCCCAGCAGGATCAGAGCGTGCAAATGTGATTCATCCCACCATGTTTCCGTGACAGTGAACTGAACCATCATAGCTTTCCAGCTGCACCATGACTTCCAGCTACTCCTGTTTGCTACCCATTGGTACAGAGACACATCAGCTGCATTGCTGACTGCCTCACCCTTTTGGCACAGCCTTTTGGAGGGTTGGAAGACATTGCTCATTACTTTCATAGGTAATGTCAAGCCCGTTWCTAATCAATACACAAGTGTTACAGCTTTGGACCCTATCCCTCAAGTTTGTAAGCTTAAGGTGTGAATCACTTAATAAGCCAATCTGCCAGYTAAGATGTTCCTTCAGCTTCTAGATAGGTGGATCCAGGTCAGATTATGGATTCAGAAAGGCCTATTTATTTTGGTTGGTTGTTTCTCCCCAGTGAGGCTCAAGGCAAAATGCTTAACTAGATCATTGTATCTTTCTGCTTCAGTTTCATTAAATGAGCTGAGGAGGATTAGATTCTCTTCTCATGACTTTGTCTCTCCATTTCTCTAAGTGTTCTCTCTAAGATTTTAGGGTAAAAATGATATTAAATTCATTTACAGCTCTAAAAACCTATGTTTTCAGTGAAATGTTTTATATTTTTTATGGGACAAGTACTTCAAATTAGTAAAATACTAGGAAATGCTCTTTTGTGATGCAGGAGGGAAGAATCCTAAGATCTCTGACTCCTATCCTTTATTTTAGGATTTTAGCAGAACCTTAATGACTATAAAAAGTACAGAAAAAGAGAGAGTTTAAGATACATATATCTGTTGATTGCACTGTACAATAACAGGTTACTTTGCTGTAATAATTTGCTATCTATATCATAGGAATTCCTTTATCTTGATGAGTCGTGCCTAGAAAGAGGCTTATGCTATCACTCAGGGATTTTTTTTTTTATGATAAAAGTTCTATACAATTTGCTTCCTTGCAAACTCTTTGTGATTCCGCAGACCTTTATTGATCTGCTTTCAATCAATTGACCACAGTATTACAGAATAACATAAACAGTTGACGTACCAATGGGGATTTCGGACCTTTTTCAAATGAATACTTGACCAGTCAGTGGAACTCTCAACAAATCTGTAACTTCATCACTAGCAGTAATGTCAATCAATAAAAAGGTTATCTTTTAATGCTGTTTGAAAGACAGAGACAAGAGGGATTGCTTAAGAGATACAAAGAGACAGATACACTCATTCTACATACAGACAGAGAGGCTGCTGGTTACACAGATCACTGGAATCACATCACTTCTACTGTAAAGGTGCTCTATCTCATGTATAAATCAAAATGAGTAGTTTCAGGACACTCACACTTTATAAAAAAACTATAAACCCCAAATAACCTTGCCAAAAAAATAATTCTTTTCCTCTGAATGCTTAATTCATTATAACTCTGATGGTGCAAGGCATGAATATTGTGTTTGAACTAGTAAAGATTCACATCTCTTCATAAAAGATTGCATTCAAATATTTTAATAGACATTCTTTTTCTCTCCCATTCTTTCGGTTTGTTTTCTTCCCATTATTATTAAAAAGCTTAAAAAATAAAAATACTCTGGATTTTCTGTCAGTAGATGTAGATAATAGGAACTAAATCCATGAGTGCAGAACAGTATTAAAGGACAGAAAACACTTTCTTGAACGTGTAACAGAAAAAAATAACATCAGCACATCCTCTTAGGCTTTTCTCAGCTTTTTTTTGTCCCCTGGAATATAGAGAATTTTTCAAATGGGTTGTTGTGCTGGTTTAGGGCAAATTTGGTAGAGAATTTCCAAAGAGGARCCTCTCCAGAAAASAAACCCACATGGCCCCTCCCCCCAACCAGTTCAGGAAGAATTCCCCGGAGAGAAGTGGAAGGAACCTGTTTATTTGACTGGCACAGCACCCCCCAGCACACAAAATGAACAATACAGGATGACACCACTCTGACAAAGATGACAAATTCAGAAAGTCTCTCTYGAGGGTGGTCGCTCTGTTCTCAGTCCCTCCGGTGCTGGAGCAGCTGCTGCAGCCACAAGGTGCAAACTCTTGGTGTTCCCAGGTCCCAGTCCAGAGCAGGTTYGGGATGGTCAAAAAAAAGAGGAGAAACAGTCCAGGAAGCAATTTGGACTGTTTAGATTAACTAGATAGGAGCAGACGCAAAAGCAAACAGGAGCAAAGCAAGCAAGAGCRAGCGAGAGAGAGAGTGAAAAGCAGGAGAAGCAAAAGGAAAATCCGCAGTCTCTGTGTYYCTCCAGGCTGATAAGAAAACCCAAACAAAACTTTCACTCTTCAGAGCCAGTCTTAAAGGTACAGAACATAATATCCAGCATTAACAGAACACATGAATGGGGATACAAGCATCATAAGGTCACCCTAGGACAGTTGTGCATTACTGCAAATTTCCTTCAAAAAGAGAACTTTCTTGGAGCCATTAAGTAGAAAAGCATTTTCTTAAGCAGTGATGGAAATCTTTTTCTTTCTTTTATGTTGCAGTGTTTCAGTTTTCAGAATTACCTTTGTGACAAGAGATAGCATATTTTTAGGTATTGAAATTTGGCTGTTCATTTGATTTTACTTTAAAAACTKTTTTTCAGATGTGTATTCAAGGGAAAAAGGGTATAAAATATCATCATCAAATGTTTCCAGCTATTTGAGTCTTTTTAAAAAACAGATGACACAATCTGAAATTAACTCATTCATAGTCCATATTTAAAAATTATGCATTTACCACAACTATTAAGACCTGAAATGAAGGAAGGAGAAAGCAGCAGCAAAGACAACCTGTGATGAACTGACCATAACCCCATTCCCAGTATCCCTGTGCGCTGGGGAGGAGGTAGAAACCAGGAAAGAGGGAGGGATGGGAGAAATGAGTTTTTAAGATTTGATTCACTTSTCATTATCTTGCTCTGACTTTGATTCAGGTAATTTTCCCAATTCAAGTCCRTTTTTCCCATGATGATATTCAGTGACTGATCTCTCACATGATCCTTAACTCAAACTTTTGCTATATTTTCTCTGTGTCCGGCTGCAGAGGGGAATGAGGGGGCTTTGGTGGGTGACTGGCATCCAGCCAGGATCAACCCACCGCAGAAACCCAGGATAAAATTTATCTTTCCTTCTCTATYGTTTTAATCCTTTGCATACCTGAGTGATATACAAGGTATAGATGGAACTTAGAGCAAGTCAGTTTACAYTTCACACAGTTGGATGTTTCAAATGAATGATTCTGGGATTCTTCTCTGTTTTTTCCATAACTCTTTAATTACATATATTTAAATCTTTATAGATTTTTCTTCGAACATGCTTCTTTCAAAATAATACCTAGTGGAGTCTAAATTTTTTCAATCATTCATACCTCCAGATWGCACATGTGTTGCTTCTTTAAATAGTGATGCTTTTTTGACCTTTTTCTAAAGCATACTAAGTCTCCCARTTTTAATACAAGACCATGTAAAATATGTTGCTATCACCTGAACTGCACTTTTGCATTTTATTTTCTGCTGACAGTGAAATTAATATCATAGTTGATGTGAATATCCAAGAACAAAATGCTTGCTTGACAGAAAGTGCTCTGTAATCTGATGGATTTATGTACACTAAGGACTGGAAACCTCAAGAAAACCCTGGGCCCAGTTTTAGATAGCATCTTTTCTTTCTATGGCTTCAAAACATCCATGGTTTCTTGAGAGCAGATATCTTTTTTTGCTTTCTCTATCATTAATCACAAAGCAGGAGAGTCCTCCCATATTGCCGTAATGCTACTGGCTGAACACGACCAGACCGTGKAAAGTTATCCCTAGAAAGAAGGACAAGATTGCTGGCATTGTGGGGAGGACTGCCCAATTTTAGAGCAGCTTAAGCCCTCTGCTAAGAAAGCAGGAACCTGAGACAAACTCTAATTTGGAAAAGGAATCTGTGGTTCATTGAATTCCTGCCCCTCAGCATGAACCACTATTTCAAATAATAAATTATATCTACATTTAAAAGTGTATTGCAGGTGGCTGCTACTTCTGTGCAATTCATTGGTGGGCATTTTTCAKATTCCACTGAAAGAGACTTACTTTCATAAAATCTTGAGTTTTCTGTTTGGTTTTCTCATGGTCTGTAGGACCTTTTCTCTGGTATGGATGACAAAGAAAAATGGCTATATATATAAGAGACTGTACATGCAATTTAAGGAACAGACTTTACCATAAGATTTAGCTCTCCATTCCTTCTAAATCCACTAGGGTTRTGAAGGATTTCTTTCTTCCCCCAGAACATAAGGGGTCAAAGAATAAGTTTTAGAGTAATACATAATAAACAATGTATCATCCTGATATATCACCATGAACATTTTTTCCACTTAGAATTAAAGGAATCAGACTTTGGAAAAATGGCAAGGTAACCACAACAAAAATAGATTCATCATGCTAAAATAAGACAGAGTGATGATGAGAGTTGTATTGTAATTGTGRATCAGTTTATAACAAGAACACTATTCTAAACAGGGTCTGGATGGAAAATGAGCTTCAAATAACGAAATTCYCAGAAAATGTATTAGCCAATACAGAGAATCAAAAGGAAACGTGAATAAAACCTGAAAATTGAGGAGAACAGAAAGATATTTTAGTGCAATAAAAATAATTATACATTTTTATCTAGCTGACTAATATATTTGGTTTAAAAATTTCTTGCATTGCTACTTCCTGAAGCAAATTTTAAGTATTTGAGACTGGTATTTTTGTTAAGAGTTAATTAGCTTATCTCAATACATGAGAACTGACCCAAGTTTTCACAGGCTGGACCAGAAGGGAAAAAATAAAACAAACCAGGAACTTTCTGAAGAAATACATTAATTTATATTTAACTTTAATCTTCACTATGTTCACATTTTTCTGACTTCTGCTACTGTAAGTAAAAGCCATAGGACAACAAATTTTGAAGACATATGCCATGGTTTTTTTAAATATTGTTATTGAAATTCTACCTACACATGTATGCCCTTACTTTTTTCATTAACTAATTTTATAGGTAATTTAGAACTCTCCACATTGTAGCTACAGGATGTTGTGCAAAGTTGAACAGGTCTTTAAATACAAACAGATATGACTTTAAGCACAAAGTAAATCAACATTCAATTGTATTAGAAGCCTTTAATTTTCAACCTAACACATTATGCACATGTTTGGAAATAAATTCCTGTCAGATATCTGGAGATATTGAACTGATCATTAATCCAAAACCTTTATATTAATGAAAATTCAGTTGAGTTACAAYTCAAGGCTTCTGTGATTAAAAAAAGATAGTTTCCATAGTATTTCAAGGTTTACTTTGAAAAAGAAAATTATATAATGGCATAAACAGGAAAAGATTGTGTGCTTCAGTTTCTGTCTGATTATCTTTAACTGAGGATTTCAAAGAATGGTTCTATCATTTCTTAAAATGAAATTCTATTATTTCAGGTTGAAGCAGTATATTCTTTCATTTTGCTCTATTTTCAATGCATCATCACAACACATATAAATTTGCTTTTAGTCATATTTTACTGTTAATAGCAGTAATTTCAAAATAAGATTCTTCAGACTTTAGTCAATAGGAGGAATAATTATGCAAAAACCCCAACTCAAATATTGTGAAAAACAATTAAAATGGGTTAAATTTAAGACAGTTAAATGGGTTTGTTTTTCAGAACTCAATATAAATATATTGTCATCTGAGAAAATATATTTTAATAGTTAATTGAACGATAAAAATTTGTATGATAATGAAATGTTTTTAAAAAAAGAGAGGTTGCAACATTTAAAAATCTCTTCAGCTTTATTGTGAATCTTAATATGAATATGTGTTGTTGGCTTGAACTTGTGCTCAAATACATCAACAATGTAGCTGTACTAGTAAATAAAAAGAGCTAAGAAATGTAACTCTACAAGAATGTACCAAGAACATTCTCAGCACACAATGCAATTAACAAGCAAATATTCAATTACTCATTTTTGCACAACATAGAGAAACACAAACTGCAATCGATGTGTCATATGGTGGTTTTGTGCTTTTGTTTTGATATTGTACTTTTTTTTTCAAAAGTAATAGTTTGGGGTTTTCAATTTGAAAGAAATCAAGCAGTTCTAGCTAATTGAGTATAAAATGAAAAAGTTACCTGGGACATATAACATGCATCTCCAGGCTGTTTTATGTGAAGAAAATGGGAATGAGATCTTTTTAAAGGTTAGTTTCTTTCTCTGAGGCAGCTTAGATTTTAAGCACCCATCTATTTCTCATTTCTACTCTTCTCTGTCTACACTAGCCRAAGGCTGAGGCTCTGTCTGGTTTTCTGTTTCTAATATGAGCCCAATCTTTGCTTCACCKTTAAACTAGTCTTTACTTCTTACAGCTGAAGAACCTTTCATCACCTGAATATGAAGATACTTACTAATTAGATATTTATTATTAGGATGACCACATTGTACCGGCCTGAAGTCTCAGGAAATGATTTGAGAGTATGGCTGTTCAATAGGTGGAACTGACTCATAAACTGAGATGTTTCACCTYAGTTATTTGGGCTGCAAATTATCTCCAAGAACAGAATTAAAGGTCAGAAATCTACAGAGGAGCATTCACTAATTTTTCTCTAGATCTTTTTCCTKATTGTGTTTCTACTTATTTTCCCTATAAGTGGCAGGAGGTCTTGTTGGATGTCTTGTCTGTTCATTGTTCATTAGTATTCAAAGTGCTACATTCTACAGGYTCTTTTTTAATGTGACTTTTGGCACATCCAGAATTAAGAAAATCATAATCTCTACCTTCTCTACCTAAAATATCTTTAAATAAATATGTTAATGTTTTGTCAGAGATGCTATTTTACATAGACATAAACCTTCCCCCACAAGCAATCTGTGTAACCTCAGTAATATAAAAGACAGTCCAAATCCTAATCTGTACCTAAATTTCAGGCTTTTATATTTGACCAAAATCATAGCATTACATCTGATTTTGAATTGCCTCCTGCTTGCTTGCTTGCTTCCTTCTTTTCTTCTTTCCTTCTTTCTGATTTCACATGTCTTGCTATTCTTTCAAAAATGTTTGGAATTTGCTGTGTTTCATTACCTCTAATGATCCTTCATGGTAGTCATGAAATTTGGACTTGTAGATCTCTAAACTTTTCTTCTGCCATAAAGTGTGCCTATTGACAAGTAAAACTGAATAGTTTATCGTAAGTGTCCTTCTCTTATGCACCTGATATTTTCYGCAAAATATCAGGTGCATAAGAGAAGGACACTTGTGCATATATCATGCCACTGATTCTAATACTGTCAACTTCTTGATGTCATGATGGGAAAGTTCTAGTGGGGCTCTACTGCTGAAAACTTTCTTAGCACTTACATTAATCCTTGAATAAATGTACATGTCATTAAGAAAACAAAATATAGCAATTTATCAAGAATGTTAGTATGTAATATAAAAGAATAAATGCAAATTAAGTTAGACATATTATACACACAGATCATATACATGTATGTGCACACAAACAAAAGACCACACACATACCCTATTAAATCAAATGTATTAATAAAAAAGTGTGTGGCTCAGAACCTTAACAAGATTAATTCAACCCAGAAGACATTTCTGAATTTGATTATACATAACAGAGTAATTGGTCAGTATATCTGGCTGCCTTTGATTGCTGCAACTGACTTTCCAGTAGCCACTTATAATTAGACTGATTAAAGTAGCCTTTTCACTGAACAGACCAAAGCATAAGTCCCTATTTTTTTGATATTTGACAAATAATTTAGKCATTAATCTTCCCAATCCCTCAAAATAACTCTGATTAAAATAACATCCAGAGATAATAGTTATGCCTTTTTGATTCCACATATTTATTGTTATACTGAGGAATCTCTGTTAGTTGCAATTTCCTATGATGAAGTATTTTTCCTATTGATGTTTCAGAGCATTAGATCAATTCATATTTAGCTTTGATTGGTAGTACTCATGTAACATTTACATCCTTTACTTAAATGATAAATTATTTTAGCTGCTTGTGGTGAATTGCTTGGTCTTTTTCTTTCCCATATTCAGACAAATACCTAATCCAGAAATGTTCCTGCTTCTTGTTACAGAGTTTCATGAAGATGTTCAGGATGTAATTTATCCTGGCYTGGTACTATGTCAGTTTTAATAGATCTAATTTCCTTACTCCCTGCTTCATTGTGACCATAAAGCCTTTTAGCATTTCAGTTGCTTCACCAGGAAAATTTATCCCAGGCTGTGGAATATGACCTTCAAATTCTTTCATGCATACACTAGCAAAAGAATTCATTCAGCCTCTTGGCAATATGAACCTCATTAGTCATTAACATCTCACTCTTGTCCTTCAATAGTTCATCTGACTCCTTGTCTACCTTCCAGCCAGTATTGTAATTGTAACATTTTAATCCATTTATTATTTTAGTCTTCATCATTGTTAGCACTAAGAACCCTAGCTTATGCTCTCAATCTTCTTTTTTTCTTTGGACTTGTCTCAAAGGAATTTTCTTTCAACACTTCGAGAACACCTATTTTCTTGAACTCCTTTTTTCATATCTAATAAAAAACCTTATTTATGCATTATGTTTGCTTCACATAGCATCACTCCTTATGATYTCTGCTTCTTTTCTATGTCACTTTCTTCTTTCTTCCAATTCATCCATTTTATGCAAGAGCATGTGTATATTCCAAATGAACAGAATAAAGTGCCAGATAATATTCTGGGTTTTATTTTGTCATCTTAGTTATGTCTATGTCTGGATTGACTAATACCCCAGAGGGTCATGCTGCCATCCAGAGGGGCCTGGATTCGCTGGAGAAATGGACTGAAAAGAATCTCATGGATGTCAACAAGGGGAATTGCAAAGTTCTGAACCTGGGGAAGAAAAACCTAAGATGTCAATATATGATGGGAGCTATCCGTCCAGGAAGGAACTTGGCAAAAAAGACCTGGGGGTACCGGTGTACAYGTGGCCTCCGTTATATAAAGTATTGCCAGCAGGTTGACAGAGGTGATCCTCCTCTACTCAGCCACAGCTGGAGCCATGTGTCTAGTTCTGGGCCTCCCTTGTATGAGAGAGGCATGGACATACTGGAGAGAGTCCAATGAAGAGTCACAAAGGTACAAAAAWGCTGTGACTGTTTACTACAGAAAAGAGAAGGCTCAGGGGCAATCTTATCAATGGGTATAAATACCTAAGAGAACATARAGTGTGCACAGAGCCTACATCTTCCCAGTGACAGTACCAGAGCCAATGGGCACAAATTGAAACAGAGGTCACCCTGTCTGGATGTCACATTTTTTTTTACTGTCAGGGTGACTGAGAACTGGCACAGATTGCAAAGGGAGAGGGTGGAGTTTTCATTCTTGGAGACATTCAAAACCCATCTGTACAAGGACCTTGCCAACCAGCTCTAGGTATCCCTCCTTGAGCAGGGCGGCTGGATCAAATGACCTTCAGAGGTCCCTTCTGACTTCAACCATTTTGGGATTCTGTGAGAAGTCCCTAAACTTGGTCACAGTTCTGCGCTGTCTTGTAACACATATGTATATAAAAACTTTGGAAAACCAGTCATAGTCTCTTTTTGTAAAGTGAATTCAAACATTTTTATTCCATTTTTTTAGTCACACAGGGAAAATTTAAGTCTTTTTTCCTAATATTTCTCCCCACATTTTCAATTTTGAAATTAATTTATATGTAAGAGTCGACATATGAAGCAAAACTATATCAAATGCAACCTGCTTATTCTTGAATTTTATGATTCTGTTTGCCAGTTCAAAACCATATAAAACCTTTAGTATTAATCGAGGAATAATGTCTATTTCCCTAAAAAAATTAGAAAGCACTTCCCAAATCTGTTTTCCTCACTTTTTCTGCTTTGACATATAAACACTTATCAGCTGCACTCTTCCATTTTCTGTTATTTTGGCCATGAAGTGAGGTGTTGTTGAATGGCTGTAATGAGCTGATTTTGGACTGCCACAGTCTGCCAGCCTTGATTACTTGCCCTACAAAGATAAATTGATAGAATTGTTGCAATTATACTTTTACTAAGATTTTCAGTATCAGGATGGGAGTGATTTCTCTAGCAGCAATTTTTGGTGACAACATAGACCCACTAAAGTACATTAAAATATACTTACTTAGGAGAAGTGGCATGATTTGTGCTTTCTGAGGAGTTTGAGGAATATAAGCTCAGGTAAATGAAACCTAGTACAGTCTCACTTAGCAATAAATATCATAATGAAAATACAGAATATATTTACATGGTATTTTGACAAAATCAAGTTATTTTGATATATCTTATACAATTTAGACATGAGAGTTGAATTATTACTGAAAATTCATTGCAGTCATAGACATTGTTAGCTGTAATCAGTCTAGGGAATAGGGAGGGTATCCTGTCTCTTGTCCCATGGAGTACTGTGTAAAAGGCTCCCACTCCATCCTTCTGATTATGACAAAAAAACTCTAGGCTTACTAAATCAGTCATATATACAAAGCATCAAAAATTATTTTTCTTATTCATTTAGAAAATATATTTAAAAGACATTTGCAAAATTTAAAAATAAATAATATCTAAAAATAGGTAGATAGCAAAGGCTTCCTCTTTTGAGTATAGAGAAATGCAGTTAGGTGAACACACTGTACATGCTGAAAGATCACGTTTAAGAGACTGGACAGATATGGAAGTCTAAATGATAAATTTTCATTAGCAAATTGTTGTGGAAATGGTGGGGAATTATTTGAATSTTTAGGACACTACAGGAAGAGCTAGTTAGAACTGTTTATTATATTGAAACTTGCCTTAAACTGTGCTAGTCTGCCAATAAACCATTCTAGAACAGACTATTTTTGAGTGACTTTTGACCTCAAGATAGGCCAAAAATAAAACATGGAAACTAAAAACACATAATTTGCAGGAGAGAGAAAGAAAAGACATCTATCTCTTAAGGAACTGCTTAAAAATATTTAAGCTGCATGAATATTGTTTACTTTTTGCAAAATGTCAAAAAGTGCAGATCTCATGAACTTACTTCAAAGTATTTGATGTTTCCTGTAGCTTTTAGCAAGTTAGGAAAAGAAAATTAAAGTACAGTTGAAGACAACTTCACTCATTCTGGAGTAGGACAYGTACAGGATGTTTATAAGTATGTAGTCAAAAGAAAGATAAAAACAAAGCACTTATAACTAAACTACTTTTTGACTAACACAGAGTGAGTAAGCCTATTCAAACTTGCAAAAGCCAGCTCATTTATTCTTAACATAAGAGACTGCTTATTTGCTTTCACAGTTTCTGAAATATGGCCTGTGTTCTGACACTGGAAATATTACTTCAAGTTCTAAACAGAAACAGTAAACAATTTTGAAGCAGGGCAATATGCAGAGATTTGAGTTACAATTATCCAACCAACAAAAAGCACATGTATGGTTAAGGAAATGATGCAACACAAGGCAGTGTCATGACCCAAAGAAAAGGTATTGAGRACTGCAATAATTTGTGGGATTTTTTTCAAGAATTTGCAAGTGCCATGCCACAAATGCTTTAGGTCACTTAAAGAATCACCAGGAAGGTATCAGCAAAAGCAGAAGTTTTGGGAGCAGACAGTGTTTCTGATAAAGTCAAGGGCAGCTGAACTGCCAGCAATCAAGGCCGAGGGCTAAAGAGCATTCCTGAGTTCATAGTGTTATATGGCCCAAGAGTGGTGATGGTTATGCACTACCAAATGTTATGAGAGTGTAGCAAACAGAAAAAAGAAAATCTCATACCATTAGTTCAGAGGAGTAATTCACAACAACCATACCCAGCATTTTTGCATAAGATAAATAAGCTAGCAGTCTGAAATAAAATGCAGTATTTGTATGGGCACAGATGCACACATTGTGATGTTATTAAAATTGGTACCAGACTGATACTAGCATTTAATGGGACACAGAGAAGATAAAGGTTTCACTAGAAAACCATATGAATTAGTGGGTATGTAATTCCTTCATTAAGAAAAAAATGCTTTAGAGAATCAAGGGATCTGGCAGAATGAGGAAGATATTAAAGATTTCAGCACTGTTGTAAGGCTGAAAGGAAACAAACACTTCAGTCTTTTACATTTATTAATTTTTTTCTACCTTTAGACAAACWTTAAATGTTGGATGAAATCTCTTTYGTACTGTAGATGTCACAGAACAAAAAGAGAATATTCATTTAAAGAGGGAAATCTTGAGACATTCAATTGTATACAAACTCAAGGGAAGACATTTTAAGAAATATGCCTGCACATAGGGTCATTATAAAAAGCCCTACCTTTTGGATTATATAAATGATACTCAGAATTGTGCAGTTTTTTGATCTACATCTAACCATCTACATTAAAGATAAACCACAGTGTGAAATGCTATAGAAGGACTAAAACTGGCTGTGGAGAGGAGTTAACACACTGAGGTAAAGGTAGTCAAGAGTAAGATTATTAATTACCTCCTTTCTGGAAAACAAAAAAAAGTATTTTTTTCTGTATGGAGAATTGGTGAATCTCCAAATCAGGAAAACTATTCTATGGAGCTGCCAAACAGAGAAGGGCTTGCATTTTAAATATGCATTTCCAAAAACCAAAATTAATAAAGAACTCTTGGTCTTAATTCTTATATTTAAGATTTTTTKGGGGGGGRAGGATGAGGGTGTAAAATACATTTTATCTGAATCTGACTCCAAAAGACTAGTCTTTTAAGAAGAGGATTAACATACAAGAAGAATGTACTTTTTTCAGCACTATTCATGATGTATCCACAAGAAAGTTGTGCATTGAAAAAGCATAGTATCAAAGTACTGGTCTACACACTGTACATATCTGTGTAATGGGAGAGCTCTTTTGGAACTGGGTTTGATGTGAACTGTGATTGCCATATCTAGTGCTGAATATGAAATTTAGGAAAAAACCAAGATTTTACTACTGGTATAGCCTTTTTAAAGAAGTAATTTTTAAAGAGGGTAAGATTTCAATTGATGAGGAAAATGTATGAAACAGAATGTACTGTGGTCATTGACAGATCAGTTACATGAAAAGGATCGTGAGGGGGCAGTGGAAACCAATGGCCCTTTGAAGAAAAATACACTCTTTTTTAACATATARGACCTGGGGAAAAAAAAGAAAAATAAATTTATATAGTACCTCTTGTCTCATTTCTTGTCTATTTTCAAAATTTTGAAAGAGTTAAAATASAAACTGATGCCTCTCTTGATTTTTAAATTAATCTTTCTTTAACATGCAAGAAGATTGATGTATTTGATGTACAATCATTGGACAGTGATTTTTTGGTTTGTATTCCAATCATCAATAAATTTTATTATCTTTAAGAAAAACTCTGGTTAAACATAAAATCAAAATAATAATTAAAGTTTAGGAATAATTTTTAGCAGAAGAAATTTTTTTTTGATGCAACCAAACTACAGATTGTCTTTAACAATACAAAATGACACTGTGATTATTGGATCCCAGGGCAGAGTAGCATCACTTATCACAGTGCTGACGTTTCAAGAACCGCGGTCAGAGCAGGGAGCTCAGACTATCTCTGTATTAGGCAGTAAAGTATTGCCAGGCTCTGGATTGCTCCTGTCCACTGGAGCTGTGTGTCTGCTCTGATCAGATCTKTGAGTGGTCCTGGTCCTGGGCTAGGCCACTTTGCTCCCTCTTAGGCATACCCTGACAAAAGCAAGCAGACACTTTGGATATGTAATATGCTGGCTATGAGGAATTTCCCATGTGATTTACCCTTAGGAAATTTTCCTTAAAGTTTTTTTTTTTTTTCTGTTTCCTACATATTACAGAGTCTGGATGACGTGTTATATTACTATATTATTGATTACTGTATTAGGATTTTATTAATGATAATGTATTAAAATACATTATGTATATCACTACATAGTAGTGAACTCATTGACAGAATGAGGTCATTATGCAAGAAATGAGAAGAGACCTTTATCACAGCAAGGACAAAAATGGTTCAGTGATAGCTATCTCTGTACCTGTATTAGTTTGATGTAAAAGGATTTTGTATTAGCTTTATTTTAGATTTAATGCATATTTGGCTTTTTGGTTGGCTTTTTTTTTTTTCTCAGTGCATAAATATTCAGTTATTGTTGTAATAATTATTTAACATCCAAAACCTACTTCAATGTATTTTTAGTAATAGTAATAATGTCAAAACAACTGTTTCTGTCATCACATCTGACATTCTGTGAAAAACAGGACAGTTTTAAATAGATTTGGACACAATTGTTCACACAAAGGTCTGAAGAAAAGTTTTCTCTGATGAACACAGGGAAAACAATAATGGATAATTCTGGAAAAATGAGTAGCCATTTTGTTTTGCTTGCAGCGCTCATTGGGGCTTCTACTACTACAGTCTCTTTCTTCAGAATTCTTGTTCTGTTTTTGTCTGATCAGTCAATATTTTATTTAACTCCTTCCTGAAATTATTTGCTATCTATGAAGTAAATTGCTGACAATCTCAGTAATGGTGCTGTCCGCTTTCAAATAAATGCAAAGGTTTTTCCTATAAAATTCACCCTATAAATAATTAAAATATTTTGCACCGTTGCCTATCTGAGCTTGTTAAACACCTGGGTAAGGAGTAAATCTAAGTCACTCCCATTTACAATTGTATCATCTTCTCTAAGTTAGGTTTCTTTTCTTGTTTCTACAGCAATTACTGAGCCTATGCTATTCTCTTCAACCCTTTTAATTCCTCCACATGAGCCAAATATATTTATCTGACTTGCTGTTATAACAAGACTTTGTACGGCAGCTTTGTCTTTAATGTGTAATTTTTTTTGCAGTCAAGTAGAATTATTAGTTCCTTTTCTTCAGCACGTGAAGCTTTTCTCATCTTCATTGCTTTAAAATGGAGTTCTTTCTAGCTGAAAAAGCCTTCTTTGCTGATGATTTTTTGATCCTTGTTTTTTTCCACAGCTCTGCAAGAACTCATCAAGATTTCTTACTAAATACATAAGATTTTTTTCTCTGTCAATAGTATTCCAGATATCTTAAAAATTAATGCATTCTAACTGCGTATCCATCAAATTTTAACTTGGAATATTCATAGAATGGTTTCAGCTGGGATTGTCAAGAGTATAAACTTTGGTTTAGCACTGTTGCTACTGATAACTATCATTCCTTCTTTATTCTCAAGAGTTACATTATGATATTTGCACTTTGAACAGCATGTCACTTGTACATATTTTATTTAAATGTTACACTGCTCATTGGGAAAAATAATGCAGAAATTAATTACAAGTGAAGAAGATGATTTTACATTCAGCAAGAGTTGTTGTTGAAAATCTTTATTACACTAGAATTAATTTTCGTTCAATAACTGTTACTGGAATGAAAAGTCCTACTCAAAGTACAGATTTGATGATTCTTGCCTGAATTTGATCTCAAACTGCACTTTTTCAGGAAAGGAAGAGGATGTTTCAGCTTTACCATAACTTAATTAAATTTAGACTCTTCCAATATCAGAATTTAAAGGCTATCAGATTGTTGGTATATGCTGTATGCAGATGACAATTCTGATAATGACAAATTCTAACCATTGAAGGAAATGTTAGTTACTACCTTAGCAATGTCTTTTGTACAATATTGAGAAATTGATAAAAGGTATAACACAAATGTGGAATTGGTTAAATTCTATATAACTTGAGTATGTTTCAAGCATGAAAGAAAAATTTTAATCTAAGCTTTATCTAATTGGATCTATTTTCTCCTTATGCCTGCAATGTTCACATTATGCAATCAACAGAGGAAGCAAAATATGAAAAAAGAATATAAAAGTCATATTTGATACAGTGAGAAAAGAATTTACATGCTATTTAAAGACAAACATTTTTATTTTTCTCATTAAAGTAAAACTTCACAACATACTTCTGACGTTAAAGAGCATAATTTTCAATCAGTGTGAGTTGTGAAAAGCATTTTCAAACGTTTAAAAATAAATTATATTCAGAGTAAACATATTAAATATTTAGAATAGATACATTTTGAAATTTTATTATCAATTTATCAATCAAGAGATGGCATGCCGTAGAACATGGGGAATATTAATTTAAAGTAATCTCTTAATTGCATGCTAAAAAGTGTAAGACAGATGCTACTTTCCCAAAGGCAGAAAGAGAATTGTATTTACAATTCAGTTATGGACAGGTGCCCAGATTTTGGCTTATCTATCATTTGCTACATGCTGAGTTTGCTGCATACAAGCTGCCATTACTAATAGTCTGGGAGAGAGCCATGAAATTTCAAGTACTGTATATTCCAGGTCAGAGCACAACCTAGTTTGTGTTATCTGAAATTCATCCACCATTCCTCTGTTAATAAAGCCTGCTGGTGACCAATTGGACTGCAACAGTGGTATACTTCCATATGCTTTTTTTTTATATGCTAATTTTTTATTTTGCCTATGCTTTAGAAGCTCTGTTTCTGGTGGAAAATGCTTTTGTCTCTAGTATGTTTGCAATTTCATTTTCAATATCTTTTTTTACACATTCTATCCAGGTAACGCAGACTACACAGTAGGCAATTCCACAGATAGCAGAAACAGGAACTTTGATTAAAAAAAAAAAAAAAAGTTCCAAAAAAAAAAAAAAAAAACTGCTCTACATTCAGCATCAAATCTTTGGAAATAAGTTAGAACATATCTAGGGTTTGGCTTTTTATCTATATGGCGCGGAACTGAAGGAACATTGCAATGGACCACTACAAGGAAGATGTTACAAATATTTTCTTTTACAAACCACATTGGAATTTCTATTTGAACTTTAAGGTCAGTGAATTGCTGGCTTGTTTAGAAACTGCTTATGTGGTATTATTCTAGTGACAATTTCATCAAAGAGGTATGGAATTTAGATACTTTTATGTGCAAAATCTATTCTACTTTTTTTTTAGTTTCAGCTTCCAAAAGCCATACCACTATATTGAGGTTATTTTTTTAATGAATTTTTCCTAAGTTCTTAACCATGGGTAACCATTTTCAATATTCGCCTTATGTACATTAAAATAATTAATTTATCTTTACTAATATTTATATTAGTAAATTATTATTATTATTATTATTATTATTATTATTATTATTATTATTATTATTATTATTATTATTATTATTATTATTATTATTACTAACATGTGCAATAAATATCCCAAGACTGTGCTGACATATTTATATTGACAATAAAAACTAAATTTCTAAACATGGATTACTTGGTCTGGATGAATCTGAATGCCTGGATACCTGCACCATGTAGACTGCCCCAAAATAAAATTGCTGACAAAGTGAAGAAGTTTTCTTAAGTTGTCCCAGACCTTTTTGTGTTCTTAGCTGAATGACATTTCCAGTGTTAGCTTAACCCCACACCCTGCTGTCTCCCACTTTTACAGATTGCTCCAAGAATACAGCATTTTGAAATTTTTAAGTGTTTATAAACCTAACATGTAAGAATATTATCAAAGTATAAATTTCATATAATATGTATAATAATAAAAGTAAAACACCAAATATTTAAAGTTCTATGTAATAATTTTAAATCTCTGTATCAAAAAGATACTGATAAAACATCTACTGATAAAACTCAGCAGATGGCATAGAAACCCCTGGATGAAGAATAAGCAGAGCTGGTCTCCTTCACAATGTGCAGCCTGTGTTCTATGCAATAATTCAAAATTATTATTTTTCATTCCCTATTGAAACATTGCTTCATACCTTCATTCCAGGAACTTTTGGGTGAGTCACAGAAAGCAGAATATGACATTTTCAAATCACCCAAAAGTTTCCATACTTGAAAAGAAAACTGTATTTTTCACCTGCTACACTGGAGTAAGTTAAATACATTGAATTTCAACAAACTAAATTGAACTAAATCCCTTTCTCCTCTTCAGTTCAAGTGCAGCACAGGCTGGTCTCTTCACTACAAAGCTGACTGGAATTTACATGTTCCTCTAAAACGTTTTATTAGAATCATTAAAATAATAAGCCCTGCAGTTTGATCACAACCTCCTTCTGGACTTCACAACTTATAGTTATTAAGGTGTCATAACTTAATGTACATGCTCAGGGAGCCTTAGATCCTCTCCTGGAAGATGCCAAGGGAAACTAAATCAGCAGCTTCTACTTTTTCATCTTCATGGTTGGCTGCTGTCAAAACAATCTCTATATAAAATGGGATTTTCCAGCCAGGTGGCTGCCAGGAACAGTTGTTCTCACAGGCCCTCTAAAGTCACAACTTAAAGCTTTCAATTAAGACAGTTTTTCACTATGTTTTACAGTATTTTTTTTGACTGGTTTATCACCATGTTATCAGTGAAGTTTCTTTAAATTGCATTGATTGCTTACCCTAAAGATGAAACTGCTGTAAAGGAACTGTTTTATGGAAACACTAACTCCTATTCTTTTTTTCCATCATAAGAATTRGACAGCAGGTAATGTCATATATTTCTCAACATTGTTGGGATTGCCAAGCAAAACCAAAATACCTAGGAAGTCTTTTGTGAAAGCAAGTCAAGGCTTTTTTTGGAAAAGAGACATCTGAGGAGAAGATGTCTGTTTGTTCAGGATACATTTCATATCAGCAGAAAAAAAAAAAAAATATTCCCTTTGCTTTGCGCAAGAGGTATATCAGGAGTAGCATAACTCTGATAGCATAATTACAGGAATACTACATATACAAACAGACATTTCAAAATGCTTCAAATAAGGATAAAAAAGACACTGTTTTTTCAGAAAACCTGCTAAAGTTGATTTGCTTAGAAAAAAATATTTAAGACTTTTTCTTAATGTATGCATGTAGATAAGAATGGTAGTAGAAAGGAGCATAGTCTCATTAAGCCTCATTGAAGCCTATATGATAATTAGTGATCAATTTGTCAATAGAGGTTAAGTGATAAKGTAGGTTTCTAAAATATGTAACTATCTTTTAAAAAAAATCTCTTTCTCTGCCTCAGCAATAACTAATGTCAGCTAAGTCTTTTTTTTTTAAACCTGGAATCTTGAAAACAAATATGTTTAGCTGTTTGTCTTTATAACCATTTTGTATCCAAAGAGTTGTGAAAGTCTGCACGTAAAACTTTCAACATTCATGTGAAAGACTGATTTAAAATGTTCATGAATTACCTTCCTCCTCTATAAAAATCTTAAATCTTTGAGTTTGAGAATCTAAGTTTGAATCAAGGTACTATATGTAACTAGAGAAGTGTACAGAACCCAGAAAAATCAAAAAATCAGTGAAAGTTTCCTCAGTTTTCCATTGACTGGTCCAATGGAAGTTGGTTCTTTAACAACAGTACTATCAAAGAAAACAAAATCAAACTTTGAATGTCCCTTTCTTGAAAATAGTCTTGCAATTAAAAAAAAAAAAAAAACCTGATTATTACTTTATTAAAATGGCTTTTGATATGTCCTAAAACAACTGTTCAGCTTGTTCGTGTTAAAACATGAGCTTAAAAATCGGTCGACCAATTGAACATATCAACATGTTAAAGCTTATTTGCCTATATAAACGTAGCTAGATATTGTTTCCTTTCCAATAGAAAAATGGAGTAATTTTTAGTGCACTGGTTCTCAAACTTGTTTATATTCACTTTTAATAAGCCCCCCTCCTTCTTTCCTGTTTTCTACTTCCAGTTCCTCAGTTACATAGAGGTTGTTTTAAATTTATATTAAGGGAAAACATTTAAATATCTCCAATTTCCTTAGATATAACAATAAATATATTTAATTCTTCTTCCCTGCTCCAGGTAATTTTTTCAGATTTGCTACCTCAAATTTCCTCAACCTGTATTGTTTAAACTATAAATTAGGAGAGCTGAAGAAATCCAGATACTTCATGTACAGCCATAACTCATTTTCTGCTCATCTTTCTCTTGGAAATTGCTAACATAAGTGTTTGAAACAATACCCATGCAACACTCATGCTGTTTCCTGCTGCTTTGAATAAATCTTCATTTCCTCTGAAAGAAATGTAATGAAAAAATCAAGGCAACAAAAATGGGACCCTAGGGCTTATAAGTCCGGGTATCCTAATAAGTTTCAGCAGTTTGTGAATACAATGAGGAATTATCTAACACTTCATACAAAAATCTTGTTTTAATAACTACCTAYATCTTTAGTGTTTAAGAGAAATTTTTGATTGGCATTTGGAACTTTCCCCCTAATACCAGAACTGAACAAGAAAATAAGTGAGCCTTGGTGACCAGTTTATCAATCAATGTGCCGATGTAGTCATTTATTCAAACTAGGGTGCAGCAAGCTCTTGCACCACARTCATTATTTGTATTAGATAAAAGCATCACTGACAGGAAATTAATGACATTTTGTCTTTTTTCTTTCCCACACAGTTACATAATTTTATCCTATGTCATTACATAAAAACATTCTGTCTAGTACAGAGCATTTTAAAATACATTGTCTGTAATGTATTTTATATATATATCCTTTCTATAATATTAATTTCAGGAAACAATATTATTTATTATAAAACATTCAGTGGGGAAAAAAAAAATCAGATTCTCATGTATTACTCTCCATTTTTATTTTATTTCATCTTGTAAGGAATGATTTACAAGTGACTCTTGTGAAGGCCTCCTGAAAAAAGGACAGCCTCATAGCTCATCCAGAGAATTTTTGCGTGACCATACTCTCAACTGTATCACTGAGAGAACAAATTAAAAAAATCCATTGTCCTATCACATGGGATTTTGCACAAATATGTAGAATTAGAAGGATCTCCAATAAAAGAAATAAATAGTAAAAATGCCTACAGTAATTAGGAACAGGTTCTTATAAAAGCCTGTTGATTTTGTCATTGCTATATGGGTTTTGTGGTGCATATTACTGAGATAGATGTGGGTAAAATGTGCTGTAGCTTGATTGCTAAGAGCAGACAGAAACACTCGAAGAAATTACAGCTGCGCCTGTGCATCAAAATTAATTACTGAGAGGCAAATGGGAAATGCAACTTATAGATTTGCAGAGACAGTACTTGATTACAAAGAGAGCTACCCCACTGCCTAGACCTGACTGAACGGACAAAACAAGAGAATTAAATCCAAAAGACACAGTTTGAAATATCATGGAAGTGAATATGATAAATTTTAGACAAAATTATGAGTTTAAATCAAACAATATTAAAAAGCCACAATCCTTTTCCTGGTCACATACATGTCTGAGGTGTAAAGCTTTCCCATTTTAAACTCTTGAGGCACMCTACAAACAAGAAGGTGCTTGACAAAAGCCAACATGAATTTAACAAAGGCAACTAATGCCAGACTAACCTGATTGCTTTCTACAACAAAATAGTGTCTTCTGTCTAGCAGGTGAATTGTTAGAAACAAAGATCCTGCTTTTATACAAATGGGTTTGTCAATTAAAAAAGGGAATTGGAAAAAACGTATTGCATTGTGTAGTATACAGGATGGTTTTCAATAGGTTTTGAGACTCTAAAACCAAGCAGCAACTGTATGAGTGACTCATAATTACAACCATTAAAACAGAATAACAGCCTAAATCTGAGATCTTTGGTTTCAGAAAGAATTGTGTTAACATATATGGGACTGCTGTTTCTGTGTATGGAACATTTGTTACAGAAATACTGTAATAAAAAACATATTGAATAATTTAACAACATGATTTGATCCTGACCTGACAAAACAACATATACAACTCAGACGCTCAAGAATATCTTTTTCTTTTCAGAAATATCTTTTTCTTTTCAGAAAGATGTCTAATTGACAAGGAACCTTACTGCTCTAAATTTCATTGCTTCAGGCTGTGCAGTAGAATCTATGAAACTGAGTCAGGCACCTATGTTCCCTGCAGTAACTGCAGGGGTTGAAGCATCATGTGATGGCATTCATAGCACACAGCATTGTCTTAGCAAGGAAGACCTGATGAAATAAATACATCTCAAATCCCAAACCCAGTGCATTAAATTATTTTAAAGTGACATTTCTGAATTTTTTCTTGCTGGATGGCTAGCACAATACCAGCTCTACAGTGAGACAAGCAAYCCTGCCTAAGTTTTCAGACTCTAAAGTTATACCTTCCCAAGATTTCATTTTTTCCCTATCCACAAATACACATTCAAGCATCTCAGGATCATGAAAAAGTGTTGCTACAGAATCRTGTAAGAGGATTTCCTATATAGCCTTGAACACTAAGGTTGTAATTTATTTTTCTTTCTCTAAGAATGACATCAGAAGTCTAACCTACATTTCTAATGTGATCTGGGAGTCTCTCCAGGGAGAGAAAAATAAAGCCAAGAGAAAAAAAGACACAAAAAAAGGCCAGAGGAATAACAGAGAGAGGGAAAATTACAGAAGAGGCTGACAAGCAGGAGAGAGTGAATGATGAGAAGAAAAATAAAAGCTTAGAATGCAACAAGATTTAATATTAAAAGTAGACAATTTTAGAAAGTTTCAAAATTACATGTTTTAMGGTAAAACTAGTATTTAGCATATTTACCATCTTTTTATAAAAGAAACGTGAATGTCTCTGTACAGTTACTAAGATTCCAAGTTATAACAATCCTTGTATATTTTCCTTATGCTGCAATATCACAGTCTCAGCRTAAACAATCTCATTAACTCCCTGGTCTATAACCTATGTCTCAGTAGAGTTAGAGGAACATATTATGATGGAGGATGCTTAAATGAGCACAAGTAAGATAGAACAGTTTTCTGAGAATTTTTTGTGGGTTTCTTTTTTTAATTTTCCTTTAAATATTTTAGTTTAAAATGCTGCTTATGGATTACATCTTGAAATTAGCCCTTCTACTGGATAAAACCTTCAAAAAAACCCCAACTTTCTAGGCTGTTAATCTATCCTGATTAGCAAATTGAAAAGAGTAAACTGCAGATTTGTGGGTATCCTGGAGTATTTTGGTATCACACCAAAAAGACAATGCTAAATGAGTTCTGAAAGAAGCAATTAGCATAGACCTTCTGACAAAGGGCTGATGTGCTCCTCCATCATCGTCATTTTTTGTGGAAATCTCTTTTCAATAATGAAAGACTATTTAGCTCTGGCATTCCTAAACTGACATTGCCTAATGCTGAGCACCTGAAAATTAGTGCTTACATTAAAGGAGAAGTACCTTGATCTAATTCTGTTAGATTTTAAAGCTCTTTCATATAATCCAGAATAGGCCTTTCTGAAGCTAGTTCTTGTATTATGCTGACCATGATCACTTATCAGAGAATCAGCATGCATGCAGTCATAAAAAAGTAATCAACACAATAAAAACCAGTAAATTAAATGTTGTAGATATTATTGTCACCCTCCAGTGATCTGCCATAGAAGTGCTTATTTATCACAATTCTTGATATTATAGGCAAGARAAGAAGCATTGACAAACAGCTTTTGTATTTATTACTTTTGATGTTTCAAAACAACAGATTTTTCAGTATATAGAAAATGTAGAGGACTGAAGCCAGGCATGGCTAAGAGGAACTAAAAAGCTTAAGATTTTTTCTGCACAATTAATGTAATTTATTGTGCTTTGTACTSCCTATCATGTTACAGGCAACAAGTTTTCTTGTCTTAGAAACCTAACCTTCATATCAATCTGTCATGAACATTGCATTAAATGCCCCTAAAGCCAAAAGAAAAACTTACTGGTTTCCATGTACAACTTAATTGGTCTAGTATACCCTCTAGAGTGTGAATTAGTGAGGTAAATTCACTTATTAAGCGAATGTGAAAAAAAGAATCTCTTGTGAGCTAGCTCTTTAGTTCACAAAATATTTCTGTTTCCTTACACAAGTAGTAATTTTCCAGTCAGTGTGACCTTCGACTATGGTCTCTTGTATTGAGGCTCTCACAGCTCATCAGTCCCTCCACTGTACCATGAGGAGACCTCCTGCAAGCATATATTGGCAGTAAAATTATTTTGCTGAAGGGGGTAGGACAAATGTCTTCTTGAAGATGCTAGGGGACTTCCTCCCAGTGAAGACACTTTTGGAAAGTAAGTTTTAAAAGCTAGAACTTCTGGCCTTTATTCAAAATGTAGAAAGAGAAGAAAAATACAAACTGGACTCTGCTGGTAATAAGAACAGAAAAAACAATCCCTGAACAAATGCTCACTATACATATTGTTTAGTAGTCACTAGATTGCATTGGAAACACCCAAGGTAACTGCTTCAAGGAACTTGATCTAAAGACAGCTTGCAAAAGAAGAGAGATGAAACAAAGACCTTATCAGAGGAAACATCATAAAAAGTAGTGAAAAATTATATCACAGACAAAAAATCACACTGGAAATATGGTGCAATAAAAAACAGAGCTTGTAGCAACATCAGTGAAGGATCGAGCACCAATAAATGCTGAGGAAAAAAAGTATTGAAAATGAGGACAAAAAATGGCAGAACAGCACATAGATGAAATGATACTGGAAAATCAAGGCCTAGATAAACTTAAAGAAGGACAATTTTTAAAATAAGATATATCAGCCAGAAGGGAAAGAGACATAAARCTTCTTGAACAAGTCAAGACCTTTAAAAACAGATGGAATTCTCAGCCATACTACTGCTTTCCATGGCATAGTCACAAAATGTTGCTTCCAGACCTCAGTTTGGTAATCTGATGTGTTATCTCCTCATTCTGAATCAGGAAACCTRAAGCATCCTCACAGAGAGTCTGCAGTGACCGGTTTAGTCTTAATTTTTCTTAAAAGCAACAAGGGGGAAAAACATGGATCTTGTATCTGTCTGATGGCAACAAGGGAGGGAAAAAAGAAAGAAGTCAACACAGATGCAGAAAATTGTCAATCAGAATCACATTGTTCTGATTAATACAGAAATTTAATGATGTAGATATTGAAGTTATTATGCTTAGTGCAGATTGATTGGTGTAAGTCACAGTCTCCATAATTTATTTCTATCTGGTAATATATGCACCTGTGGTTATTATTTATTCTTATAATTATCTCCTTTAACCATTTGAATGGCAGTGACATTCCATCAGAGAAATACCTTATTGGGATAAACTATTCCTTTAGGTCTCTGCTCTTCAGTGGGAATTCATTCCAATGGCGACTTCTACTTTATTAATGTTGCCTTTGGTAGGTGCAGTATGTAGGACTTCTTAACTCYAGTAGGAAATGCATAGGAATGCACTTTAATCAAGTAAACAAAAAAGACTGTGTTCACCTTGACTTTTTTGTTATCGTGGTGCTTCAGCCATAAAACTAAATTTAATTCAAACTAAACTGCCCTCAATTAGAGTAAATGGAGAGGTAAATGATACTATTGTACAACAGAATAGCCATTACACTAAAAAAATTGTAGATGACCTACTTTGTACGAGAGTATGGAATAGCTGCCAAAACTGCATAAAGAATTAGATACTTTTAGTTATGCTCAATTTTGTAATTCAGATTGTGCCAGCTTTAACTTAATGAAGTTGGCTGAGATGCTTCATCTAGAAAGGGATATAGTTAAGCCAGGTCTCTTGCACTCAAATTGCACTTGTAACTTCTTCCCAGGACAAACAAGGATAATATGGGAGAGAAAGAGGAAGAAATAAGATAATGATAAGGCTGAAAATTTTATATAGTCACAAATATTACTGTTTCAACCAATACAGAGTTGTAATTCCACTTTAGGTTCATGATATTAAGTTACTTAATCGTTGTGACTTCTTAAAATCTTGAAAATACAAAATTTCCATTTCAGGCTTAATGGTATAATCAGTGCTTTCATTTAAAATCTTCCTTTCCCTAAATACCAGTTTAAAAGTTTTAAGTTATTTAACATTTTCTTGTTAACACTTCTGTCTGGCATGTCTAGAAGAAAACTGATGGACTTCAAATTTGACAGTCCCCTAAGCTGTGGGAGTATATGTGATTTTTATCATAAGTTTCCCAACAGAATCAATTACCAATGACACCTTTTCTTTTAGAAAAGTATAAAAAAGTCACCTCAAAWGCCAGCAACATTTTAACAGAAAACACCAGAATATTGCTTCTCCCTGTCATCCTTTCTTTCCATTTAATGAGAGAACATATAATCCATCAGGAGAGGAGAGAGGATGGTGTTTATCACTAATAAATGCTGACACTTTTATATGTCAAACATTCCAGCCATGTTGATCTTTTACAGTACTGGTGGCAACTGTTCAAAATTTAACATCAGAGCAAGTGTTTGAAAACAGTAAAAAAGGTAGAAGTCTTAAAATGTCATCTGACTTGGTGAAATACAAAATGTGTATGTTAATCAATAGGGTTTTTTGTATGGAATGATTTCTTATTCAGGTTGCCATCAAAACTGTCTTTATTATAACAGCGCTCAGAATTTTCCAGCAGTGAATTAAGTATTTGGGGGAATTTCTTTCTTCACAAAAAAAAAAATAGATAAAAGACAAGAAGTGCAGATAATTACAAATTTCGTAAGTGACCCCACTCCATGTTATTGAATGCTTTAGAAGATCRCATTATAAGTTTTTCCCAACACCGTTATGATATACACATTTTTATTTGATGCTGACAAGTTACTACAAGTATAAAGAGTTTGTATCTTAATTTTTAATATATTTGTGTTTACGTTTATACTGATATCACAGTTTATTTATTTTYATTCAGCTGGTGGAGATGGTTTTTAGATTAGAATATTGCACAGTAGTACATCTTTTAACTCATAATAAGTGAACAGTCTTAGTGATGAAAGAAGTAATTTTTGTTCTGTAAGTATGCAAAAGAACATTACGTGATTAATATTTCTTTCAYATGTCTGTATCTGCTTATTTATCAAGAATACATATTTGTTTTAGTTTAATTTGATAGAAGTATAAAAAACCAAACTTGAATATATATGTGTATTTTTGAAAATAATTTCTATGAATGCATAAAAAGAAGTTTTTAAAAGTGCAAAGAAAAATCACTGGGTGATCAGTCACATGTGACTAATATCCATAGYTTTGACTTTTGAAAGAGCACGTTCCTGGGACCACCTGTATCAGAAAGATACTTGGACTTCRTTTTATAAAGCTAATATTTTTAGATTCATGGAGACATATCAAAGTATGTATAATTGCCTACTTTCCTGTAAACTCTCTACTTCGGATCTTTGGGAAGGTGTATTGACTGGACTTATCTCAGTGCAATGATGGTAATTTTTTTCTTGATTTTACTTTTCCCCCTGAATCCCATTTTAACTGCTAATATCTCACAAATCTATTTTCTGCTAGTTCTTGAAGTAACAATACCTTATCTAGCTTGTGTGAAGATTCTGTATGAATATTAAGTACTGGCAGGGAAGTTTTTCACAGTGGGCTGCTCTTTTCATCAGTTAGAAAAATTGTCATCAATGACTTTACTTTGGGAATGGGGGTTGGCCCATTTTATGTGCATTTGCTTAGTCTTTTGACTTTTCTTGTGATCCTTATGCCATGGGTGAGGTTCCACTTTGGATGATTTTAGACTTTGCTCTTCCCAAGTCTGTTCTAAAATAACAGAACTGTTACAAGAATGATATTATTCTACTAATTGTCCAGAAGTTGCAACCTGGTTTTCTTTACTCTAACATAGTTTTCTTGTGGGTTTCAATGTTACTGATGGAAATTTTTTTTCAAATGAAGTGCCCATGCCAATATGTTAGCAAATTCTGTAGCCAGGAAATATTGTTCAGCCATTTACTATCACTTTAAAGTGTTCCTACATTGACTTAGATTACACATGCATATAAGGCATATMAACAAACTGTGTCCAAGTTGTTTGATTTTTATTTGGATTTTTTTTCTTGAGAAAAAAACTTTTCGATATCTTGACCTAGTATTATAATAGGATCATCCTTGACCTTATTTATACTCTAAATGACAAATTTATCTAGCCCATGCTAGACAAAAATAATTTTAACAGAGTTTTTGCTCTTTGACAGTGGTTTTGATCAGATTTAGACTAGCTTCATATTTTGCCTACTGTCTAGATTATTTTTCCTCTAGAGATTGCAGGCAATCTTTACTTGGCTAGGCCAAATTAATTTTTCCTTTAGAGAAATGGACAATAGGAAGGTATAAATAATTGAAAGGGATATGTACAATGATTATTCCTTAGGGGATATAAAGAACTGCTTCATTGATACTAGTTAAATTGCACCTTTTATATCATTGTGACTGTGCCCATCAAGTGATAGATGGTCCTTTGTAACATGCATTACATTGTTTTCCCTTTTCTTGTACACTTGTCTAGCTATAATCTGTAACTTTCATAGCAGAAAGTARTTGCTGTGATAGTGTAATGGATCTGTGCTGCAACTTTTACTCTACTTTCCTAATAGTGAATTGTAACAATATCTTGCAAAATGAGAAGTTTCGATTATCTTTAATGGACCCAGAGATGTCACTTCATATATTTGTTAAACATCTAAGCACAAGAACAAAAGAGGAAAGGGGCTAAAAAATGTAGTTGAGTTTTACTGGTCACTGAAAAGGGACATTAGCAAATGGAGTTTAAAAGAGGGCGATTTTACTTCTTACTTCAACCCTTGAGTAGGAAGGAAATTTACTGACAAAAAAGAGACATGAGTTCAAACAGTCACTAAAAGCAATCAGAGATCTAGTGCAACTCATCAGTTAGATAAGTTTTTGCCAATAAAACCATGTTCAGAACACATTGATGAAGATTCTTTGAAATAATGTTCACTTCTCAAAAATGAAAGACTATCCACTCAAAACCATTTAAATTTGAAATTCATTGACCTTTTCATTATGTGTTCATAGAGTTAAAATTAGTAATGTCACTTTTTTCCTCTTCCTTTTTATTTGTCTACAAATGATACATTTTTCTGAAGCAGAGATTTTTGTTGCATAGTTCTCATTCTTTCTTTTAATTTGGATCAAAACAGGGACTCAAGTATAAAGTATTGTGCTCAAATATGTTTCATGTTGGACTCATCAGAACTCAGTATTATGTTAATAGGCGGTTATTAATTCTACCACATCATGGAAGCTCAKAATGATAAGCAAAGTCTGTTTCAAACTTTGAGGCTTGGTATAAATACTTTCAGTCTCCAGTAAAGGCTAGGGATGAGCCCCTAGAGCAATGGGGACTGGATGTTGCCTGTGTAACATGATGAGACCAAGACAAAAGATGTCAGCCATGAGACTTACTTTCCTGTTCATGATACTTTATTTTTTATTTAAGATGAAGTTCAATTGTACTCTGAAACACAGAGAAAAACATCTCTGAGAGAACGAAATCTATTAACATGGCCCAAAAACCTATTTTTCCTTTGTGTTTATTTTGACATCATGTTTTTTGCTTTTGTGTTTTGTTTAAATTTTACAAACAAAATGAAGCAATAATTTAGCTAGAAGCAAAATATTTACATTGCAAACAAATCTCTTTCCAACCTGTACAATTCTCTAGAGAATTACATGGCATTTGTATAAGAAAACTACCTCCCTAAGAAGAAAGATCACACAGGCAACTGAAGACTCATCATGGGAAAAATCCTATAAAATAGTAAATGTTAAAGAGAGTATGAGAAGTTTTTTTAAGAAAAATAAGCTTGACAAATCATACAATAAGCATAKAATGTTAACTCATTAAAGGTAACATCTTAAAGTAGAATCAAGACTAAATTGTGCTTGAGGTCCTTCTGGAAATTAAATTAGGTGACTTTTTTTAAAGTTACATTAAGTATTTTTGAGGATATATTTTTGCCAATTATGAACAAGAACCATAAGCTYTAAAAATAACTAGAACATGTTGAGTAGTTCTGTATTGTTTGTCATGATTTGAACAGTCAGAAATAGCTTTAGTATGTCATTATAGAATTGTAGGGCTAAATTAAAACTTTACCAGATTAGCCCTAAATTAGCAACTTAGGGACAATCAAGAATTTCAGAAGTCTTTATGAGGGTAGGCAGAAAGCTCTTCATGCTAATCCTTTGCATATGCTGAGGCACAGAATATTTTTATACCTATCATTTTCCAAAGCTAAAATGCTTTCCTTTTTGGACTCAAAGAAGGATTTCCCTCATGTCAAGGATCATAATCTTTATGGAATTATAATTGTCTTTTAAATTTTTTTACTTACTGCAAAATTGGATCCACACATCTTTTGGAAAAGGTCAAGACTTCTTTTCAAAATACTTCTGCTGTTTGGTCATTGTRTAAAAAATTCACCTGATATGAAATTTCTGGGCTCACATCCAGTTTTCTTGAGAGAGATTTAAACCCATATATCCCATGACAGAGTCCTAAATGACAGCCTGGCCTGAGGCTTTATTTTGACATAGTTCTTCTCATTATTTTACATAAAAACTTATTCCTGTTAGGAAAAGTTGGCTYTCACCTGTTTGTAGACATATGACTATATATGTCTGTACAAGCAATATATATGATGGATTTTGGTTTTATCATTTATGCAACTCTAAGAACATTTATTAATACCCAGTGTACAATATAATCTAATCTATTGCATACTGCTAAGCATGAGAGTCCACCTGCCTGAGGAACACTGAGCCCTCAGAAGAGTCAAAGGGAACATTGCCACTCAGAAATTCTGGGAGGGTCTGCTCCTACAAAATGCATTACAAATTATTGTTAAGGGAGGACGCTAAATAGAAACAAAGATCTGAACCCAACTGTCACATAAGCACTTAAAGGACAACAGAATGGTAAGATCAAGCAAGAAAAGTAAGAAAAGTGACTTAAACCTCCTGTCCTGTTAAACCTCCAGAACTAGTACAGAAATCTTCTAGTGCTTGAAATTTTTGGAAAAAATAATAACAGAAACCAAACCAACGAAACAAACAAACAAATAAAATCAAACAAAACCAAACATAAACTTATACAAAATTAAGACAGTTAAGGAAAATTTCTGGTTTTTAAATCTGGAAAAAGTATTTATTTGGTAAAAAAAAGAGAAAAAATAACAATGACAACACCTTGAAAGAATAATAGGAAGCTGAAAATATGAAAACCCTCAGAGAGCAACTCTAAAATATGTTACTATTTTATCACATGATTTTAGCATTTAAAATTCATTGTTTTTGTGTAAAGTTAGAGTTATTTTATTGCTACCAAATCATTAAATGTTGTGATAATTGCTCAATTACAAATTGAGGTTTTTATTCTTTCCATGTGTGATAAGGATGAAGGTGATCTGCTGTGATATATTGAATCATAGAAGGAAAGAAAACAAAAACACTTACCTGAGACATCYCTCTGGGATAGGGATATAGGGATTTTATTTCCTATGCCACTGAAAACAGAGGATGAAACAATTAAATACCACAGTAGTACCTGCCATACTCTTTGTGGAGCTACACTCTTTGTGTGATCTTTTTCCTGGCCCAGTTACCTTTGAATTCTTTAAACATTGATTTATTGGTTCAAAGGATATCATTGTCCCTCCATTACCTWAAGAATACCTGATGTGTAATGACAACTTTGCACGAATATACCACATAGCCCCCATTCTAGTGAGGGATGTAAAGAGAAAAGTAGGCATTTGTGCATCCTGGTGAAGCTAAGCATCAGAAAGATGCCACAGTACTTGGCTTATGTGAGACTAAAGCCATTTTTGAAAACAGTAAGTTCAGGTTTAGCATATTTTCAAATATTTTTCAGGTATTCTTAATACACAAATTGTGTTGAAGCTACTATATGGATGCAAGACTGCTAAAAACAATGGGAAAAGCTAATGGGAACAATGACACTGAGTAATCATACCCTTTTCTATAACAGCTCTTAAATAGCCAATGAATCATGGTTAGGAAGTAATGAGAAATATCAAATTATCTGTAAAACAGGTAAGTGTAAACATTGTGGTGTTTAAAAAATCCAGTTACTCTTTACCTCAGTGTCATTCTCATCATGAATTTAAAAAGGCAAATTCAAATTTTCTGCAGTTCTCCAATTTCAGCTGGATTCTACTCTATTTCCTTTAAAACTGTCTTTGCAAAATCATTGTGTTTGTCATCAAATTTGTTTACTGTAAAATTAAAATTTGGTTTAAACCGAAAAGAAATTTTTTATTTTTTATTTCCTTTGTGTTCATAATTAAAAAAAAAGAGGTTAATAAAAAGCACAACTAAGACCCCTCAAATATAATCAGTATTTAATTTCACTGGTAAATGACTTTTAAAATCAATGTTAAAAATATTTCTGGAGGAAAAGTCATGAATCTCTGAGATCTGAGTCTCTTCTGGACATCCCTTTCCAATTCATAAAAAAGACACTAGAGTGAAGCACTTGACGTAGATAAATGTCAACATTATCTTCTTGCAGTATCRGCCTCTTCATATAAAATTTAACGTGGAGGATACCTCTGTTTCAGTGGTGTTTAAATCCTTATAAGGAACATCTGAGCCTAGCCTGGATTCACTTTCATGGAAAGCAATTCTTGGATTATATGCAAAGCAACTTGCCTGATACTATCAAGAGGAGGAATCTTTGGAAAGTAGCCACGTGATTTGCAGCGGTGGTTTGCATAGTTTTAAGAACAACCAATAACTGCATGTAACTAATACTATATAATAGGTATGCTGGAAGAGGTGGAACAGGAAATTAAAGAGAAGGGTTTGAAATTTCCTGGGAAATTTTGAGGGAATCATTCAAGAATTTTGTTTAAAGCTTTCTTTTTTTCTTTTTAGCCATGTTAAATCTGAAAATTATCATAATTATTGAAGCTACTTGAATTTAAGCTCATGTATCCTAAGAATTTATGAAAGAGTCAGAAATGCAGAAGAAATTATCATCAGTCTGATTTATAGTTCAAATCTCATGTCTATCTAACGCATACTTATTTTCTTCATGCATATGTTTGGGACTCTTAAGACACTTTTATTATGCTCACCTTCTCCTTTCATAGAACATTTAGAAAGCATCAGGATCATCCACTCTAACATTGATATTTCATTTCCAAAAGATCTATATCCCCTTGTCAGTGAGATGTAAATGAAGAAAATAAGTTTGATTTGGTAGCTGAAACATCCTGCCTAGAACACTGAAGAAATCTTCYTTTGGTCATTTTCATGTAATGTGAACAAATTTTGACTAGAGCAGAGTCCAAAAAAGTTATGAAATCAGWCCTGAATTTTTTTAAATACTGACTATTGTGATTTCAGACACTAAAAGTTCAGAAATATATTCCCACATGCACAAACACACAAAAATGTCATGATCAATACCACTTTTAGCTAGCAAGCAGTTTTATGCAACCTCAGTGAATATGTATTAAACTCCATACTATTAGTGGTGTACAAACCCCACTGGGTTATATAACATCAAGCTTGACATTAGAAAACACATCAATCAAATTTCATGCCAGAATCTCAGAAAGGAAGTGACACTTCTGAATGGCACTTCAGATATATTCCTTTATATTTTGTTAATAAAGAGAAATCTTATTAGTGGGAGATTCAAGATGGTATAAACAAGTTTTTGAGCTCAATATACCATATGTTATAGCTGCCAATTATGTTCTTGTTGACATTTTCTGCATGTGGGAATATTATGATCTCAAATTCATTATGCTTCTGTTCACATGTACTGTGTTAATTGGCATGTGACACTTTCGAAAATCTGTTCTCAGGCAATATTCATAAATAGTTCTTTTTTATATGAGCAATGAATTCAGTGGGCCCAATACTTAAAAGAATGCAGCAATATGATTTTTTATTTCCCACTGTTTTTTTAAAAAAAATAAGTTACTTTTAATTTGTTTATTTTTTTTTAAATCATTATTTATTCCACTTTACTGTGATATGTCATGTTTAGTGATTTATTGTCCAAAAGAGAAAGGGCTTTATATATCACTTAATTTTACTGCGTTCTTTGCAATTAGTATGTGCAAATTAACCAAATAATCCAAAACACCTTATTCCATTTAGCATTTTTAACAAAAAACATAGAGTAGTAAAGGACAAGAGAGGATGTGTAAGCTGTGTTCCACAGAATAGGTGAGATTTCATATATTTCAAAGATGACATCTTAATTACAGCACTACAAGTGCAGACTGCAGAAAATGAGTAGGATATATCTGAAGATCCGAGGATGTAAACAATAACAGCTCTGTCACCAGAAAAGATGGTAAGGGCTTTGTCATCAGCACCCTCTAGAGAAGAACTGAGTGAAGACTTCAGGATGCATCTCATCTAAAAATGACATGAAAATGAGGCTTCTGGGTCAGAACATTATCATATTAGAGTGCTTGCATTGTTAATACACACTGATAGACATGCCTGAAGAATGGCTCAGATCTCAGGTGGGTTGAATCACCTTATTACACAGCACTGTGTTTTATCTATAACCATTTTAGAAGCCAAAGCYGGCTCCTCTTTTTTTAGTTCTTATGCTAGCATTTAATAAGAGGATTTTTCATTCTCAAAATTCCTAATCATACCATCTGGACAATATTTGCATGTTTTTATCGTCTAAAAGGGAAATAACAACACACCTGGCATCTCCTACTGACATTTGCTACCACATCTAACCACATATCTGCTCTTTGGCTACTGTTTCTTTGTTGTTAGCATGATGTTTTCCATTTTGCACTTTGGGGGAAAATGGTATTTAGTTTCTCTTCCTTGWACTCTGCAAGTTCCTGCTTCATCTTATGCTCACAAGCATTATTTTTACCTTCTGTAATATGTGAATATAAATAGCTGAAACAGAAAAAAACCCATTGCTATATGCCAAATACAGACTCTTGCTGTTACCAGGCAAGAATCTCGGTTCCATCTAATAAGTGTACATCCTTCATCTCTGTTAGAAACATGAATTAATCAGACCTTTGCTTGAGGAAACTATAAATTTAGTTAGTTTTAAGTGCATTTACATCTGTGATAGACAGGATGGATGTATATTCTCACAAGGAAGAACCAATATTTCCAGAGAACCTGGTCACAGTCTCTTCATCTCTGTCTCCTTTACAGCCAATTAATAACATTTGGCTTGTAGCATCCATAGACTATATACTAATCACTTGATATTTGGACATCTGGAAAACCTTGTACAGTGTTAATGGTGTGCTTCAAGTCGCATAACTTAGTTCTGCAATAATACAAATTACCCTGCAGAAGGCCATGGCCAGATATGAGGAAGGACAATATGTAGCACTCACTGATGCACAGCCAAAGCAACAGACTGTGAAGAGTATTGGAACAGAAAATGTAGTCTGAATCTATTAGTATTTTATATGCATTTATTTACATTTAAATGGTGCATATAGTTAATCAAATTTACCATTTTTTTTCTGTCATGTCTACTACTAGGAGTTGAAGAATTCAGTAGCTCAGTAAACACAAGTCTGCCACAGCCCCATATTCTGGGATGCTGTTATTAGTGACTAATGAAGCTGAGCATGCACCCCGAGCAGACACACATGCTCATGTACATCACAATACATGTGTGTGGCCRCACAGATCAACACAGATGGAGCACTCAGCATTAATGCAAACAGTAGTATGGCCTGACCTTGGTCACTTTTTGGCTGCTCACTGCAAATATTGTCTAGGTGCAATCATATTTTCTACAATTAATTTAAGTTTTCTATTTCATATCCTGTATACTATATGTTTTGAAAGTAATTTTCTATATTTCCCTTATGTTTCACAAAAAAGGGAGTTACAAATGATTCTCTAAATTGTCTATTATTGGAAGTTAATGATATACACACACAAAAAAAAAAAAAGAAAGATGATTGCTCTCTTTCTTTCGCAGTTAGTGGCTTCATCTAGACTAGTTCCATCCATTTGGGTTTGTACAAAACCTTACTCTGCTTGCATCATGTCCCTAAGTCTTTTAGTCTTTTATTCCTTATAGRCCATGTGTTCTTATTCTCTGACTTGAGGGTATATGTTCTTTGTAAYATTAGTAGGCAATTCATTGAGTAAGAAGACTTCAGCACTAATTCTAACTGAAATAAGAATGACAGAATTTTACCTTCAGCCATCTGCAAGCTACATACTCTTCCAAACTGAAGAACATGTATTCTCGATATAACTAATGAGAGCTAGACAATCAAGCTGAAGTTTCACTTTAAGATAGATGTCTAGGAGAGGATAAACGGCAAATAAAAATAGCAACTTATAATTTTCCACCAACAATAAAAGCATACTACAGATTGACATTAAACAACCCTTCTTGTAATTTATTGATACATATATGCCTTAGAATAGTTCTTAAGTTATTGATTTTATGGGATTATTTTTGGAGCTTTCAAAATAGATAATTTAGATGCTGAATTACACTTAGATTATGTATGCCAGGTATGTACCACCACCATGTTAACTAAACTCATGATACAGGAATTTCCTGAAATGGGGAATTAATTTTTTTGTTCTTGCTGCAGAGAAATTGATGTTCTAAATCAGATGTTTAACAAACACCATTCTTGTCTGCCATAAGGCCTGTAAGCACATTATAAGAAATTTCAAGAACTGATGAAAATATAGGATCTATTAACAGAACCGACATTCAACATATTCATAACTTGCTTAGAAAAAGACAAAATGAATGAGGAGACAGACTTTGACATGTATGCAAGGTATTACAGGATAGTGAAAAAGATTGTGAAAAAGTACAGGAACATCTCATGATGGGCAGTAAGTTGGCAGATAAAATTCAGTATGAATAGCTGTAAAATGATTCGTATGTAAACAAGCAACCTCAAAAAATCTGCATAAAATGCTACCCTTTAAATTATCTATTACTTTTCCAGAAAAGAGATCTTAGAATTTCTAAGGAGATGTAACTGAAAATACTAACTCAGTGATAAAAAGGACAAGCAAATATTTGAACAAATTTAAGTGAAAAGAGAGAATTACTTAAAAAAATTGTAACAAATTTAAATGAATCAAATGGAACGCTGTRTGTTACTTAATAATATAAAACATTGCTGCAGAGACTTATGGTTGCCCGGAACAATCTTGAATTCAAAAAGTTCCTAGACAATTTTAGGAAATACAAATTTACTGAAAGGTATTAAACATTAAAATTACAATTTGTGAGTCCAAAAAAAAAAAACCTCTAACCCCCAAATTGCTACAAGCTGAAAGAGCAAATAAGAASTGTCCCCCCACCAAAAGACCCCACTACTATACACTTTGATGTACATGCAATCTTCCTTTAGTGTTACTGGCTACCRTCAGATTTATGAATATCAAGGTAAACAGAGTTTTTATATTGCACAATATTTTCATCTTATGTTTTAATCMCACATTGTGTCTTGACTTCTATCATACAGAAAAAGTCATCATGGCTAAATACAACCAACACTTTAATTAGGACATTAATACATATTAATTTSTTGCAAAGAGATGGACAAAGACATCTGTTTTTCATGCAGAATAGCTGAATCTTTATTCACATAGCTCATATTTATATGATTATCAGAAGGCACTSTGTTCAACTCCAATTGGTCAGCAATTCACTGAAACACAATTCATTGGTTGGTAATGGCTCGTGTACGTGTCCATCAAACTTTTTCTACATATGTTTACATTTTTGTCTCCTGGGAAGTGGGTGYTTCACAGGGGTAGAATCTTTCTCTGCACAGGTGCAAACTGTCTTCCCACAAGAATAGATTGCTATGCTAACTGATTCTCACTGTTACAATTCTTTTCTCACRGGAATTTATCAGGCTAGCTGTTAGCTTAGCCCAAGTAACAAGGCCTGATTTTACAAGGCCTTTCTCTCATAAGGTTTTATTATGTCTAACATTAATTAACACGTAAAACTATAGGTTTATTGCTTTTTTTTAGCCTTCTTAACACCTGTGCAACAAACTATCAAAGAGATTTTGAGTTACATTTCATTTGGGCAGAATTAGATCTACATTTTATCAAAGTGAGACATTTAAGCACTTAGTTTTATGAGACAAACACCATGATAGTAATTTCTGAYGTTCAGTCATGTAGGTAGGCTAGTCATGTCAGTGGAGCTTTAAAATAATAATGTAGCTTTTTTTCAGCWGCAGTTGATTGATAGAGAGACTTTTGAAGATCCTGAMAATAGCAACAAAGGAATAGCTGTGAAGAATTAGTATCTTAATATTAGTAATCAAAATATGGAAGAAAATGTRCACTCTTCACAGAAACTGATGAAAACTTGAAGCTTTTAGAAAGAAATATTAGGAAGAWCAGGCTTTATATGTGCAGAATGGAAATTTTACTATATTTTGGTAACATTTGGAAATGGTAAAAAATATTATTCTGGGAGAATAGATATGAGTATGCAACTAAATTGAAAATTTTTATTGTACTCTCCAGAGTTTTAGTCAAGAAAAATAAGGTAGCTTAAAAATCTCTTGAGGATGTGCTGCATATCAGCTCTAATCAATTCAGAAGCAGTTGACATATCTTTAGGTGAGATTTCAGTTTTGATCAAGTACATGTACCTACAGTATTTGTTTCTGTCACAGTTGGATGCCCAAGTGTCGGGACAGATTTGGTATTTGTAATCAAGAACACATAAAGGTTAGAAGTAGGCTGCTTTGACCATTACCTGTCTTATAAAGGAAACTAGYCAATATATATGTGATTAAATTGTTAATCAACTCAAAATCAGGTAATTCCCATGCTGTTCAATGCAATTCATTTTCTTCATCAAAAGAAAACACATGAAAGAGGAAKTTAATAAATTGCTTGTTAATTACCATTAGGCAACACTTTAAAACAGATTTGTTTTGTTCTATAACAGGCATGTTGGTTCCTTTGTGTAATATGAGTAATATTAACTAAGAAAATTGAATTAATTACCAAATATTGATGAAYGATAAATATTAAATATGTGTTTAGAAATTACTAAGAAATGGTGCTTCATTTAACAAGTGTTTAGCTGTAAATATGTATTTATCATTAAACTCTAACTTACTGACACTTGTGTTTTACTGAGGGTTAACAAGAATAATGTGAATTGAGATAACCATAGAAAAATATAATTATTCCATCTTCAAAAAGGATGATACATCCTTTTGTCTTTATCTTCATGTTTATTTATAACTGGTCAGAAACTGCTTTATCTTTTTCTTAACTAGCACAGAACAAGAACAGAATGAAAGTGAAAATTCCATGTAAAATATAGCTTAGACTGGTTGCTGATTCAAATAATAAATTACCAAGGAGTTGAATAAATAATTTGGATTTAAACTTCTATTTGATATAAAAAAATATATTTTAAAATCAGCAAACAGATGAGCTCTATCACACTGTGCAACATTTTGTTTTTAGAAGTATCTAAAAGTCTGTTTCTGGTAAAGATTTCACTTTTAAGTATTTCTCTCTTTCTGATATTCCTTGGAGTTTTTCTAATCAATTTTGTTCCTAGGTTATTCCTGAGCTGCAATTGTTCAGTCTTACAGAAAAACTTCAAGGAATTATTCTCTRGGAAGTGGTTAGAAAAATAGCTTGGAACTAATATAATTTCAATGAGTGGGAAGCCCAAAAGAAGCAGTGGTTGAAGTGTATTTATAATCTCTGCCTCTCCTAAAGTGCAGATTTTTGAGGGCAAAAAATCATGTTCCATATAATGTTAAATACATCTTTCACATGAATTAAAGTGCACACGTAGGAATTTCAAGAATCTCTGGATTTTATGGTAGTGTCTACATTTCAAAGTAGATTTTCTTATCAGCCTAAAACCTGTCAAGTCATCCATTGAACTTTTCTGTTATGACCAAGAATCTTCTTTAGAGGCAAGAGGCACACAGGTGGGCGTGCTCCATTCGGGTGTCAACACAGAYTTGGGTTTTTCGACAGGGACAAACTACATACTTGGCACTCAGACAACCAAAGCTGCCACAGAGTACGAGTGACTACTTAGTAGTATCACTACAAGTGACTACTTAGTATCACTAAAATTAATAAAAAATKAGCACTTTTCTAGAGGAATGAGTTCACATCAATGTTCTAGGTCTGAGTTCACATCGATGCTCTTTTTTAAAAATTGCAGGTTTCTAAGGATTTGGATTATTTTTCTGAACATTAGAATAATATTATTGATAGGAAACAATGCGTTCACACTGGGTTTTTTTGTGGTGTATTTACTATATGTAATGTGAGATACTTCCTATATGCAATGCACAAGACTGGCCCCAAATTTTCATTCATTCAGGAGCTTTAGGAGCTCAGTAGACTATTGATCCCTACTACCAAAAAAATGGCCTTCAAAATCAACTTTATTTCATGTTGAAAACAAGGATCAGTGGTTGGATGAAGACAACTGGAGAATTTTACTCTTCTTTTTGAAAACTAAAATACACCTAATTACTACTTTCCTGATGGGCATCTTAAATAAATAATCTAATTTCCCAGATATCAAAAWTTAACTTTATTGAATTCAGTGAAATAACTTAGGTTACGTTTAGTGTGCTAATATGGAAAAGATTTGAGCATTCATGTCAGATGTTAAATTAGGGACAAATAATTGCACAGAAAATAAAAATGCATGCTTAAAACTGGACTTTACGGGTCACTAGTTCTGTGAACACTCTTTCCTGTCTTTTAATCTCTCAGACATACATAGTTAATCTCTGTGCCATGTATTTCTGTCCTTCTTATTTATGTCATAACTTCATAGTCATTGCAAAAACCTGCTACCCAATCCTTTTAACCATGTAGGGACTTTACACTATAGTTAAATTCAAACTCAAGTAAAAAAAAATAATATTCTTTTCCAAACGATCACTCAATGGATGTCTGTTTCTAGAGATGAACAACTTATCCACTGAGCCATGTTTTTCTCCTTCCCAGGAAATACCGTCTTTTAATAACATACTTAGTGTAATCAATATTGACAGAGACAATGTGCAATTACTTAAAATAAGAGTGCTATAGTTTGAAGGCAGCATGTGTTTGTAAATTGTTCCATACCACCTACCTCAATGTACCATGCAGACATTCCTCATCTCAGCAAGGTAACAACATGAAATATGCAATTTATTGGAGTTGAGATGAGTTTTTCAGGTGCTTTCCTCTAAAAYTGCTAAATTGCAAGCATTTTCTCCCCAGTTAAGATGTTCCTCTACAAATCTTTTCTAATTCAACTAAGTCTTTGAAATATCTTCAGAAGCTCTTAGAGTTTAGACCCTTTGTTTTGTGGAAATAATGTTTCATTTGATACACGCTATAGCTTATTTTACCACACTGTCATTTGTTGAAGCTCAAGGAATATTTGTAACTTACTTTTATTTTAAGAGTTGTACTGATTTACATATTTTTTAAAATAGAAATTTAGGACAAAATAATTTTGGAAGTAATGTTTCTTAAAATTTTGTTTTGATATCCTCGCCTGCATTTATAATGCATATAATAATCAGAAGAAATTCTCWTTCATAGACAAACCAGATTGTTACCTAGACAGATTCTTATCAWTGTTGTTGATACCAATTACAATTTGCATGTTCAATCACTCCGATCCCAATTCACCACATTTCTGCAAGGTGTCTTCAAGGGGTAATTCAAATATTTATATGTGGCAATTGCTGAAATGCTTAACTGAATCTAGAACACTAAGTATAGATACTCAGGAAGGGAAAGAGCATATAAASCTGGAGAAAACAGGGAACAATATCAAAATAAATATCTTAGTTGTACCTATATTGCCACTCTGTTGCTAAAGCAGTTCCCAAGGCCACAAAAGGGGATCTATCACTGCGTAGTTTGCAACCTGTTGCCCTGGATATCCTTTAGTTGCTGATTTYTGGTATTTGTGCACAGGTTAGAATATTTATATGTGCTTTATATTGTTCACAGCAGCAGTGTAAGGACTTTCTCATGTGTCACTCCTATTAGCTAACAGTAATACTTTTCCAATTATTGAAATTGCGATTCAGTCCTAGTGTAAGCAAAGACATTATACAAAAAGAGAGGGGAGGAGCAATTCTGTCTCAACACACACATCACCTAAAAGTTACTTGATTATTATTATATTGTTATTATTATGCAGATTGTCTCCACACACATAAACAAAAGGGTATATTGAAATGAAATAGAAGGCAAACAAAGAGAAAATAGCAATAATAATACTTATAGATGAAGAGATTTATAAAAGAAGATAATATCTTTATTTGGAAGTCTGATTTCTGAGCAAGCCTAGAAGAGAGTACCACTACAGGATTCTTCAGAAGGAAAAAAATATTTTTCAGGCAAACAAGAGTTGGTTATGAATCTCAAACAGAAAAACAGGGAAAGTCTATTACTGAAGTAAAATCTGTTTCTCTTTTCTTTACAACCAGAAATAYCAATAACTAGGATGTCTGGAACCTGCAAAATTTTGAACAGTTTAAGCCTAGATATGAACAGAATACATACAGGTTTTCTTTACTTTGCCCTACATGATGCGTTGTTAGGGGTTATTGCTTTGGTTTTTTTTAYAGTTCAAACTGCTCTTGAACTCTATTTATTGTTTTGTATTTCAAACAGAATATGGTCCATGAAGAGTACTAAACATATTAGTATCCTGTTAAGAAATAGTAAGTAATTTTCCAGTATTGTTGAATCACATGATTCCACTATGAAAGAGGCACAGGAACTTGAATTTCTTGATAAAAGGCAGATTAAAAGTAAAACCTGCCTCTGCTACAAGACAGAATAAGCAAACMTGTCTTTGAAAAGTATGATTTCAAACGCATTCAAGGTCAGGGGGCAGAATARAGTCACATCCTTTTAAAAGTCCTCAAAAATATTCCATTCATTTTGCTTGCATTGAAATGTTAAGTCTTAATAGAAATAATGGAAAGGATTTTAAATTTACTTCCATTTGAGCTAATAACACTTTGAGTGGACATTCTGTTCTTTCCCTGACAGCTCTCTACCTGAGCAGGACCTAAATATTTAGAGTGTGTAGTAACTAGTGCATCTCAGTGGATGATGGCCTTCAGACACAAACAATAAATACTGAAGATGCARTGTCCACACCATTTGAGGCTTTGCTCTTGCTAGTGCTGGACTGGGGCCCTGGGTTTGTGCAATTTTAGCTGATAGAGAATACTAGAAGTGTTTCTTTTGTGTGTTTGGCCTAATTTTCATCCAGAATGGAAACAGCTGATACTCTGAAACCACTCTGTGATATGGATGTGTGTGAAGAGTGAGAATAATTAAGAGTATCACTTCAAAATTATATTCTTGACCTAAACTAAAACATCAGTGTAAGTTGTTTATTTACTCTTTTCAGGAAAACAGGTTTTCATGTTATCTGGCTGAAATACAGTCAATGGAAAAATATCAGTATATCTAAATGAAGATGCTCTTCTCTAGATCATTAAATAAATTCAATAATGAGAACACTTAAATTGAAATTGTTTGCAGTAGTTACTAGATAAAATTAAGTGGGATTTTTCTTCTGATCGTGTTTGGATGTTTGGGAGCACTGCAAGGAAAAAAAAATTAAATGTGATTGTATATATACTGACATTTAGCCAAATCTTTCATAAGAAAAGTGGTTTCTAGAAATCTGAGCTGCAGATTTAAATTTTTTTATTAAATTATTGCCTTCATGAGCATTACTGTCAACTGAAAAATTACACCCCCTCCAAAAAATTTTAATGAACAAAACCTCCTTAATTACATTTTATCATTAAAAAACATTCAATTAAAATTAATCTCCCTCTCATTTTAATGAAATTCCTTTATTTGATATTTTTGGGTACATTTTTATTTCAATTTTTACATATTCTCCAAAACCAAAACTAAACCTCTCTAATTTTTTTGAAGAGGTGGGCTTTTATGGCAATCAATGTTTTTGCCTTAATTTTTACCTGAACTAATTTTTTTTCAAGAGGCAAAAGGACTTGTGTTAATTTGTTTAAATCTTTTAAAACTTGAAATATACAAATAGGATTAGCAAATAATGCCATGAGATTTGGCTTAACATGAACATTACAACTGCAAAATTGTTGAAGAGGTTTTCTCAAATGGTATCATAGCTAATTGGCAAGGACTACTCTACGTATGTAAATTTTCTATTGGATCAATTTTATAAGTAGCAAAGTCACCACACTGCTGTCAGGGACCAGAACTTGSTTTCGCCTACTAATAAAACATGATTAAAGGTGCTATTTTGTTTGGTCTTATCCTTGAATTAAAGGTCTTGGTATCTAAGACTCTAGCTGTATATTACAAATTTTTTTTGAGTTTCTCTCAAAAGTCTAAAAAGTAGTTTTGTGTAGTGTGATAGAATATAACAAAATAAAGACAGTGTAGAAATTAATCTTACCCCTAAGGAGTTGCAGCTGGGTTAATTATAAAAGATTAGGAGCAGGCCTGACTTTATCAGGCCACAGCTGTAACCAATGAGAAGAAGAGTGCCATAAAAGATTGGGTTGGCTGGTTGAGAAGGGACCTGGAGTCAGTTGGCTACTTTAAGAAGAAGAAAGAGTCAGTGTTCCGAGGAGATGCCCATAAGAAACACCTAGAGGGTATGATACTTCTATGGTAAGGAGACAACAGTATGAAACACCTGCAATAAGATGACAACAGTTTTGTTCACAGAAGGTCTCTCTCTCTCTCTATTGTAAGGTCTGAAAAGAAATCATATTCTKCCTGTAAACAGACAGAAGTGTAAAAGAAAACTATGGTTTTTCTAGACTTAAGTTGTTGTTTGCTGCATATTGAAATTTGTTTCCTCACAATGAAATCAAAGCTAATATTAATGAAAGGAGATTTTGTCTTGGAACAATGCTTTCTCCTAACACTCAAACAATCTGTGATCTTACTAAATACGTTTTCAGAATCAATACACATGAAGAAAGAAAATGGGATGTAGTATATTGAATAATTTTGTAGAAGATTAAACTATATAACTGTTACATCCAAGTGAACTGGGATAAAAATAAGTACTAAAGGCTATCCATGCCTAGTTACCAAKGGGACAGGACAACGCATTCACTAAAAATCTAAGGTTTGACTGAATTTCAATGAAACACCTTCTTAAGGTCCTGGTAGTTGAAATTCATAGMTGACTTAAATATTAAGTAAGAAAAAAGAAATCAAGTAATTAAAAACGCTTATTTCATAATTTTGGACTTTCTGCAGTTCTTGTTTCTTCCTCAGGACAGATGGTATCTTGTCATACAGATACTGACATTGTAATTTTTCCCATTCTAAAACAGTTCCTCATTTGCAGCTGCTACCTAGCTTTTTATTCAAATTGTCTAATTGAGGAGCGGAATCAAGCTAAACCCAGAAAAGTTGCTCTTGAATTGTTGCTAGATTGTGTGATTGTTGTTTCTCTTCTAAGACCTAAACGAAGGCTGTTTCTGAAAACTTTTTTTAAATTCTATTGGCTTTTCAGCTACTACCCCTTTCTACAAACTTTGTCTCAGAGCATAAGTATGATTAGGAATTTTAACTTAGGAGGTGGTTCTCATAGTAAACAAAATACAGGCAAATGCCCGTGTCTTGACGCATGTGCTCAGAGGAACCACCTTCAGCAAAGAAAGCGCCAAATAATCCAATTTCTTTAAATTAGACTGCAAAAGAAAGATTAGAAGAGAATGAGTAAATAGCCTGTGCAGTCAGCATGAAAGAAAGAAGCTGGAGCAGCTCTGCTTAACCAGTTTCAAGATCCTTTGCATAAGAGTCTCAGGAAATTTTACCTGATCATTAGGAAAGATATAGTAATCATGTCACTAATGGAATGCAGTTGACTTCAATACTGAACACTTCCAGAAAACCCAAAGCATTTTGCACTTTTTTCAAACAGAATATCCCTTGGCAAAAAAAAAAAAAATTGCTTTTATATTTTTTTATCAATGATATAAAGACATCACAGAAAACTTATTTCCTCTTACCTTACTGATAAGTAGTWCAAATAGGTAGTTAAAGATATCATTACCTTTCTTCTAACACTGAAGGGACACATGCAGAATCTGATAATGCCATAGAAGTCCCTCCTATGGTTCTTCTATTAGAAAACAGTAGGCATCATTTGTTTTTTCTAATATTTTTAAAAATTTATTTGAGACATTTTCACACCTTGATAGTATTCTTCAACTTCGTACTTCTGAAAGGCAAAAAATGACTGCATTATTCAGCTGCGGAAGTCTCTGAATTGTGAACATTAACCCATAATTATGAATGTTAAATAACTGTGAAAGTTTATACGCATATTTGTACAAAGGATTTCAACTTTTAATTCTGACAGCCTATATCTGTGAATGAGAGATGCAAATAAAAGAAAAAATGGAAATGTACTTGTCCAATATGTGCTCTTGAAAATAGCCTTATCYCATCTTTCCTCGAGATCCCTTCCGGTAGTGGAAGGCTGCAACTAGGTGACCCCAAAGCCTCCTCTTTTCCAGGATGAAGAATCCCAATTCTCCCAACCTCTCTTCACTGAGGATGTGAGACATGACCTGGAGTTCTGCATCCAGCTCTGGGGTCTTAAAGAAAAGATATAATAGTTTCACTTTATTTTTTTTATTATAAAACATGGAATAAGCTGTTTTTCTGAAATGTTTTTTGAMGTTCATGACTATGAATTCAAGTTCCCACTACCAGATCCTTAAACCCAACTCGTTGTGTATCTGTTAATTTAGGCAAAGCTTAAACTACCACACTGAGGCTGACAGCTTCCATTGAAAGAGCCTGCTTATCCTCACTCCTAACTTTGTCATAGTAAAAGTAATTGCACACTAAATCAGATTTCTCTACTGAGAAACTGCTACAGTATAATTTTGTTGTTGTCTGTTTATCTTTACTTAGTCTTTTGAAAAAGTATTTAGATATAAGATTAAAGAATTGGTAACTGCAGRTTTCACAATTGATGTCTTCTGAAGGTCAAGGACTGCGTAATCAGAACAGTGACTTTTATTTTCCTCTGGCACTGGTACCAGAACAGAGCTGTCTTGTCTGCATTTTCACTAATCTTTCTACTGACCTTTGAAGCAAGGAAGTGAAAGAGATGACCAAAGCACCCTTAATAGGCTTGTATGATGAGAAAAATAAGAAAATGGAACTGCTAAAAGTAATCGAAATCAAAAATGAATAAGTAAATCTGATTTTGGTCAAGTTAAACATTCACAAGTCACTGAGTGATGGAACAAAAACGACTAAAATTGCAGTTCATATTAATTTCAKTTGGAAGTATAAATATTTAATTCCAAGATCTGATGCTTTATAACCCAAAAATCTTCCTGTGGCTTAGKGCTCTCTTTATCTTTAAAAATAGGTCTGAGATCCACCCCTCCCTGCTGAAGAATATTGCTCAATAATATGGCTACTAAAAAGGAATAAGTTTAAATTAAGGATATAAGAAGACACAGAGCAACTGAAGCCTAAGCTCCTCCTGTTTCAAAAGGGTAGTTATAATTAGAATTCATTGCATCCAAACAGGTTCCATTTGCAACACATAGGAATTTTTATTTTGTCTCCCTTTCTTAATCAATACATGGCTATCAAAAGATGAAAAAAAATATGGTTGGAATGAAATGTGACCACCACCTTAATTCTGAAATTTTCCAACACTCAAGTTAATTTTGTTTAGATACGTTGTTTTAAAGGGAATTTTATGCATAAATCAMTGTTTTCAAATGAGATGCCTACATGCCTTTTAGTGCTTTCAAACCTGAGGGAAATTCTGGGCTGAAAAGTTTTTCTCCAAAATATCACTTGATCTAGTAAAAAAATTTATTTTGTTCTTCAAATTAGACATTGTATGTATCTATGAAGCATTCTAGGCGTGGCATTAATCAATATGGGTAAGATTTGTAGATTCTGTGCTATTCTATGATTTGTCCAACTAATTAATGTGTCTGGCACAAACCAAGAACTTGCATTGCCAAATATCAGAGGCTCTGTAATGCAAGCCAAACACTGAACTGCCACTGTCTCAAAAAAAAAAAAAAAAAATCAAACTTCTTCCTTCAAATCCCTGATGGCAATCCTTATTGGAAAAAAATTACAAACACAGAGAAGAGTAAATAAATACTGCGAGGATGTGAGTGGGCATGATGTGATCAGTTACAATATTTAAAATGGAAAGAAATTTTTTCAGTTATTGCCAGTACAATCATTAAGTTGGCCTGCAACCTGCACAGTAGATGAAATGGTTAGGGCAACACTGAACCTAAGAAAATTCTTATAATACTGGTTTTTAGTTTTGTCAACTAAAACTGTTTCTGGTGTACACATTAATACTGATCTGTACAATTTTTTTTTGTATTTTGATATAACTTTAGGCTGAATAACATGACAAAACCAAATCACTTAGAAGCTTTTGGGAAAACTGACATAATTTACTTTCATTCAAAGGAAAGGCCACAGTATTTTAGTGGTTTAGTGAAACTGAAATCTGGAAGGTAGAAAGAAAAGAAAAATTGTGTTCTTTCCCCTTGTGTTAAATAAGTCTGAGAAAGTTATGTCAAGATTGAACATCACTAGTAGATTTTGAGATAATAATTCAGAGACCTTTAAAGACAGCATTTTTTTGTATATTACTGAAGACAATTTTCTGTCAAATTATATAGTGGTAATTGCATGAATTTCTTTATTTTGTAACTTTATTTTAATTACTTCACTACAGTTCAAAATACTACAGTTACAGTGAAGGATTACAAAGATATACTACCATCAGTTGATTAAAATTTCAGTTTGATCACATCAACTGAATTTGACCAAAGGACAAGCTGATAAAAAGACACCAACATGAATTGCACTGAAATTTACATGTTGCAAAACATATTAATATTCTTTCTAACAATATACTTGAACTGAAAAAAGTGAATCCTTGTGATAATCTTAAAAAAATSTATAAAATAAGAAAAATCAAGAATCCATTTTCCAGGGGCTTTTATTGTTAAAAATAAAAATTTGGTAATTTCTGTTAAAAAATGCTTTTTTTTTTTAATAATTTGTGACGCTTATGTTGGGGGATGGTTTTGGGCATTTTTTAAGAGTGGGATTATCTTTCCTTTCAATCTTTTTCAGTTACATAATTTGAAATAGTTTATTGTAATTTTTAGCATTAAAAAACAATATTTTCATTTATCCTTAAGACTGAACATCTTAAAATTTGTGTTATGTCAAATGCAGTGACTAAATCTTTTAACAGAGACATGACCTATCACATGGCTTTAATATAACTCCTGAACAGAAGAATGTCAATTATCTTAATTTTGTTAAAATTTAAATTTTGGGGRAAAAAAAAGTGCTTGATAGTAGACGATAGGTGGGGTTATTCATAAAGAATATTATGAATATTTATTCTATCAGGTGACTTTTAATTTATGGCAAGTTAGTCTTCATAAAACCTGTACTGTAAATAAAACCACAAACTGCAACATTACTAATTCTTCATATAAAAATTAATGTTTTATTCTTGTTGGTAATCTTTCTCAGAATCTTTGTTCATATTTCAAAGCATTTTCAGGGTCACGGCTTCATAAAAGGTAGCTGATAAATACACATAGGAAAGATGAAAGGTAAAATATTCAAGAATGGAAAAGCAACTATTCAAAAATATGAACTCAAATCCTGGAGCAGGGTTTTCATTGTAGGTTTTATGCTCTTTATAGTGCTTTTTATTTTGTTTTTCTAATTATTAAAATTTTATTTCACAGCCTTTATCTTCATTGTCTGATTTCCTACTTAGAAGGAAAATGTGTAAACATTATTCATATGAACAGACTTATTGAGAGCAAGATGGGGATTAGTGATGCATATAATTACTCGTGTACAAGTGTAGTATGAGGGTATTCAATTAGGAAAATCATAGGAGTAATCTATACTCTTACAAGTTTTATAAAATATCTGACAGATTTTTTTACAAGCAACATAGCAATTAATTAAATTAATATAACAATTTCTCAAATACTATGTAGCACATTAGAGAGCAACAGCACTGAAGTTTAGATTRTTGTTTACAATGTCTTATGTCATTAATTTGCTTATCTTTCAGAACTAATATTTTGTGCTATTTTTTAATCTACARTTTGAGATGTTTTGTCTCAGAAAAAAATGTATGAAATTCTTTCTTTTAAAAAACCTAAACAAAAATATACAWGCTGTTTCCTTGCCTTGCTGTAGAACTTAGGGTGGACTAGTTTTTAAAAAACYTTTAAATCATGGATCCATAGAATCATTTAGGTTGGAAAAAGCCTCATAAGGTCACGGAATCCTACCATTTTTTAAAGTCCAGGAATCCCTGCACTGCCAAGTCCACCAATAAACCATGTCATTAAATGTCATGGCCTGCACACCTTTCAGGTACATCCAGGCAGGATGACTCTACCACTTCCCTGAGCAGTCTCTTCCAATGTTTGAAAACSCTTTCAGTGAAGAATCTTTTCCTAACATCCTAAATATTGTGTAGAAAGAAAAACTGTAGTTGTGGGTCTTTTGCAATTGATTGCTCTGAAGATGGTGATCAATCACAGCTCAGCTCCAGACCCATAGGTAGCAACCAGGCGCCTGAGTCTGACCATGAGGTCAGGATTTATCAATTACCATCATGGAAAAAATAGACTCAACTTGTGAAACATTATTTAATTTATTAGGAAGTTTTATCTTTTTTCAAAATTCTGTTTTCTATTGTGGAAATTTTTCTTTCTAAAATATCCAATAATATTATGAAAAGGAGAAAAAATTTTGCTCAGAATCATATATTTAGAAATATTCACTAAAGCTGTACGTTCTGTATGATCTCATATATCACACATGTAAATCGACACTGAACCATTTTTATTGTATCTTAAATATATTCAGTTTGGCAGTATATTTTCAGAAAATAAAACATGGGAAATCCATAAATATTAATAATCTGATGAGCAATGTGTAGAGCATTTGGAATATGTATGAAGTTAGAGTTCTTCTAGGTGAAGTTCTTACCCTAGATTTAGTACATTTTCATGACAACAAAGGACCCACTGTTGCCACTTTTAGTTTTCTAAGGAGATATTTGCCAGGGCCAAAGAAACATCTGCCGTGAGGATCTGTGAAATTATTGATAACTGGGAAATACMTGAATAATAAACAGGCTACTACTACCCCTTACCAAGTGACCTGCTCACCCTGCCACAGCCTGCTAAATCTGAAGGTAAATCAACGGGCATCCAAAATCTCAATCCAGCAGGTAGATTTCTTGCTAGACAACATTCTTCCTTGCCTTTGAGGTCTCCTTAGAGTACCTTTTATGAATTTAATGCAGCCACATGCTGAAAGGGACAAAGATGTCAAGTTCTCACTAGGTGGCTCTTTAAAATGTTTATGGGGCTTGCACAAAGTAAACTAAATTTACTCAGTAAAGCTGCAGGAGCCATGTTAACTGTTTGCAGTCACTCTGCTCTCTCAGACACATGTGCCACAGAGTGTGTCATCATCATGCTTCACTCACATTAAACCTTTTCCTCAGCTTCACTCATGAGTTAGGTTAAGCCTAACAGAGCTCTATTCCTTGCAGTCCCAAAGCTGGTTCAATTGAGGTCAATGCAAGCTAACATCTCTGCACAATGCTCACATCCTTTAAAAACTTCAGAGCCAAATCCATTGAAAATCACTGGGACATTGATCAAGAATCATGCAGCTCTTTCAAAAATGAAACCTATTTTCTATTTTCCTGTTGTTCAGGATGAGATTAAGGAGCTTCTGGTCTATCAGAATATTTTGGTCACCTTTTCTGTAGAAAAATTTCAGCAGCGTCAGCAAAATTCAACATGGGGAGAAAAAAAAGGGGTTTTTTATGAGAATTTTAGGCCACAAGACAAGCAAGATTGGCCAATGATTTACATTAAAACTGAAATGGAAGATGTTTGCAATCCATTTTATTACTGAGACAAGAGTTTTGCTCTGACGCAGTCAGCAACACTGCACACTCCCTCCACAGGCAGTAAACCTGAACTAGGGATTAACCGGGTCTTTAATTTTTTATTCAGTAGAATTTATTTTCCTCCAATGCTTTTTTTTTCCCCCTAGGAAATAGATCTACAATAATTTTCAGATATGGGAACTTTGCAATTTCATACAAGTACTGGTAGATTAATTCATAGAAAATTCTAATACTTCTTTCAGTTTGCAAACACAAAAAATCATTTATCTGGTTTGGTTCTCTGGGTGAAAATCTCCCTTTAGAATGATTCTTTTTGTTACCAAAAATATGCTTTRTTTACTTAAATGCTGTTATCAAAAACTGTGGTTAAAAAGCCATTTTAACATATTATTACTATTATTATTATTGTCCAAGGTTCACAACAGTTTTTTATTTAAAAGAAACTTATTCGACATTTAACTGACACATGTAATGAAATAAAATTTACTCACACAGAAAGAAACTTAAATGATTAAGTAACAACAACCTGAAAATGCCTTCTTTTTAATTTGCCCATGTAGTTTGTGACTAAAGAAAAGGTCTTTTATATATGCACCAAGTCTCTTTGAAAACTTATATTTATACTACTTTGGATGAACCATAAATATGTTAATACACAGATAATGCTGTATAAATTTATTTACGCTACTAGTTTATATCACAGTTGTGGAACTCACTGTTTGTTGCAAGAATCACATTCTGAGCACTGAATAAGAATTTGGAATAAAATGTCAAAGAATAATGCAGTCTGCTTTTTATGCAACAGCATTAAATYTCCTCTCCTTTTTCCTTTCTATCCTGTTCACAGCAAATTTTAGTAAAGCAATCATAGATGATAATGTGGCAAAATTCAAAGTTCATGTTTAATTATGATCAGTTTAAGATGCCCCTAGGCCAATCCCACTTATTATTGAGAGCGTGGAAAAAATTACTCTCAAAATGAACAGTTAAGGCTCAGGACAGATTATTGGTATTTTCTTTTTTTAGTAGCATCTCTAAGATCTGAAATCAAATCCTGCTATTCCTCATGGTACAATGGCAACTAAGATGAGATAATTTGATTTTTCTGTTAGAGACTAAAGAATAACTAAATGGCCATTTGTAAAGTACTGTAGCTTAAAAAAAATTAACTTAGGCTTGAGATATCCTTCTGTTTTCTGGAAAATAGGTGAAATTTTTTAAATGTGGGAAATTTGATATAATCTTTTTTTAGAAGACAAAACATGGGGAAATACTTCTCGATTTAGGCACGATTGCATGTTCTGATGGACTTTAAAAGAATGTTGTAAGCTACATAAGGTCTTCATTTTTGACAGCAGATCTATGAAAGACTACAAGTCAGATATTAAAATAAGTTTCATTCTTATATAGCTGATATTTCTGATATTTTATTTAAATATTGGTCAGTTAATGAACCATTGTAACCAGAGTTTTAACCACAAAAGAATGTCTCAACTTTGACAACTAAATTCAAACTGTAGTTCCTCACAGCCACAGTTAAGTTGCCACCTATTCCTGAAAGCTCCTGAGACAAAGAGATGTAATTTCCTTTTTCCAAAACTTTATATCCTGACATGCTTGAAAGACTTCAGTTTTCACAACATTAGACAGTCCATGATCTTGTTTATATTTAAACTTTCCCATCAAACACAGGGTAGATATGATGTCCCCTTTAAATAATATCTCAATAAGTCAGGAAAAGATTAATTTAGCTCAATTGAAGATAGCTCAGACCAAAGATTAATTTTCTCTAGTGTCCAGAGAAATCCAAGCCCTTATCTATCATCTGAGTCCTACTCCCAACGCACTGTAGACAGCAGTTAAACATAATTTCTAGAAACTCCATGTCTTTAGAAATGCTGTAGCAACCGGAAAAGGAAATTCTGAAGACAGYAGTGTTTTGGGGTGTCAGTAAGATGCATTCTGGGAACCAGCTCTGTGTTTTGAGCATCTCAAAATTTCTGAGCAAAATGCAATTAGGTAATTGTGAAGGTGTTCACAGGGGTTTTCAGGTGAGGGAAGAGACGAGAATGTTGACTCCATGTTCAGAAGGCTTGATTTATTATTTTATGATATACATTACATTAAAACTATGCTAAAAAGAATAGAAGGAAAAGTTTCATCTTGGAAGGCTAGCTAAGCTAAGAATAAAAATAATGAATAATAAAGGTTTGTGTCTCGGATAGAGAGTCCAAGCTAACTGGGCTGTGATTGGCCATTAATTATAAATATCCAAGACGGGCCAATCACAGATGCAACTGTTGCATTCCACAGCAGCAGATAACCATCRTTTACATTTTGTTCCTGAAGCCTCTCAGCTTCTCAGGAAGAACAATCCTAAGAAAGGATTTTCAATGAAAAGATGTCTGTGACAGGTAATTACTTTATCATTAATTCTAATTACTCAAATAAGAGTAATTAAAACACACCTCCAGGTGTCATATTTATTAAGGGACAGTTTGTTTTGATATGTCAGTGGTACTTTTATTTCAGTCCCACACTAATTTCCAGGCAGGGCTGCTGTAGCAAGAATGATGCTAATATGATATTTATTACAGGGAAATAATATTTTCTCTGATGCCAAAAGCTGAAATGCTGTGATACTCAGAGTATTGATACCAATCTACTTGTGTTTTTATTATTTGAAAGGACATCAAGAAGCCAGCAAAAAGATGACATTCTGCTGAACTGAATGCAGTATATATGCTGTAYAAGAATGTCAACTATGAAAATGATAGGATTTTAATTTTTTAACTTCTACTGGAAGTAGTAGATTCTTGCACATGTAGCTGTTTTAAAGTTTGAAGTCCTTATTATTTAGATTGAGAAGTTCACTTTTCTTTAACTTTTAGTTGGTATCACCAACAAACTTGGGCAAATCTAGGACTGTTTAAAGTGACAATGTGTCATGATCTTACATTTCCTGTAATAAAATGAAACTTTAAATGCAATGGGAAGTTGATATATCAATGAAAAAATTTTAATATCTTTTAAACAATCTTTTCAGGGAGTTTTGAATAGTATCCAAACTAACCATAGATGAAGCTCTCTACATTTAAATATTAAGCATACAGTCAATAGAGGCATTAAAAGAGAGAAATTTAAACCCCTGACTGCTATCTCTAAAATGYATCATTGAAAATGAACTCAGTGTAATACAGATTAAAAAAAAAATCTCATGGTGCTTTAGTTATTTTGGGATTTCTTTAGATCTGTTGTACATATTAATTATGAATTAAAGACACAGATCTGAACTGAAGAGTATAAATGTTTAAGAAGTTACAAATAATTGAAAAAGTAGAAAGCCCTTTAGGACTTCATCTTTCTTTAAAAGGATTCTATTTCTTATATTGTTTGTGGAAAGCTGAATTCTTGGACTCATGGGAAGGTTCTTTATAATGCAGGCACGTGACTTCTGTCCAGAGCTGACTGACAAGATCAAATCTAATCTACATGGGTTGTAATTATCAGAAATATTTTAATTATAGCTTTATACTTGATTTACTAGATTTAGGGAATTTATCTAAAGTAATGTTGAAGAACAAAATCTCAACTATCAAGCATTTGCTGGTTTTATTATTAATAAATTAATTTTATTGCCGCTTAGGTATAGATCAAACAGATGGTTGAACCTGATGTCTTTTTGTTACAGTTTCCTCCCCAAAGTAATTTATAAATTCTCTTTTTCTCYTTACTTGTTCATCTGACCAGAAACAAATGCACATACTTGAATATATACAGGTGTTTATATGAGAAATCAAGCTACCAAATAGACAAAGTAGAAATTACTTAAATAGAAAAAGCATCTGTTTGCCAGTTCAATCTAGTCCAAAGGTCTTCCACCTACAGCAATTTTATGCATATATTAGCAATTTTGTACACAACAGTGAATTGAAATTATGCAGGCCATGTATAAGCAAGGTTGTCTATCTTGGCAGAGTCAAAAATGTTAATTTAAAATAAAATAGAGATTCAAAATACTACATTCATCTATAAATATAACGACAATTTATCTATCTTGAACTGAAATATAACTAGATATACATTTGTAATAAAATTTAATAATTTTTAAAATTTTATTTCTTTAGTTATAACTTTTCACCAGCCTAAATAGCACCTCCCAAGTCAGTGGGGTGGGCTGGGAATTCTTGGAACAATGAGAGATCTGACTTTGCAGTATCTTCTAGAGAAGACTTGTCCTTTGGAACATTTAATCTATAATATTAATGGCTGCTTTCTTGTAATATGATGAAAGTAAGTCATTGTTTTTATCTTACAAAGGCACGAGGAAAAGTTTTGGCACAAAGGGAATGTAAAAAGTTGTTGTAGAAATAAGATTTTGTTCTAAACAATTTTGAAGAAAACTAGCACAGTACCAAACAGTTTTAGAGGAATAAAATACRATGGATTAAGAAAATGCTTGCTCAAAGTAGAAAAATTAGATGGAAAGCATTGTGTCTGATCAGAGGGAAAGGGAGAGTGGGGGAGAATGCTAGAGATGGGAAAAGAAACCTGGTTAGTCAGTGATTTTTATGAGCTGCTTTTTTATACATCCACACTCTTATTTCATGAAATGGAATATTTTCATCCCTCAGGGATGAAAGCATTTTAGATTTGTTGATGTTCTGCCTTTAAATTTGCAGCCAAAACCAACATTTTTCTAATGGTAATGTATTTCTATTTAAAAGACATTTGCAGTAAAAATTTTATTCTGGTCTGCCCATGTGCAATMCAGTCATTCTGTAATTGCTTCTACAGGCAATATAGCTATAGGCAAGTTGTCAGTATTTATGCTTAAGATAAAAATCCTRGTTATAAGGAATTTTCCCATTGGGATAAACAATAGCCTGGAGGAAAGGGCAAGAGAAGGAAACCATATTTCTAAAAAATTAAATAAAAATGGAAAGACAAAATCTAGCACAAAAAGCTGTAAGGCATTTGCAGTTGGCTCTTCCTGTGAAATCAACGTGTATTGTGGTTACTCATACACACACACACACACTTAAACACACTTGTGTATATGTTAAGGTTTGTCTTGCCTTACAGTAGGAGGTCTTTAAAAGCAGAAATATATGAAAATACTAAAGAAACAGTCTAAGCTGTTTAAAATCCAATTTTTTATATCTATTCTTCAATAACACCCCTGAGCTTTGCCTTAAACCTATCTGTTTGGTAGAAAAACAATAAGAGGCATACTTTTCCTTTTTTTTCTGGATTTATTACAGTTCAGTCACATGGCTATTTTTTTCTTGTTGAAGAGATAGCCCTATACCAAATCAAGACAGTACCCAATGTTTCTAGCTAAAAAGAAAGCAAAGCCTAACCTGCTGAGCCATGAAAACCTTTACACTGAATAGTGAATATAGGCATATTTGCTGACAGTCTGAAGGAATAAAAATTTATTCCAATTGCTTGATGTAGGTGTCCAGGTTTCAGAATTACAGAAGGAGTAAAATCAGAAGGGACCACAGTGGATCATATGGTCCAACCTTGCTTATCAGGCAGGGTCATCCTAGAGTACATGGCACAGGATTCTGTCACAAGGGTTCTTGAGCATCTCTGGTGAGGGAAATTCCACAACCTCCATGGGCAACCTTTTACAGTGCTTGGTCACCCACACAGTGAAGTTCTTCCTTATGTTCAAGAGGAACTTCCTATGCATCAGTTTCTGCTCATTGCCTCTTGTCCTATTGCTTGACACCACCAAGAAGGGCTTGGCCCCATCCTTCCGACACCCTCCCATTAGATACACATACACATTGATGAGGTTTCCTCTCAGTTGTCTCTCCTCAAGGCTGAACAGGCCCAGCTCCCTCAGCCTATCCTTGTAAGAGAGATGCTCCATTCCTCTGATCATCTTTGTTGCCATCCACTGAACCTGCCCCAGGAGCTCCATGTCTCTCTTGCACTGAGGAGCCCAGAACAGGACACAGCACTCCAGWTGTGTCTCACCAGGGCTGAGTAGAGGGGCAGGATCACATCCCTAGACCTGCTGGCAGTGCTCTTCCTAATGCACCCCAGGACACCATYGGCCTTCTTGGCCACAAGGGCACTGCTGGCTCATGGACAGCTTTTTGCCTGCCATTGCGCACACAATCACCACCAGTTTTGCTTTTGTGGGTGCCTGGCATTTAGCCAGTGTCCAAACACCTTCCCCTCAAGTCCTGCCAAGTTCTTGGCCTTAAATTCACCCACAGTTTTTCTCTACCTCCTAGCCACCCAGCAGTCCAGGGGTACTGGGGTTGGCATCAGTTCTGCATATGTTGTCTTTGCCCCTCTTTAGAGRSAGCACTCCTCACACTCTTCCCCTGATCCCTTGTATGGTCTCTTTCTTGGGAGATAATCCTCCATGAACTTCAATTTAGGTTCTTCCCATGGGCTGCAGTTCTTCCCAAACYGCTACACAGGGTTCAGTCCTTCAGGAATAGATTGCTCCAACATGGGTTCTCTGTGTGATAGCGAGTCCTTGCAGCAAACCTGCTTCAGTGTGAGCTCTGCTCTCCATGGGTCCACAGGTCCTGCCAAGATCCTGCTAAAGTGCAGCCTTCCCACAGTCACAGGCTCCTTCAGACACCCATCTGCTCTGGTGTGTGGTCATCTGTGGGCTGCAGGTGCATCTCTAYGCCAGCATGAGCTGCATGAGCTGCAGGGGCACAGCTGCCTCTCCATGTGTGAGAGACTGAAATATGAAAGGTTAATGTCTCAAACAATTGGCCAATTGCAAAAGCAGCAAGTGCTTTGCTGAGGCCAGRTTTGTACCCTCCAACCAAAGGAGGGGAGGAGAGTTCTCAGGTGTTTTACAGCAAAACCTCTTATCTGCATAAGAACAGCTCTGGTGCAGAAGAGCTCCACCACCAGAGGATAACTGAAACAAACCAAATGCTGTTTAGCAGCAAGCTGGGTTTTGAGTCGGATGGGTGAGAAGGCTGATAAGAAGCAGATCCTGCAAAGGTGGGATAATGCTTTTTACTATGCCAATATCTTCCCTTACACAACAGGTGTAAAACTCCCCCCTCCCTGGGGAAAGTATCAGGACATTCACATGTTGGCCTAAAGATGTTCATCCCTTCTGATGGGCCATTACTGACTTAACTAGGCTGTCATGATGGGGGTTCTATCCTAGAAGATGTCATAAATCAGATGAATTTCTGGGGCTTCCACCAAAGGATTGTGCAAGATCCATGGTGTTGCATAACAGTGTAAAACTCTCATCCTCAGGGGAAGTATGTGGGCATTCTCACCTGAACCTGAACATATATTAACCCATTGAAATTTGTGCTCCTCTTTTCGACTGCACTTGCCTAGTTATTTTGGGTTTTTTCCTCCCTCTTCCGGACTGTATTTTCTTAGAGGCACCACCACTGYTCCTGATGGACTCAGTCTTATACCGTGTCAAACCAATCTTGAAGCCAGCTGGCATTGGCTCTATCAGATGTAGGGGAAGTTTCTAGCAGCTTTTCACAAAAACCACCCCCACAGCTTCCCCCTGSTATATTTCTACACAAACCCAATACACATGACTATCTATGGATTAAATTTTAATGAAGGTCCTGTTCACCACCAACCCTAGGAAAAACTTAGTGTTTAATTTAATCATCTAAATTTGCAATATTCAAAAAAGAAGCTTAAATTAGTCCTGTTCTCTGATTCATCTCCCATGACTAGGTATTATAATATATCTAGGCAGATCTGGAAAGAGGTGGCAGAATCTCCTCCCATGTGATTATCCCAGCCTTTAAGAGAAATGTGCTTTCTTTATCATATTTTCTATTTGCAAACAGGATGTAATACCCAAGAAATAACAATGCATAATAAATCACTCTACTCTTGTATGTACTTGTGTGTACATACATATATATATATATGCACATATACATTTAATGAAATTGATTATAGAATAGACAATTCATTGTCACCAGAAAATTCATTGTCACCACAAAACAGAAAAAAACCAAGCCCAAACAAGGTTATCTAGGAAAATATGTTGACCAAAAAAAAAAAATTAAACAAGATAAACAAAGATTATGAATTAGTAGGATTGAATATCAAAAAGGTTACAGAATGGTCACTGAAATCTGTGTTCAGAACAGYATATGAGAAATTTAGCTGAAGATGGATTCATAGCTGAACTGAATTAATTTTATGAAAATAAAATAATGTAGATCTTAAGAACAGGAAGCAAGTTCCATTGGTTATTTATCAGAGCTGATTGAGTGGTTCCAAATATTTAGACTCCATTATTTGTATCAGATCTAAGAATATGGTAAATAAAGTATATTGTAACTAAAAGGGAAAGGTAATACAGTTCTTAGAACCTCAAGATCTTGAAGTTCATTAAATATCTTCTACTAAACTGTCAGTGAGATGCAGGAAACCTGATCTAATTCTTGTTTACTGATATCTTCCCCACATAATTTAATGGATGGCTAACTTAGCCCAAAATTCTTAATAAAAACTGTACATGAGTTGTGTTTATACAGAATATGCWGCTTCAAAACTGTTAAGTTTACCTTCATTTAAAAACTGTATTAAGATCATAGTTGGAAACMAAGGCACAAACTAATGAGACAGATTTGTGAATTCTTGAAAGGCATGAAAAGAAAAAGAATYGGAATACAAAAATATTTTACTTGCCTTCTGTTTTTGTTGAAAGGAACATCCAGGGATGACTCTGTTTTCTCACAAATGACTGCATCAAAAGTATTCAATGCTTTTTTCTTCATAATATATCTAATAAAATATGCATCTATTTTAAAGATTTTTAAGCTTCACATAGGTATTGAGAACACAGAAAAAGCAAATGGAATGTTTGTAGGATTTTGTAAGCAAGTTTAAATGAGCAATAAAACATCAATAGTGAGAAATGTGTACTAAGTTCTTCATCTTTATACAGTTCAGTATATCTTTCTGCATGACAGGTAGAAAATATTCTCATACTACTGTCCTGCTCCTTTTCCCTAATTCTTTTTACCTGGTTTCCTTAACAGTTTTCAACAACATGAAGGAATGAATTCTTCAAATCAAGTATGCACAAGGAAACAATCTTCAAAGAAGCTTTTACCAGAAACTTTCCATTTTACTTTCTACTCCTACGGCATGTACTGCAACAGTTGAATTTTTTTCCTTCAGAAAAAAGGATAAGGGGATAATGTGATAAGGGGAGGGGGGGAAGAGGGTTTAGGGTGAGGGGAGGAAGCTTTGTAAAGGAGTAACTTCTCTGGAAGTCCTTTAGTTAGCACTATTTATCAGGTCCTGGGTGAATTCCTGAYCAGAAGCAGTGAAAGGCTTATTCTTTCATTGGTAGTTGATTATTGTAGTAGAAAMGGCATTTAGTCACTATTACACGTCAGTAAGACCTTCAACATTGGAGGTATTTTACCCTGCAAAACATATATATATATATTTCCAAAACACGCCATAGATCACAAGGAATATAATGAACTATAGCAGAACTCACACAGAACAAGACACAACATAGCTAAATGGAAATAATTTTGTGTTTGTCTAAATATCCATGCCTACAAGTAAAGAATAAGTTTAGTTAACCTAATATCATCCTAAATTCTTGTGCTAGTGTCTTTCTGCATGATTCTGCATTCATTGTGCCACAGAGGAGTTTGAGAGTTTGTTGCATGTGATAGAAACAATTTGTTCTGGGTTTTTTATTAATAAAARTATTTCCATAGGCATTAGTAACAAAACAAACTGGAAAATTGAGATGTGCCATGGCCTCCTTTTGTTTGGATCTAATTTTTAATTCTTAAAAAAAGATAAAAATCAAGAAATCTGAACGTGGAAGTCAAGTCACTAGAAATTCAAATCTCTGAGACAGAGTACTCTCATTCTTCAATCATATTTAATTAAAAAAAAAGAAAAAAAGAAAAAAGAATCACCAAAACAAACCAACCCAAAGTTGCTCGCTTTGAACTCATATACAAACCATAAATAAACTTGGACACTCATAAACACTTGACCCAAAAACTGAAACAATGGTGATAACAGTTGTATCCTAGAATTGAAACTACACACAAAGACCCTTCCAAACGGTGCATGGATCATTTCCAATTTCATCTTAGCAGGCTTCCCACAATGGATGCAGTTTTCTAACTGTCTAAATGTGTATGCAGAGCTGATAAACACTGGCCACAGTTTCAATATGTCCTGAAGCTTCTGGCTCAGCTCTCATACAACAAGGATCACAACTAACCTTTTCTACTGCTCTGGAAAAGTTGGAGGGCCAGTCCTCAAACTTGTAATTATGTAATCACCCAGATATTCATCATCTACTCTTTAAAGACATCTCAGAATTACACTCTTCGTGTTGATAAGYCACCACTTTCTACACAGACCAGACCTGTCTAGTTGTTCTCTACCTTCAGAGCCCCGTGCCCTGGCCTTGTCTCTGAGCTTTGACATTGTCTGGGCCCCCAAWGCTTGAGTTTTGATGTGAAAGAACTGTCTGTATCCTCCTGATAGGTAGTGTATTTTGTTTCACAAAATACAAAATATATAATATAAAATATTGGAAGGAATCTCTGAAGTTCATCTAGTACAACTTCATGCTCAAAGAATGCTGACTTCAATGATACATCAGGTTGTTCAGATGCTTATCCAGGCAAGTTTTCACAATTTCTAACTCTGGGGATTTTGTAACCTCTTGGATGACTTTTGCACCATCATTTAAACGCATTGCAACTTTATGAGTTTAAGATTGGCCAACAGAACCAAAAAATGTTGGAAGTTCCCAAAAATATAGTAAGCCTCTTCAGTAAGGTAAGGATAATTTTTGAAACTGCATCTTAATGAAAACCTATATTATTCTCTGTTCTCTTAGATGAACCCATAGTAAAAGAATATAGTGCAAACAAACAACCAAATCAAAAATTAGGAGGACTGAAAAAGAATAGAACTTAAACTATACATCTTTGTTTTATGGAGAACTGTAAATAAAATATATTTTAAATGTTATGGGGTTTTAAACAAAACAAACAAAAAACCAACAGAAAACTCCCAAAACTCCAGAACTCCAGTGAACACAAAAATTAAAATCAATAAAATAGCATAGACTGGATTTAATAGAAGAAATTAAGAGTTTTAGGAACTATAGATTAGAGAAGTGATATGTTAGGATACATTGTTAGAGTATTCCTGAAGATCTGGTTAGCAGTAATTTTTTTTATATAGAGGAAGTTGACAACTGAATTAGAAATTATCACAATGAAATAAACCTATGTTTTCACCAATTAAGACAAAAGTTCTGGTTCCCATATATCATGGTTTTCTGAGACTGGAGAAGATCTACTAAGTCCCTTTTAATTTTCCATCTTTCCTCAGCTGCAATTTGTATTTGARAAAATACTTTTTCTCTGTATAAGGCTCTCCTTTTTGCTGCAATGGGCTCCTTTGTTATTGTAACCCGGAAAGAAGAGATATGTCAATAAACAGAATAAAATAGAGATTACTTCACCTCAGACAATTATTTAGTGGTGCTTTTCACTCCAGATATGCCAAAGACCCAGATTTGTCTGTGTCACGCATGTTGTTTTGGTCTTTCTAAATACACTGTTTTAATACCCAGATGAGAATTAAACAATTACTGATTCACATGAGTGTTCCTTTGGAATTTGTACTGCTTCAGTTCTTGGTTATCTTTCAAATCCCTAGTAATACACATATCTGCCTGACAGCTTACAGAATTCTTTTGGGATACACAGAGAAAAGCAGGAAAGGATGATGAGGATTCAATCAAGACAGATGCATTAGGATCAGACAGAATACCAGAACATTCTAGGGTCTATCCAGGAATTTTCAAGTATTGGCACGTAGTGATCTCAACAATTGACTTTGGAAGGGTATTTCAGATCTTACCCTATTAATCAAATAGAAATTGCAGGGGAATACAAAAGAGAGACAGAAAAGATTTATAGGCTGGCAATTCAGATTTTTGCCTACTGGATATTTTCTAATTCCATGCGAAATCTACCCTTAAAAGTCTCCATAAGAGACATCACTACTTCCCTACTGCCAAGTGTTCCCAAGTGTACAAATTTTCTTTTTATTTGTTATTCCACTTTTCCACAAAATGATCAGTCCCTAAACATCATAACAGCCTTCAAATATCTGTAGAACGTCATTACCTATTTTGTCATCATCTACATGTTAAAATTAGTTATTTTAATCTTTACACAGAAGTCCATATATTTCTCCTGTTCTTTCTAGTTACTTTCAATGCTATATTACATTAGGCTAGAAGAAGATTTTACCATTTTCCCATTTCTTACTCAAGGCTAATAGTATTCATAGCTATCATACTAACAAATGTTCAAACTTATACAATCATAGAATCATTTGGGTCAGAAAACACCTTCAAGATTGATGAAGTTCGATCATTAACCCATCAGCATCAAGTCCACTAATAAACCACAATGCTAAAGGCCATGTGTACATGTCTTTTAAATACCTTMAGGGATGGTAACTCAACCACTTCCTTGGGAAGCCTGTTCCAATGTTTGACAACCCTTTCAGTGAAGAAATTTTTCCTAATATCCAAAGTCCTGGCACAACTTGAAGCCATAACCTCCTGTCCTGCTCCTTTTAACTTGAGAAACMAGACTGATCCCCAGCTCGCTACCACCTCCTCTCAGGTTATCTGTAGGAGAGAGTCATAAGGTCTTCTCTGAGATGCCTCTTCTCCAGGCTAAACAACCCCAGCTTCCTCAGCCATTCCTCAYAGAACTTGCTCTCTAGATCCTTCACCAGTATTGTTGCCTTTCTCTGAACACACTCCAGAACCTCAATGTCCTTCTGCTAGTGAGGGACCCRGAACTGAACACAAGATTTAAGGTGTAGCCTCACCAGTACCAAGTACAGAGGGACAGAAATTTTCCTAGTCCTGCTGGCCACACCTTTTTTGTTACAGGCTAGGATACCATTGGCCTTCTTGGTCACATGGACTCACTCTGGATCATGTTCAGCAGACTGTTGACCAGCACTGCCAGCTGCTTTTCCACCAGGCAGCTTTCCAGACACACTGTCCCCAGCCTGAACCACTGCAGGGCATTGTTGTGGCCAAGTGCTGGACCTGGCACTTCGCCTTGTTCAACCTCTTTTTGTTGGCCTTGGCCCATCAATCCAGTGTGTCCAGGAGCCTYCCTGTCCTCCAGAAGATCAATGCCCCCACCCACCTTGGTGTCTTCAGCAAACTGCTTGTCATTGACCACTTTCCCTTGGATGATGGGGGCTTAATTCTGCTTCCTGTCCCTCCCTTCTAAGTCAATGTGATCAACACCTGGAGAACAACTGCTCTTACTATTAAAGAAGAAGAAGTGCAAAGAAGACAATAAATACTTCAGCCTTTTCCTCATCCTTTGTCACTATGTTTCTGTGTTACATATTTAGGTATTGGACTAGAAAAAAATTCATTACAGAAATTCTTGGAGTCTAGTAATACAAGGATATATTGTAGCATAAATCAGCTAAAAGTAGGTCCAACTGAGTCACTACAGAAAGACTACTAAAAAATCTGAAAAAGAAAAAAATAGGTTAAAGCAACAGAATGTAAAAGAAAAATTAAATCTCAGGGAAAAATCACCTTGTATTAGGAGAGTTAACAGAGAACTTATTTTTAACATAAAACCTTATTTTAACRTTAAGTTTGTAAAAAGTAGCCCCCGCGAAAACATCCACACACAAACATCCACAGACATACAAAAAAATTCTTCTACTAGTAATTTGAAATTGCTGAACAMTTCTTCATGAAAATATTTAGAAAGACAGAGCTATGCAGAAAAGAAAGAAAAAAACCCAAAACCCCAAACAACAGAATCCAATGCAATTTGCCACAGTAAAATATTAAAATAAAAAAATAAAGTCGTAAAACCCAGAAACCAGTGCAGGAACTGAATTTCTCTGTCTARGAATATGAGGCAAAAAATCCGTAAACATAGTAGCATTCAATGAGAGAGGAAAAGACTCACAAAAAATTCCAATTCACCTAGTGTATTTCATAATATCTTTGGTTCTAATAGAAAAATGAAAACAAAACTGCAATATGTTATGCATTCTCTAACATCCATAGCCCCATTTTTCTAGCTCATCTTCTGTTGTTCTTTACAGTCTCATGTAACCTAGTCTATGTAAGGGTGATTGTTTTAATTCCATAATCAAATGTCCACTATTCATTYATTTTGATTTTTCTTTCTTTCTTTATAAATTTTGATTTTTGTAATCAGGCTTGAAAAAAGATTTCTTTACTATTATAATTCATCAACATATCAAGAGAATGTTTGGGGAAAGTGGAGCATTACTTAACATATCACTCCAAAAAGAACAGGCGGGATGAAAGGCAGAAAAATCTTTCTATCATATGATGTTAGTTTTTTAGCTCCAAGAAATTTAGACTTTTATAAAAGGCATCCTTACAACTTTCTTGGTACTAGCTTTACAAAACCTCATACCATACTGACATATATGATGTGCTACAAAGCTTTCCTTAATGCCAAAGATTCATGCTTTCTTAAAGATGAGAATAATTTATACACAGTGAGTAGTTTCTTTGTACTTTGACTTAAATTCCTTAGTTCAGTTTTCTATGTTTGRTACAAAAGAAATATTTAAATTCATTTTAGTTCCACAGGGAGAAAATCAAAATGTATCATTAAAAAAAAAAAGAGCCTGTATCAATAGGAAAGTGTGACCAGACACTGATTTCAGGCCATTTAAAATAYGTTTTCCAAGCATAGTAAGTACTCTGCTCATGGACACCTGCATGAATAAAGGGAGAAATCTTTCTGGGTTGTTAGAGCATCCCAGAGGAATCCTACAGCATTTTTCTCTGTCAGTGAAGGAACAGGGTCAGAGCCAAGGTTCTCCTTACTGCTTTTTAGGGTCCTTCCATTTTCCCTCACCTTAATTCTCTGTAACCTCACCRTCATACAGCTGTTTTTCTTTATATATTTTTCTTTTTGAAAGGACTAGTGGGACAGGGCAGATTAGTTGCAAAAACAGATGAATAGGAATATATCCATTTTGCAGTTTTGCTAATGTGTACAGAGAATTTCTTATAACTTCAGAAAACTGTACTTGTAGGATTTCAGTCTGAGACTAGTAGTCTGATTTGATAAGAAGGAAATTGAATCAACTTCCTCCATTACTGGTATTATTAAAATCCTCTTGCCATTCTCCAAAAGAATCACTTCATTATGCTGAAAGTAACATATCTTTATTTTGAGTAATACTGACTAGAAAGAAGGATTTTTCTTTTAAAAAATTCTCCATAGGAACTAATAATAGATTCATTGAATCATAGAATTGCCTGGGTTGGAAGGGACCTAGTAACAGCTCCCTGTCAGGGGCAGGGATACCTCCCACTAGATCAGCTTCCTCAGAGCTCCATCYAACCTGGRCTTGAACATCTCCAAGGATGGAACATCCACAACTTCTCTGGGCAACCTGTCCCAGTTCCTCACTAGCCTTACAGAAAAGAATTTTTTAATATCTAATCTAAACCTATTCTCTTTCAATTTGAATCCATTCCCCCTTGTCCAGTCACAATATGCTCTTGTAAAGAGTCCCTTTCAATCCTCTTTGTAGGTTTTCTTATAGGACTGAAAGGCTGCAATTTAGTCATCCCAAAGTCTTCTCTTTTCCAAGCTGAGCAAACATAATTCTATCAACCTTTCCTCATGAGAAAAGTAATAAACTCCATCCCTTTTACCATTTTATTGAGCCTCCTCTGGATTTGATAATACTGGTCTGYGTGCTTGGGACCCCAGAACTGGATGCAGCTCAGAAGGTGGGGTCTCACAAGGGCGGGGCAGAGGGGCAGAATCCCCTCCCTCACTCTGCTGATTGTGCTGCTTTGGTGCAGCCCAGGATAAGGTTGGCTTTTGGGGGTGCAAGGACATGTTGCCAGGTCATGTCCAGCCACTCATCCATCAGTACCCTCAAGTTCTTCTTGTCAGGGCTGCTCTGGATSTTCTTATACCCCAGACTGTATTGATACCATTCTCTGATTCAAGTGCAGCACCTTGCACTTTGTGGTGTTAAACCTCATGAAATTACCATGGGACCACTTCTGGAGCTTGTCCAGGTCCCTCTGGATGACATTCCACCCTTTGGTTGTGCCAAATRCACCACTCAGCTTGGAGTCATTGCGTATTTGCTGAGGGAGCACTTGATCCCTTAATATTATGTCATTAATGAGGATATTAAGTAACTGTTCCACCATGACACAAATCCCTGAGGGGCACCAATTGTCATTGATACACGTTTATGAATGATGTGGGAAAGAACTATGTGGGAGAGAATATATATGCCCTTTCAATAGTTATAATATCTTCCATTGTGTTTTCAACGTTTGTTTTCTGTTTGCTGCCACATGCCGTATTCAGACAAGAGTCAGACAAGTTACCTGTAACAAAGGCCTCCTGCCCTTCCAGTAGAAAAGGCTGAAGCCTGGCTTTCTAAGGACTGGCGTTACTGACCGTTTGAAACTTACAGCCAAGAAATCTTTTGAAATTTACTTATTGCCTATTCCTTCTTAGACACTTTTCACTTTTCAGATGCCACAGGGGAGAGGCAGAAAGACGGAGATGGGTGAGTGAGCACACAAAGTATAAAAGTGTGGAAAGGAAGAAGCATTGACTACAAGGAAGAATAATGGTGATATTCCTGTACATGAAATGGTGTCTATGATCTCACATAAGAAAAAAAATATGTGAAAGGGAACAAATGAGGTGATTAAACTAGGGGCATTCTCTCACACAAGATCAAGTATGTGCTGCTTATCTGTGTCTATGTTCTGGAGTGTGACCATGCTTCATTTTCATTTGTTACCCACCAGTAGTAGAATATTACATTTTTGAAACTTTAGTTTTTAGAAGACATACACCTGTTAATTACTTACTATAAAAAATACRAGTCAGAGGACAAAATGCTAATATATAAACTCAGGAAGCTGAAGTTTTTATAGCTTTTTAGGACTAATTTTTTCTTTTGAAAGGCAGATTTTGCTAAAAAGAAATTGTATCCTTTTCATAAGAATATCAAATAAGGCCCAGTATTCATTCAGATTTTCAGGGAGCAATGAAATAACAATATATTCCTATAAATGATATGGGATTTGGTCTGAAATTATAGAATATTGAATGAATTATTATATTTACAAACAGAACTAAGTTTCTACTTTTACRGAGGTCATTTATGGCTATAGAGATGTAGAAAAATTGTGCAGATGTATAATTTGATGTGTAACATTGTCATCAAGCTCCATGTATTACACCTATTTTTTCACAATATCAAAAATTCCATTTCCTGGCTCTCTACATAATCTAAAGCATTTATAAAGATACTTTAAAATATGATCCTGGAAGAGCTTGGCCAAAATATGACCCAATAATAACTTTTAAATCATTGCAATTCCCAGGGCTGGAAATAGAAACTTCGGGCTGAGTCATAGTTCATATACTGCTTTTCCCAATCACTGTAATAAAATTCAAAGTCACATTGCTTCTATATATTTCAACCATATGAAGCCTCAAGACTGAATGCTGTTTTTCTTAAGGAAAATGGAAAACACTTTGTAAATATTTAAAAAAAATAATAGAAGAGATTWGTCCAAAGAATATTTAATATTTCAAAACATGCTGTAAAATTGTTAACAGATTGACTATTGACCTAATTTTTAACCAAAGAAATCTTTAAAAGAAAACAATATCGTAAAAAGTGTTCAGCAATCTGTGATATGATATTTTTTTCTTTCTAAACATTTATAAGAACAAATTATAGAGAACTGAGACTACAAAGCTGTTAGCAGCATGTGTTAACATGCATGTTTTTTGAGAGATTTCTTTATTAAAAAATAACATGCAAAGTAGATTGATCTTTTAAAAAATGCATGCATTTAAAAAATCCCAAACATCTGTGAGTTATGAAGGGTTTTACTTTTTTTCAGATTTTATTTTTCTAGATTTACATAAATATGTTTTGTTTTTTACAAATGAGTTAGCGCCATACAATCTGGATAGATAATAAATATATTTTTAGAATTTAGTGGAAGATTAAGCAACAAATGTTTAAATTTTAATTGAAATCTGCCACATTCCCATAGCTAATGATGAAGTACATTATCAAAGAGATATCTGAAAGATACTTTATTTAACACATATATAAGTGTATACATACATATAAACATAAATATATGTTTGCACATACACATATCTGTTTTTGAACATRGAGGAAGGAATTAAATTGTATTTTCTAATTTATTTTTTTGTTCAAAGGTTCCACAAACATATTTCCTTTACTGTCAATTATGTTAACATATTCAATAAGAGGAAACTTAGAGCTGCACATTTAAATGTCTTACAGACTCAAACTGAAGAAAAACAAATTTTGTAGTAGTGGTCTGTATTATTTTTCTGTTTCCATCATGTGTCATTTAACTATCAAACCTGCCAGATGTTCTCATGGAAATGTCACCTATGCTGTAATTTTAGTAGGTCTTCCAGTGTGGTTTTTGCTGATATTATATAAACAAAAAATTTATTTAAGRAGGAAATGTAAAAATTTTGTATAAGATGTGGTCATTTAGCCTGGCAAGCCCTTACCATTCACATTTAGTTTATCTCCTATTCCTGCTTTGTCATAAAGAGCTGAAATTCTCATTAGACTTTGAAAAGCATTTGACTTGACATTAAAGCATAAAAATTTGCTCTTTTATGAAGTCTGAAATTTCCCATTAAATTTATATTTTATCAATATAAAGATGTGTGTGAAAATGTTATAGTCAATACCAAAGACACGTTTTTCCTTTACTGACCACGTTTTTTCCTCATTTTATTCTTGTCTTTCTTGGATAATTTGAGATAATCATGCTTGTGAATACACTTTTTTGAAACTATGTAGCTATGCTTACAGCACCTTTAATGGGATACTGGAGAAATTTTGACTTACAGAGTTGTTTAAGTCAAGATTAGTTAGTGAACTCAAGATTAAAAGTAATGCCATTATCAAGGAAAAAGCCCTATCAAGATGGTGGAAATAATTACTTTGCATGGTAGTAATCACTGTTAAGCACTCATGGGTGTAATCCACTTTTGGAGCATTCATAGAAGTCCTTACTGTGGTATATCAATACTTAAAGGGGGTTCTAAAGGTAGAGGTTTCACTAAAGCCTGCAATGATAGGACAAGGGSAATGGTTTTAAACAAAGAGAGAATAGGTTTAGATTAGATATAAGGAAGAAATTTTTTATGAGGATAGTGAGACACTGTAAGAGGTTGCCTGGAGAAGTTGTGCATGCCCKATTCCTGGAAGTGTTCAAAGTCAGGTTGGACAGGACTTAGACCATAGTGATCTAAGTGGTAGACATCCCTGTCCCTAGCAGAGTTTAAAACTAGATGATCTTCGAGGTTCTCTTCCAACTCATACTTTTGATGATTTATGATTCTGATGAGCTTCCTTGTTTCTACAAACTTRTTTATATTAAGACATACAAATTGGTGGCTGGCTTTACAGGATTCATTCACTGAGAACTTTCTCTATAGTGTTCACATACTTATCCCCAGTATCCTGGTAGTTTGAGAATTTGATGTCTGTTTTCACTGCCTGAGCTTTCCCRTCTGTTTTTGTGTAGCATCACTGTGTGGCTAGGCAAGACTCCCTGAGAGATGAAAACTTTCTCTACGGTGTTCACATACRTGTTTATCCCCAATATCCTACACAGTTTGAGAAAGAAATAAAAGAGATTGTTTCTGGTTTTGTGACAGCAGTCTTTCCATCCTCCTATCCCCCATCAGAGACTTATGTCTAATAACTTAAAAATTGAGGACTTTCCTTTTGCAATGGAAATTTTTGGGGGGCAACAACTCATGGACTTCTTCAAGCTAAGAAAAAGTAGGTTGGCTGAAGCAGAGTGGAACTGGCTTCTGTTATCAACCATGTACAGGAAAAACCCCCACTGAGCTGTGCCATAACCTTCAGTCATTGAAACTCAGTAAATTGAATTTTCTATCTGTTTTCCCTGCCTCAGGTTTCGCATGTGTTTTTGTGTAGCATCACTRTGTAGCAAGGGAAGACTCCCTGAGAGATGAGAACTCCTAAATTTTCATTAAGTTCTATTACTGCAGTTTTTCATTTTCTACAGTTAATCCTGATGCTTAAAGCAAGATTGAGTGGATGTACGAATCTTTTTAGATTTAGCCCTGTGTTTGGAGCGAGCATTTATGCGGCTTAAAATACTCCCTTTCATTCTTTGCCAGAAATTATTTTCATGTAGTCATGCCTATTTCTTTTTTTTTTTTTTCTGACACATGCTACCTTGAATTTCTGTATAATTCTACTGTATGCTACATGTGGAGCCCCTTTTCTTCATATACTCATTCAATGTGACTTCATTCAAAAACATTTTCTCTCCTGAATTCTTTACTATTAATATTGTTTCTTGGCTTCTAAACAGTGATGTCCTGCTGGGCCATCAGTGAGATTTAAGTATGATAATTTGCACATATCCTTGTAAATMATTTCATATGGAGGAGAAATTAACCACACAGTCTCTTATTATATTCTGAGTGCAACTAAGGTGAAAAGTGTGATTAATTTTGAGATAAAACATTTCAAATTCACTTTCCCAACTCTTCTAAATCCAATTATAATATTTCCTCATCGTTTTTACAAACTGATTTCACACCCACAGAAGTGCATTTCAAGGAGGTTTATTGATAATCCATATCACTCAGSAAGTCATGAATCATACAATTATGCTGTCCCTTCAGAAAGCAGGTAGCGCCATACAGACTGAGCACTAGAACTGATCCCCCTGTTGATGCCTTAAATCCTTGGAGTATACTCAGGCATTGCATCAGACAGTACAAGCTGTGCTCAGTTGAAAACCTCACAGACAGTGTTAATTCCAACAGAATGGGTAAGCTAAAATTTTCCAGACACCTGTGATGCCTGGAGGGGATACCTAGAACAGAGGCTGGACAGAGTTAAAGGAATAAAGCAGGTGTTTATTGAAAGGCCTTCAAAGGATACACCTTGGGCAGCACAAGAGCCCAGCCAGGGCTCTGCCCAGAATAGACCCAAGATGGACCCAGGATAGATGACCAGTCACGAGTTTTCACACTTTCCTAGGTTTTGGTCCATTTACATGTTGGGGTTAGTTGTCAATTACAGCTTCAGGTTATGCGGTCCCATCCTCCCAGATTGCTCTGCTCAATTCGCTATTGTTTGTACTTTTTGGGCCTGAAGCTGCAATGGTGTCCTTGGTTCTCAGGCTGGAAAAGGATTGTTTTGTCTAACTAAACTGTGAAGAGAACTTGCAAACACTTTACATGAAGTTCAGCGTTATGTACTGATGCAGTCCAGAATCTGGAAAATATGAAAGCTGAAACTTAAGCCATCACCTGTTTGTCCAGATACTTGTGGTCAGATTCATGCTATGACATTGTTTTACTCATATAGGTTTACATTTTTAATCAAGACATTGACTTTTTATGTAATATTTCATAAGCAAAGAAAGAAATAAAACATAAAAGGATAATGTTCTACTATAATGAAGGAAACAAAATGATTGAATGTTTCATCTGTACAAATGAAAAAAATGAAAATTATCAAAATAGGAAGATATTTAAAATATCTTGATTAGTTCAGATGCAAGCAAGCTACTCATAAAAGAAACATTAAAGAAAAATTGCTGGGTTTGATATAAAATTAGTGAAGAAAAATGTAATTGCTTGTAATATGCTGGTCAGACTAGATGTCCTAATAATTTCTTATGACCTTAGACTTTTTTATTTTATCAATCTATGATTAAATTAAATACTTGATAAATAAGTGGTTAGCTCTCTCATTTCAACAMACAGGTATATTCTTTGCAACCTGCAGTTTTTTCAAGGTTGTCTCTTAAGTACAAAGTATATTGGTTGCTGCACAAACAAAATAGATCATTATACTAATTTTGCAATTTTCTTTTCAGTTTATTGTCTCCCCTATTATTACAACACCATGTTGAAAGGTATTTGGAGGGTTGCATGTGTGCATATACATCTGTGCACAGGAGTAAATTCATTGTGTAGCAAAAATGATTAAAAACTGATAAACTTCAAATATTTGAGAAACTATTTATAGTGCCCCAAAAGCATTACTTGCAATTTGCAAAATGCAGCAGAGAATAAAGAGAAATTAAACTTTTGAAGTATGGAATACTACAAAATCAATGTAGCTACATAGCAGCAATGCTTATTTTCAAACTACTATATTAAAACAAGCAAAGTTGTTCAGTTTAACTGGTCAATCCACTGTAGTATGTTTTACACATCCCTCTTGTCATTTTTAACAAAACCAGAMACCTTAACTTTCAGTATTTCCTCGAAAGAATGGGAAATAAAATCTTTCTTATTTCAAGTATTGTCACACAGTCATTTGATGACACATAAACAAAACCAGAGTTGTTTTTTCCCAGAGTATAAGGCATTTTTAACATACTTGGTTTAAACTTTGTATAATCAATGAAACCAGAAATTGAAAAGGTAATTCAGCTTTTTTCCTGCTGATGAGAGACATGGTATTCTGGATTTTTTCCTCATGTAATCAGAGTTACCTCAAAGAGGTTCTCTCACTCTGACTAATAAGCTATTACTGGGCTGTTGCTCCTCTGGCAGCCAAAGGTACAAATCAGCACCTTTTTTTCCCAATGAAATAACAAGAAGGATTTGGGAGGTTCATGATCATCCAATAATAGCCTGATCTAATCTTCCATAGGTAGCTGTTAGTCACTCTCTTTTAGTCCTGCCTCTCAAAGACATAGGCAAATTCTTTTGAAAAACACAACCATATTATACTTGGGAGCTTTCTTTGGCCTGAGATCTGCTGAGAATCAAAGGATCTTTGAAAATTKTCCAGACATCTGTTTGTGATTTTATCATTGTGAGCAGCAGCTTTTCCCATGTGGGCATCTGGAAATAGTGGGATAATATTAATTTACAGTAAATAAACAATACTAATACAAATAAAAATTTTAGGTTTGGGAAAAAAAAAAGAAGAAATATTTCAGATTCTTGGCTGAAATAAATACCAAAGTTACTTGTGAGCCCAAACATGCAATTTGGTCAACATGGCAAAATATTGGAGGGGRAAAATGCTGAAAAAATGATTTTTTTTGCTTAGCTAAACTGAAGCAAATTTTGAAGTGACTGATTTTTTTGATGATAATCGTAATGGTTTGACATCATATTTAAGCAATATTACTCAGAAACTTAWTTTTTTAATTGAAAATATTTTTAACAAGACATTTAGTCCACTAAGGTCACTGATATAATTTCCATCATTTGAAGGCACTATCCATTTCAGTTTCTAACACATATCATGATCTGATTATGTGAGATTTCTTCCTGTTTAACACTTTTGAATAAATTTGCTTTTTCTGTAATTCTTACTTGAAATCTTATCCTATAATAGTGAAACATTTACAGTTCTTAATTTTTTTCCAAGCTATATTTTTCACATTTTTTAACAGTATTTCTATGCTTTGGAAGTAATGCCAGAAACGAAAGATGATGATCAAAAAATAGTATAATTAAGTAGAGTTAACTTTTTTTTTTTCTGTTGCAGACCTTAACTCAAAGGGTTCAAAGGCTATGAGTGTCCTAGTACCTTTCATGAGTGCATTTTGTACCTTTTAAAAGATGCTTGAATATATGGGTGCAAAATAATGCTGAAATATCATTATTTGAGAGAGAACACACATTTGCAAAACTCACAAAGAATTGACTTGCATTACTTAATTTTTCTTTCTGCTTTCTGATTCTTTTATGACTGGAAAACTTCAGTGATAAACAGTAACTGTCTCTTGTTCTCTAATTCTCGCCTGCTTCTCTTTCTTTGTTCATGGAGTATAACACTTTTAATAAATCAATTCACAATGAGAGTGAATTATTTCAAAATTTTTGATGATATTTTAGTTTGCAGAGAGAACAGATGGCTAGCAGTTATGGTCCCACGGTCTGCTTTTGGCTATTCATTGGTGCAGGAGAGAGAAAAAAGGAGGAAAGCACTAGCAGCCAGGCTCCCTCAAGCAAAAAGCACTTCCACAAGAGTGAGTCAGAGCACCTGAGGGAGGCAAGCAGAGTGCTTATCATCTCACTCATTTATTACCTGAGAGGCTGATGGCAGATGGAGTGAGAGAACATAGGTCTCCTGTAGGGCTAGATATGGAAACAAGATCATTGATTGCTATGTACAAAAGCACAATAAAGAAACCAGTGGAAAAACTGCCTGGAAGCAAAATAAGAAAATGCATAAAACAGCAATAAAAACAATAAGACCAATAGCAATAATAAGCAACCAGGCATCATAGAGCTGTGAAACTTCAACCTCTCTTCTCTTTTGTCTCATAATATGATGTGCCATTTCTAGTCTTACAAACAAATTTTTTATGAAATATAGCTTTTGGTTTTAACATCACAAGCTTCCCTTCCAGAAGTCTAACATTGCCCTCCTAATGGATTCCAGGGTGTTAGGGAAAAACAGGTGTTCAACAATCTGTGGCATGTGGAGTTTCTACTCTTTGACTTTAATTTACTTCTGTTCCTTTCTCTGTGAACTGCACCATAATATACATTACCTGGTTTCCCTTTAAGTAAACATGGAATAGTTACAAAACCAGTTTTCTTTTCTTTTCTTTTCTTTTCTTTTCTTTTCTTTTCTTTTCTTTTCTTTTCTTTTCTTTTCTTTTCTTTTCTTTTCTTTTCTTTTCTTTTCNTCTTTTCTTTTCTTTTCTTTTCGCTCTTTCAACATTAACAATGCAGAATATTCTGGTGGCTGGAGAGGAGCTGTGTAAAATACATTGCAAATCAAAAAGAATGTTTCAATTTTGCTTTGTGTCAGTGCTAAGCAAACCCACATAAAAATTTCAATTTTGCATGTTTCTACAGACTATGGAATGAATCTGCAGAACTTGAAAGAATGAGACTAGTTAAAGATTCAACCAATATTCCACTTGTTGGCCTACTTTTCAGTACCTTTGTTATTGTTTAAAGTTATACTGTCTGTCCTGAAAATTCTTTTGCCTAGTTTGAAACTACARAAGAGGAATATTTTGAAAGTTCAAAGCAAATCAGCCAAGCTGCTTTCAGCTTGTAGGGCAGCAAAAATGTAACAAGTTTCTGCTTCAATTTACACATTCATTATGTTAATTCTTTGAAGTTATTTTGGGAGGAATGTGTTAGCAACCTTCACTGAAACATATTCTGTTTCATGCATGCATGCATTCATGTTCTTGCATATTTCTTCAGGAAAAAAAAATGTATATGGTTTAAAATAAAATTGTCCTCATTTGGCAAACTGGTTTTTTTTTTTCTCTCACAGCTTTGTGAGTTTTGCTCTTGAATTGTAGTGAGATTGGTAATTTTGGACAATCAAGTATTCTCACTCCCCAAATCTCCTGAAAGTGTCTCATTATAATTGAAATATATTCACTAYAGCTGAGATCATGGATAATATATTAATTCTGATTTTAGTTTGTATGCCCCTTTTCTCTTTYACATTGTTGCTGATGTCAGATTGGTGATATGATAGGCTAAGTCTGCGTTAATCACAGAATCACAGAAACATAGAATAACAGAATCAGCTAGGTTGGAAAAGACCTTGGAGATCATCAAGTCCGACCTATGACCTAGCACCAGCTTAGSAACTTAACCATGGCACTGAGTGTCATATCCAGTCTGTTTTTAAACACCTACAGGAGTAATGACTCCACCATTTTAGTGGGTAGCCCATTCCAATGCCATACTTCCTGTGTGGAATTKTTTTTCTAATGCCTAGTCTAAACCATACTTCCTGTAAGAAATTGTTTTTCTAATGCCTAGTCTAAACTTTCCCTGTGGCAGTTTAAGACTTTGTCCTCTCGTCCTGTCATTGGTGGCCTCGGAGAAGAGGCCAATCCCCAGTAGCTTCAGCCTCCTTTCAGGGAGTTGTAGAGAGGGATGAGGTCTTCCCTGAACCTCCTTTTCTCTAGGCTGAACAACCYCAGCTCCCTCAGCCGCTCTTCATTGGTCTTGTGGTTTAGACCCTTTACCAGCCTCTTTGCCCTTCTCTGGATGTGCCTGAGCATCTCAACATCCTTTTTAAATTGAGAGGCCCAGAGCTGGACACAGCACTTAAGGTGCATCCTCACCAGKGCTGAGTACAGGGGAAGAATGGCTTCCTGCTGGCTACATCATTGCTGATACAGGCCAGGGTGCCATTGGCCTTCCTGGCCACCTGGGAGCACTGGCAAATCAATTATACATGCCTGTATTTTCTCTGTGGTGTTGAAATTTGCATTATTAAACTCTCTCCCCAACCTCACTACTGGGAAGACATGTCAAAACTATGTGGTGTTCAGAGTTGCTGTGCAATACTACCCCTCAAAGCAYGCCCAAGTATAACTTGGGGAGTACTGGTTGTCCCTGACCAAACTGCTAAATGTGGCAGTAATTTAATGAGAGGTTTTTTGTGTTCCAGTACCTTGTGATCGTTCCTGCCCCAGTCAGATAAACCAGCATAGGTGTAACCTGTGTATAACCCTCCTCCCAGGGATTCATTTGGCTGTGATACAAWGCCCGGTTTTGATAGAGAACAGCTGTGCAACCTTGGCTTAGATATTTGAGAAAACTGCTAAGCAGTAGGAAGGAGCCATCAGAAAGTGCATAAGCTGTAACCCATTCAAAGTAAGAAAGGTAAAATTTCAGACAGAGAGAAGACTATTGAGACTGGGTRGTTAGTAGATCAAGGATTCAGGAGGGAAAACACTGATATAAAAGGGTAAGAAATCCTAGGGAAAAAMCAGAAAATTTGGAAACAGCAACTTGGCAAAGTAAAAGGAGCAGTAGAATTTCRTATGTAACAGCAGTCATCCCTTATTCATCTTCTTAGTGAGGGAGTACACAACAGAGACCTTTTAGGTGTTCTACCATGACCAGTGAATTTATTAATGCTTAACCTGTTGATCCTCATCATCTATTGCTTATGTTAGTCTATAAGCAATTGTTTTGGTCTTTAAAATGGCATATCACAGAATATTCTGAGTTGGAAAGGACCCACAAGGATCGTCAAGTCCAATTCCCTGCCCTGCACAAGTCCACCCCCAAGAGTCACATCGTGTGCCTGAGAGCATTGTCCAAATGCCCCTTGAACTCTGTAAYGTTGGAGCTGTGACCACTTCCCTGGGAGACTCTTCAAGTGTCAATCGACAATATATATAATTTCAAAAAACTGACASTCAACCTCTGGAAGAAGAACCTTTTCCTGATACCAAACCTAAACCTCCCMTGACACAACTTCWGGCCATTCCCTCAGGTCCTGTGACTATGAAAAGATTATATGAGTCATCAGTATGAAAAGATTATGTGATTGTACATCAATTTGATGATACTCACTTTAAAACAATCTCTCTAAGAAATGGGCTTTTCCCATTTCCCATTTTTTATTCTGTACAAAGCACAGAATAAAATAAAACAGATTTCCTGTATTTTAAGTGTGTTAATGTGGTATAAAAAATTATGGCCCTGATCTTGTAGAGAACTTGATTTTACATAAATATCACAGGTAAATTATTCATTGTAAGATTAGGATTATATTAGAATATAGTTAATTGGACTGCAACCCTAGGAAAATTGTATTGTATTAATGTGTCTTCAGTCAGGGATTATGTTTTATTCATTAATTCTTTTTCATGAGAGCAATGCTGTGGGGAACCAGGTAACATTTCAAGAAAAAAATAAAAACAAACAAGATCAAAATGTGGGTGGCCAGACTCTGGTGATGCCTTCATGTTCAGCTCTGCTCCCCTTCCAACTTCTCTGCATATTATTGAGTTTGAATGGCCAATAAAGATTTGAGCTACTGGACATACAAATTTGAACTAATAAARAAATATCACATAATGTTCCTCATTCTGCTTTCAAGTTTTGTTATTTTGGCTTGTAAGCTCTTGTAAAATTAGACAGTGGTGATTTAATATATAGGGCATCTGTTACTGTGGGGTTGTGCATGCCTTTATACATTCTCAGAGGACATCTATGCAGGCAGTATGTATAAAGGATAAAATAGTAAGGCAAAGAAAAAATAGAAGAAATCCTAGCTTTTTATTTAGGCACTGTCATGATTTAATCTCATCTGGTGAATAAGCACCAKGTAACTGCTCACTCATTCCCTCATCAGCAGGATAGGAAGACAATTGGAAGACTAAATATGAAAGAACTGGTGGGTTGAGATAAAGACATTTTAATAGGTGAAGAAGAAGCTGTGTGCGCAAACAAAACAAAGCAAGGAATTCATTCACTGCTTCCCCTGGGCAGGCAGGTATTCAGCCATCTCCAGAAATCAGGCCTTCATCACAGTTTTTTTTTAAGACAAAGCCCTTATTCCAAATGTCTTCTCTTTCCTGCTTCCTTCAGTTTTACAAAGTAAGCATGACACTGTGTGATAAGGGATATCTCTTTGGCCACTTCGAGTCAGCAGTTATGGCTGTTTTTYCTCCCAGCTCCTTGTGCACCCCCAGACTCCTGCCAGAGTGGCAATAGAAGTAGGAAGGACCTTGGCTCTGTGTAAGCYCTGCTCTGCAATGAAACAAACATCTCTATATTGTCAGTCYTGTTTTCAGCACAAATCCAAAATACAGCCCATAGCAGCTACTGTGAAGAAAATTAGGTCAACCCCAGCTGAAAACAGCATTTTATTTACCCCAGTTCCACATGGTGTCATGTTCAGTATATAAAGCTGGGGAAAGAARAAGGAAGTGGGTACATATGGCATTATGGTGTTTTTCTTTCCAAGACTCTGTTACRTGTGATGGAGCCCTGCTTTACTGGTGATGGCTGAGCACCTGTCTGTTGGTTRGAGACAGTTAATTAATTCCTTGTCTTGCTTTGCTTGCAAGTGCAGCTTTTGCTTTCCCTATTAAGCTGTCTTTCTCTCAGCCCATGAGTTTTCTCACTTTTTGCCCTTCTGATTCTACCCCCATCTCTTTAGTGATGGTGTCAGCAAGTGGTTGCACGGTGCTTGGTTGATGGCTGGGGTTAAACCCTAATAGGCAAAAAGTTTCATATTCATGAAGGTCTGTCCTCATGTATCCTTTYGGTTTTCAGAGTTCAGAGACTTTTCTTTCCATCAATGTATTTCAACATACAGGCTTTACAACAATGAGCACATGAAGGCAAAGCATCCAAGATATCTAAGCTGTTTTACAAGTGTTTGACTTAGTGTAATGTAAATTAATAAATAAATATGGATTTTTTCACAGGATTATCATATTTTGATCTCCCTGCCATGGCCGYAGAGAATAAAAAGTAACATGAAAAAATGACATTTAAATAGAAAATATGTTTTAACTGATAAAAGGTTTAACATGCATACCTGTTGTTCCTCTTCAGTCATTTCTACATGCTTCAAAGTTAGTTTGCAGCRTATATACTCTATTTTTAGGCTTTTTCATTCATTTAAGCAAAGAAATAGTAAAGTACAGCATGAACATATTAAAGGAAGCAGTTCCCRTAGTCAGTCTCATCCCCTTAGAACTGTATGCCCTGCTCAGAATGTAGTACTTGAGTCACAGTCTTGATGATGGGTTTCAAAACTTTCTACTTCTTGAGAGTGAGAAACAYGCCAGATTTGGCAAACTTGTATAAAGCTCTTTATTTTACAACAGGAATATACTAACCTAAGCTGCTGGTTCACTGATTTTTTTTGCTTCTGCTTCCCATTCATAAGAAGTACTTCTCATTCCCCTGCTTCCCGCCTTTGGATATCTGCTAGCTAATTCTTTCCAATATCCATAAATGCCAGGACAGGGCTATTTTTTGCAGTAGCCGGGCGAGGGGCATTGGCTACGCCCCAGAGGTTATTCTATACCAACTCAAATAATTTTGCAAGGACACAGGGCCAGGGGTCTCTTCCAGGTGGCGTAGCACAATGGTGCACTGAGTTATTGTTGYGGTGGCCACATGTGGGTGAATTGTTTGTTTCTTGTACGCTCTATTATTGGTACTGTTGTTGTTACTGTTTGTTTTCTCATCTCATTGCTGTTTCCAATAAATTGTTGTTGTCTCAATCCGTGTCCTTTAGCTTTGGTGCCTCCCATTCTCTCCAGCCCTATACACTGGGGGAGGAGGAGGAGGAGGAGGAGGAGGAGGAGTGAGCAAGCAGCGCAGAGCATTTCAGTCAGAACACTAAACTGGGGAATACCATTCCTAAACTACAACAATATATATAATTTCAAAAAACTGTTGAACGATTACTCAAGTTGTGTAAAACCATAACATCTGTGGAGCTTTAAAATAATGGTAGGAGTCCTCTGAAAATTAGCTTCCTATGGCCTTGAGAAGGAATTGAAAATTCAATTTTTACAAACAAAGGTTAGTTGAAAATTTTGCTACTTACATCAGCTCCCTTTCTTTTCAGTTTCATTCCACATTACTCTTTGCCCATATAGCTGTCTCGATCATCAAAGCTTGTCATTTGAATGACARGAGTTTATTCAGCCCCATTAGGTGAAGAATGACAGTTGAATACCAATTACTGTGCAAGAGTGTACTGAAATATTTGGCAGCTCTTTCTACAGTACTGACAATAACAGCAATAGTTTGCAACTTGCTTGTAATTCCTCAGTTTAAGCACAGACCAGCTGAGACATAAACAGACCTTGGGTTAAAAACTGATCATGACACTTTGTTAGCTCAGAACTTTGGTCTTTGACCTAGCTACACATACCCTGAGCAATTTGATGTATCTCTGTTCTAAAGCCTCCCAAAAAAATATCAAGATAGCAGTATTRAAAAGAATCTAAAAGATGGCTTAGGTGCTGAGGAAGTTTTTTGCTGTATCATAAATATTGCAACATAAATCCTTTTATTTATTTATACATACTTAGATTTCCTAATAATATGTGTGTCAAAAAGAACCAGGAGCAAATTTGAAAAGCAACCAAAACTCTTTTGGGTCTGCACAGGCAAAGAAGTGGAGTAAGATTCCTAGATAAGTAAACTGGWTTTTTATTGGCACATTTTATTGGCATGTTTTACAAAACTGTTGGTTTATTTATTTTAATGTATTGCTTACCAGGAAGGTTTGAAGGTATGTTCAAGTGAGACTTAAATGCTTTTTTAACAAGTAAGGACTCCTTTAAATGTACAGCTTTCCCTTTTAAAGAAACAATTATACTTAATATCTTTTAGATTTCTTAATAGATAAAAATCATATCGATAAATAAATAGAAATACAGTAATATGACCATACTGTTGTGAAATTAAATTAAAATAAACCAGAATTTTAGAACTGAGAATGATGTCATAAACAGCTTAACATTTAGGTCCTTTTCTGGTATATCATTGGAGTATTCTTCATTAGCCATTGTTTCAGAATATTTTTTAACTCTTTTATTGTCAATACATCAGTTCTTGCACGTGGTTCAAGCTAAATTAAAGTGGTTMGATTCATAGATTCACCAAATTAAAGAAAAAAGTCTCAGAGAATATTTAGATTTTCCAATTATTTTCTTTTTAGTGAACTCAAATTTATAGAACATGGAATCATTGAAGCACATCGGTTTGGGTTGGAAGAAACATCAAAGATCACTGAGTTCCAAATCCCCTGCCATAGGCAGKTACATCTCCCGCTAGACCAGGTTGCTGAAAGTCCCATCCAACACTTCTAGAGATGGAAAAATTGTTCATTTAAACAGTCCAGCAGTGTTTTATTTGCAAAAGCTCCCTGCCAGACATAGTTTTATAAAGCTACTGAAAGAAGCAAATATTAAGTCACTCCAAAAAATTTTTGAAACTGGTGACCTTGTTGACAGGCAATTCTCAGATAYGGCTTCTTACCACATTTTAGAAAAAGGTGGTTTGATATCTGCTTATTTCTACTTTGTGGAGTTTCCCGTTGTCATGCTCAGTTTTGAAATTGCTTCAGCAATGATAAGTAGTAAATATATTTGTTTGAAGTAGCACTAACAGATACATGTGTGTTCCAAGCTCATTATTTACCCTCTGAGACTTTGTTACCACAATGTCCTAAATAGCCCTAATGTACAAGCCACTGGGGGATGTCTCTCTTGATCATTTTAAGTTAGACAAAATGTGTTCTAAAGCTCACATCATCATATGTTCTGGACATTACTAAGGCACCCCTGAATTTATCAGAATTGTCATTAAGTCTCCTGTGAAATCAGTTACAACCACAGTTTTTTGGRTACCTGAATTGCTACCCATTGACTGGTGTATATAGTGAAAAATTCCAGGCAACATCCAGTGGTGTTCTCTGGCTAAAATGCTAAAGACACAAATTTCTGAAGCACAGGTTTGTCATAATGCAAGATATCTTCAGCTTTATTCTATGTGCTAAAAATAGATGGAACCCAAGGRGAGTATCCTTATATAGGAGATTCCTGTTATGTGCTTCTCTGCTCTCCTACGCCTTACCGTGCCTGCAGAATGCAGTAAATGCTTTGTATTTCGACCTATATATCATGAAAACTGATAAAGAGGTTGCTAAGAACATGTAATCGTTAAAATAATATTTTATTTTATATTTTCTCCTTACATATTAAAAAAAAAGTAGAACTCTATTGTTAGTGACAGGATAGACATAGAGTAGTTTTAAGAGTCACATTCTAACAGGTAGTATGGCATAAAATTGTGCCACAATTATTCTAGTGATATCTTATTGTTACAGAAGAACAGACACTTTACAATTCAAAAAAGCTCTGTATAAAAATAAATATGTATAAGAATATATTTTCAAAGAGGTCTCCTATAGCTACACACAAATCTCAGGATCTGTGCAGTAAATCAAGACAGTAAATATTTCTGCAAGCATTTCAATATTGTTCTTCATGAGAAGTATCTGAATGAATAGATTCCTGACACTGTCCTTTCACTGATATTGGTCAAAATAAAAGTACCTTTTATTTGCCTTTTCCCTGTACTATCGCATACAGTTTGACTAATAAACATTTTCCTCCACATCAGAACAGACACAAAGATCATTATGGGCACATTTTTGCTATTCCTGACCTGGCTTGTACAGAGGCAGTTTGTCTGTCATACCACCAGACCTCCCAGTTCACAGACTTTGTTATAGCACACATCACAGGAGAAAGTCTTAGCTCTGCACCTTTACAATAGATTTATTTTATATGTCTTATAGCATGCTAAATACTATATATACTACAGTCTACTATGAAGTACCAGTATACGATGAAGTTTATGTTAGGGTTTTGTGATAAAGGAATAAATCCCCATTTTTTATCTTGTCAATACAGAAAATTTAATTAGACCAGTCTAGGCAATTCTAATACAAATATACTGGTATTATAAATATATTATTAAACTGGTTTATGGTTTTCCAACAATTGCAATATATGCATGAATTAGAAATTTTACCATTTAATGTCCAGTTTGAAAACATTGTGAGAAAAGTATTTAATTGAAATGATAAAAAAACCTACCATTGTTATGTCTTCCAACTCGGCTTCTGCAGATGTAGAATTGCAGCCTTTCTGGAAGATGAGATCTCACCGAACTTATTGACATGACTTTTAATTTTCTCTGTAGTAATACTTCCAGTGATAGAACATTGGCCCACATTTTCCTTTTCCACAGTCATGTTACAATTGGGCTTTACAGTTATTCTAACTTACTTGYTGGTTATGTTGAGGTCTTTTTAAGTTTTTACAAAATTATAATGTTCCTTAATACAGAAATATGGCATCTTCACAAAATTTCTAGTAGAATAGTTGGTTGAGTTTTAAGAGATGTGCTGGCTTTTGAAGTGACAGGGTGTGTAGAAATAACTCCTACCTTGCTGAAATCTTTTTTGAACGTTAGTTAGGGTAAATATTAGTTAGTTTTGAACATTAGTTTTGAACATTAGTTAGGTTAGATACTTATGCCCCAAAGACTTATTTATTGTACTGAGTRTTGAAACTGCCCAAGAACCAACTGTGTAAGAATGCAACACTCCAAGCTGTCAGTTTAATTTCTGTTATTATTCCCTAAATGCATCTTCCTACATTTTATAACATTTGATTTAATATTGCATTTTCAATTGTTATCCAGTCCTTCTTATATGATATCTCATTTCTCCTTTAGTGATTAATTCTTATAAAATTCTGCCCATGAAACCTCCTGCTGCACTTTCTGTCTTTYTTCCCACATGGGAATACTTTAGTAGTACCTATCACAGCTTGCAACTGTACACATATTATTATTTTCTAATCATTAGAACCATCTATAAATAGATGAACTTTAGAGAGAGAAAGAGAGAGAAAGGTCATGGACCTTAGTTCTTTAAAATTAAAGCAGCTTTGTCTACTTTCATTGGTGTGAAAATATAAGCAGAGCCTTATGCAAAGGTGGTGGGTGTTTTCAGTGTCCCTTATTCAAAATTTGAGCTGCCATGCTTATGTAACTTTGGACCTCTTTCACTTTGGTTCTTTTCAGTAGAATTTGTGTTAATAATCAGGTCTRATCTACCACTAAGTACTGCTAAGAATTAGTATTTGCTGACATCAGGAGTGAGATTTATGGTTATGTTTTGGGGAACTAATGAGAGGATATACGTTTYTGATCTGTGATATGTGCATTGACTGGTTATTGTGGTGTGGCACTGCAAAGGAACTAATAATGTTTGTGACGTGCAATTGTTTGTAGCGCAGTTTTAAGGAATAAGTACTGTTTGGTGGGCATTGTTATAATTTGCTAAATCTCAGCAGATGGCTAAAAAAAGAGTTCTGTTTATTTCTTATGGATGGGAATTTAGACTCCTACAGAAGTTAGAAAGTACAGTGAGGAGTTCAATTATTTGTGTTTGAGACCTTTAGAAGTTTTTCAAGTCACTGCCATTTCAATCACATGCTCAAATTTAAATTTTGAATGCTGATTTTGCTTAAGAAATAACAATGTACCATCAGCAGTTATGTATTATTTTAATTTAGAAGTGCTATTCCCTTCCTGATTTTCAACATTTAGCTTTTTTTCTATAATCAATACATTCCCCTAGGAAAACAACATGTAGTCAGTTAAAGCTGTTGCACATAAGGGAAGATTTAGTGTTGTACTTTGATAGCCATAGGCAGATAGTGGCCAAGCTATGTTTGAATTCAAGAATTCTTGGTAACTAACAAATAGGTAAACATTGCTTATATAAATCATTCAAAAAAAGGTGTAAAATGTATTAACTGTGGAAAATTACTATTTTTATGCAAATTTGGACCTTTAAACTGGAAGCTTTAAACCAGAAAAATATTCTTAAATATGAACTGTACTGTTCAGCACAAGATTTATAACCCTAAACATTTAATGACRTGGTTGCTCTACCTCAATACTCGGGGGAACTCTCCATTTTTGTAGAAAAAAATTGACTCTTAAAGCAAAAAAGTCTTTCAGGGCTAGAAACAATTTAATCCAAATCCTTGCCTATTTTTAAGAATATGTAATCTATCCTGAATTACTGTTTTTTGCTTTAAGTGATCTATTCTGACTGTTCCATTTATTGGTTCACATATACATTTGTATATAATTTTAAAATTTTCAGCCAGTTTAAAAGGATTTTGGAGTAGAAATTTATTTCCMATCTTCATCTAAAGAAACTAAAAGTGCAAGGAATCTTGAAAAGTGACCCTAAGTAATAATTACAGCAGCCGATAAACAGAACAGCAAAGTAAAAAAATATCATAACAAGTGGAAACAAAATGTAGAAACTGTARCTTTGAAATGGACATACATTTGATTAGAATTAAGAAATAATCTTGTCATCAAAGGATTTATTAAGCTCTGTTAATTTGATATCAAATCAATKTTGTTAAAAGGAGGTATGAACAATAAAATAATAGAATAAGTTGTTTSTGGTGTTTTAAATATAAATTAATATATTTAAAATTTTTATTTGAAAGTATGGTATAACATGCTGGTGTTCTTTTTATGAGAAAATAAAAACAAAACCAGCACTAATTATAAGACTCTTACAAAGAAATACCTTATATAGATGCTAAAAGTGATGAAATGTGATTCTGCAATTTAAATTTTGTATTTTATTTTTTTGTTTGTTTTTCTTTTTTTGCTTGCTCTTATTGTCTAAAGTCTCAGGTTGTTCTGATGGCCATGTGTGCAAGCTTCTTCATGCTCTCTAAAGATGATATGGAAACTCTACAAAGTTTCTTTTTGTGTAACCTTATAAAGTGAAGAGTATTTGTCATTTTTCAAAGATCCACAGAATCAAAGATAGCCTAGCACAGAGGGCTGAGACACTTCAGAAGTAGATTAAAAGATCTTCACTCACAAAATTTCTTAATGTATAAAGTGACCAGTACTTTTATGACAGTTTTTAATTTGGAATAGCTATTAGATTGATGTCTGTCTGAGGCAGAAACACRTCAGTCTCTTCTGGGATGTTGGATGGGCAAATTACATTGTTTCAAGTGYTCTTGAACCCATAAATATCAACTAATAATTTTAGAATCGTACAAATAACAGCATATACTTGATGTCTATTATTTAGATAACATCAATAACAGAAATAAGAAAAAACTATAACGTTTTAAAGGCTTGTACTTCTGCCTGTACTTGAAGTCAGGTAAGAGTAGACCTATGTATAATGCAGTTCTTCTAAAGTCTTTGTTTTATATCTGAAAGTAAGTTGTTTTTTGTGCCAGAATACAGGGTTTATTTCTCTTTGCTCTTTTGTTATGGTGAGAAATCACTCCATTAAAATATTTATATTTAGAGTTAACAGTTGCACGTTCACTAAACAAGCACCATCAATAAATTTCACTTTGATGCGTTTTATGATAATACACTGTAATTGGATTCAGCAGTAAATCCAAACACAGCTCTGAGGCATTGATTTTCCAAGCAGTCCTGTCAAAATTATGCAGTAAGAAATGAAGCAGCATCTTGATGAGGCATATAATAAAATTACTTTAAAATAGCATAAGATATCAATAGGTTGAGAGTAGTTTTTATTATGAAAATCCTAGAAGGGACATTTAAGGAACTGATATCATTTTCCATACTGACCTTTTGTAAATGCACATTGGCAGACAGAGACAGTGTATTTAATTTGTTGAGACTGACAAGCAAAATGCCTGTCAGTGATGTCAGAGGTGATGAATGATGGTTCAACTGGGAAAGCAATAAAAGAAAACACCCAAAAAAAAAAAAAAAGAAAAAAACCAAAAAAAAAAAAAAAAAAAGAAAAAAACCAAAACAAAACGACAACAAGAAAAAACCATACTCCATATCTTTCTGACAAACACAGAGGCATTTTTAGGCTCAAACCCATATTATCCTAAACTCAAATCTGTCTCTCTGAGGAAAAGAATGAGAAAATTATTTGCTGTAGGGTACATGAATAGGAAAATTAAGCTTGTGGCAAACAGTACAGTAGRCTTTATACAAATGAGCATGAAGACATGACCATTTCAGGAATCAGGGTGCAGTGCTRTATATGAGCTATGCCAAACTCAAAACTTATCAAAATCAATATACATTGATTTGCAGATGAACAAGTTGTTCAGTCATTCACAAAGTAAAATATCCAAGTTTTCTTTTTTACCTCCAGTTTGCCCTTGCCTGAGTTACACTCTAGATACTTTCTTCAGGTTTGTTTTTAAAATCACTGGGTTTGTATGTATTTTAAAAAGTGAGCAAAATTTTAAACTATTTTTAAAAGCTTAAAGTATATAACCACCATTATGTTATCATCTATCTTACTTTCCCTAAACTGCTTAAACCACCAGAAATTTTCTGTAAGAAAAACAAGAAAGCAATTTGTCACTGCAAATGAAACTCTATTCAGTCTTCTACTATGTTCTTAATATTTTGAGAATATACTTGTTTCAGCTCTAAGGTGACAGTGTGAAAGCATTTTCAGTCCAAATGTTGCTAAAACCAATTTCTGAATGATAGTAATAACATTTATTCTGTGAATAACACTAATTCAAATTATGCAAATAGTAAATGTATTGGATATGCCTGGACAAGATAAAACCACAGTTTAATGCTATTAGTTGTAGGGGTTTATTTTGTTTTGTTTTGTTGTTTTGGGGGATTTTTTTTGGGTGAGAATAAGCCAAATTCCATTTAAAGAATATATGTGATAGAAATAAGTAATATTTATTAAAACTTTTCACATGAAGGCTGAGTTCAACGTGTTTTAGTGATGTGTTTTAGTGATTTTAGTGGTACCAAAAAGACATAAGCTTGTACTAGAGATTGTGATTACAGCCCAAAAATGAAATGATGCAAGAAAGGAGATTACTTACAATTCACAATGGGAGGTTACAAACACATGACTTACACAAATGGCTACAACTCAGTCTGAGGGTTGACACTGATGTCTTGGAAGAGAATTAGGGAATAGCTTCCAAGGATGAGATAGATGAAGACAGTGGTTATAACACACAGCAGCAGGAAGCTGAAGATATGAGGCCTTAATGAGTTTCAATTTTAGGGCTATTTTATATACTAGAAAAAGGGTAGAGATTACTTTACATTATCCAGTGAAATAGGCTTTGAAACAATCTATGTTAAAAAAACAATTCCTGGAGAACTCGTTCATCTAAAYGAATTAGACAAAAGGAAAAGGAAATACTAGCTTTTAAAATCTCAGGGTAGAAGTGGATTGTATCCAGAGATGAGAAGGAAAGATGAAGCTGGAAGACAATTTTGAACATATATCTGTAATTACACTGATATTTCAATGACAGCTTTCTAGGTGACTGTCTGAATCGTTTATTAACTGCTTAAGAAAAAATTACTGTTCAAACCAATCTATGCAACCATTCCACAAGAGAAAATTTCATCTTTGTGCAACAATATTCGTCAAATATCTGGGATACATTTATCTTCCTAAACAGAGAAAACATGGAATTTTGTTGTTTTGTTATTTAAAATGTCTTTGGTGAGCAGTTTGCTGAAGGTTAGTGTAACCTAAAAAGCCCATCAAGCGCAAGCTGTCACTACTCAGTCAATTAGGTTAAAGGTTGCTCAGCAGGCTGCTTACAGCCAATGGTATGCTCAAATTCCTTTCTCAATAAGCGTCTGCAGAGACAGAAAACACCAGTTATACCAAAACAAAATTATTCAACGTAAAATTACTGAGATGGTCATGTGTGCCAGAGGACATGCCTCTCTGAAGATCTGAATCACCCTGTTGACCCCATGAGTACTCTGCAGTAGCCTAGAGCAAGAGCCATAGCTTAGCTCTGGTTTCCTAAATCCAGATTTTAACAGAAGATTTTTCTRTCCATCTTTTTTTCAGGATGTCATTYTATTAATAATTCACATTATATATGAACTGCATACATTTCTTTAAATACRGAGACAAGAAAAAATCAACAGGTTGAAATAAGAAGAAGTCTATAATATCTATGTGGTTTTTAAAGATAAATTCAGAATAATTTTTATTTTATTTTGAAGAAATATTTCAATTTAAAACTGAAAAAATGATGATAATCCTATATAAGAATGTTCACTTTAAGGTGATTGGGTTGAATGAACATATTTTTTATTTGCTTCCAAAAACAACTTTGTCACTGATTTTCTACGGATGATTTCATTTAGTTAGGCAGTTCCTGCTAACTGCAATTTGTTCTAAGATTTGTGAAATCTTTCAGTTTGGACATTTCAATCCCACTAGCGGCACTTTTGTTTCAACACTGCAGGAAGAATATAAACATCTGTAAATCTGAAAATCACATCTGTAAATCACCCTTCCTTCCATCTTCTTACTCTGTCTGCAAATAGCTTTCTCTTTCATTTGACAGTCTTCAGTTATGGGTGTCCCCTTTATGTACATTAACAGATTTTTCTTTAGATTTGCAAATTATTTTAATTAAAATGATGGAAAATTTAGTTCAAGGGAGGAGAATTGTCACATCAGGAAAGACAATCTCTTACTGTCATTACTGAGCAGGCTAAGACTATGTAAATCTACACAGAAAAATGCTACAAGGCTTACAAAGAAAACCATTTGTACCAGCAAGACACAATAATTTTAAAAACTGAAAAACAAAACTTTCCTTTTTTTTACTATGAAAATAATTTCCCATGAGCAGAAAACTAATTAAAATAGAAAGGTGTAATAATTCATGAATTTTTATCTTAATAACATTATCTGGTCTGCTTTATTCTATGTCTTCAATTTTAGTGATTTAAATAATTTGGTATACAAAAAGATAAGGTAGCACTCAATACCTTAACAGTGGGACAAATCTGAGGAAGGGCCAGGAGTCCATGAGAGAAAAACATAACAAAGTAAAAGTCAGACCAATTCACTTAGAAGCAATCTTTTAATTGAGTTGCTAATTTAACATTTACTCAAATTATGGCAAATCTCTTGACAAATTTAATTTATGAATAGATGTCCTTCTTTGGAAATGCTTCAGTAATAAATAATTAATGTGTCTAACACAGGCCAAAAAGTATCAAATTCTACAGTTTATGCTAATCAGCAAGTCAAATTAGATAACCCAATTGTGTCTTCTAGAATTAAACACTTATTGACTATATAAATCTATTTATCATCTCATTAAATCAAATGGTTAGCACTTCTGCTGAAGTGTTAACTTCAAGAAAAAGAAGTCATCAAATTCTACTCTGTAGTGGACTGATAAAGTTGGTAGCACTGACAAAATAACGTATACCAAAGATACAGCAAAATACCAGTTTTTCAAGAATTTCTGACAACATAGGTAAAAATAGTAGTAGATGAGGGCGAGGAGAGCTCATTTAATGAAATAGTAAACCCATGTCTATAAACGTTATGATAATGGATTCTTTAGGATAATCGTGAAAGAGATAAAATGTATAGAGAAAAAGAAAGAAACAGAAAGAAAAATGAGATTAATTACCTGAACAGTGAATCTTAAAAATAAGCTTTCCTGTAATTGGAGAAAATTTAAGTATTCCATCTTGACCATCAGGCTATCTTATCCAGCTTTTCATTATTCAGGCAAAGCATTGTCACTAAAATGAATTCATCAGTGTAACAGAGATAAATGATCCAACATGGAACAGACAGAACTATTTTCCTGTTCTTATGAAGAAAATTGTCTCTCTGTACTATTATATCAGTGACAAAGATGTCTGGACTTTATAAGCATTTCTTTCCATTTAGTCTGCCTTAAATATTAATGAAACAAGGATATAACCTCTCTATGCTAAGTTCAAGAAGGAGTTTAAAAGTACTAGTAACAAATAGGACTGTTTCAAGCATAAAATAATCAAATTACTTAAAAGATATGTCTCACTCTTACCATGTTGAAAGAATTAATATTGTTAAATAAAAAGGAGATGAGTTGAAATGAATCTAAAATACACTGAATTTTTATCTAACCTATAAAGTTTTTTTTCAAGACAAAATGCATTTATTATATTCCTCAAAGTATTGTATATATGGATATAATAATTTTAATCATAAACATAACCATCACCCCACAACAAACTAACAGTAAAAGAAAGATGTTTTGGACATGTATTGCCAGATCATATTTAACTGTGGTAAAAGAGATTGAATAATGGATTATCAGATCTCAGCATATCGGAATCGAGGTTACCTACAGTATTTTCTACACTTTTTCTCTCCCCATTGCTTCTTATATTGAAACTGCATTGCAATAGTAAACTAAAGCATATTAGCATTCCAGATGAAGTAGGCATATTTTCAAATGCCAAATGGTAAATATAGTTCCATGATTACTTTGCAAGCTAGAATCAGAAATACTGACAGACAAATATTCTCAGTTACACAGCTCCGTGATTCTGAATAGGGACTTTATTTGGTTTTCTTTCAATAAGCCTGAGTGCCAGACAAAGTCTACAAGAGGAAAGCAAAGCTCCCTATCTCACATTATAAACTTACCTCTTGTATGGTCCTTGGGTATTAACTGAGGATAAGTTGAAAACAAAAAGGTGTACTTATTTATAGATGAAYGAGTGCATGAAAACCAGAGTTTGGCAACTTTCTCTTAGCGTTATGTAAGAAAGGCTCAGACTTTGGTAGGATATGCAGCAATTCAGAATCTCTAGGACAATTTTATKAAGTGATGCAAACTTTAGAAAGAGCATTTCATTTTTAGCTGCTGTTAGATTTTTGGAGAAAATGTAGGGACTTGTTCAAAGTAAAAATTCTTAACAGTTGCTTACACATGAAGACCTTCACTAAGGCAGCTTCCCTATTGTCACAACACAAAGTGAAACAGAGGAGACCTCCCTTCTCCTCCTCCTTTCAATTCTAACACCTCAGAGGAAAAAAAAAAAAAAAGACAATTTCCCAAGAGCAATAAACAAAATATATTTGGGATGACTGTTCTACAGAAGGTTGTGTTTAACCATATCAGAAAATCTAGTCTCTACTAAGGGAGTTAATGAAATAGAATTCAAGAGGCTCAGATAATGCAAAATGTAACAGTTTCAAGTAGAAGGTATGCTACAGAAGTAAAATTTACCACTGTTATAGCAACCAGAATTGTCAGTCATGAGTTTTCCTGGGAACTATTCCCATAGCAACTTTAGTAGATGTCCTAGTCCAAATTTTAAGAGCTTCCCTTAAAATGTATGCAGTTCAAAACCCAGAGCTGACAGAGAAAAGATCCATTTCTCTGAATGAAAGGGAATTGCTAAGAAGCAAATTAAAGATAGAGAGAGTGGTGTTGCACTAAAATATTTTCTTAGGAGTGAGTAAAGAATTTGTGTATTAATTGTATCTCTACTGAAAAGGACACATCACATTTCCTAAGAGAAACTTTCAATTAGTCTCCCAGCCCAGTAAGACTTCCCTGTTAATGGATTGTGTCTCCCTCTTATTTAAGAAAKTAGACTCTTTCCCAACATTGTCTGCTTTAGTGCATAAACCCTTTCTTTAGACACCTCACCAAAATACCAAGAGATAGCATTCAAGAGGTGATAGGCTGTCAATTTAAAAGSAATGACTCAGTTAAGAGAGGACCCTGACACCCAAACATCAAARCTGGAAGCATGTTTCTGAAATGGCAAACAGAAGTGGAATGTAAGGAAGAAAATGACAGAAAAAAATTCTGAGAGTTAAACAAAAATGAAACAACTCTTATTTAGAAAATTGTGCCAGAAAAATCAGTATCAGCTCTGAGAATACTTAGAAACTCCTACAAGCATGCAAAAATGGAATGAATCAGGTGTGCAACAATTCCAACCACATTAAGTTATTTACTGTGTAGTCAGGCTCAGATTGCTGTCTCTACTTTCTTTGATTTCTTTTTTTTTCATTTAACAGCAATGTGTAGATTTAAGGTGAACAAGATTGCCATCAACCCAAAGATTCTGCTCCCTGATCCTGGGTAAAGCTGATATCAAATGCTGAATAGAAAAAAAGGGCTAAACCTAGACACATATAATATTAGAATTTTCAGTAASGTAGATAGGCATTTCTTTTCTAAATTCTAAGGTTAAAAAAACCCATAAACTCAGATGAAAAACAATAATGGAAGACCTGAAAAAGATGAAAGTAACAAGTTTATCTAGCCACAGACAAAAAGGAGGGATAGAAAGATAAAGTAGAACTTAATCTATCCCTAAAATCGAGACTTGATAAAGCTGATAAGTGTGCACAGGTGCAACTAATGCAAAAGATTCTTTGAATTCCTTCTTTCAACTATGATAAATTTTTCCAAGCTTTTTATTTTTTTCCTTTTCTTTTCCTTTTTATTTTTCCTTCTTAAATTTTTTTTATATTACACTGGTGGCACATAAGGAACTTATGGAACTCATGCCTTCACAAAGAKAAAACCTCACAAAGAAAAAAACTAGGTATTAAAACTCTCATTAATCAGTGGAGAATTCCACATGATTAGCAGGGCATAAACAGCTACTAAACTCAATCTAAAACACAAGCTTTGAATCATTGAATATTTGAAAAGAGATGAAGATCTGTAAAATTTCTGGTTAATATTACCTAAAGTCCTCAACTGTAGTTTTTATAATAAGTTTAAAATTAAGAAGTGGTTTGATTTGGGTTTTTGGGTGATTTGGGCTGAGTTGATGCTTAAACTTTTAATTTCYGATCCATTAAGAGATATCTCCTACCTAGTCCTTGACAGTAAAAATTTTATTCAGATACAGTATTTGGTCATTTGATCATATATGGTCTTATTCTTTAGATATTTACATTTGAGCTACCACTTTACAGACAACACTAGAAAGAAATAATACAGTTTTTCATCAATTTCATCCTGAAGTACATGTTCACATCTGACCAGTGAACATTTCTATTTCTTCTTTTTAGCAACAAAGGAATACTGAGGCTATTCATACAATCATAGAATATTCTGAATTAGAAGCAATCCAGAAAGATCATTGAACCCTACATCTTGGCTCTGCAGAAGAACACTCTAAGAGTCACACTACTGACTATCTTAAATCAAAAATGTTTATGATTAAAACTATGCTATCAGTTACAAAAACCCTGAGAAATCCTGGAACACTGAAAAACTGAACGATGTAAAGGAATAGGATATTCTATTTGGTTAAGCCATAATTTCAGGTGTAATTGCTATACTATTCTCTTAGACTTTGAATTGAAACTTCTAGATCTTTAGCTACCTCATCCTTTGTATTTTATTAGAAAAATTATATTTTCTTCTTTAATCACAACAACTTTCACGCATGTACACCACAATGCACTGGAAAAGAGACTGATAATTAACATCTTTAACAGTGGAAAAAAGGAAGAAAATAAATGTCAAAACATTTTCTTTCAGAGAAAACAGAATTACCCACAATTTTGMATGTTTGATTTTTCTCTTAATAGAGAGCAAAATATAGCCTATTGTATGACTAATGTAATATGATTTGGGGATTTTTTTTACAAAATAACCATAAATAAATTTTCAAAATTCAAATGCAAAAATGGCAGTGAAAATTTGAATAATTAAATTCAAATTTGTAACAAGTGTCACTTAATAAAGAATATGGTCTCTGCATGAGGAGCACTTAAAGGATTATGGATATTAAAATTTCTCSAGGAATATAGGTCAGGTTTCTCTCTGATTTAATCTTCTTCCCCTGYGCATTTTGTATTGCATGTCTGTTGAACTAACTGGTGGAGAAAAGCACTTCAGAATGAAAAAAAGGTGCTGAAAAACTTGTACTATTTTTCTGATAAATTAGATTCAGTTTTCAAAGAAATGTCATTATATTTTAACCTACATATCTTCCTACATRGAAACAGAGATAATGTACTTTTCTAGATGTTCTATAAATCCCCTAACAATTACAAAAGCAGTTACAACTATCTTCATAGCTGTAGTGCCAACWCTGATACTTGAAAGTGCTTCTGTGGGTGTTAAATAATGCAGAGTTRGAGACAGCAAAAAGAAATCAATAAAATAAAATAAAAGTATATTTAACTGCTCCTTTTAAGATATTTCTTGATGGCAAAAGTATTATTTTAAAAACCAAGTAACTTAGACTGGAGGGACCTTTGGACATTGTGATTTCAGTCCTTTCCTGGAAGCAGTGCCAACCCAGAGCAAGTTATTCAAGGTCTTTTCCAGTTCAGTGTTGGAGAATGGGGTTCCAGCAAGCTGTTCCAGTGCCTGATTACTGTCAGAGGGAAAAAAATCCACTAGGACACCATAAATTTCCAGTGCAATATGTGACTCTACTTATCTAGYTGCTACACACCTCTGGGGAAGTTTGGCACTATCTTGTGTTTGTCAGACAAGTTTACAATTCTCTCCCAAAGCTGTGCCTTTTCCAGTGTGAACAAGACCCGCTCCATGAACTTGTTCTCACAGGGCAAGTGCTACAGCCTCGAACTGTCTTGATGACTTCTGCTACAGTTTCTCCAATATTTTAAAGKCTTTTTAGTGCTGGAATGGTCCAAAACTGCAGGTAACAAGCTGCCTCATTAATTGTTGAGTCCCAGTGGTCGAACCCATGAACTATCCTTATGATCTTCCAAATAACTTTTAAATCAAATGATCATTTACAACTAAATGTGAAAGAATATTTATAGATATTTCATTCTCTCATCCTTTTAGTTTTTGGAGAAGTTATGGGGGGAAGGAGGGATGTTGTTGTTTTTTTTGATTTTTGTTTTGTTTTTGTGCTAAGTTTTTTTTTTGTTTTTTGGTGGAGTTTTGTCTGTGTTTTTTTGGGGTTTGTTTTTTTTTTTTTTGAAAATGACTGGCCACTTAACAAGGACTTAAAAAGAACCCAAGGACAACTGGAGCAGTCCTTCATGAAGGACTCTATAGACTAGAAAGAATAGAATATATTGAAATAAATGAGAATAGAATAATTTCAGTTGGACGGGACCTACAGTGATCATCTTGTCTAACTGTCTGACCAACTTATGACTGACTAAATGTTAAAGCATGTTATTTTGTCTAAATGCCTCTTTACTCTGACAGGCTTGGAGCATTCATTTTCACAATAAATTAGATTAATTTGTCTAATTCGAGTCTGTTTTTACTGTGATAATAACTGGTAAGAGATCTCCCTGTTCTTAACATGATTCATTGGCTTTTCATTGTACTTTCTACCCCCGTCCTACTGATGGGAGAGTCCTAGAGTGGCTTGATGGGCATCTGGCAATCATCAAAGGTCAACCAACCATATTCTTTCACAATWTTTTTTCTCCCTATGTGGACACCATCTTAAAAACTCCAGTTTTCCCTTTCAACTTRAAAATAAACAGCTATACTGTAAGGATAGCAGTGTTCAAAACTGCGAGGAACAGGAAGGACTCTGCAATCAAATTTAGTTGTTGACATATTTATGTGGTAACAAATGTAAGAAACAGTAAGATTCCTGCCACCATGGCCATATTTAATATTCAGTGAGAATTTATATTATCTTTTTAAATTATACTGCAGGATCTGTGATGTTAGATATACAAATTTAAGGGTTACTTTTGAAAACATAAGCATTTATTTGRTATAAAATTATATTTTCTATCCTGATAAATGCTTTAAAATGCAAATAATGACATCTGATGCTTAAGGGAATTTACTAATCGCTACAGGGAGCAGAAAAAAATATTTTTCTTTCAAACACAGGACTATATGAATAGATATAAAAGATATAGATATGAAAAAAATAATAGTTTAGTGATTTGTCTTTGCATGGATGTGTCCCATGCAGTTGTAAAAATCACCTAGTGATTTAAATAAACAAAACCAAACTCCCAAAAGCTATAAAGCAATTCATTTAATGAGAAATAAATAAAACATTTGTATAAAAATATGGTATCTGGCAATGTAGCCATTGTTGTGTAGCTAATGTGTCTGAATATTTTGTAATTGTCTTATAATACTCCCTTAGGGAGAAAATCCCCAAATCTCACCTTTAAATATTTACATGAGGGAATTAGTCCTGCTATACCGTGAATTAATGTAGAAAAGAGCATTCTGTCCAAKAAAAAAATTYAGTAGCAATGGGGTTATGAGTACTAAAACTAGTCATGATTCTGTTTTTAATTGGAACAGGATTTTAAGAAATGATCCAAAGGATGATTCAACAGATGAAAGTATTTGGTAAACTGGACTAATGAGGATGTAGTGTGATCCTCATTACAGTGATGTAAGTGAAAAAATCTGATTTCAGTTCATTGATTCAATGTTCTTTGTTTTACATTTATTAAGAAAAAGAGCAAAAGGAGTAATTCTTAAACTAATGACAGCTGTCACCCTTTAAAAAGAAAATTGGCAAAATTTGTTTGTAGTAATAGGATCAGAATCGCTGGTTAAGAAAGGAGTTTGCAATGAATAGTCCAGCCATCCTCCCATCTTAGWATTATTTTTATATTGCTTGCAAAACTGAAAGTATTGGGTACCAGCRAGAAATAATAAAGTACCAAGCAAAGGAAAATTACAGACAAGAGAAATAACTATTTGTGATACCATTAAGAGTAATTTTTAGGTAATGACTTGGAGCAGAATAATATAGCAAATATGTACAATTATTATTTTAATTCTTAAATAGTTATTCTATATAGTCTATATTCTGTATATTCAAAGAGCTAAAATGGCTTAACCAGACATTTCTTTAAACTTTTTGCCTGTGACTATAAAATGGCCATATTTCTTTTCCTTGTTGTTAAAGGTAAGAAAAATAATTATGTAATCTTCATGGAAAAATGAGACACTATATAGACTATGGTCTATATTACCAGTTGATAGCATACTAAAGAAACATTGCATATGTATGTGCATTTTAAAATTCAATGTAATTTTTAACCTTTTGATTTGAGGTACATAATTTCATTTTGAGAGTACCTTGGTTGAACACAATGGAAGAAGAACTAAGGAAAGGGAATTTGCAGTTCTTGATACTGCGACTTAGCTTTAACAATAGACACAATTGTACACCTTCCTTAAACAAGAGATGCCATACTTTTTCTCAAGCATATTTCTCTTCTTTTCTCCTAATTTCAGAGAAGTGTAGATACTGTCAGCCAGATTAGCTAATTAGTCAATTTGAACCTCTGCATCAATTTTTCTATCTAGGTTTTAGATATAGATATAGATATATATATATATGTATGTATATGTATATGTATGTAATGTAAACACTTCTGATCTTTGTTTCTCTGTGGGAGTCGGTAGAAAAACAGTCTCTACAGTACACGTTTCTTGACAAAACTAACATAAATGGTATTACTTCAAGGGTAAATAAATTGATTTTTACGTTGGCACTATATTTACAGCACAAATGGGAYGGGACACTTGGAATCAGGTCTTTGAGAGGTTTATTTCTCACATCAGTCTCATAACATTGTTTTACAATGGAGACAACTTGATGTGGCCATCTCACTGGTTTCACAGAATGCTWAAGAAGCTTGATGTTACCGAAGAGCATAAAACAGATCTAGAGTAAATTTCATCTAATCACATRGAGAAAAGGCATATTGACAATAATTCTATCTAATAATCTTACAGCATACGTAATTCTGGTTAAAACAATGAGGCTTTTTCTAAATACAATAGCTTGTTCATAGAAACTTAAGCACAGCRCTCTATTYATTTTTAACCTTCTAAAATATACATTAAATAAACTTGTTGCAACTTAGAAGGCRAGCTAACACAAGCCTATTKTTCTATTTCTCACGTCTACACTATGGCTTAGAAATCTTTTTTGCTGCTTTAGCATCTGTTCCCATAACTTCTGCTTAAGGCCTGCTTTCTTAATTTTCTTAAAACCCCTTGATTTTTATGACTCTCTAACAAATGGGCATCATTAGGATCAGATTTTGTTGTCCTTTTTTCCACTCCTTTGAAAAGTCCTTTATTCCACTCCTTTGAAAAATGCAAGTTACCTGTTGTTATTTAATTAGACTTTTATTGTAAACTTAGCACCTGTTTTGATAATGTCACTTTCCTCAATTCATTCCTGACTCACATTTTCTTTCACATTCAACAAATAGCTTCTCCCCTCTTTCAAGGTCCTTCAATCTTTCCCTCATAAACTTATATTGTTTAAACATTTAACATGTCACTTTGTGCCCCCAATCCTTTAGTGATGCCAATCTCCCCCATCCACCTGTTAAATTTTCAAGGAAGCATGCTATTGCTTTGTTCCCTACAGCACCTGGGACTAAATCAGGACCTGTTCTAAGTTATTTGTCATATCTCATTTAAAAATAGACATTTGTGTGGCCCATATCCCACTCCATACAGAGRACAAGACAATCCAAAACAAAACAAAAAATGAGTAGACAACAGATAGATGGTGCACTGGGACTACTTACTACCCTGCTGAATGAGATAGTTTGACCATTTCCTTGTTCGTCTCCCAKCTGTCTATCTGTCTGTCATTTCTTCTTTTCTTTTTTCTTAGACAATAATAGCATTTTGCTGGTGTCAGTGATTTCTCCCTCCCTGCTTTACCTGCAGCTCCAGGAACACCATTGTAAGACTTAAAACCTTGTTACCTTCAAAAAACAATCACGCCAAACACAGGGAGCTAAGGAATTAYAGCTAGCCCAATTAATATTTTAATAGTTGAACAGTCCAAATTACATATTGAAACAGAACAGCTTTATAAACTTTATAGTTCGCAATTTTGTACAAAAACACCTACATGCTGGTGCTGGTGCCCATCCCTTTCCCCAGCAAGAGCTTCAGCCTGACATGGTTCCTGAAGCTTGAGCTGTCTCTGGTGAGGTCCAGCCTGGGAGATTGTTGAGGGTGGGGAAGGTAGAGCCCTCAGCCACCCTGGGCATCATTCCAAAGGAGAACTGGCCTGGCTGTGGTCATGATTTCTTCTTTTTTCCATCTAGAGTCCATGTGGCCTTACTTTCGTAATATTTTAACCACACACTCATCTTGCCCTCACGTACCCAACAGGATTTCCCTTGCTAAGACAAAAATCACATTTTTTGGGCTATGAAGTATGGCAGTTTTGTATTAGCACAGTTAAAACTGGTGATGGTAGTAATAACAGTGGTAGTAGCAGTTTTAGCCATCTTATTATATCMTAGTAAATACTAATGTCCTAAGTGTACCCTTTGGCCTCCATTTGTGTCACTSAAAGCATAGTGTGAATCACAAAGTCCTGAAGGGCTTCAGGATGAAAAAGTCCTGTCAAAACCAAACCAAATAAAAAAACCCCATCAATGATAACTGTTATMTTAATCCTTTATTTGATAAGAAAACATAAAATAATAATATTATAATTATGATACTATAATAATATTATAATTATAATATAAGTACAATATAATAATATTATAATTTAAAATATAATATTGTATTCAAATTATAATTTGAATAAAATTTTGAGCACTGTTTMTTCAGTAGGCTTTGTTTATTCTAGAACAATATACTTAAACCAGGACAAAAATACATCTAACATTTAAAATAATCCATGTCATATTTCCCCAAATWATGTTATAGAACGTCTCATACACCATGAGTATCTAGAATGCTTTTCCTTTTCTTCAGATTTTTTTAAATTAAATTGATGTGTACTCTATTTATAATTAATATTTCTGTAGAGACCTCAAGTGTTCAATGTTGTACTGTCCTATCTTCATGATAAAATTATTCACACTGTGTAGTGACTGATTGAAAATATAGAGTACAGAAAAAGAAGAAAATAAGACTAATCAATCAATGAATATTCCACATGTGAAACCGTTTGTAAACAAGTGATGGCTTTGCTCATCAAGCTTGAAATTGGACGCATTGCTGAAAGTTAACTTCCCACTCACAGGCCCGTGGAATAAGACATTTATGCAAGCCTGACATCAGTGCACTAGCTGGAAAAATTAAATCCACTTTTAATACCCATACTTAAGCAGATTTGATTACTTTAAGCATATATCTCAGATGCATCTATAAAAATAAAATACACTCTGGGAAGGTAAAAATAYATCTCTTATATTCCAAAACACAAAATAAAATCAAAACTGATGAAAACCTATTTTTTATCTATTTTATCCTGTTGTCTTAGAAAAAAAAGAGCACAGCTCAAGCAATAGAAACACAAGACAGCAACGTAATTTTTCACATTGATATATTTTTAGAGTGAAAACCAAAACCTTCCTGAAATTCAAATATTTCAAATCGCTTTCAGTATTTTATAATATGAACAGTATTTTTAATTGCATTTCCCTGTTATTCTGTGCACTTTAATTGAATTTTCTCAGAAAAAATGTTACTTACAAAATGTTCTTTTGGGGAATTATTAAGATATACAGAAACATCTTTATATATTTTAATCCTCTTGAATTCAAAGTGTGAAAGTCATGTAATGATATATGCAGTCATTGCAGATTTTTTTATATTATTTGGTGAAGTACAGGGCTGTAAAAAATTATAACAATTTATAACATTATGATAAGAAAATATGTATGCTTGCTGTATATCTGTTGGTGTTTCCTAACCTTAATGGTGGCTGACTTGATTTGACATCCAAGTGTGCGTCTGTGTGCATTTTGGCAGAGAGTGTTGTATAATAGCTGTTATGTAAAATTATATAAAAACAAGATTGTCACCAAGAAGCAAAATTGCTGTGCCAGAAAACCAGTCACTAATTTTGAAAATTTGAACTGAAAATCACAGGTCTCCAAATATATATCTATTTTGTTACATAGTCATTCCAACGAGGCTGCTTTATCTAAACCATCACGGCCAATGATAAGTCAACATAAAAAAGTTTAAAGGTTTTTAGGCTTTTCAGAAAAMCTGAGGGGAAAAGATCTGATGGGAATAAACACTCTATTTGTCAGTCTATGGCTTCTCCTCTTCTTAGGAATTGCACACAAAACTCTTCAATGATTCTTGTGTAAATTTTCATAGCAGATAGACCAATTTCCTGATTTCTTTTTAAATCAGGATTAATTTCTTTTTAAATCAGGAAAACCTTTTTACTAATCTCTCACTCTTTCTCTCCAGTTAAGGATTTTATTTCCTAAAAATAATGTTGGTAATTTTCAAACAGGATTATATTTGATACTCTTAACTCCGGGAGYTTCTCATGGCTTTATTTTCCCAAATTTTATCCTTCTGTGAAATGAAATAGTTGTACTTCTGATTTCTGAAGAAAAGGCAGTTAAACTGAGTAGTTAATATTTCGCACCTTTTGTGAACCRAAAAGGCACTGGTGGCCCCAGTCTAACTGCTTTGTAAGCAGTAACAGATTGATTGCAAGTTGAAACCATTTTCTTCTCTAATGTTTGTCTTAATTTTGGATCTGGAAATATGCTTAAATATCCCATGCGACTGAAATTTAGAAGAATACAACCTCTGTATTAAAAACAACTTTATGAAAAATTTAAAATATGTGTTTAAAGATAAAACAAGAAAAGAATGAATTTTCCATTTATTAAGGGAGTATATTTACTCTCCAATAACAGTTCAGAGACTTATTTTTGTATCCTTTTCTGATAAAATGTGTTTAGATTTTAGAATAATATTGTGTTGAATCATATGCTGTGTTCAGGAAACAGAATGCTGACTTTCATTACTGATTAATTTTCTAACTACAGTAGATACGACATTATAACATTTTCTGGAAGTTCTCATAGAGGCATATCTAGTGCACTGAAGATTTTTTCAGCTTCACTTTACCTCAGTGACTGACAGTCTTAAAAAAAACCAAAATGATGTGACATTCACATAAACACATCTGCAGCCTGATTTCTAAACATGTAATTTATCTTTACAGATGTAGTAAAATGATTAGGCATCTAAAGCATCTAACTGGAAGACCAAGTAAATGAAAACATCATTTTGTACTTATGAAGCATAGCATTTATTTTCTTCTGAAATCCAGGAGAAAAACCCCCCAAATCAATTGAAAATATGAAGAAACTTCAAAACTTCAAAGGTATTTATGATAGTGTCTSAGAGAAAGAAAAGCCCTTAGCTTCATGGAAGAGAAAAAGGATGAAACATATTCAGAAGTCARGGGTTATTTCTTTGGGACTGACTTTATGCTGGAATGTATTTACCTATGCCAGCTTTCCATTAACATAATTCAATTCTCAAAACATTTTTTCCCCCTCATATTTATCATTTCCAATTTTGATGGAAAGCTGGTACTACATGAATTTAGTACCAGATTTTGAGGTATTTGTCTTTGTCATCTTCTGATGTGAGTATTTCATGACTCTTATACAGGCCAAAAATCTATGGCTGCACCTGGGTCGAATGACTGGAACCCAGGGATGGCTGAATGCATTCGTGGATATGTATAATTTTTGTGCTGTTTATGAATCKCCAAACTATGCCTTAACTAAATCTTTCTGTTCACTGCAAGCTCCATTTTCCATGCTCCCAAGTTCAGTTTGACATAGTACCTGCCTTGCCCCTATTCTGTTTCGACCATAGCTTTAGAAATTATTCCAAATTCCCACTTCTAGACTTTGACAAAACTAAATGAAAGAGGTTATTTCTATTCTTTGAAGTACTCTTATTCCATAGGCTATGAGTTCTTTATATTTCTCAGTTTTTTTGTCTTTCTTGCCTTCAATTTGTCTACATATATGCCTTCAGAATAATAAATTGCAATTCAGGTCTGCCAAGTATTAAGGTTCTGATTTTTGTGTTTGTTTATTTTTGAGTCACATAAGTTCTGATTTAAGAGTGGGTTCAGCTGCTAATGCATAAAGATTGGAGTGAGTTCAAAGGGTTTTCAGCTCAACAATTTTTAAGTTTGTTGGATAGTAGGTTGTGTAYGCCACTGAAATTTCGTCTGTAATATTTTTTATTCTGTGCATTCTCATCATAGTAAGTAACAGGTGGAAATTTGCTGAAAGCCTGTACAGACTTTTAAGGACAAAAGGTACCTGTTTTCAAAAGGAAGACCTAAAAAATTGCAAACTAYGTCACCACTTTCAGAGTAACTGTCTTTTAACTGTGTTTTTGTGAACATAGTGGATCTTTCAAAGCTGAATAATTTATTCCAATGCTAAAAATAGCTCAAAGAAGAATGAAGCATATTAAAAAATTACAAACCTTTATTACAGGAAGTGTGTTCTTTGACAGGTAACTGTCCTCTAGTGACTGAAGTAAATTGCTATTAGCCACCATGTTTTCAAGCGAAGTCCAAATATTTTATTTAAGTTTGAAAAGTTTACATTTACATCAGCTGTATTAAAGAAAAAAATCTTCTTGACTAACCCTGCTCAAATATATATGTCATTTAAATCATAGCAAAGTGTTAAAGACTTTTTTTAACATCTGATCCAGATTTGTTCATGCTATGATTTCTTAGAATTTCTATTTAGCCTGTAAAATGATAAAGAATATTTGGTATACTCAGTCTTTGAAAATTAAATGTTACACATCTTCTCTTTTTCTCTTTTGCTTACCTTTAAGCACAATTCTTACACAAGACTTGGATCAGACAATATCATCCCCATTAATAATTTAATTGCATGTGTCCTGGTTTAGGGCAAATTCGGTAGAGAATTTCCAAAGGGGCCCCTCTAGTAAGCAAACCCACACGGCCCCTCCCCCCAACCGGTTTGGGAAGAATTCCCCGGAAAGAAGTGGAAAGAACCTGTTTATTTAACAGGCACAGCACCCCCCAGCACACAAAATGAACAATACCGGATGACACCACTCTGAAAAAGATGACAAATTCAGAAAGTCTCTCTTGGGGGTGCTCGCTCTGTTCTCAGTCCCTCCGGCGCTGGGCAGCTGCTGCAGCCGCAAGGCGCAAACTCTCGGTGTTCCCAGGTCCCAGTCCGGAGCAGGTTCGGGATGGTCAGAAAAAGGAAAGGAGAAACAGTCCAGGAAGAAATTTGGACTGGTTAGCTAAACTAGCTAATGAGCAGAAGCAAAAGCAAGCAGAAGCAAAGCAGAAGCAAGAATGAGAGAGAGAGCAAATCAAAAAGCAAAAGCAAAAAAAAAGCAAAAGCAGCACTATGTACCACCTTGTCTCTGTGTTCTGCCAGGCTGATAAGAAAACCCAAACAAAACTTTCACTCTTCAGAGCCAGTCTCAAAGTCACAGAACATAATATCCAGCATAAACAGAACACATGAATGGGGATACAAGCCTCATAACGTCACACTAGGACAGCATGGTACTGGGAAGAGGCTGGATATGATTATGGTTTCATAACTTCCGTAAAGTTTACCATCTTGCATTTCTTACTATCCTACAAGGTAAATAACTTAGGATCTGTTTCTCCAACAAAGAACCAGACTGCATTCAATGGCAGAATTTTATTTTTTTTTGTCATGTGTGATTGTTTGCTTATCGTTGGGGTAGCTTTACCAGACCTTAGTATAATATATTAAAAATTCTTCTGTGGCAGTAAGGATCACAGAAGTTGCAATAGAGGCACTTTTATCCACAATCCACTTTAAAACYCCTAAACTGTTGCTATGTAGTTTTCTTAAACTCTCTATGATTAAAAATACCATTGTTAAGGTATTCACTGTGAATATCTCTCAACAATAACAAATGCTACTTTGGAAATTTATATTTTAAAGGTTCAAAAATATTTTTTAAGCATACTTTAACTTCATCCTTTCTATGTGCTGCTTGTAAAAGGAACCACATACACTAACTCCTTGAATAAATTRAAATAGGAAGACTGGATCAAATTTGATTGGTTGGTTTGGTTTTGTGCCAAATAAATAAAATATATACACCAGGGAAAAAAATACAGAATTGAGATTATGGGAATATCATGCACTTCAAAAAAGGGAATTGCAAAACCCTGCACCTGGAGAATAACCCCAGGTACCAGTTTATGCTGGCAGCTGTGCAGCTGAAAAGGCTGGAAGGACCTTGAGACGTTGGTGGGCACAAAGATGAACATGAGCCACCAATGTGCCCTTTTGTCACAGGCAGCTAACTGTACCCTTGACTGCATTAGGAAGAGCATTGTCAGCACGCCAAGGGAGGTGATCCCTCYCCTTTACTTATCACTAATTAGGCCAAGCTTGAAATGTTGGGGGCCTGGATCCTCAGTAAAACAGAGACACAATAGACAGTCTGTGAAGGACCATGAAGATTCTTGAAAGTCCTGAGCATCTCTCCTATAAAGAGTGTCTGAGACAGCTGGGGCTATTCATCCTAGAAATAAAAAGGCCCAGAAAGGATCTCATCAATGTGTGCAAATACTTGGAGAGAGCATGCAAAGAAGACTTCCAGGCTCTTTCAGTGGTTCCCAGTGACRGGATCAGAGGCRATGGACACAAAGTAGAACACAGTACATCTGACATCTGAACATGAGAAGATGCATTTGCGCTGTGGGGGTAGCCTAGAACAGGCAAAGGTTGGCCAGGAAGGTTGTGGAGTCCCCGTCCTTGAAGATATTCAAGAGCTCTACTTGAACAGGGGGATTAAATCAGACCCTATCCAGTGGCTCCTTCCAACTTTAACCATTCTGTAATTATGAAAATATAACTAAATGCTATATATGCAGCAGCATTACTGTTTGCTACTAAGTAACATATAACAGCATTTTACTAATCTTTATAAAAAATTCCTACCTGATACCTTATTTCATTTATGGTTTGGGAAATTATGATCTAGTGATTCTACGCACACACACATACCTTTCAGAGAGCCCTACGGAGTTTTCCAGAACTTATAAACTACAAATTGGATTGTAACTTTGTTTCCAATGTTTACTTTTTTTTTATCATCTAAGGCTTGGTACTTTATGTTCTACTTATGGTGTTTGGAAGAGCTGCCTTCTGTTTTCTGATGATGCAATGTTGATCAGCAAGAGGGGACTTTTGTAGTTAAAGGGGGAAAACACTTTCTTCTTGGAAGACTTCTTCAAAGAAGAAAGCAAACCTCTAAAATTGTACAGAAGTAAAAGCATTATGATCTGTGTGATTTTTGGTTTGTTTTTGTATTTTTTTTTTCAAATACAAGTAAATTAATTAGATTTTTGTCCTGGGTTTGTCACTTTGAAATTTGCTTTTGTGTTGCTTTTAGTCCTTGGTCAGACTGTTAATGAAGATGGGTATTATTGCCTCATGATTTATACAGGTTAGAATTCATCTATTTCCCTATACTACTAGTAATATTTAATAGAAAAACAGCTCATTAATTTGCATTTCTAGCACTTTTTGGATGTTGAAAATGTAAATTATTTCCCAAAGAATGAATTTGGTTAAGATCCTTTTGAGCTTTTTCCAGTTAAAAATGTTTTCCTTATAGATCATGGATACACACATAGAAAGTATTTCTTGATAAGAGAAATACAGGTTTGGTGAATGCTTTCTAATTCTGAGAGGCAAAAATACTATTTTGTAAAGAAAATAATAAAACTTGCTTGCTAGACTTTATTTCTGCTGGTTGGCTTGCTGACATTTTCTTCCTATGCAGCACTGCTCGGAGCAAAATTGCCTCCAAGAATTTGTAGTACCTCAACTTCTTTGAGGAAAAAGAAAAGATTTCTTTGAACAAAAAATGCTAAAGAAACAGTTCAYGATGGTCTTGCACAATGGATCCACYTGTCAAATTCTGAAATTTTCAMAACATTCATAAAACCAAAAAGACTAAATGCTGCAATGACTTATTGTTCTATTTGAAGAAGTCTCAATTACTCAGATTTACCTGTTTCTTTCTGGTTATTACCGCCTGTGTATCTATGTCGTGCTCAAATAAAGACAGCTTCACTGCAAAATTTTACTTTCATTTATCTTGATTTAGTGTRTTTTTGAGAAATAGTAAAAGTATAATGTATATTAAAAAGTAAGATTTTGCATTGTATTTCACATTCAGCTCAGCAGAGATAACAGCAGTCCCAAGGATTTCTGAGAATCCAGGGCAGGCTGGAAAGTAGCTTGAGGCCCACTGTACTCAGATGGTTTAAATGCCTACAGCCAGTGGAGAAATGTTGGACCTGAGTCAGCTACTAGCAAGAAATAAAATTATTTTTCCATAGTTACTTGACTCTTTAACATGGTCTAATCTAAACATGATCGCTAGAGAAATGCTGTAAATTTCAAGTACTAGTATTGCTCCAAGAGAATGCCCACAGATGGTAAATCCCATGTACYCTTCTAGCTGTGACGCTATATTTTCTTGGACCTCACTGCAAATTTAAGTGGGATATGATAGAAATCCCTTGGCAATTATACTCTTACAATCTAAACTCCCCATCCCTCATGCAATACTCTGGACCAATAGCAGTATTAGGAYCTGGAGTCTTTTCATAACATGGTCATCTTCTTTCAGGTTGCTTTCAATGAGCATTTTAATCAGTTCTGTAGTCCATGTTATAACAAGGTTGTTACAGTTTATATGCTGCTCACTCTAKCTATTAATTTTTAAGAAATATTTAAGCTACAGCTTAGTCTATTCTAACTATTAGATTGTTAGCTCTGAGTTTCACTCTGATCCCTCTTTGACCTAAACATAGGCACATAGTTCAAACTGAGTTCAATTTGCTGCCTAACATTGCTAGCTACTTATGTCAAGCAAGCACTTAGCTATTTTCAAGTAATATACAATTTTCCATAATGATCTTGTCAAACTATGTCATAATCTCAAGAGGCACAGACTTCCATCTACACATTTCTGTAAGAGGTAATTTGGAAACAAAGAGCTGGGATTGTGTTCAACATGTAGTGCCCAGCTAGTTTCCCTACTTCTACCTTAGTCTTGCAATACACTAAGCAACAAACAATATAAAAAAGTGGAAAGAAAAAATTTTTTTCCATCACCTTACTGCATGAAAGGAATATTTTTTTATACTGTAAAACCTTATTGATAACACTTTATAACCTATCTAATCTTAGACCTTCTCTGAACAGATTAAATACTGAAGACGAGTTGCACAAAAATCAGCTTTTTTCTTAAATGCTGAAATAACAGTCCCATCACTTCCAAAGTGACAGTTTTGTAAGAATAAATATATTTTTATTACTTTGATGATGATACATATTTCTTAACTACTGCTGAGCTATACAAAGGGACAGTATCCTCAGATGTTAACACTCCATGCAAAATGCGGAAGCACTTCTAGCTTATCAAGATAAAAATAAGCTGAAATTACTCATATAATGTATGTGAATAAAATTACTCCTAATCAAAATGAACTGCCCACATGAAGAGCCCAAATCAACAATACAAAAAATGAAACTAAAAATAATTATGACWGCTATCCTTTTTCTCTATAGAGCATAAATATTTAGTACAGTAAACAGCTAAATATGAGCATGCCTTCACAAWGGCACAGTTTGAATCTAACTTTTTTCTCCAGTCAATCTGAATTTTATCACTGGGAGTTCAGAGGAAATTATGCTGCACTCCGCAAAAACTTTTAGATGAAACTCTTCCATTTTCCTAGATTCTAAATAAATGTTTCCTGTTAGCAAGACTTAAAYATTTCATTTTGCATTTTGAAATGTTTTTTCTGCTTCTTTGCTTTCAGTGTTACAATTATTAATACCAGAATTGAAATTAATCCTTMATCACAGAATAATTTAGGTGGAAAAAGACCTCTCAGATCGTTGAGTCCCACCTTTGACCAATCACCATCTTGTCAGCTAGACCATGGCACTAAATGCCACATCAAGRTGTTTCTTGAACATTGCCTGGGATGACAACTTTACCACCTCCCTGAGGAGCCCATTTTAATGCTTAACAACCCTTTCCACAAAGATATCCAATCTAAACCACCTTAAGTTGTGAAATGACCCAGAATATTTGGAGTTGCCAATATTTGTTCAGGAGGAAATTTTCTCATTGTATTCTTCTAGTTTGGAGTGTATCAAGTAAGGTATGGTGTAATCTGTTTCTGTTCAAGATGAACAAGTACCCTCTCCCTAATTTTTTTTTCTATTTATTAAACTAAAGCATTATTTCTTCAGATGTAGTATAAAATTCTTAAACCTTACCCTCAGTTAAACCAATAGCAGTTGTATTAACTGTGGCATACTAAGCATTGCACCATAAGGACTAYGTAGATAGATACTGCATGATATTGTGTATGGATATAATAACTTTTATGAATGCACAAGTTCTATAAATATATATATATATGTACACTATTTATATTAAATGTATACATATCTTTTATTATGTTCACATTATGTATATGCCCACACAAATAAGAAATTTCCAAAATAAAATAAAATTAAGCAAATAGCAAAACTCTGGATGTTTTAAGGACTCCTATATATTATGCAAAAAAAAAGAAAAGAAAAATACAAAACCCTGTAATCCTAATCCAATTGAAGATTAGAATCAAACAGAGAAAGGGAAAACAAGGAAACAAACAAAAAAAAGACAAGTTAAAAAAGGATACTCCCATTGAAACTGGGATTTCCAGAGTCTTAGTCCTGGGCAAAATGAAATTAAGTACTGGTTTGACAATGCCTAAGCCAGAAGACTCCAGTGAGTGCCTCTTTATTCTGACAGAGGGAGAATGTGACTGAGCAGCCCCCCAAGGCGGTGAGTGGCAGGTCCAGCACTCGGGCTCCCTGCCTTTGTGCCAAGCCAGAGGCCTGAGTGCCAGCACAGGGCTTCCCTCCAGCTTCCTCTGCTCAAAGTGGGTTATGGTTCTGTGGCTCCCTGCCTTGTAGGCTTATGTTCATTTTGTTTTTTCCTCTGCAAGCAGAGAATTAAACTGACAAGACCATTCCAGGAGGGCAGCCAAGAAGATGTCAGTGTATTTTTCCTAGCTGGGCATAAAAGTGATGCTAATGATACGATGATTTTTCGTCTCTGAAAATTTCCCATGCACACTTTGTTCATGAAGAGGCATTTTCTGTTTTAAAAATATGTCAGTGGAATAAAAGGGTAAATTAAAGATTTTGAACTAGAGAGACAGGCAGTTGTTCCCTACATGAATTAAATATTAAAGAAATTACTGCAAGTCCTTGTGTTTTGAAGAACTCAGGCCTCACACTGCTGGGCTTTGTTGTTTTTTAAGAGAAAAGAATTGCCCTATTTGCATTCCTCATTATAGCAGGCAACTAAATTRCATGATGAAGACGTACTTACAAAATAAATATGCATTTAACAATTGCAGACATCCTGGACTGCATTTTCATAATATGTCCAGCACCCTAGTTTTTTCCTAAAAGCAGCCTTTTACATTGGCCRAGACAACTCACATAAGGGGCATCATTGCTTTGTAGTTTTAGCCCTTTGAGCCACTTTGAGTTCTGTAGACAGAAATTTCCCCTAAGAAGGGAAACACAGCTGGTTTGCTGCTTTTCAGACTTCCATGAAGCCAGTGAAACAGGCTGAAAATGGGTCTTGGTGTTTGTCAGGAGACAAAAGTCTAAGCAACATACCAGCTATTTCTTTCATCTCCTTTTCCCTTGCCATTTAACTAAGTTCAGAAACAGCTCTTATGCTTTTTTTGAACCCAAATTGGTGGCAATTTATCACTGTATTTTTCATTGCATAACTATAGTTGAAGATCACCTCAGCTAGCTCTGTCAAGGCCGTTTCAAGCAATAAAGAAAGATATACASTGGCATTTTGTAAAGAATTGTGTTTAGCTTCAGTGTTCTGTAATATTAGTTTTATTTTCCTTAATCATAACTTCATGTTAATTTTTAATTTTCTCCTCCCAATTACCACTGTGCTGAAACTGGAAATGACAATTATAGGACTGAGCAATTTGTCTTCATTCCATATGTTCTTCATATTCTCAGTGCATTTAAGGATCCTTTTATGTACTAGCTATTGGCTTATTTAAAAGTTTTTATGGCTTTAAAAGTTYTAAAAYGCTTATTTATGCATTTKTAAGATATTTTCTTGAATTTCTGTCCTGTTTTCTGATTAGTGTTAACACAATATTTTGTAGAAAATACATTTTTATTGATTYACAATTTTTTCAAAGATAGATGTTTTGCCTTTGAAGATATTTTGTTCAGTGTCTCTTATAGTGGTTCTTTCCTATGCACTTTGCTATTTATTCATATTTTGTAATAGAATGCCCCTTTGCTGAAATACATAGTGAAACATGCTAAAAATATATATTTTATATTAATACATTTCTATGTATTAATATATACATTATAATACATTTTATTTTACATTAATACATTTCTATGTATTAATATACATTCCAGGACATGAAACATTGTGGTATACATACCAGTTAATAAAATTTAGAATAATCACTTACTCATTTTCATAACCCTTCCAGTCTTCCTTATTAACTCAGATCTACTTTATTTTCTGGAGTGAAWTGTATATTCCAATGCATTAACTTACAATGTTGCAACATTACAAAATAATGCAGGCAAAATGGCCATGGATTTCATTTTGGTAAGCAAGGAAATGAGTCAGATAGATATCACAGTGGCACATCAAATGGGAGTGGTGGCTTTACAGTAATCAACTTTTAGGAAGAGGTAATAAAAATAAAGCAAGACAGTTGCACTGAGAYGTTTCAATTAATTGTTTGAGGCTAGGGCATTTTCAGGTGTAAAAATTCACAAAATACTCAAGRGACATGAAAACCTAAAATCTAATTTCTGTTTTGAATCAGCTAGAACAGGTATTGGAACACGGTCCCTCTTCTTAAAGGTCAACCATAATCTCCATACTGTAGAATTTATCTTCCATATAGCTGTTTATAGAGAAAGGAAGATACACCAAAGAAGAATTTGACATTTTAGAAGAGGCTGATGCTATAATTTGATGAGCAAGAATCTTGCCTGCTATGTGGGACAGAGTCTGTGGGAGCCTAATCTGTCATAAACAAGCAGATTGGTTACTCCCACACCCAAGTTAAATGTTCTAGCCAGTGGGTTATTGTCTGGGCATTGGGTAGGCTGAGAGAATATCTATCACAACCTTCTCACAAAGAAAAACACATTCTCCAAAAGAGTCATTTTGATTCTACATCAGRAAAGTAATAAAATATTTTGAAACTATATGATTTCTCCTTTCTTTTATGAAACTGAAAAATATTTTTCTGATCAGGACTAGAAAATAATACAATTCTTACATTCTTTCCTCAGTTTGTCAATTGTGAAACCAAGTGAAAAATAATCTAGGTTACTAAAGTTTATTTTGGGAAGAACCACCATGAAATACAAGCAGCAATAAAAAATCAAACCGAACAAACAACCAAACAACCAAACAAGCAGTTCTGCTGGTCCTGCTTCCATCTGCAGGCAAAGGGAAAAAAATCTTGAGTGGGCATTTATTTATAAATAAGTAAATCTATCTAAATATAGAGAGATAYATTTCTATAAAGTATAGACAAGAAAACAATCCACAAACAGGTATTTCTGTATCCTGATATATCTGGGAATTCCTTGAAATCAGTAGAGAATTCACTGCTTGAAGTTTATCCACATGAAACATATCTAGATACATGGATGGACATCTAAAAATGGATGTCATGAAAACCTCAAAGTTTCCCTAGCTAAATCAAATTATTGATTTATTTTAACACTAAAGATAATCTTATCACCATCTGTGAGTTTTGACCATTGAAATTAGACAGTATCATCTTTTAATCAGACATGATTCTGTCTATATTAACAAAAAGCATGGCACAATATCATTAAGTGGAACAGTTATTTCAGAGGACAACAAATCTACACTATATTTTTGAACATTTTTACTTCAGTTTAGCTGTAGTCTGCTCCTGTGGACTAGATGATCATAAACAGCTGGAACACATTGGATGATATTCAAGGCATTTTTTAGTCCAGCCTCATTCAAAAAAGAAACCATTTTACACCCTCAACAAGAGCAGCTTTGTGAAGCCAAAGCACAGGCTGTGAGGACTGCTGGGAGATTAACTCCWAAAGTGATTGTCGTTCTTCATAAATAACAATCATAGATGCACTCAAGATAAGAAGAATGACATGACTTAGTCCCTAAGTTAAATGTTTCCTCACAGTTAGAGAATTTCTGTGTTTAGTGAAGATAGAGGACAAACTTGCTGCTGAGATAAGAAACTCAAGTATTAATTCTCAKTTTCAGGAATTCCTGAATTCTTTAGAGAATGAAAATCCACCCGTATCTGCTGATGGGAACACTCACATAGCAAAAATGATGCCATGCAGAAATGGGATTTTTCTTCCCCCATCCCTCAGTTGTAGTGGGATTTAAAATTCAAATAAAAATGCTATAAAAARCCTGCTTTTGAAGTGAATCTCTCACTCATTTCCATTTACCAGGTACCAGTTCACTTTGCAGAGAAGTTTCAGAATTTGAGAGAGGAGTCTTCTCACATGAAATTGTAATGAAAGTGTCTGAGACTGAACTGACTGAAGAATCACAGTTATCAGTACTTAGCTATTATGTATTTGGTCATAAGAAGACGAAAAATGGTAAACTGATAAAGCTCTTCCTCTACCCAGGGCTGAAGTAAAAGAAGTTAAAGTAAAGCCAAGGTCCCAAGGCTACCCGTAAAAGCTTTAAAACTAATGGAGATACTCAGCAGTTTAAAAACAAAGCAAAACAAAGCAAGACAAAACAAACTCAAGTAAAACCAAACAAAACCAAACAATACTTCACTTGATGGATATTCTTCCACAACATCGAAAATTTTGTCTAAGAAAATGAAAAAGCATTAATAACACTGAAAAAAATACTGCTCAGCTGTTCAAAACTCAYTTCACCTGTCATGTTGTTTTGTGACACCAGTCGTAAGTGGGCATTCATCTGTATCACCTAATAGACTTCCCTTTTTTCTTTCTTATTCCACACATCTTTTTGGCATGTGTGATAAATTTACTTGTCTGTCCTTATTCAAACATATCTTGAAGATATATTTTGTCTTTGAGCCTTTATAAAAAGCTTCAAGAAGATCAAATTCTCTAGCCTACAAAACATATGATACTTGCATTATATATTCTCTTTTTAATATACCCTTAAGATTTTGGTTACTATAGAATCCTTGGATGTTGTTCAAAACTGAATATATTAAATTTTAAAATACTTTTGCTTGGTAGGTATCATCTCTATTATGCAGAAAGTGGTGGTACAATCTTGAATAGGATTTCTGGGACACAATGCTGTGATAGAATACACTCCAAATCTGGGAAGTATAGATAACACCATAAAGGTTTACTTCAWGATCTGTGTGCTCCACAGATTGAATTCTAATTATTCTTGAAAACCCACCTTTCTCTAWCAGATTTTGACCTTTTTACTAATAGACCTAGATAGCTTGATAATTATACTGGGAAAAATACACTCTTTCAGAAATGTTTTATATTCTGAAGCATAGTCATAATATGTTACACTATTCCTACACCATCCTGGATGTCAGCAGCCTTTGTTTGCATTTTCTTGGAGGATGTAAAGGAGGTTTTGTGGTAGATCTATTTATTCAATTTCCTTTCTGTGGAAATTATTTGTTTAAATCRTAGTTCTGAGATGGTGTCGAGTTTGCCAATATTCAGAGCAGTAAGAGAAGGCAATGAGCACAACYTGAAAAAAAAATTCAGACTGGATGCAGGGAACATTTCTTTCACCATGTAGATAGTCCATCCGTGGCGCCAGTTAGCAGAAARGTTGTGCAGTATCTGTCCTTCATGGTATTGAACACCCAAGAGGTTGAAGCCCTAAACAACCTGGTCTGAACGAAAACTGACAGCTTTGAGCAGGAGGATGAATTCAAGAGGTCCTAAGGTTACTTCAAACCTGAATTATTACATGATTCAAAGTTTTTGCATTGTTTAAAAGTCACATAATTGAAATTAAATACTATATCTATCCTTTAAATTAAGGYACAACATAGAAAGCTTGTATGGAGGTAAAATTACTAGATGCACCTTCTGTTTCGAGAGAAACATAGAACTGATCAGAAAGCTAGGTTAGCTGTGGAAAAGTCTGTGATGTGGGATGCTGCTGATACAGTTTTGATAAAGGATCATGAAAACAATTAAAGCCCAGTTGCAAACCATCACTGAAAAAAAWGAATTATTTTCTAGACAATGGTAAAAAAGGAATGCTGATGAAACTCCCAAAGAGATGTTCAGCTATCTATGTTGTTTATTGGCTATGACACCTGATTTCTTCTTCTATCTTAATGTATCAACAATAAAAAATCATGCAACTACTTAGGAGAAAAGATTTCCCTGTGCTGACTCGTGAAAATAAGWGAAAAAAAGAGATAATTCAAGGCAAATTAGAATACACGGAGAAGAAAGCATCAAAATCTATCAGTTTGCTTATAAAATTCATAAGAGAAGTTGAAGATAAGACTTGGAAGGAACCCAGTGATCACTAGTTCGAAAGATTTCTATTAAAAAAACCAGTTACTTTCTCCTTTTTTATGCCTGTTCTAATGAAAATTACCAAAAACTTTGAAGCACATTGAAGGTGCCAAAAACATTTGGCTTTATCAGCTAGAATCATTGTTACTCATAGAATATTGAAGTGTGCTGAGAACGATGTGTCTAAATTAGGTGGCATTTTAATATCAACATAGTGGAAACAATGTTGAAAATGTCTGCAATGAWTGTGGTAAAGACACTAACTGAAGAAATTAGCTCTTCATAGCCCCTAAAACCATAAAAAGATGAACTGAGGGATGGAGGAACAAAAAAACAGTGCAAAAGTAGATTGATAGCCTTATCATCAAGGGGTAACACCAGGAATGAGAAAAAATATAAAAACCTTGAGTCTCTGTGCAGACATACTAGATATGTTGAAATCCAACTAAGACATAGTTCTGCTTAGTTATAGTAGGCATAAGGTTAGTGACAAAGAAATTGCACATCAAGAGGCATTGAGTGCCACCATATTCATATTTTGAAGTGGAATAGTATTCATCTCTCTTGCAGGGATTTCAATTTCCTCTGAGAACCTGCTACTCCAGTTGGTGAGTAATGGTATTAACTCAATGAATTGGTGATCCGCAGCAGTCATCAATTGATGACAAACAGTTGTTATGGTGTAGAACAAGACAAAATGGCCTGATTTTCCACAATTGAAACATATATATTCAAATATAATGAGTAAATACCTTTTTCCAAAAAATTAAAAAAGTTATATTCTACATAGCAAAAGAAGTTTTTATCTTCTCACTGATGGCTTTTGCAACTTTGTGAGCACCTGGAATAGCTGATAAATATTACTAATCTTCTTTGAAGCATAGGGATGGACTGATACACAGCTTTATAAAYCTGAGCTTTTTAAGTTATGATGAATATTATTTGTGTTAAGAAAATACAATTATACAAAAATAYGACATTATCTAAATGTTGGATTTCCATAAGTAATTTGTAGTTTTGCAAGTTTTTGTTTGTCTGTTAACTTTTTGTGACTTATTAAAGATCTTCATTAAATGTAGACTACAAGTCTGTTCAATAGAATACAGGTGATGCCATCTGTGCTATGCAGATGTCAATGAAAGGACTCTGCTTTGTGGSAAACTATCCTATCCCTGAAAAATCTCGATCCTTGGAAATTTAGGGTAAATTGAGGGAAAGAAATACTGTATTGCACTTTTATAGACTCTTCTTTGCTTTCCCTCTGAGGCTTAGGAAATAGGATCYTTTTGTTGGCAAAGTTTGCTCCACACATATAGGTATTTTCTGAATGACCAGTAATGAAACTGCTAAGGAAAAAAGTTAGAAAATTGTCCAGTCAATTCTGGGGTTCAATTTGCTTGAGTTGGATTCCTAACAGCAAATTGTTGAATTCTGAACTAATGACTGCTCCATTTTATTCAGTGGAGAAAGATACATCCAGGAGAGATTCTTCTTGGCTCAAGATGACTGTCTAAACTTAGTGAGACAGATTGTCCTTGTCAGGTCTCTATTTTCACTAAGCTGCAGAAAGTACCTAGGGTTATTATTTTAGCCTAAGATAACTAATTGTTTGATGTCTAAGCTTAGGTAAGATAAATTCTATCTGTAATGCCTTTTTCATTTATTTACTTTACATTTTGGGGTAAATATTTTCATATAAATGAGTAAAAAAWAAACCCATTGTAATCTGTGGCATAATATAAATTCTAATGAAGGCACTGAGAATCTTACATTTGCTSTCTGTGAGATTTGGATTAGACCAATAATTTCCTCCTTTGATGGAGTCTCTGGAGAATTCTCATTAATCTAATTATATGTGGWGTTTGTAGGCTCTAGACATTCTCTCCTTAAATCCATATTTTCCTTTGTGTACATGCCAAGCRTAGACTCTAGAGATGAGATTCAGCTATGCAGTTTTAGCTGCCTTACAATCATGTGGACTAGGCTATTCATCCAGGTTTATTCAGTATCAATGCAGATACATGCTCATGCCCAGAGGGTAGCCCCTCTTGGATAAGAGCCTTAGGGATAATTTGACTTCTGGAAGTGCCTGCCTTATTACACAACAGAAGCAGGGCAAACAATTTACATTATTTTTCATAGCTTCACAGATGCTTAACAGATAAATAGAAGAGGCAGACTGGCTCATTCTCAATGCTACAAAATGAAATATTGTGTTATGGTGCAAACTGAAGCGAGACTGCAAACTTAAATTGAACTGATTGTGGGTGAACTTTTTTTWAAAAAAAATCTGATACTTGTAAAATGTCTTTTTATTCCCAAGAAAATGATGACTGAATTTTCATGAAATTTTCACTATTTGTTTGAACARTACAGCAAAAGTAAGAGCAAATTGCCAGCTACAGGAATATTCTGAAACATCTCAGTTCAGTTGCTTCATAGCCAGCTTGCATTCAGGTGATTATTCACTTAACAGCAYCTCAACACCTCTTGTTTTTGTAGTTGCAATGAATGAAGGAAGAAGTATTGTGAAAAAWTTGTTAACTGAACATTTTCAATGCACCACTTGAGTGGTTAATTGGCTTTTCAATTAATTGCATTCCAGTCTAGTTCTAGAATGTTCTGTTTCTAGTCCATCAACAAGAGTTAAAAACCTTCATAGATCTAAATAAAATGAAAGTTTTATTTGCAAAAAGCTGAAGTAAGCCTCAGGAAAAATAGACAGATTTATTCTGTTTTCATAACAATCTTGGTCACTTATTCTACTGATGGAAGCACTTGGAGCACGAGATGTCATGCTGGTCAATGATTACTTAGTAAAGACTACTTAATAGAAATTCTCTCATACTGCTCCCTTTCACTCTGTATATAAGAAATGCTGTCTTGACAGAAGTAGATAAATTCTATATTATATTGCAGAGGTAGAATRGTATTTCCTATTGTCCTTTATWGGACAATATAAAGGAAGGTAGGGCTTACGCAGTGTGCACTTATGCTCATAGATTTGACCCTTAAAAACTGGTTAGAATTGGTCCCCTGGACTTGACTGTTTCCAATACTGAAGAAGATATTGAAGCTATTCTTGGCTGCAGTTTGTCAAAGCTCACTCTTTCCGTATCTTACCAGCCTTTCCACTTGGTTATTTACAACATGTTTTTGTATGGGTGCTACAAAATCACAGTCTGATGTGTGTTTGCCTAGTTAGTTGTCTGACTGTTTGCACCTCAAACAACTGCTGCACAACTAGACAATTTCAATCACATTCTCCTTTAAATTTGGCAAACTCCTGGTCTTTAAAAGGTTATTAAGTTTCTGTACTTTTTGTGAAAGATGACAGCAAAATAAARGATATACTCCCAGCTGAGCTGTTCTTGAGAGAAAAGCTGCAGTATAAACACAACCTTTATTCAATGTCATATAATCCACACAGAAAAGAAATCATGAACACTTCAGATAAAGGGAGAGCTTTAAATTGGACTCCTCTTAGGCACCRGCATAAGGATCAAATCCATGGAAACCAGGATTCATTAGCTGAGCACTCACAAAATTACCTCTTCTTTTTTTCCTTCTGGTTTTCTCATCTTGTCCTTGGGCTTCACTTTGTGTGGCTTTATTTTGTGATTGTGTGCTGGTTTTGTTTGGATTTGTTCTTTTTGRTTTTCTTTTTACTTTTCCCATTTTAGCATTGTTTAAAGGATGTTTTGCAGTTTTCAGCATGAAGCTTAGTATTCCTCTAAGTAAGAGGAAATTTTTCCAGATATAAAATGCATTATCATCATGCACTTTTTTACCTCAAATGAGCCATTTTCTCCATTCATAAATTTATACATATATGGCATATATACATACATGGATCCTAGGTCTTACTATATGCTATGCTGTGATCCCACATTTCTGGTTTAAAAGAATGGAATATTAAATGAAGAATGAGTAAGAACTGAACAGTCCTTAACCAGTACATCCATTACTTTCTTTCAAAAACTAGATTACCTGGGGGAATTGGGGAGGCGAAATTGTTGCGGGTTTTTTTTTGATTGAAAATCACATTTTACACATAGGAAACATGATTTTGAGAAACCCTGTGATTTTGAGAAACACATTGAAGAATGCAAGGAAAAATGTGCTTCAATCCAAAGTTTAAAAGAAAAAATAATGTTAAAAAATTGCTTCAAACTAATTTTGAAATTAAAAAAAAAAAATTACTTTAGTAACTAAATGTATAAGGACATAAAAATGTCCTTTAGGGAAAAATTTCAAAATCTCATGTTTTGAGATTTCGACATTAGGAATAAAAAGTCCTTGGAAAATGTACATATTTCATGCAATGGAAACTCATTTTGAATTACTACAATTTTTTGGAATTTATTTTTTAATCATTCAAATACTGATAGAAAATCACTCAATTTTTGAAGGAAATCACCTAATTATGAAAGAGAAATGAGGTTCAAAAGATCTTGTAGTTTATTTACTTAACCTACAATAGGATAGCTGAAGATATATTGCCCGTGAAAGTAATTTTTGATGGTGTTTTTCACAAACTTGTAAAGAGAAGAATTTAAATTGTTAAAATATTCAAAGTCATATATTAAAGGATAAGCTGGCAGCAACAGAAAAGTGGTTTAAGTCTAAGAATACATAAAGATAAAATTGGAACGATACAATGCAGTCCTGGAAAGTTAATTTATCTGGGCTTTAACGGGACTATATAGAGAAATGAATCTCAGAGAATGTAGAAAAAGAGTCCTCCTAAAATATGACATAGGTAGTTAACTAGCTGAAATAAAAAATCTTCCATGGAGAAAGATCACATTACTTCTCCAGCCCAAATCTCTTTATCCCATGGATGTAGCTACGCTAAAGGAGCTCCAGGGCTAATTACTCATTCAGGAATATTACCTGGGATTTACCTGGCTGCCATGACTTTTCAAACATCACGTGGAGTGGTTTGACAACTACATCAGTCAATTCCTTCAGGACTTTGGGCTACATCTCATGGATTGCCACAGACTTATGTAAGTTCATCTTCCTCAAGTGGTGATGAACCTGATGTTCTCTTACACAGGAGGGACTTTGCTCCCCTAGGCTACATCTTGCAGATATACATCAGAAGCATTAATTAATTGCACTTACTTATGTATTGGACAGCCTGTAAGAGGAGTTAAGAGAAGCTACCTTTACTTTGTGTACTGACTCAAATGAAATGATTTGAAAAACAGAGAGTTGAGTTCTCCTGTTGCTAGAAAAATCAAAATTAAATTCTTTCCAGATCTCACAACAGCTCAGTAAAAAACACATAAATTTCTGGCTAGCTTATATAATAATTTTTTTCTTGTTTAAAAAAAATACCTAATGTTATCTTCATAGGAACCAGTGACAGTTAAAAAAGGGCAGCCAAACTGCCCAAAAAATTGTAGCAAGTGATCACTCCCTACATCTGCCAGTCTGCCTTGTGCTTTAGCATATTATGCAATCCTAACCAATTTTCAGTATAGAATATCCTAGAAGTTTGCAGCACACAGCATGCTGCAAACTTTCAGCAAGCCTGAACCACTTGTTCCTGCAGGTAGTTCTCAAAAAGATGTTTATCCACCACATTATAGTCATAAATTCTTTCCTAAATATGATGAATTTAAACATATTTATAATTTTTATTAGAATTAGACAAGTAATTTATTTAAAACAATGGCTAAAACAAATTATAAATCACCCTTTACATAAATCCCTTACATGTAGATTGCCAACCAATGTCAGACCAAGAAACTTTGTTTTCTTTATCAACCTTTTCTGTTAATTAAACTTTCTTTACTATCTTTATTAGAATTCATTAGGTCAGTTAGTGAATTTTATGCATGTCACATAATGACTAATGATTCATGCTCTCAGAGAATGAATGGTCTCCTAAATTACCTTTTTTTTCCTTTCAAAAATAATTTCACTTTGTGATTTAACTACTTTTCCTAGTCATCAAATAAAAGGAAACCATAATGCTCATATGAAACATATTTAAATCAAATAGCTGTTCATTAGTAAAAAAGACCATTAAGCAGTTGAGTCAAATTTCATGTTCTAATTTGGTAAGTGATGTCTGGATCAAGATAGTCTACTCTTTTACAATGTCTTACCTAAGATTTCMGTTGAAAAATAACTTGAAATCAAGTGTGAAATCACCAGTGTTATGTTATGCTATGAAATTTGGATAATAATATGGTTCTGAGATACAGAAAATTTTAATATTTATTGTTGACCTATAATCCCAGTASAGCACCCTAACTGTGAAGTTAGCCCTCTTCTCTACCAACAAACTTGGCCTATTAAGGCTCTGCCTGCTTGTCTGGCTTTAGTCCTACATTTCCAAACACAGTCTTGTAGAGTAACTACCTAAGAGATGAGAAGGCTGTTGAGATTGTTTCTATTGTATTACTTCCACTCAATGTAGGTTTTCTGATGTGAAGTAGCTTTCAAAATTACCTACTGTTTCTATGAATATGGGGCAATGACAGAGTTTAAAGCTTACAAAACTATTTTGATGATTAAAGTAAACATAATTTTTCTCAAAGTCACAACACTTTCTCAGCCTATTGTTGTATTGAAGAAGTTAAGCAGCTAAGACATTCAGAGTGCCTTATAATACTTTATACATGACTTTTGTCAGCTTTATTATAGCTTGTGCTGTAAATCCTTTGKCATAGCCATGGTCTACTAGGCCCATAATCTCATTTCTGAAATGCCTCTAAATATGTATTTACATGAGAGCATAATAGTTCCAAAGAAGCAATTATGGCCAAGGAAGTTAATAAGCCATGTTTAAAAAGTCCAGAAATTTTTACATTCTTCTCAGTTAATTCAGATGTTATGTTTCTATAAAGTAACTAATTTTATTCTCAATTAGACATTCTTTTAAACTAACCGCTCATGGAATTAATACAGCAACATGTTAAATTCAAGGAGTGTCATCCCAGCTGCTGCTGAAGGTAATGAAAATATCCCAAGTAAATTTTACTATAACTGTACACAATGTGAACAACATAAATTTCTGGAGAAAAAAATTACATATATAAACCAAATACAGGAGTGTCATACTGTAAAGCAACAATTAGAAAATGCTGTTTTAGCAGGACTGTTGATAAGAAACAGAATCATGGAATCATAGAATTGTTTGGATTGGAAGGGACTTCAGGATAATCTAGTTCCACCCCCCCTGCCATGGATAGGGACACCTTTCATAAGATGAGGTTGCTCAAAGCCSCATCCAGCCTGGTCTTGAACACCTCCAGAGATTGGGCATCCCCAGCTTCTCTGAGCAACCTGTTTGAATGCATCATCACCCTGAAAGCAAATAACTTCTTTTTATTATCTAATCTTATCTTCCCTGCTTTCAATTTGAATCCATTCCCCCTTGTCCTGTCATTACATGGTCTTGTAAATCCTCTTTCCATCTTTTTGCATCTTGCYTCTTTCAAGATTACAAAAAGACAGTAGCTAAATATTCAAAATTAAAATCACTATCCACATGTCAGATACATCAGTGATAACCTACATAAATTTATTAGACTATCAACTTTAAAATTATCTGTATAACACAAATTTCAAACCTTTATCATAAATTTTCAAGCATGCAATAAACAGCTTTTGTACAACATTTATTTATATTTTTCACTTCWCTTTTAGCCTGCTATTTGCTCATAAGGACAATTAAACACAGATCCTTCACGGWGTTTTTCTTTATATTTTGAAAAGAAAAAAATTCTGTGCCTTTGTATCTGTCTCCTCGYACTTAAAACACATGGAATTGAAATCAAAATCTGCCATAGATATAACCACACAGAAAAAGAAGATTTTTTAATATGATTAAGAGTGAAGCAGGGCCATTTGCCTGCTGAACAAACTTTTGCCTGGAATAACTATTTATCTGCATAATTYAGAGCTGTTTACAATTATTTCTGAGCACTTTGTTTTATCTAAAAGAAATTTACATTTTCATCAGCACATGAAGCTGATAATTAGTATTCAGAACTGATATAGATCTAACCCAGAGGTTTTATGCAACATGACATTCTCTTTTCATGGGATCACACCCTGGGAAATGCATTTTTACCTGCATGTTCTGATTGCTATGTCTAGGTTTCTGAGTGCTTTTTTAAATTATTTTTTTCCCCACATAAACTATCATTTGTAGCCATTTTCACACTTGGCAGTTTGCATCCTGTTTTTCCTGAAAGTCTCCATTCAGACTCACCCTGGATGTTTGCCAGAACCAAAACAATTCTCATTCCACTTAAAATGCTTTCCCTCGTATACATACATGTCTGTAATAGGTAATAGATCTGAATTTAACTTTACAGGACAATGAGCTAGGCATATCTGTCTCCCTGATCCATTAGGCACTGGGGAACACAGATCACCATAGGAGACACACTCCATTGATGCCTTCCCATTTTGCTAATACTCAGCTTTTAACTGACATCAGCACCGTGTGGCAAAATTGCTTCCAACCTCATTTAAACAGCTGCACGTTTGAACAGCCTTAAATGATGGGTTTTAGTAAATTGGTGAAGCATAAGTTTGCGTATGCATAAATTAACCTGGCCAAAAGCCAGCTTTTAAGAAATCCATTCTTACTTAGCTGCTTAAAATGAATGCTTTCTGTCCAGGGGTAAGGGACAGACGGTGGGGGTAGTAAGGGAGATCTTACTTAACATCCTCTTGATTTCCCCCTCGCAAATGATGCACATCATTGGTGTGCCCAAGCCTGTGGATTGAGCAGATCAGTGCTGACCTACTACCTCTGACCTCACAGCTGCTCGGGCTTTACTTTCTCAGTGCTCACTGAACTGAAAGAACGCTTTGGAGCTCCTGCCTGATTTTCACAGCCTTCCTATGGCAGTACAATATCCACTGCTGTTTCCCTTTCATTGAAGCGTATCTTTCATATTTCCCCCCTTTTCTCACTCACAGTAGTCTACACAGGCTTCATTATCATTTTTTTCTCTTTTCCACAGAAATTGCTCTTTTGCAGCATTAAYATAAACTGTCCTCCAAAGATTTCTGCAGGCTGCTTATATAAATCAAAACATATGAATTCTCAAAGAATTAAAGAAAGCACTGAAATCTTACTGGAGAATCTTGAAAGCATTTCTCTTCTTCTGGACTCATCCTCCCACTTTTGTTTGTGGATTTTTTTTAAGTTTATTTTTTAAAATATTTAAATCATTCTTCAAATTCAGTTGTTTAGGTAAATGAGGCCAAATCAAATGCTGCCTTGTAAACGCTAGTTGAAATAGACTGTGATTTACTTCCTTCTACTCCTAAACTTTCGGTGGCTTTAACACATATTTGTGAAAGTTAACTTCTTAMATACCTTTTTTTTCCTTTTTCCTGGAAATGCTAGATGCTCCATCTAGTGGACTAATTGAGCACGATTGAAACTTATCACAGGTGGAATCCTTTAAAGTGTCAAGAAAAAAATAACCTTATAGTAACAAATAAGAAGAGGGAAAAAATAAGAAAAATGCAGATTTAAATTTATACACAACATGTAGACATTTGAGCAATAATTCCAAGTATTATAATGCATCATAAGAATTTATTCTCTTCGCAAGCAATACCTCATTGAGATAGCCCATTGTTGCCATGGCAATATGTCATAAATTTCTGTCAACTACCTAAAATAGCTGCAGATCACAAGGTATTCAGGTTGGGTTTGTTTAGTTATTTAAAGTGCTTTATAGCCCTTTAAATTTCATTAGAAATAATCTTTGCTTTGTAATTCATAGGCACCTTTGTAGAAATTTGATGAACCAACATTTATTATATTTTTTCACTGTGAAATGTTTTATGTCTTGTATTAAAAACTTATGTTAAAATACCTTAAAATGTATATAGATTTCTTCCTTGACTGATATCTATTTGTTTCCTATAATTTATGCTCTGAGCACTGACAAGGCTGGAAGATTGTGCTGTGTTGTTGTGACTTCTCTACGGATCTTAGTCATCACTCCTGTCATTATTTATAATAAGATTTTCAGCATGGTCAAACACTTATTTCACCAGTGAAAGAAAAATACAATATTGAGTTTAAAAATGCTAAAGAGCAGGCCATCATTAAATCCAGAAAGAGTAATGCGTGTACAGGAAAGGATAATTAAGAGTAAGTGTGAATTCACCTACAATGTCACCTACTCACCAAGGTGCTCTATTCATCAGTGTGATTGAAAGCTGCCATCCGTGATAGAAATGTTACACAGATCTGCTTGAAATGATATCATGATATTAGGGACTGCAGAATTTCTATCACTGAAAAGGCAACAGCATATTATAATTCTTTGGGGAAGCATTAAATTTTATAGAAACATTCACACAATCAATTTAAACTTTAAAACCATATTTGAATTTGTGGGGGTAGGGATTTCAGGTTGAAAACCAGCTTTTTTCCTTTCTTTTTTCCTTTGTTTCCCCACCTCCCCAGCTTAACCTTTCTGTCTATGCATTTGCCTTTTGTGCAACAAACCAAAGAAACCAAAGTCACCTGTTTACTCTGCACGTTGGCATATGATTACAAACAGCAAGCCTACGCCTTTGTCTTTTACATTCTGCTTTGATAGATGTGCATTAAAACCAGGCAGTGCAACCACTGCTTATCAGAAACTTGTGCTGTGTTTTTGTGATGTAATTTAGCCTGAAATACTTAATATCATTAACATTCTACTCAAGCCTCACATACATAATGCTGCAGACTCTATAGCTACCAAAGCCAAAGACATAAACAGGCTTTAGTGTCCTGAGGAAAAAAAAGCAACCTCACATTTGGTAGTTGACAACCCTATTCATTGATATAGTCAGCCTTGTTTGCTGAGCGTGAGAGGAGATTTGCAGAACAGAAAAGACTATATTCAACATTCATGAGCTGGGGCGTTTATTATAAACTACTCATAAAATACGTATTTTGCCTATAAATGAGCCAACTGAAGGTAATTTTAATATATACATAGCTCAATTTCTAAGAAAACTATTATAATTAAGGCAACAGGTCTCAATATTCATTGCTTCTCAAAATAAAAAAAACAGACCCAGAAAATTTACTATAAAGTCCTTTATCTTCATTTTTCCCCTTTTTTGCCCCCTACAGTTTTATAAATCTCTGAAAGAAAAATCCAGAACTTTCACTATATATACAAGGTGAAAAGGCATATAAAGTTTTAAGTTCACTTATTTTCATGCTTGCAAAACACTTAAGCAATAAATAGTAAGAGGAGATTCACAGAATGTGACAGCAGTTAAAATTCTTGGTATATATAAATACACACACACACATATCTCCATACATGGATTCAACTGAAACAGCCCAAAACTGTATTTGAGGAAAAAAAAAAAAARAAAGTCAGGCCAATTGTATCAGCCTAGGCTCACCTCTAAAATATAGATCACAGAACATACTTYGTGGAAGGGGAAAGTTGGTATAAAATTACTATGTCATGACTTACACATAGTATTATAAAAAAATATACAATGGTTATAAGAAAATCATGCTTCTTGCTGATATGCAAGCTGCTTTTCCAATCATCAGTGGAAAGGATATAAAAAGGGAAAAACTGCATTAAAAAAAATAATTTATCCAAATTTGATATTCTAATTTATAATCTGCATTCCATACAGAAAATTATATCTAGGTCCTTCCATATGGATAATACATAAACCTCTCCTTTTCATGCTTTTACAGTTGAAAATAATGTGCTACCAATTTCACATGCAGATCAAGACTTCTCTGATGTCAGAACCCTGAAGCTTTTCCCCTTTGTCTGGCTGTCCAGTACTGTGAGTGCTGGAATGGAAATAAAACACACTGTTGGTAAAAAATTAAGTAGTATGTTCAATAAATGTAGCATTGTAGCATTTTTCCAGAAAAAACCCAATTTTGCTCAAGTTATGAAAATGTATTAAAAGAATGAAAAATAACTTCAAATCAGAAGATATTTACTAGATGAAATTTTTTTAGCAGTTTTCATTACTTTTATGTCAGGGATTTAATTTTATATCTTCTTTTAAGCTAACCATWCTATTTTCAGATGTGTATCTGAATGGATCTGAAATCCTACCCAGGGCAGTTTCTAAACATAATTAGAAGTTCTCCGCAGAAGGAAGAAACAGCAGAAATACCCTTTTTAGAAAAAGTTATCACAGGTACTACTCCAGCTTTAGTGGTTAAATATCTTTCATGAAAGTTCTTCCAAAGCTGACCAATAATATTTTTTCCATCAGAATAAGTTACAGCTTATTTATTTTTATACTAATGTTTTATTATCATTTAGTTTTTTTTTAGTTTTCTGAAGTTCTTTTTGTGGTCATAATACATGCCAATGCTATGGTACTYTTTTTTCCAAAATCAAAAAAATATAATTGATCTAATTTGAAAGTTTCATGCTCATGCCTTCTGTCACAAAAGATATTGACAATCTTTTCCCATCTGCTTAGAAATCCAGCTTCATTTTGTTGAGATTGAGACCCTAGAAAGCTGATCCCAACAAAAGACTGTTTATCCCAAACACCACTTGACTATGGATTCAAGGGAGAAGGCAATTCTCACAATAAGCATAACAGGAATTTTAGGTACCTGATTACTTCAGTTTCAAACTTAAAAGAAGGACTTTTTGAATTCCCTTCAATTCCATCCTTGAGTACTCTTGGACCTCTGCATTTATGACAAGCAATGGCTTCTCTTGAGGTGTTTGATTGATTTACTATGGCTAGTGCACTGTCTTCCTGGTACACAGAAAGCTGAACTGTGTTGTGGCATCTGAACTGTCTTACAACTTAACATATTATGTCATTGGTTTCAGTTTACCTTATCCAGAATTTGCAAAGCTTTGGTTGCCACATATCAATCCAAACCTTTAGTCTGGCAGAATATCAGTTTCACTGACTAAAATGTCACCCAAAATCAGTATGCAAAATACTAAAGCAGTACTACGATGCATGAATGAAAAACAGCCCTTTAAGCCCCTCTCATGTCATTGGGGCCATAATTTATTTCACTCAGTCTAGTCCCATCCTAACTACCCTTAAAAAACCAACAACAAACCAGCAAATTTAAAAAAAATACAAACCCACAAAAACCACCAAAAATGTAATAGAAATAAAAGGCACTTATTTAAAGTTTGAAATACCTTATATTAATTTTTAAATGAAGTCAGTAATATTCTTAAAATGACATTATTATTGATTAGCTAAAATGAATGACAGATATCAATGAAATTCATATTAGGAAAATGCCAGTTTGGCTGACTTTCCATCTTAAAACTGCATCTCAGAATCACTTGTAAGAAGGATGCAGCAATAAGGGACAAGATGAATCAATCAACCAATCAACTGCAATATTTTAAAAAATGTTAAAAGGAGTTGAACCAATAATACTAAATATTTCCTGGGTGAGTAAGGCAATCCATAAAAAGTATTTCTATAATCCTCCCTCAGAATTTCTACATAAAATCATAGCAGAGGTTTATTTAACTCAATATTATCTGTTAGGAAATATTACCTATTAACCAAAAGTATCCTGTCATGTACACTGCCTTATTTTGACCAAAAAGGAAGCTCATTTGCCTAGTTCCAGGACTACAGTTTTTTCTTTTAGGGTTTGTGGGTTATCATAACAGAATGACAATATAATTTTTGGCAGATATGAATTATTTCTGCAACAGAGATTTTACTTAACTGAGTAAAAGCTTTCTACTATTTTTAGAGACAAATCTTTTAGAAGTGATTTTTCATTAATATTTCAATAGGCTAATAACAATAACCCTGACCCTATTGTTCATCTTTCCTTCTTTAGAAGACAAAAATATTTTGTAGAGAAGTTTAAAAAACAGTTTCTTAAGAAAAAAGCCACACCTATCAAATTAATTACTTATCTAATAARTATTTTATCTCCTACTGGTGAATACTAGTTTTGGGCATAAGTTAATCATTCAATATATATAATAGTTATATAAATATAAATATTATAACTATCCAATATATACAAAACGTAGAAAACTCACTTCATTGAAATCATTAGTTCAATGAACTTGGAGTTTTTCCCATCAATGCCTGAACATGCTATCAGTCATCACAATTCTCCAATCCGATTTCTTTTTTCRCTCATTGTGTCAGAAGATATTTTGCCAACCTTCTCAAGAGGTTCGTGTTTATGATAATATTGATTTATGAAAGGAAACTTTCATTTCTATAGGTTACATCTTTGTCAATTACTGTGTGACATGAGCACAAAAGCAAAAAAAAAATATTACATTCTTTTAATAAATTTTAGAAGAACATTTATTCATAATTTTGGTTTGGTTTGTTCTTAGATTTTTTTTCCACTTTAGTATATTTCTACCCTAATTAGCCTATTTTACAAACAGGAAAACTTGCATGAACACAATATTTACTGTATGCATATGAATGTGTTTCAATCTCTCCTAGATGTCTATACCTGTAGTAGTAATACATAAGAAGAGAAACTGTTTATTTTTCAGTCTCACATACCCAAACATTTGGCACTGCATGAATCATTAAAACTAATGGAGTCCTGAAACATTGCCAGACTCTTTCTTTCATTGTTTAGGGCTTGTTTTTGCTCAGAGTGATTTCAGCTGGACTTTTGCCATTTATTTCAAAGTAGGAATAGGTTGTTAGAATAATCTCATTTTTCTGAAGTTTCCATAGGAGATCACTTTGCTAACTGAACCACATCATAATTTTATCTTTGCATTGTCCATTTCTTCAAGTTTAATTATTGAACAAAATTCTTGAATTCTATGTTTATGTTAACAATGGGGGTTTTTTTGTTGTTTTCTGTCTCTCTCAAATTAATGTCTAGTTCATTTAATTAATTAATTCAACGAATACTGCTGGCACATTAACCACTTAGTTCRTTCTACCTTGTCATCTATGTACCTGTGTTTTATTACCCATAGTTAGAATACCTTAGCTCTCACCATGAATGTTTATACAGCTGAGAAAATTGCAATAGTTTGGTGCATGAACCGTGGCTAAAATTATCTGGTTATGATAAAAAATGGTCTAATGTGGTTCTTGACCATTTTATCACAYGGTCACGTTCATGGATTCTCAGCATGTCAATCAAGCAACATTCTTARACATCTAAGCAAATGTATATTCTGCTTAATGTTGTACCTGTGGTAAAAAGACTCAGTAATTTGGATACTGGGAGTTCGGACAATGACCATSAACTTTCTRTAGTAAAACTGCAGGATTGTATTTCACTTCCTCAGAATATAGTTTTAGTAGGATTTCCTGCAGCTAAAAATAGAGACTAGAAGCTATGTGACATGTTCTTTAATTATGTTACCTTTTTAATGGTGCCCAAAATCTGAACAATATGGTATCATTACATAAAWTTTGTAAAGGATCATAGAATTTTACTGCAGAATCAATTTAATTTTATCCTTCAGGATCCTTGATGAGCATTAAATGGGGGTGAAAAAGATTGTAAGATAAACTTTGAATCAAGCTCTCTTCTATTTGGTTTTTAGAAAGAGCTCTCAAATTATACCAAATTTATTCCTTTCATTGCAATTCTAAAGTAACAGGTTTTGGCATTTCAGCGCAAAGTGCCTTTTCTTTGGACGTAATGGCATTCTCTGACCCTTCTGCACTATTCAAGCCTGCTTTTGTGAACAAATTATATTTGATTAACCTAWAATTTATGTATGGCTATTCAGAGTCTACTATGTCAGGACATCACATTATTAAGAGTAAGGAACATATGTTCAAAAATTTTAAGAAAGTAGAAAAAGCAATTATGGAAAATTAAATGAGATAATGGGTGTGGCATCAAAAAAATTGGTTTTCACAGTCATTTAAGCAATATTGCTCTATTTCTCTCCATAATATGAACAAAAAAGAGATAATTGCATTTTATTGTCTTGAGTAAAACTCTGTTCTATGGAATTTTTCACATAAAACACATAACCAGCTTTTGTTTGTAACTTTTTCATTAAATTATGTAGATCAATAAGTTGTGATCTTCCTTAGAGTTTTCAAGTATGTTCAGTTTAATTATGTCAATTATTATCACCCATTTACATCRCTCTCTGTTGGAGAAAATGAAGGAYTGCATATTTTCCTTTGTGATTTTGCCTACTTAACTTTTCTTTAAACATTGAATTGAGTGGTAGTATCTGTGTCACTTCTGTTTTACTAATCATGAGCAAATAAAATTTTAGCAAGTTTTACTCACAGCTTTCTCTAAAGAGCAAACTCAATGGCAATTATCAAGTGACATTAGGGATCTAGAAGAAAGAATTTCAACACAAAACATGGGGTTTTGTAAATATAATCCTCCAAGATTAAGGGTTATATTTCTTGGTGAAATTCTGGCTGTCAAGCTCTCAATAAAAATTGTCAGTCTTTTACTCTCCACAAGACTCCTAAAACATTCTTTTCAATATGTTTTAAGGACCCCSCTCACTTTGCAGTTAGGAACAAGAAAAGCATGTCGAAACAAGCTGTCTATCTCCAACGAAGCAAGCCTTATTCTTTCTCCTATCAGGGGAGGAAGAGCTGCTAAGGGGAAAAGTCAGAAATATTTGAATGAATTCTTAAAAATAATTAATGTAAAAGACATATTGGTGTTTTAGTAGAATTTAAATATGTCGTAGAATTTAATCTTGGATAGATTTCTAAAGAAATGTTCATAAAATAGGGAAAAGTTTTTTTTCATGTTTATGCTGTTTATCAGAATACAATAGAAACTTCTGGTACCTATGGTACCAGGACAAGTCTGATATTGAATATTTTTGAYAAAGATAATATTTAGCATTACAAAATAATTACAAAAATGGCTGTTATGAATCAATGTAGAATACAGGTCAAGGTCCTCTCTAACCCCTGAAGTTAGATATTAATATCCACATAATTTTTAATACTAAAAATATATTTGTTCTTCATTTGTGCAAATTCTGATCAGTTACAGTAATTTCTCTAACTTAAGTGTAGTATTGAGTAACTCATAATTAATACATAATGAAAAAAKATTTACTAATATCTTCTTGAAAGAATCATAACTGTATGCATGAAGAAAATCCAAATATATAAGTAATTTTTTTTACATGRTAATCAAAATATTTTAAAAATAATTAAAGACAATTGAATCAGAGAAGTTAAGAATAAATGTTTGCATACAGGGGCTTGCATACTCTTCTCAAATTGACTCCAGCCATTACTTAGACAYATGGGAAATTAATTTAATAATTTCCACCTAAGGAACATTTTTAGAATTCAGTGAAATAAAACCACATAGAAAAACAGAAGTGTAATTCAGTGATTCATCTATTCACCCACTGTGGATGCCTAYTTTGAGAAAAGATGAATCATTCCCTAGAGGTGTCATGCCTTTTCATTGACTATAAAGAGGATCTAGATAGGTTGCACCTCACATAACTGTAGTAATTTCCAGTATTGGTGTCCATATATTGTTTAGCCATCTTTAGACAACACAGTCTGTACATTTGTGCACAGTCAGTGGAAGTGTAGTTTTATGATAAAATCATCTGAAAAAATAACAGAAGCCTAATTCTAAACTAACTTCTTTTTCAAAAAACTTGTTTCTTTCACTGGCTCTAAAGGAGGCCTGCAGTGATGAACTCATATACAGACAAAGCATTATTCAGTACATCAGACAACCACACAAGAATCCCGACCCTTTAACATTTTGCAGTCCATTTGTGTGATGTCAGTGATACACAATGTGCAAGGAGCCAAAAAATTATGCCAGTATTATATTATGATAGAACTAAGGAACTGTGTAGTGGATGACGCTGACTGTGTGATGTCATTCTGCAGGATCATAAATAAATACCTATCTCAGCAAAATAACAAAAAAGCTGTCTTAAAAGAKCATTCCACTTTCTATTAGCTGACCTAGTTAAGAAATGCTCTTATTACTACAGAGATAAAATGACTAGGAACACTAGTCTGGCAACAGCCAAAATTAAACAGAAGCACTTAGAAATGTATGTATCAAAGCCTTCTGATCACTGATATACCTTGAGGCAAATGGGTTTTTTCACAGAGAAATTTTAATCTGAATAGATCTTTATTAGGCAATGGATTTTCTTCATTTAATTTCTTCATCAGCTCTGTAAGAACACTTTTTTTCCCCCCCAGATGGTTTTAGTGAAAATATTTTAACTCAAAAATCCATACAGRAAGAAGATGAGCTGTATGTACATAAACACACCGGCATTTTTCCACACACGCAATTACATATGGGTAACAGGTAATGTAGGCAATGTTACTAATTCTTTTTTTGCAGTATCAGTATCTGTTACAAGTATCTGGTATTTTGTTGTACAGAAGAACAAAGGGGCTTTAACATCTTCATTACCTCTGTCCWGCACCAAATAAGGGTCTGAAGGGACAGGGCAAGCATGCTATGCAATKTGTACAGTCTCCCTATCTTTTTCCTTCCATCGTGTACTAAAAGGATTGTATGCAAGCACTCACTCTGCCAGAATATTTGATTTGCCTTCCAAAGGAAATTAAAACATGTGAGATTTTAGCATGCAGCCAAGTCCCATCCTGAATTGCAGCCTGGGTTACCCAGCACATGGAGATGAAATTTAGACCTGTCCAGTACATAGAAATTTTCTAAATGGGAAAGATGTTGAAAGATTGCTTGAAAGGCTGAGTAGATCCCTTTTTCTCATGCAGATCAGAGCTCACTTCAGATATTATTTTAGTAGYTGACTGACTCTTTTTATGTTTCTGGTTTTTTTCTGTAGCATCTTAGCTGACCTCATCACATGTAACATGGAAGGAACACCTAAGCCTTTCAAGAATGTTATTACTATACTGGTATCTAATTTCTTAATATTTATGATATTCCTGTGACTCTTTCATCCTATTGAATGATGTATGGGGAGTTTTTTGGTGATGGGCTTTTTATTCTTCCCCCACCCTGGCACTCTTCAAAGTAACTGGCACTGTTTTTGTGAATAGCTCATCCTGAATAGAAATTCAAAGGTTGAGAACAGCTAAAATACAGAAATTCCTACTTCAAACCCCCTTTTTACATTATTTTCTGCATGTACAAACTTTCTCATGTTTTCACACAATCAAGAAGCAAGCATAATAATTACCTCTATGAATATTCATGGAAATTGCTCTGTTATTTTAACATAATTTTCATGGAACGTCTATTCTTTGTACCATGAAGAAACTGAAGCTATGAAAAATGAGAAAGCTAGTAGTGTTGATAAAAAAACCAAAACAATGGAAATAGGCATGAACATGAACAAAACTATTTGAATGGTATTTCTTTTCCATTTAAAAGCTGTGAATTTAAAATGTCATGCAATAAATACTTCTGTATGGACATTTCAAGGAAACCTCCTTGATTAAACTGAAGAATTRGTTTAAAATTAATATTAATTTATTTATAATATATGAAATGGATTATTCTGTTTAGCTTTATAACTGTGGAAACTCTTCATTCATAGCAATTAAAGCTTTCTTACCTACAAACCYATATAGTCAACATATGAATGAATACTGAAAAACAAAATAATGCCAAGAAGTCAACAATTAAATTTAGAAAATGTCAAAATTAAGGGGAGAAATTTCTCACATATACAGATGCATGAGATGTTATTTAATTATGAAATTATTTTTTGGAGGGCAGAGCAGGGGAAGGCAGGGCAGGAAAGATAAAGGAAGGGAAGGAAAGGCAAGGGACTCACATGTGGCATAAACATGACCCCCGCATGGGCAGAGATGCAATTTAGATGTAAAAGGATCTACAAATTTCAAGTTTTCACAACTTAAAATCAGTGTAATGGTATTTTGATATTTTGAAGTATTTTTAATTCCAAATAAATATCAGTATTCAATTATGAATAGACATAATAAGGAAGTTCTCATGCCTGTAGATATTAGGCTAAAGAATAAAGAAAAATTAATATACAGAATTATGGTTGTGAAATTTGGCAAAGAGCCTAGATACTGAGCTTAGGCACTGCATTAACTATTTGGTATMTGATTCTTTAAAAAAATAATATAACTATGCCTAAGGTTTTAGCCCAGAAAGAAGTCTTAAAAACTTAAATGAAGAGCAGTGGGATCACGGCAAATATTAACCAAGAGAGATGTTTAAACATAATTATTATTTTWAAAAGTTTTCTGTGTAGACATCTTTTTCTGTCCTCATTACGGACTTTCTTCTTTTGATATAACTGAAGAGGGTGAATGTTTTTATTTTAAAAAAAAACATGTTGGAAAGCTTCTAAACAAATGCATATTCTTTTACCCAGAAACTTATAATTTCAGTGTGTTCACAGTCCTGAGGAGACTTCATAATATTTTTTATTTTTTTTAGTGTGCAGGGCTAATAGCCAGTCCATAAGCTTCTCAAGTAATTCCTTTTTGACACAGACCAGGTCACCAGTGGCCATGTTTTCTGAATTTATACATACATATTAAAAAGTATCTCTATTCATTTACTTGTAGTATTTATAAAAATAATTAATATTGAAGATTTATTTTTATCTATGTAATTCTACATATTAAAAATTTACAAATATTAATAGCAGAAATTTTATCTTTTTCACAGTATATTTTCCTTTCTGATTCTTTGGGAAATAAACTTACACTTGAACTAGTGTTTTCCTGTTTTAACAAAAGTAAGTTCTTTTTTGTATTTCAGTAAATCCCCTGGGGTCTTATTCTCTTGTCTTTTTTTAATTACTATAGGCATGTATTTGAATGTGGTAGTCATTTGTACATTTCAATAAAAACTATAYAAGGTTAAGAGAACAATTTTATAAATACCTTTGTGGTACATTAGAGGCAGCAGTGGGTGGTAATAAAGGCTTCTTTGTATGGCATTAGACATCRCTTACATTTGGTGGTGACACATTGCTATTCAATGTAGTACTCTAGAGAATCAACATCTCCTGATGATTCACCTTTAATTGCTGAATTTTATTCTTTCTTACTAGAATGTCAAAATTTTCTTCAGTTGTGAAAGATATATAATACCATAAAAATAACAATAGTGTGTTAAGTTATTATCTAATGAACCCTTTTTGAAAAGTATGAACTCTTTGGAAAGTACATATTGTTTTAGTAACTTAAACCTCAGGAAATACAAAGTAGGAGATCGTAATGTTTTTCTATTGCACCATGCTAGCTATTGAACCACAGCAAATGCTGAAAAAAGATGATGTGATATATGATGGGAAAAAACTCAAAACCAAAACCAACAAAACAAAACAAAAAAGCAACACCATTTTTTAATCATATATAAATGGGTTATCTGAGGATGTAAGAAATTTTACCTGAGGCAGGAAAAAGCACTCTGGAGACTAATCCAAAGCAGAAATTGACTAGTAAGGTTTATGATATAATAWTAATTTTTTTTTAAAGTGTGCAAAATCAAAATGTTCAATTAAATAAGAGGAAATCATTAATTTTATTATATTCTTTTTCTCACCTTGATCTTGTAGCTTAAATTAAAATGATCCTGGCCTTAGCAAAGCTGTGTTAAATTGCTAAAATGTGAATTCACAGAGTGTGTTCTAAAATCTGCTTGTGTTTTGAGCCTCAGTCAATTCAGTTTACTGATGATGGTAGAATGCCATTTAATTAAGAAGGTTCATAGAGTGTTTTGGTGCAACTTAAACAATGACAATCTTGGTTCTAGTGTCCAATTCACTCAACAAAATACGACAGACATTAACAACTAAGAAATTACACTCTACTGTGAGACAGCAAATAGCTCACTCTGTACTGGGAAACACCATCTAGCTGTGAACAGAAGTTATAGTGTAACATATAAAAATCAATAGACTCAATTCACCTATGCCCTACAGCATACCTTCATGATTTTCTATAGTTATCTTTCTACCCAGCCTTTCTTTACAGCTGTCTTTGATCATATCTTTCTCTTTTCACCTACTATATAATGTAACCAGTATTTGCTTAGCACTTTATCAGAGATGGCCAGTTTAAATCTGAAGGCTTTCTTCCACAGCAGAAGATCCTAACAGAATTCATCTAATGTCTACACTGACAAACTACAAGTAACCTTTATGGGTATTAGGTCAGGTCCCAGATCAGCAGAGCTGTCTAGAAAGGACTGCTAAATTGCAGCCAGTAGTCTGGAATGCACTGACWTCAAAAAATAGCTCTATTTCTTACTTTGAAGCACTATAAAAACTGCTGTCTCTCCATCTATAGCCTCTAACACTGATTTTGTGACTGTTCAGATCTCCTTGAACATTTAATGTCTTTTTAAAAAGTTGTTTTGAAAGCAGAATAAACCACCAGTTTCATCTCTTTAGTTAGAAATAAAACTCCAAATCCAGCATTTTAACAAAAATCATCACAAAAGTTTGAAACCCTTTTTTTCCTATGAACTATGAAACACCAACCASAGAAAATCATGAGTTTACAGCTTTGAAGTAAAAATAGTCTGTCAACCAGAGCACAGACTTGGTTCATGATATAAAATTCAAATAATCAAACCTAGTACTGTTGGAATGRTTTTTTTGTGTGAACAAATGTTTGCAAGTATATATTTCCTTTAACTAGAAGCTCATTTAACCTCTGTTTTCTCTTGATTTCAGATTTTCCATTCTGCAGTGTAATAAGTTGTTCAAACTCTGATTGATCAGAGGCACCAACTAGTATTAATAAAAATCAGGGAGCAACTGATCTTTAATACCTTATTTAATACCTTTTAATCTGTAAGAGGGGCATCAAATAAAGTCAGACTCTCTAGAGTGGAGGGATTGGCTACCTTACCTAACCCAATGGAGGCTGAAGAATCAAAAAACAAAGGCAGAGGAATCCTCTCACAATTTCTAGACAAATTGTAGAATTGGATGTTACAGAATAATTGAAGGTTGAATTAAGCTCCCAGAAGTAAGGCTGACCCTTTTCCAATACTGTTCTACACATATGTAGCTTTGAACACTCCAGGAGTCAATAGATGAGCATGATGAACCTTTGGTCTAAATTATCATGAAAAATCTGCTAACAAATATGCCTTGAACTGTTGTGTCACTTATTTGGTTTTGTCACTATCCAAAAATATTTAAACAATCTGATTAGATTAGCAAGAAGTTTACTTAGAAACTGCTGATGTTTTTGCTTCCTCAATCAGGAGGTAGATAAAGCRCTAGCTTTTTTTCATTTCAAAACCTAGTAACAAAATATTTGATATAAAAAAAAATTTAGTCTGCTCTTCTGCTACTATATACCAATGCCACCTTAATTTCAATGTACAGGATTAATTTTTTTTCACAATGGAGACATACAATATTTCTTTTGACAATTTCCCACCTTAACAAAAACAAGCATATGCTGAATAAAAAAGGCCTATACATATACAAAGACATACCCATACATAGTAAACATTGTACAGTTTCAGCAATGTGTTTTTTACACATCTGTTCATTATTTATATTTTACTTTGTCTCAAATTAATTATTCCATTTGAAAATTACATATATACAGGAAAATAATCTCAATTAGTAACAATGTAACTAGATTGAGGATTCTTAATATTTTAAAATTTTCAGGCAAAAAAAAGTATAAGGGTTTGTTGAATTGATTTTTGTTTTCCTCTTCCTTTTGCTAGCAGTTCAGTTTACTTCAGTTGCAAGTTAAACAAATGTTTTGCAGGAAATCAGGTAATCTAACTGCAATAACCCTACACTTAAGTTTCCATCTTCAAGTGCACATTATTTGTATCCTGAGGTCTTCAGGGATATCTACAACACATCACTTGTAGTCAGGTAAAAACGATTTCTGTCTGTATCAGTGGGGCCCCTGGTCCTGGTGCTGACCCCTTAGAGAGGGGGCTCAGCCTCAGGGTGGCCTGGGCTGGGTGTCACTGGTTTAACCACTGCCCTGGGTGGTTAAACAGCCACTGCTGCCTCCCCTSYTCCAGCTTCAGCTATGGAGGTTGTCCCCCACCTCCAATCACTGCCTGAATAAAAATCACCTTTTGGGGACCTGGGGCTGAGGGCTGGAAGCACGAGAGAATCCAAAGGAAGGGAGTCATCCTGGGAAGGGGTGTTTTGTGCAACAGTTCCTTGTTTTKTTACTGAGGCTTTCCTGTGTTACACGCTATATTCCCTCCTCTGCAGTCTGTGCCATACAGTTCACTATCTAAATTAGTCAGCGCTTGACATGACTAGCTTAGGGATTTTTCTGCTGAAATAATGGAAATAGAAAAGAATAGTTTCAATACATTTAATACTGAAGTAGAAAGACTTGGCTTTGACAGGAATAATTGTGCCACTTTGTGTTTGGTTCATACAAAGATCTTCAAAGAATGATGAACAGCCAAATAAGTGACCTCGTGACAATCTGCTTAATTAGAAAAAATTAGGAGAAAATATTGTTTTAGCAGAAGAAAATCACTAGAGATGTCTCTAACAAGACGCTTAATTATATACATCAAGGGGAATTTCTTAAGGGACATCTTTTTTCTTCATCTGTGTAACTCATTTAAAATATTTCCATCTTTGTAAATGTGACTGGGGAGATACATCAAACTGGATAAATTAGATCTAATTTCAGCACCCATATAAACTTTGAAAAAGTTCCAACAAATCAAGAAAGATTACATCCCAAAGCTGATTCTGACTTTAATAAAAATTACGTTTTTTACTTGTGATGAGTGACTAAATTAGGGTATAATAGCTTAATGACACACTGAAATGAAAAATTGCCATTGTTTTACACTTCAACCAGTTGTCTAGAATTATGAATAGTAATACAGATTTGAAAAACAAAACAAAACATAACCAAGAAGAATGAAAGAACTTTATTTTATCATTAGGATTTTTCCCTTTAAATCACAAGACTAAAAATTTTAATTTAGGAGATAAAGCAGAAATTGTGTCTAATACTTTGTTTAAAAAAAARTACATTGCAGGACAATCAACAGAAGAGCTAGTCTGCCCTCAGGACTSTACGAATTATCAATCTAAACACAAAGATATAGTCACATGTACATATGCTTATATACACAGGAATATACAGACTATAAATAATCTTACATATTGCACCAAAAAATAGAAAASATAAATCCTTACATATAGCATTATTAGTATGTATTCCAATATTTCATTATACCTTCACCTACTATTATCTGAGACAACAAACTGCAAAACAGAAGCTGTTAAAAGAAAGATGGCTAACAGAAAAACTTCAGCTTCTACATATCAGTCYTGAGAGGCATTAAATGCTGGTAAAAAAAGCTTGAAGACTGAAAGGATTAATGCTYATGCTGTTGATTATAATTCAGTTTGCATAAGAGTATTGGATCATGATACTGTCTTGTATTTTAAATCAGAACAACTCAGAAAAAGACTGGAGAACTGCTTTCATGGTAGTTTCAGAGTCACATATGTTTAAATCAATTTTAWAAAGCTAGTTTAACCTTTGTCCAATGTAGAGAGCATGCTCTAAATTGTGCTCTTGATTCATATATAAAACATCATGCTTAAAAAGTCACCAAAGTAAGAAAAAAGGTTGACTATGTATTGTTTCTTAGAGGATTATATCTTGAAGCTAATTTTCATACTGAAGGCCTTTTCCTTCCCTAAACTAAGTCATCAGGTAGAACTTTCTATGGAAGAGCTCACAAAATAAAGATAGAAGATATAGTTTTGGATATCTTCTAAGTGATTTTATTTGGCATATTGTGTTTTTTGGGTTTTTTTTTCCTTATCAGCTTCTGATCTATTCAATTCTCATGCTTAGAAGTATTTGGATGTCCTCCCAGCTTGATGACATAATTTWAAATTTTCTTTATTTTAATTTGTTTCACATTTAAATTGCGCCCTGATGAGTACATTCCATCTGCTTACCATGCAACTGACAAATAGCTTGCAAATTAATGATCTCAAGCTGTGAGGAACCTCTTTCTCTTGAGTTCAAAACTCATATGAACTCAATGTTGAAGTTCCTGACATTTTTGAGGGTCTGAAATGCCATTAGTGAACTACATAATGAAGCACATTTGGAAGTGGTTTTAATGGAAAATTGTGTAGTAAGATATCCTTGTAAGAAGATTGTAATTTCTTTTTTCTGTTGCCATTGCATTTTTCCCCCACAAAACTGTATACAACTTTAAGTTCTTTTTATATTTTCTATTTACATAATACCTCTTGGTAGGTAAAGCTACATAGCTCCTTTCACTAATGGATTGACCACTGACAAATCAACATCATTTATTCTCGTTAGGAAAAATTAAATCAAGGGATACAGAATATTTGCTTTATATGTTGTTTTCAAAGTCTTATAATAAATAATCATTGATGACTCAGATAATAGATGCTAAATTTTTTCAGAAATCAGATTAAAACAAGGGGACCTTAATCCCCTTGATGGCATGTGTGTTGATAAGGTTGTAATGGGACACATTGGCAACAGTGTTCTGGAACAGGTAAAGATGGCATAAGACCTTTTTAGAAAAACCATACTATTTTGTAGCAACTAGAGGTATAAAAGGAACACTAGAGTCTCGTGAGTATCTTAAAAAACTTATGTTTAGATTACTCAATCCTGATTTTGGTCCCCACAGCTCATTGCCGTAAATAGAACTGTGCCATGGTTGCAATGATGGGCATCACAAGTTAATTACATTAACATTGTTGCATGAAGAGCAGCAAATGTCCCAATTCTATCTACAAAGTGCAATTTATTTTTCATGTTAGCAGGGTCTTGGAATTCACAGGGTTGATTTTTGATGAAACTACACTGAAAAGTTTATTTCAGGAGTATATGAAAGATATTTAGACTGCTCAGGGCTTTTTCTAGCCATGGTAATTGAAAAGGTTCTAGCCAAAGCAAATTCCCCTTACAATGAAAATACTAAGGTTGAAGGAATACAACCAAGGTGCCCACTACATGTCATCTGAGCTTCTCCTTGACTTCACTGCCATTAACAATAATGTGATTCTAAATGCTTTGCCCCCAGACACATACCTCAATTGAGATATCAATCTTGAACTGAAACTAATCACAGAAAAAAAATGTATGAGAAAAATAAGAAAAAGAACACAATAATCAACTAGTCATCTTGAATAATTACTCTATTTTCAAATTTTCTAATCTGAACAGCCTCAGGGTTTTCATATGATCACTCATCCCAAAACAGTTATGATCTTCATTTTCCTCAGATGCACTGGGGAACTCTTTTAGACTCATYTCTCTTCTATTGGAACTATTATCCAGGAAATCTCTGTAACTATAAAATTGAGAAATGTTCTTGGGCCGACAACAGCAAACATCAAGTGAGGAAAATTTTACAGTGTGCTACAAGTGTTCTAGACATGAGTACTTTAAAAAAATAATTTAGCTCMTAGTCACATTATGGTATCTGAATCCAAAGCACTTTAATCAATTATGCTTCTCAGAGCTTTCTTCTAAAATACAAAAGAACATATTAATCTTGTTAAATTATCACTACAAATTTAAATCAGCTCTCCAGTTCTATTCCTTTTTTTCTCCTGATAAAAGCAACTCATTTAACACAACTATCCTATTAATGCAATTTCCTTATACAAACATTCTTCATTTTGTTTTGAACCTATGTCTCTGATAGCTGAAGCTTTCTCTAGGAATTTAATAAATTTGCTTATYGAGTAGGTTATCTTTGTACTTTACCTTGGCAAAGCCTACAGTGTGTTTCCAGTTAACTGCAAAGTTTACTTAAATTGTCTCAATTATRTGTTTGCACTTATAAATCTCATGAAACTGAAAACCCTTAAAAATGGATTTTGACTATCCATGAGTTGAGGAATCTTCTACTCACAAAATCTTGGCTGGCAAAGGCAGAAGTGGTCTGTCCCAAGCACTGTGGTCTGCCCCATTCACTCCAGAATTCCTTAAATTTCATATGAACAAGCTGAATGGACGGAGATGGGATAAGTCTGGATGAAAATGTAATTTTAGAATTAAATTTTATTTTTAAAGCAAAAGAGCACAAAATCCCATGAGGTTAAGAGAAGGTAATTGCAGGTACCTCTACTGCTCTCAAAGCATAGTGGCAAAAGGCAGGGACTGTATGAAAGAAGACAAGAAAGTTAGCTTTACTATGAAAGATTTTTATATACATTGAAACATTGAGTAAGAGAAGTATTAAAAATGTTGCTTTGTTTAACTTCAGAAGAACTTCTTTGCATAGGAGACATTCCTTATTCAACATTTCTTCTTTGTCCCAGGAACATAAAGTAATGTCATGATAATTGTAATTTTTACAATTTATTTTGCTTTGTCAAATCAGCTTACATATATGCTTACCTTACATATATGCTATAAATTTAACTCAAACATTAAAACCTTCAATCATTAAAAAYGAAAGAGAGACAGTAAGATTCTTTCATGAAATCCTCACAGGCCAAGTCAAGAATTGCATCTCAGATTAATGGACAGTGGGATGGATTGAGAACTGGTTGAGGTCATGGAGTCTCCCTTACTGGAGATATCCAAGAACCATCTGGATACAATCCTATGCAATGTACTCTGAGATGATCCTGCTTGAGCAGAGAGGCTGGAGAGCTTGACCCACTGTGGTCCCTTCCAACCTGATCCATTCTGTGATTCTCTGATACAAGAAAATAAACAAAACATAATTCTACTAAGTGCATTGGAACTGGGAATGCAGATTCACATCATGGTAAGACTACTTTCTATGAGGTAGGAATAATTAATAATTTAGTAATTTATTTGAATTACTCATACATCCACAGAGATAAAGACATACTGGTTTGAGATTTATTCCTCGTAARACTTATGTCCCCTTTTCCACTGTCTTAGAATTTAAAATTATCAGTTACAGTTGGTACAATTTACTATCTGAACATTTTAAAAATTATTAAAAATAATACAAATTTTAAAAGTAATAAACTTTTTAAACAGTCTTATAATTCGTCTTCCTCTAGGATACATATTTTTTTTCAAGACACAGTTCATGTTTTGTACTCCTGATATATACTCTGTYGAATTTCTCCATGATATTTCAAGTGCTGCAATAAGTAGAAAAAAATTGCCCTTAGCACATTGGAAGACAATAYTCTGATTCTTATCAAAAGGCTGTGTAATCTTACTTGAAAGTATTCTGCTACCATTTTATTTGAGTGTCTTAGTTTTCCTCTTCCACAGTTTTCAAGTTTAATAGAAGACACCTCAAAATAATTAAAAATACTGTAAAAACTGACTTACATAAAAAYACTAGCCCAGTACTTCATGTTGATTTAAAGAATTAGCATTCTAATATAATTTGCTTCATTTTTAATGTATTGTCCTTTTTTTAGTTTCACACMGTGCACATCTAATATTACCACATTAATATTTATCAATGTTACACATATGCTGCTATTATAAAACCCCCCAACTTCTGCCTCTACTGCAAGGTAAAATGAAGAGATGCTTCTGCAAAATGGTCATTGCCGAAACAGGCATAAACAGGGATCCATCACAGAATCATTTGGGTTGGAGGGCRCCTTAAAGGTCATCTATTTCCAACCCGCCATCATGGATAGGGATACCTCCCACTGGACCAGCTTGTTCAACGCCCCATGCAACCTGACCTTGAACACATTCCAGTGAAGAATTTCTTCCCAATATCTAGTAYAAATCTACCCTCTTTCAGTTTGATGCCATTACCCCTTGTCCTACATGTACACATCATTGTAAAGTCCCTTTCCATCTTTCCTCAGTCTCCTTCAGGTACTGGAAGGCTGCCCTAAGGCCTTCCTGAAACCTAATCTTCTTCACACTGAACAACCCCAACTCTCTCAACCTGTCTTCACAGGAGAGGTGCACCAGCTCTCTGATCTTGTTTGTGGCCTCCTCTGGACATGCTCCAAGACATTCATGTCCTTCTTATGTTGGGAACCTCATGAGATTGGAGTATAGGGGCAGAATCACTTCCCTAAACCTGCTGGACAAGCCTGTCTTAATCCACYCCAAGTTACAGGCTGCAAGGGCACATTGCCAGCTCATGTTGAGTTTCCCATGCACCTACACCCCCAAGTTCTCCTAAGGGCTGCTTATAGTCTTTTCTCTGTACAGTCTGCATTTCTGTTTGCCTTGTTTAGCTTCCTGAGATATGCACAGGCCAAACTCTCAAGCCTGCCAATGTCCCTYTGGATGTTATCCCTTCCCTTTAGCATGCTGACTGCACCACACAGTTTGGTGCTGTCTTGCAAACTTGCTGAGCATGCACTCAATCCCACTGTCAATGCCACCAATGAAKATGTTTATTAGTGCTAACCCCAATACTGACCCCTGAGAAATGTCACTCATCACTGGTTCTCCATTTGGACATGGAGCCATTGACTGTAAATCTTTGAATGAGAGCATTCCAGCCAATTCCAAGATAGTAATGGAATTGCTGAGTTCAAAAATTACAAACTCTGGGTGACCACATAATATCTTAATTTTTCATCTGTACATCAGCAGTTGATGGTCAGTCCTTTTTAATTTTACTTGATGTTTGTTGTCTGGCTCACTGTTTTATCCATGTCATATGATTYAGCAGCTTTAGTGAGTTTGCAATAAGTTACTTGCATTAATTAGATTTTAAATAGCAGAAAATTGAGTGAGTAGATTAAACTCTAGCAAACATGTCTTCCATCTACTATTTTAGGTCATGTTATTTTTAGTACTYATACCATGCCTTCCAGGCCAAAGATTCGTGCAGACACAGTATATATAGCTGCGACTGTAAGCTGTGATTTATAACCTTATCCATTAATACATTGAACAAAAACCATGATKTATTCCAGGGGTACAACTGTGATGATGAGCACCATTGGCACAGCATAAAGCTTCCTGTCTGCCTGTATTCCTATTTAATTATACATCACRCAACATATGGGAAGCATATGTGGGTTTACAGTCATTTCTGTCAAAACATGGCATTAAAGTCCCAAGTATTTTATCACTACTGTTTGTTTGGTTTCTTAATACAAGRCATTTTTAAACAACACAGTCAGGTACCTTTGGCTGTGTAGTAGATTCTATGGATTTCTCAGAAAAGAAGCTTGAATAAATGATGTATATATTAGCRCTGAATTTACAAAGAATAGCTTGTTATCTGTCATGGAATTTTCATTCAGGGGAGGAAGTGAAAGTTCCTCCTATTTTTCAGCAGAAAATATCAAATAACAAAAGAAATTATATTGTGAATTTTGTTTGCTTTCAACTCTTCTACTTCAAATCCCTTAAAAAAAAAGAAATTTCAAGAAGCAATTGTTAATTACTCTCAATTTCATTTTCATTTTCCAAACACTTAAACTTCCAAGGACATGTGGATAATATCTTTTTGATACAATTCTGCTCAATTATTCCTAGAAAGAGTTGAGTTAAACTAGTCTTTCAGAAATATGGCATAATTTAGTGGGACTTTTCTTTTGATAGCTTTTTACTCACTATAAATACAAATGTGTGTAATTTCAAACAGATTAGCAAGTTTCATTTAACAAGTGGCAATTTTCATGTTTTAGCTTAATAGACTAGAAGAGCTATGGCTATGTTTTTTCTGCTTTCTGTGAGCTCAATGTAAAAAAAAATATAATCTACATTTAACATAAAATTCTATAGCTGGGACTCTTTCCTCTTGATTTTCTAGGTGCCATGTTTAAACCAAATTTAAAAAAAAACACTTGAAAATTCTCATTATGCTTAAGTAAATATTTAAGTCCCACTAAAACAGCAGAGGTACATGCTGAAAGCTAAAATTATGTGGTTTATTCTCCTAAATAGGGTCTCAACTCTTGTCTAAAATAATGTTTTATCGAGACTCTCCACCTCCAAAATAAGAGCTCCAAAGCTCTCCAATCTTTGAAGAATTATTAAAAATATTACATGAACTGTTGCATCTATTCATACAGAATATATTCATTCCAAAGGGCATCTTTATCCACATGAATAAGAAGGTTTTCAGAAGTAGTTAGCAGGGACTTGCTAAAGGTTAATCTTGTTTGACCAACCTGATCACCAAAAAATGGGACACGACGTAGTCGTGTCCATCTCTGATACTTCTTGAGCTGGGCATTGAAAAGGTAAGATTGCTGAGATTTAGTTTTCAAAAAAGGAATATAATTAAAAGWGACACTTACTTTACCTTTATCAATTGAATTGTAGTCTAAGAGTTCAGAAGGAAGGTACAGTTCCAGAAAAGACTGAGAAAACCTTCCAAAGTCATTAAATAAATATCAAAATACCATTGAAAGTTGTTCCTTGGTAAAAATTCAGGAGAAACTTAAATGTACAGCTGTTCACAGAAAAAGATTAAAGGATAAAGCAAGTAGAACATCTATAGGGATGGATATGAAACTACTCCAGAGAATAGTTTTTAAGATTTACCCATTTTTCCTTTTCTTTTTCCATTTGCTTTTAGAAAGCAAGTTGAAAAATTCTACAAAAAATATTTCTCATATTATAAATAATTTTTGAAATAGGTTTGTTTACTTAACTTCTCACATGATGTCTATTGTGATCACTAMCTTCCTGAAGTGCCGGTCACAGGCAATTTGGAGGTAATATGTAACCTAAGACTATATAATGCAAGTTACTATATAGACCCATAACTGTGACTCGTACTGGGTAGGCTATTAATGAAAATTGCCTGTGAAAGGATATGTAKAATTGCTGGGAATAACAGAAGAGGATAGAAGTTCTTAAAATTAATTTAGTTAATCCAACAGCAGGAGMTCACATCGCTGTCACGTGAATTTTTCGTGTGACACATAATTACAGAGGCTTCCATTATTGTTAAGTTCAAGGCAGGAGGAAAGAATAATTTCACAAACCAAAAAAATTCAGGGTTTTATTTTTGACTGAAATAACAAATACCACATCAAAAATTATAATGCTTCTCCCGATACTGGTCTGTGCTATGAAGACATAAAAATAGCATTGCTTCAGTACTTAGAGGTTGTACAGATTGTATTAAATTTGAAAAGTTACAGACCTGAGAAATTTCTTGATGTCAAAAACCAATAAACTGGAAAATCCAACCTGAATCCTGAAGTTTCCAGAATAAAAACTGCAGTTAATTTCCCCAGTTTTAGAGATTTGTTGAGAACATATAAATAATGTTAAATACTAAGAACCAATTTTTTTTTTTCTAGCTGATTGATAAAAAAAGCATTGGTTGCTGGAAGAATCTAATACTTGCATCTTAAATTTCAAGTGCAATGTAATATTGGGAAGATYATCTTGTGAAATTGGTGGGTTAACAATTTGTAATACTACAGGCATGTACACCTACTCAGACACAGTAGCAGTCACAAAGGCAAAAAAAACCCTTTGAGAACAGCAGATGGGGCATTGATGAAAGTTTGAGTTTCATTGATTTCCAAGTCTGTCTGCAAAACCACCATCAAAAAGGAATAGGATAAAATWAATGGTTCTTTCTTCAGTATGATGACATACATGTTTCTCTGAAATAGCTGTTGTACAAAAAGCAGTACATTGAAGGTCTTCCATTATATCTTCCAAGATATCTTCCACGAAAGATGTCTTAAGAAGAAAGATAAAAAATGTTCCAAACCTTGAGAAGGCATACCACTGTTATCTTGACAGGCTCAATTGCTGTCTAAAATAAATACACCTATTGAATCCTAAAATTTGAAAAAAACCCCTTAGGTGGAAATATTGCGCTTTCATACAAAGAAATCTTAATACTTTTAATATTTGATCTTTCTTGTGTTTCACAATGACTGGAACGGAAGATTTCTCAAACAGGTAAATTGCATGAYGACAAAACCAGACTTTGCTGGAAGTCCCATTTAAGCCTTGGAGTTTAATGAAAAAAAAATTAGATTTCCCAGTTTTACAAATGTGTTTACTCCATAGACTAGATCACTATACAAATCCTTCTTGTTTGTGGCTTTTTTATGTATATCAAACAACATAAAGCTAGGTGTTTTTCTAAATAGAAACTTATGAAAGATTATTTACTCTTRTGTTTGTGGGTTTTTTGTGCTCTGCTTTCAAAATACCCCTATAATTTCTTGAAAACACCATGTAAATAAATTTAAAGAATTCTAGATTTTTCTTCAAGAATTATGACAAAGAAAAATTAATTAGGTTGGCCCATGGTTCTTCATTAAACAGTGCCCACAGTTTCCAATCCATCCATTTTCCAAATTGTTCATTAAARGTGAATTTCTTTCTTCTTGGTATCAGGCTAGCTGACATATCGTCAGATATTTGCCACCTTTAAATTTCTAGTGCAATCAATCCATTTCAATTGTCAACTACTGCCTTACAAGGCTTAACAGCAGGTGCACAAGTAGACTACTTTGCCAGTTACTGTACACAGAGCTAGYATATTCTTATGGAATATATGGAATACTGGAACATTGGAACAAAGGATCATGAATGATATTTTAAAGAGTCAATAAAATGAATTTTAATTGTATAGTTAATTTTGTTCTTTAATATTTTGAAATATATTGATAATTTACACAGAAAAACTAATGTCCCAAATCAGTTCTGTATGCRAAATTAAAAGGCAGATAGTTCAGATTAATATGAAGACCCAGGTGACATATAATGTCAAGAAGAACCTCAATATCTGCACTGGATTTTTTTCAAGCTCAAGACACTTAAAATTAAGGGAGAAATCAAAGAACCAAAATTAACGTATAATCTATTCCTCTGGTAAATAGGAACACAAGAAAATTGTGTTCCTATTTACCAGAGGAATAGATTATAGGTTTCTTTTCTCACAATAAGCTTGTCTTAGTTTCTACCACAGGTCATGCCCAAGATCTGAGAAAAGATAAGCATCTCAGAACCCAATCCATTGCTACTACGACTCTTAAAGTTTTGTAAGTTAGCCAGCAGTAAACTTTTCCTAACTTTTGGTTCYTTTACTGTGGTCTTAGTATGCCTAACACACCCCAAACAATGTTTAATGCAATTATCATAATCAGTTGCCTCTAAATCAAAGACTACTTGGAGATGTCTAAGAGGATAAAGGCTGCTAGTCTACAGGCTGTGGGAATAAAAAAAAAACAATTCAAAGAGAATAAAAATTTTCATCAATAATTTGTAAATTACTCTCATCAGACTGATGAATTCTCCATTTTTTCCTGTCACACTGCTGTCAAAATTATAATGCAAGTATTGTAAGATTAGGTAAAGTAATGAAAAGAGAGCAAATTCTATCAGTAGAACTTAACCAAGATAAGAGGGCCCTGGTTTCTATTGTTTAAATTGCTTACATATTTGTATTATTCAGTCACTAAACAAAAAGTAGAAATAATTAGAGACCTGAGTCCCATATTTGAATATTGTGTGTTGTAGCCATCAACAGTGTTAATTTCTATCTCAGTTTCCATCTTACTCATTTCCTTCTGCACAGAACAACAGATCCATGAAGTAGCTCGAGTTTTTCATCATGAATGCTGTAGCTTTGAATACCCTTAGGTCAAACCTGGATTCCTGACTTGCTATACTAACAAGATTTTGTACAAAAAGGATGAGGAGCTTTCAAACATCTAATTCTGCAAGCACTTCTAGATGCTTGTCTATCCTTTAGTGACAGTGCTACTAAGCAAACAAAGTAGGTGTCCTGGATAGAACTGAAACCTTGAGTTCAAAACTAGAATCTAAGAACAACGCAGTACATCTGGAGCTACTAGACCCTTCTCTGTTGGTTTTTTTTTTCTTTTAAAGGAATGGCATTGATATAATTTTATTTAACCATCTAATATTTGCACATTTTTCTCAGCTTTTCACCAAGTGAATTTGTTTGAAGACAGGTATGTGAGACTCTAAAGGAAACAGACAATTTTTGTTTAAGACTGCTTGCATAAATTTTTATATAAAATTAGATTAAAAGGCCTCTATTTTATCAGATTCCAGATTTATGTACTTTTTTTGTGTGTTTATTGCACAATTAAGGCCATTCAAATTTATTGCAGTCTAGCACTTACCTTACAACTGCTCGTGGTTGAGGTTGCAGTACAGAGGGCTTTGAAGCACCCTATTTGGCGTGGAAAGCATGTCTAATGAAAGTCAAAATATGCATTTCTCTWACAGAAGAAATTGCTTTTTAGAAAACAGCAAATGCAGAAGAAAAGCTGTGGCCACTATTGTGCACTATTTTAAACAAAACAGATTAGTGGCTAAATCATCCAGTCAGAAAGAGATTGAGATTCAACTCCCTCCTTGGCCTGAAGGGGAGATTTACARTGCCAAAAAGAAAATGTTTTTATCCTGGAGACAGAATAATGTCCTGTACTAATTTCTAGGGTATATGAACAGGATCAGAAAGTAGGAGAAAGTGACAGAGAAGTGCGATAGAAACAGCTGAAAAATAATGTTGCAGTAATACATATAACATCAATGTCTTCAATTTCTATGAGGTAGCATGAATTAAATTTTCCCCAACCAAAAACCTGACGAATGGTATATCAATGACATTTTTTGACTTTGATAGTCAAAGTATATAAATACTAGAAAACTAATCCAACCTCATAGGTAATAGGTTTTTTCTTTCTTTTTGATTTTCCTTTTGGAAGCTTTAAATCAATTTCTCTGAAAGTTATATTGTCCATTATTTAAATAAATAAAATAGGTCCAAGACTAAGCTTTGAGCTCTTTTCAAAATAGTARCAAATTTGTTAATGGAGTTCACTTTTATACTGAACTATCCAAAAAAAACCACAAAAAAAACCTAAGTGACTGCCCGCAATCTGACTGTAAGAAGCAGGTTTTCAGCACTACTGTTATACCCAGACTAAAACTGATAAATTTTTTCGCACAGTGTAGCCAGTTTGGGCCACAGCCAAAGGGTTATCATTACAATAAACTGTATGGACAATTTTGTATTAGTGTTCAGATCTGTATTTTGTTCCTTTTCCTTTTTTTGCTATAGAGGTATCTATCTAATCAGCAGTAGTAATAAGGATTTGTAATACCTGTGCTGTGTGAGAATTAGGTACTAACTTCACTCATTAAGTAAATATACATATATATGCTATCAACCAGCAATACTTCCCTTCTTACTGTGGTGGTGACTCTGTAGGTGTGGAGATTTTTCTGAAACACTGTATCTTTTATGGCTAGCTCTTACTGCTGCATTTTGGCTTTACAGTCCTTTCAGATATTGAAAAAGCAATGTGACAAAAGGCAAGAAATGTATCTCAGTCTCCCCCAAAAAATCTTTCAGTCTGAAGCATACTTGAGTACAACTTTATGGACTGAGGTACAAATATAAACCAAGAGGATTACATCAGGGAAAAAAAAATCACTAGCCTATTAATACAACATATTTAAGGAAATTGAAGCRTAGAATCATTGGTTGCATTGAACACCTGGATTTTTCTGGGTGCAAAACAGCCATCCATGGAGCATGGCATGCGTCTCTGCTAATTTTGAGTAGGTGATAACACTATTTTCCTTGATAATCTCTTAGTCTATTAGTCTCACTTCTTTTCTTAAGAGACTCAGAAACTGTGGCAGTAAGTGTTAGGAAAAAAACGGTAGGAAATCCCTGGTAGAACACTTTCAATACTTAGAAGTTATCAATCTGAGAAAATCTAAATGTTTATTACAGGAAAATRTAATCTGATAAATTTTAGTTTATGAGAGTGAAATTTCATTTTGTAAAGTGCATAGTATTATTTTCAATTTTATCACTGACAAATATCAGCAAATAGAATACATGGCTATTTATAACCTTAATTAGTGCATCCAACATAAATTAAACTAAAATATGGAAAAGAACAGGCAAATACTCTAGCAAGATATTAGGTAAAACTCACATGTTCTTAAGTATAGTCTCAATGAAATTACAGAAGTCTATTTCTGAGCATACACATTTATTAAGATAAAAGCCCAAAAAAGGTATGTACAGATTAGTCTTGGARGAGTTTCTCTCAATAGGTGGGATCACCTAAGGGATTCACAATTTTTTCTATTAACCAGTATGGAACAATTTTGGATTTACTTTCCACTGTAGCCTATAAGAGAAAGTAAAAATTATATTGTTGTATATTTATTTCAAATCACTAATTGCATGAAAAAGCCTTTCAGCAATGCCTTCTGGTTTTTAACAAATTGAAAATCTCAACAGTTTTTTCATTGAGGTGGTGGAAGGATCAACAGTTGAAAGGCCGTGAAATGGGTGATGTTTCAGGGTGGACTTCTTGCTTTGGAAGAAAATTGTCTGGTGCCTTTAGAAAAGCTCTCCCTKTGAGAATTGCATGAAGTTTCTCCTTGTCTCCATTGAGTCAGCTGCAGGGACAGGGACAGAGTTCAGTGTTACTGATAAAATATTTATATTTTTTTATTAGTTGAAGTAAGAGGAAAAATTAGGAATTTTCCATCATCATCCMTTGCTTATTGCATGTATTGTCACAGGCAAGAAATATGCTATTACTAATTTTAGTTTGCTATTTTCATCTCATTTTTCCTTTGATAGCTTACAAATGTGACTGCCTGCTGTGATATGACCTAAGTTTCATGAAATAAGAACCTACCAGGACTCTGCTGCATAAGGTGTGCTGTACAGCTCAAAGCATATGAAATGTTTGAAATCACAATACTTGTTCAGTTCTGTTTAAATAAATGATCCTGACTGATTAGGGGAAATCAGGAAAGTCCAGAAAAAAGGAAGGTGTTTGGAGTGCTGGGTTCTAAAGGATAAAATATTGATATGATCCCAGTCAATGAAGTGTTACCTTTCAGCCTATTTAGGGTCAGTGATTTTCCCTCTCATTAGGTGGCAGTATGCCAAACAATAGTTCAGTCTTCTGTTCTTTTGGAGATTATAGTTACTCTGTTCCTAGTTGCAATATATGTAAGGAAAAAACGGAAGAGGAAAATTTTTAGGTGCTCTGTGAGATTCTACATAGCCTCTTTTCTTTTTATGGTCTCTCATTTCTTATATCTGTGCATCATTTGTTATGGTAACATTAATTGTGTATCAGGAAGTTTAATCTGTTAATTAGATGGTGTATACATAAAATGTATTGTAATGGTTTGAAATACTTTTGAAAACATGTCCAGGACTCTTTTCATAACAGAATTTYGACAGAACTTAAACTACATTTTTGTGGCCCTTTTGTGATTTTGTCTAACTTCCTTTAGTACCTCAATAGACTATTCTTTGTGAAATACAAACTAAAGTGAACAACCAACAATCTGTGATACAGAACATCTTGTGGAATTGAAAAATCAAAAATCTGATGTTATTTGGTGATTTACTCACACTGTAAGAGAAAAAAAATGTGCGCAGTGTATGATTTTTTTTATGAATTTGACAAGTTCCATACCAAATTTTATGCAACTAGAGAAAAGGAGATTCTAAAATCCAAACATCCACCCTTTTAGACTGCTTCCTCTCCTCTATACCCCATATGCCTTCCATACCCCATATGCCTTCATTTTCATGTTCTATACCCCATATGCCTTCCATATGCCATTCATTTTCTCACTCATCCACGCAGTAGCTATATTCATACCAAATAAAGCTCTTAAATAATGGACACAGACAATGACTGAGAGTTGGAAACTAGTCTAAAAAAATCCTTCTGACACTATACTTCCCTTAGTGAGCACAAGAAAATCTCTGCTCCCAGTCTAAGGCAACGCATTTCTCACTTTTCCTTTATTTCCCCAGTAGACACACTTAATTCTAAATTGCATTTCTCTCAACCACTCCAGAGATATAAATAAAAGTACAGGGACACTTTTTTCCTAATTTAGACACTTAGGTTTGTGTATCTCATAGTCATGGAAAAATTTAGAAAGAATTTCTAAAAGTCATTTAGTCCAAGACCTCTCTTCAAGCAGCATCAAATAGATCAAGGTATTAAGAAGCTTGAGCTTAAAATCTCTCATCCTCAGGGATGGAGATTCCATCCCTAGCCTCTCTGGGAAACTGTCCCAGTTTTTAGTTATTTTAGCGGTGAAAATCTTTATCCTGATATCTGATTTTTTTTTCGTAATATCAGAGTTTCTGCCATTGCAATTTCTGTCCTCCAGAGCTCCTTGTTCATCACTATACATCTCCAAGAAGAGTCTATCTCTCTTCATAAAATTTTCATTAATATTTTCCTAAGCTTGATCTTAACACTGCACAAACTCAGGTATCTCAGCCTCTTAAACATTTTGTGTTCCATACTCCTAATCATTGTGATAGTTCTCTGACATATTCATTCCAGCACATCATTATATTTCTTGCACCAGGGAATAAAAACTTGACACAGTACTCCAAAAGCAGACTCACAGCCACCAAATAGCAGGGAATAATAACTTTTCTTGACCTGCAGGAAACACTATTCCTGCAAAGGTATCTTCTGCACTCCATTTACAGGTCCCTTTCTCACATCATTACAGAGTCTCTGGTGTCCTTAGATGATGTAAATAAACTTTTAAATGAGATCTAGAAAACAACTGGAAGGTAAAGTAGGAGAATATGGTGTGTCAAGTAGTGTTTATTTGCAGTGACTTACAGATGTCACTTACACAAGGTGAGAGGATGTAATCTCAATTGTACCTTTTGGGATTAAAAATTAATGCCCTATAATGATATTAGTATCTCCAGTATGTTGTTTTCCATTTAATCTCTAAGCAACTTCTATGAATTATAGTGTCTCAGTATCTTTCATTTCATTAGAGTGTACAACACCACCTTGCTTTGGTATATATGTCCAGTCATTAAAGAAAAGTGCTTGAATGTAGGCCATTTCTGTGGCAAACATAAGGTTTGTTGGCTGTAATGCTCCCATTGAGAGAGGAAGTACTTAAGTAGAATTCCTCAATAACAATAAATTGTGGGGTAGGTAGCATACTGGCTATTGYGTAAATTTTAACATTCCAGAATATTTCACTTTGTTTCAAAGATTCCAACATTTCTACAAAGTGAATTCTTTTTTAAGTATTTAAGGGAGAGGGAATCTATAGTTTAAGAAAAACAAAATACCCAGAATTGTCCTTCTCATTTAATTTGTGAAATTTATATGGGAAATTTAAAGCATACTCTATCTTCAAACAACTTCTGTCCTATGAGTTTTGCTTTTTTATGTACACAACAGATTATAGAGAAATTTTGATATAGAGATAAAATTATGAAGTAAATTATGATAGGTTTTCCATCAAGTACAAAGAAATAACAGAAATAAATACTAATGTGACATTCTTTTTTATCTGTGTCTCAATTTTTTTCCATTCTTTCTTTTCTATAAGAAAAAAATCAGGGAGTATAAAAAATATAGTGGTGTGCTGCATATATTTTTTGAAATKATTTTCCTTAAAAATTTCCTTTTATCTTCTAATTATGATCTATCTCAATGGAGTCTTTATTTTCAGATAAAATGAGTAAAAATTTAGAGCATGTTTTCCCTTGGAAATAGGATTTTTTCCCAATAAATTCTTAAAAAAATTAAGTTAAATTCTTAAAAAAGAGTTTAACTGCAGCACTCAGTTTGACTGTGTTTTTGTTGGGGTTTTTGTTTGTTTTTGGTTGTTGTTGTTGTTGCTGCTTTATGGTAATAACTTTCTATCTGTTTGCGCTTCTGTTTTTTTGAAAAGCAACCTGTAGTTTTTCATGCCTTTGAAAGGCATCTCTTACATAACTTATGTTCAAAGGAATAAATAGATATGTAATAAAAATGCATTCTAATTTTAAATCTCTTTCTTGAACCCCTTTGTATGCTCTCTTCCTATTTATTTCAAGACTATTTATTCTGAAAAAAAAGTAGGACATCCCTTGTCTTCTGCTGAAGATGTAATCCGTACTTCATGTTACCTATAATCATCAAGCCATACTATAAAATATCTGCAAGCACAGCTTACCTCAGAGTAGCTGAGACCCATTTTTGTGTGTCTTGAAGGTAATCTTATTTGACATTTTCTCCACAGTTAAAGATTCCCAGTAAAGTACTGTGCAGTACTAGTGTGTCAGAAAAAAAAAATACAAACACCTGACACCTAACTGTCTTGATCACCTTGCTGTTAACAGTAAAGCTTCCAGATTGGATGCAGTTGATCTATCAACCTCTAAAGATCTGGGACACTTTCACAGAGAACTGCTAAACTCTTGATGTCTTTGCTTTGATTGCCTTCTTCCTCTCCTTATTTTTTCAGAGGGTCTTAACAGAAGAGAGAAAATGATCAGGCAGGATAAAACAAAAAACAATTCAGTGGAGCAGTATCCTGCCCTGCCACAGGCTCTTTTCCCATAGCAGCAGGTTTTCCATCCACTATGCCAACATGACCAGAARACACAATTAAACCTTTTATGCTTGATAGGCCAGCAGACTGACTGGTTCTTTTACAATTTCTATGGGAAACAACTGAAACTTGGAAAGAAAACAAGACTCCTCTCCTAAAAATCTCATTCACTATTGTTCTTCTTCAATTAAAGAAATTTTAATCAAATGAAAACATCCCTACAGCATGAAGTATCCAGAAATGGCATTAACTTCAAAATATTCAATTGCTGACTTAAGCAGTCTGYGGACAATAGATTGTCTATTAACTCTTCATGAGTTCTCAATGGTGTCTATTTCATGGCTTAAAAAAAAAGCACTTAACATAATTTTTAAAACAACACAGCTTTTAAAATGTGATTATTCATTGTGGAAATAAACTGTACCACATATTGTAATATATGAATTTGAATCTGACCATCTCAGAACCATTTTATAGTGTAATAAAGAAATAAAGAGCTATTGGATGTAGTTAGGATGTAGAAGGAATCACTTCTTTTTTTAATGTAATGTAGAGATGTTAATTATACATAAAACATATTGAGACAGTTTTCAAGTCAAGACAGAGCTGAATCTTGCAAAGACCATGCATCATCCTCAGTGCCTTATCTAATATTGAGGAAATATCATGCTTAGAACTCCATACAGAAATGGTGTTGATTTATTTAAGTTTCATCTTCACTTGCAAGTTTTTGAGTTTAATATTTCATTACCAAGAAAGGAAGTGAAATTGTCCAGAACACTAAYTATAATAAATCACTGTTTTCAAAACCATATTTTATCTTTAATAAAGTAATTAATGTATAGTTTTTTATTGTTCTACATTATGAGAGCGCTCATTAAAAAATGTCAAACACAGTATGTAAAGTTTATTTTTCCTAGGATCAATTACAGTACAGTCAGTCATAAGGGATCTACCAGCAAAAGGGGTAGACTTTGATGACAGACATCCAATCAGCAGGAGATTCCAGTGAGAAAACCACTAAACATGTGAAAATTTATAGTCTGAAACTTTTTTCCCTTCAGACACTTCAGAGAAAATCATCAGTGAGAGGAAAACTTTGTAAAAATATTATTGGAGGAAATTACTTATAAATAAAAGATCAATTGAACAGGAAAAATACATTTGAAAACGAGAATGCCATTAACTTTCTAAGGACTATATGTGTACATGTATATAGTTCATATATATGTTAAAGCACCAATAAAACAAGGGAGGTCTACATTACACTTGAATATGGCATTTTTGTAGGGCATAGATAATGTATATAACTGAATATTTTACTTGAAATTTTTCTAAAAGAGTAGTGTCTACAATACTTTGGCCTGAAAATATCAGYGTATTAGCTATTTCAGAATAAAAACAAGGAATTTAAATTTGAATGAATTATTGGCAATTACATTTGTTTCAGCTATTTGAACTAAAAGAGAAATTATCTTGTGACAGACAGATATAATTTTATTATTTTATTTGAATTAGAGGAGAGAAACAATGATGAACAGGGATTAAAACACTGGAATTACTATGCTGAATGTGTTTTTAAGCTATTTAGCATGAAATGAAGTACCAAGGTGTTGGGTTGTGTTGTTGAGTTGTTTTATTCTCCCCCTGCTTAAGTTGGTTTATTCTGTTTCCCCCAAGTTATAAATGGTTCTGCCCAGGTTCTCCTTCCCTTCCCTGTTAAATGTCTGTCACCCCAGTCCCCATGGAGACCAAAGTATCAACCTATTGCCCTCCCCAGTTACCTTGGAAACCTTATGTATCCTTCCCTCGATCCCTCCCCAGCTCTCTGCCTGTCACTCCTTGCCACCACCCTTCCCTCTAGAACCTTCTACCAGGGGCTTGGAGTGATTGGTTCAGAGGCTGGTGTCCCTCCCTTAAGCTGTTTTTATTGGTCCTTCCCACATGTCAATCTCATGTACCCCACTCCCCCCACAGCTCCCATTGGTTTCCTTCTGTTTCCACCCCCTACCACCCACTCCCTTTAAAAGTGATTGTATCCTTGCCCTCCTTCTCTTCGGTTCCTGGCTCCCTTCAGTGTCTGCTCCCTGCTACCCTGAATAAGCTGAACCTGCCYGGACCTAAGAGCGCTCACCTCCTTCCTGCAGCTAGAAGCTTATTAGCGGCCACGTCTYTCGTCAAGGCAGCACTGCCGTTTCCAAGCRGAGTGTTTGCCTTAGGCGCTGTACCTGACAGCAAGGTCGGGAGAGTGCCCCCACGACTGCAAGCGGTGCTGGCCAAGCTTGCCGGGATGTTACATCATCAGCTACACGCTGCTTTACCAAAGCAAGCGTAAACCTGTTGCATTGTAGATGTTAAGAAATGAAAATTAGATGAATTGCATTGAAAATTATCAGGGCCACTTTTTAGCTATATCAATTATGCAGCCAAAATAGAAGGTTCTCATAGTGATTTTTCACATCCCTGCACTCTGGCAAACTAATACATGTACCTTGCTCTTTTTTCATGAATTCCTAATTTAATTAACATAATTATGCATCCTTTTTCCATGCCTATGGAATAGTTCATGCAGTATATAAAATACTCAACTAGGCTCAATAGCTGCAAGTTAGACTATTTTTTTGAGTTTTTTTCAAAAAAAATCTAACTTCCAATGATATTTCATAAAAAATAGCCACATATTCAAGGAAACTTATCATCTGGGATGTAATAAATTCCAKTTTTTCTGTACAAAACCTGTTCTAAGTCACTCACAAAATTTAATAGCAAATGATAACCTTTCAGAACAGAACAGAATATCTAAAGATTTCCTATACAATAATGCCATCTGGAAAGGTGAACACTGATATTTTTAAAGTGGGAGATTAGTCCTTTCCATTTATCTAATAAAAATTACCATCGCTTCTTTCACCACCTTTCCTTAGAAATCAATACAGTTGTAAAACCCCTCTACATTTTTACTAGGTTCAATTCATTTTCTGTGTAACTTCCATGTTCCACATCAGGGAATTCTTGCCTGAAATGAATTCATCTATTGTCTGTGAAGGAGAAACTCRAGAAAGATATCATGGTCTGCGTTATTTCATTGGCAGAAGTGGTTTGAAAACTATTGCCTATTGATATGTAGTTTTAATTTTCTTAAACCTGAATTTAGAATTGTTGTCAATAGGTAAGTGGATCAGAATTATTCCCAATCACATAAATGCATGAAGTATTTATTATTTTCTTCCCTCTGCTTTTTTTTTTCCCTGTTGAAGCTACCACTTAAGGACCTTGTTCCTTTTCAGATAAGATCTGTTTTTTGTCAGGTAAAAGTATGTCTGGAAGGGTCTGCTAAAACCCRGCATAAACATACATAACTGAATTTACTTCTCAAGTGGCCATCACCACAATAGAAGAGCTAATCGAAATGACAACTACATTAAAAACAGAAGTCAGTCCACTGTCAGTCTTGTCTATGTTGTATTATTTTGTCTACTTTGCTGTTTGCCTTTGCTTCCAAGATCACTCAGCCATGTAATAAGTAGATTTTCAATGTGTGGTACTTCCTTCATTAGTTGTTCTGTCGTGCACCGGTGCAATCAGAGATTTTCTACCCTTTTCCTAAGCAGGCTATAGTGATAAAGTAAATGCAAGTTATGCATGTTACAASAGAAATATCTTCTGGGTTTGCTTATCCAGTGTTTTTCCTATGTTCTACACGTATTATCCTGTATTTTCAAATGCACCAGTTTTATGCTTCAAAGCTGCCAGAACTTATGCCATAATTGATATTTTGAAAAAAAAAAACAACCAAAACCATGAGAAACTTACCAARCTTCAGTCATTGGTTGCTTTCATCAGTACAAGAGGCAGCTCAGAAGCAGTCAAAGAAATCACTGATTCTAATGAGATTTTGCTCTACATTTCTTTCTCAAGAGGTATCGTAACTGTAAGGTTCAGACATAACTCAAGTCTCATAACTGTGGTATGTCAAGCCTAGATTCATGACAGACCTAAGGAATAGCAGCACTGCTAGAGCTGTAATCTAAAGCAGAAGTGATTAAAGGATGTGGCTGGCTAAYATGAGAAGATCAAATGCTCAAACCTTTCTCAGCCTTTTGGATTTCAAGCTTTCAACTTTAATCTCTTAGGAGAAAAACAGAAATAAATTATTCTGCTCTGTTTTGATTTTGGGAATGATATTTCCAATTCTCTGTCTAAGAAAGGGCAAGATAAGAACAAAAAAATAAGGTAAACTAGATAAGAGGATACAAAGCAACTCAGGAGAGAGGAGATCATGGCTCCATTAAGTGCTTAAGGGTTTACTTTATATTAACAGTGAAAAAAATCCGTGAATGTGTCTTGTGAACAAGGCTCAAAACTTATTTGCCTTTTTCCAGGAATTTTTTCCATCAGTCAGCTCTTTTCTTTGAGCTAAAGACAGTGAGTGATCATTCACGTAGACAGTCTGCATGCAAGAGCAAACCAAACTTTCAGTCATAATGCCTATAGATATTGTTATTTACCAGGAATGRGAGCACTAATAAGAACAGCTATGATAAATGAGAAAGAGAAGAGTAAAAATATAGATATAAAAAAGCAGAAAAGTGTTGTAACTCCAGTGAAAGGATAGTTTAAAGTTTCATTTTGCTAGGAATGGGTCAAGTAGGTAATGAGAGAATGGTCTGAAAGAGGCCAGAAAATTGATTAAAGCTCAGGAATTTTCTAGCAAATCAATTAATCTAGCAGAGGGAGAAAGAGAGCTATTCCCTTGYAGGTACAGGTTACTGTTAGTTTTTATGGGGACTCAATATGAAATCAAACTGCAGSGAGAATCAAGGTGCTTAGTGGATGTGTGCGTGTGTATAATATAATCAGAAAAAAACAAATACTTTTTTTAATTTGGAAAAAAACCACAATAACAAATCACCAAAAGGTTGCCTAAGGCACTATTTTATCAGACACTTAAAACACCTTCTGATGTAGTAATTTATATAGATATATATATTCTGTACATAACAAAAACAGTATCAGGAAGAGATATTTGCTGAAAGAGCTGTAAAAGGAAATATTTTCTGGCATGTATAAAGCCTGCATGCCAATATTATATTTATTAACTATTCTAATAAACAAACAATGCCCCTCCTAAATCAAACCAGAACAAAAAGCTATTATCTTCAATAAAAAACGTGGACTAGGCTAAGTCTCATAGTTCTGTTTTCCCAATCAATCCTATAATGCTTTTGAATATATTTAGTGCAGYGATTTGTCATGTTAAAGCCTACAAAATCAATCTAATTTTATTTACATATATATCAGTGAAATGTATCTTCCATCATAATTCAAATAATTAAAWTAATCATTTAACATATTTATAATATTTCCTCTTGAAATCTTCTCAGCAAGATAAAGCTCCATTTATGTGTAAAATTGGGATGAGATTTAATAGCTTTTAATGCTTAGGTCCCCAAAATGCAATAGATGGTTAATTCTGAACTTGAAGTTAATGAAATCAATAGGAGTTCATACTTCCCAACTGCAGAATTCTCTTCCTTACATCAGACTCTCAAAGTCAATAGGCTGATTAAACAGAAACATGCAAAATATCTGGATCAATTTTTTAGAACTAATGTTAATATTTTTGGCTTTTGTCCTTAGGTACTCATCTGTGGCACAGCAAAGTGAGCTTTAAGAGAGATAGATTTGTCTACACAATTTTAGTTTAATKGTGGAACAATATAAATTTTTGCTCTAATATGGTCTAAGTCAGATTTTGTAGAAAACAAACCCTCAAAGGAGTGAACATTATTTTTGTTATAGCAAATTCACAGCAGCATTATATGTATTTGACAGTAAATACARTTGTAAGTAATGTAATTATCATGTAACATATTACTCACAAGCCATGTATCTTGTAGTTAATGTTACATGGAAAATAACTAATTATTTTAAAAATTATACACAATAGCATCAGGACAGATAGGCACAGGAAAAAATGGTTATTATGAAGGTATAATAACCCTTAGGATGTCTCCACCAGAACCACAAGAAGGAARGATACTGTTGTGCAGTGAGAATTAGAGTTTAAGATCAGCTTTCCYTTCAGTGTTGTCATGGTTTGACACTGGCACAATGCCAGTGCCCCCATGAAGATACCCTCCCCCTGGTGTCTGCTGTCAGATGTGACCAGGAATAAGCAAAGCAGGCTCTCACTTAGTAACAAAGAAAACTTTATTAACTACACTACAAGGGAAAAACTACAAGGAAAGAAAAAAAACCAAGGAAAATGAAAACTGCACAGAAGCATTTTTCTCCTCCCCCCACCAAATTTCCAATACAATACCTCCCCCAAAACACCAACTCTTGATCCTTCACCACCCTTCCAGAATACTCAATCTACAGTTCATCARGAGGAGAAGGAGTCCTTCTTTGTACCATAGGCTTCCCCTGGAAAGACTGTCGAAACCTCGTGTGTTTCCGTGTCACTGACAGCACCGCCCGGAGAGATCATTTTGCCATCGTGACATCTTCCTTCCATGCTCAGTGTTCCCACCACTGTGCATGGACCAGAGCTGCTTCTAGGGTTGTCTTTTAAGGATGCATTGTCTCATTCCAAAAAGCAGCACAGCCTCTCATCTTCGGGACGCCTGTGCCCCCCATATTTTTCACACCCCCTGGGGCCGAGGGGTCTCAACAYCTCAACACTGGAACTCTGTTGGCTCTGAGCCACTGCTTCCCCCTGGATGCAGTCTCTGTGTCACAGGGAAAAAAAGTTGGTTCTGTCCATGGCCACACAAGAAAAGTCCAGCAAAAAATGCCACTCCCATCTTCTCCATTCCTCCAACATCTCTCTCTCTCTCTCTCCCTCTGGCACAGGCCTTCATCTCACTCACTCTATTCCCTCTTCATCTTCTGCTCCATTGCAGGAGAAGTCAATGCTCTGCAGAATTCCCAGCGTCCACAAAAGGGTCAAAACTTGGGCTCTGCCCGCCCGGAGAGACTCCACAAGTAGCTGGACACCTTCTCTCTGCATTCCCCCCSCCACCTTCTTCTTCTCAGCCGTGCTGCTCCACGTTATCACGTTTCAAGGTAACACAGTCACAAGCACAGGCTGTACTCTCTCTCCTGGGGGGAGGAGGGGGAGGGGCTGCCCAATGCCTCCTGGTGCTTCTCCCACCCTTCCATGCCGAGGCTCTTCGCCTCCCACCTCAGTCCAAAGCCCCGGCCTACCTCACTGGGCCTCATGGCCTTCCCCTCCCCCGCCCAGCAGGAGCAGTCGGACGGGGGAGAGATCTGAACTCTTTCCCCACCGGAACCCAAGAGAGCTTCCCGGGGGCAGAGCCCTGCTTTAACCTTGTGTTCTCAGAGGTGGATCCARYGTCCCACTGGCCRAATMAGYTGCCAATWTTAAAATCTGAACATCCATTGGCTTGACCACAGGATCCCAGAAATCCTGTTTCCTGTCAAACCACCACAAGTGTGTGTGTCAGCTTTATCCCTTCCTTGAGGCCAATAGGAATACCAAACCTGCAGGAATCTCTCCTCCCCTTAGTCTTTCTGCAARCTTTTATCTTCTCTCCCCCTTCTACCTGTGGTAGAAGCAGGTACCACACAGAACCTCTTAACATTCTTAACAGCAACATGCAATTCTGTCTACACTGCTGACATGCCATAAACTAGCTCTGAGGGGCATTACACAGCATTTCATAGTGACTTAGAACCCTTTAATGGAATTCCCAATGCTTTTTAATCCTCTCTGATTATTGAGATTTAAAGATTTGTGCTAGCATTCTATTACTCCTTGAAAAAAAAAAATTAACAGATGTTATCAAAATATAACCAAATTTTGACTAAAAATAAAAGAAACTTTTGTTTGTCAGCTGAGTAGTTCTTTTTAGCTGAAGTGATATGAAGGACTGGAAAAACCAGCTAGCTTAACCCCATGTTTTTTGGAGGCTTCCATTAAAAAGAAACAATTAATAGTTCTGCCAGTTTCCATTTTAAATATAAACCTGTTCCTATCCTTCATATAAGCAGGTATCAGACTAATCCTCAAAGTGGCAAGCTTCACTTTCCTGAAAGTGACCATACCAAAAGATACTGAATAGTTTCCAAATTCCTAGGTAAGGTATTTTTAGAACACGGTCTAATATCTGCAGATAGGTAATTTCCACTCTCCACAGGGAAGACTTAGAACTGCTCAGTGAGAGAAATTAAATGAAAAGGTTTCAAAACACTGAAAATCCACTTCATTTTCTTGAACTAGAACTTCCTTCTTCTGCAAAAAATACATAATCTGAAATTTTATGGTTTTTTTTAATAAGCTGGTTTATCTATCTCCATCTTTGTTTTTCCTTAAGTATTTCCAAGAAAAGTTCCTACATTTTTTTTCTGAAAGCCTAATTTTGTATTTTATTTAATATAATAATGTTTTAACCTATTTCTGATATTTTATCCCTAAAGTGGTAACATTCCTTTCTACATTGCAACAGAGTTGCACTTGGTATTGATTGCACTGTCTTTAAATTGCAGTCAGAATTCCTCTTCTTATATTTAATAAACAAAAATAGCAACTAAAATTTGCTCCTCAAACATCTTTCAAGAATCCCCATAATAAGTTCCTTCCATTCTGATTTCTTCCTAGGCAGAATTCCAGAACTGATATGAGGGGACATTCTGAATTTATTATTCTTCTGAGTTTTACTAAGTGATGAGACTTGAAATTTTCACCTCTCATTCCTATTCTGTCCATGCTACCCTATGATCAGTAATATGTTCCTATCACTAACCTTTACTGATTTAATACACAGCAGCTYTGCTACTTTTCCAACTATATTATTTATATTCCTACAAGTATTCATATGGTTTCTACTTTGCTTTATTTTCCTTTCCAAAAAAATCACTCTTCTGAGAATTTTTGAGAGAACTATCTACTCATAATTTGTAATGTACGTTCAATTTTTCTGACTACTTTTAGTTTCTAAGGTTTTTCTGACTRCTACTAGTATTCTTCCTTAGAATGCTGTATATTCAAGTAGCTCTTACACTAAATTTTATTTTTTAAAGGTACAATCAGTTAAAATTTCAGTTGAAAAGAAATATAGAAAATCATGTTTATTTGAGTAGAATTTTCTGTAGAGCAAACATAATTTAGCAGTTGATTTAATTTTTGATTTTGCCATTTTTGAATACGGAACTTTRGTTACAAACCTCACTTCTGCAGAAATTTGTGAAATAAGTTTCTCCATGTTTATGAAATACTGTTGCCATAGCGATGACTGTGCTAGAAAACACTACAAGAAAAGCAGTAACTGTCTTGAGGACATGGCTTCAATACAGTCTAATAAATGAAATATACAGCTGTACAGGGAAAATAAAAAGATAAGAAAAAATATTGAATCCTTTTTTTTTCCCCAAGAGGATCATCCATTTTACACACTCGATAACATAGTCCTGGAGGAAGAGGAGGTGGCTGGAAAGAACTGAAGCAATTGTACAATTTTTATGTACTTGCAAAGTTACAAGGAGGTGCACTGTTGAAAAGCAACCTTAATTCTAAAATTTCCCAGGCTATTAGGCTTGGAGATATTTTTCTYGAACAAAGTACTGTTCTGGCCCTTCACTGGATATGCAAGAGATGTAGCTTCAATTCTGTGATACTGACATTCATATCATTTTTTTTYCTCTGGAAGATTAGAGCCTTTTCTTCTGCACYTTTTWAATTTTTTTTTTCTTTTGCCTCCAGTCAAGAAGAAACCAACACTACWGTACACTATTCAGGTAGGCCTGGCTGATTCACAAGACTGTCTTTGTCAGCACCAGCTGGTTTTGGGTTAATCTAGTTCTGCTAGCACACATACATCATTGCTTATGTAACTGTCAGATGTAGCCCAGAGATGATAGATATCTTAAATTGTTTATGATGATTTAAAACTGATTGAGATCCATCCAACTTTCACGTGAAAAACAGACAAACTTTGTTGGAAAAAACCATAAAAACAAATCTATGGCTAAATGTCTCTTGGGTAAAAATGTCAAAGTTTTCTGAAGACATTAGGGTATGTGATCCCTACCTATATTCTTGGGTTTGGCAATGTATGTATCAGAATACATACAAAAAATCTGTTTAAATTCTTAACAAGCTTTTGGTGACACAATAGATGGGCAGAGGACTGCATATTTAATACCATTTTGAAATACAACATATTTACTAAATTAAGATCTGTTTCCAAATGTTGATAAAATGAAATGAGATAACTGAGCTGTAGCAATCATATTATGGAACAGTTTCTGCTATCCAGGATGCTGAGTCATTCTTATCAATCATGTATACTTAATTTATGCTTGTATCTATAGATATTGTTTGGCTTATTTATAATAGTGAGTACTAGTATTCCATACTTGATTCAGATTACATTTTCTCCAAACATTGTAGAAGGTAAAGCATAAGTACGACATTTAGGCAATGTACACACCAATGTGGAAAATTTTGCCACTTTGAATATCCTTATGGATCCCTTCCAACTAAAAATATTATATGATTCTATGATTTTGTGATGCATAGCAACCAGTGTGGAACAAGTATCAGATACAACAATTTAATAAAGATTAAATAAGCTGCACTATTGTCTGAATGTTTTGGCTGGGGTTTTTTAGATTAAGAACAATTTTGTGGTAATTCAAGAACCTGTCAGTAAGGTTTCTAGAACTATGTCAATGTCAGAAATGTAGTGCTTTTGCACAGTAAAATACTTATTAAATACATAAATATAATTTTATCTGCTCCTGCCTGTAAAAGGTGAATTCCAAAAGAAATCTATAAGCTCCTTTGCAGTAGATGTCACAGCTCACCATCCCGAGTTCATCTTAAGGAAAATGTACACAAAAAGCAYGCAGGACTAATTTCACCCAGTCCTGCAGAATGCTAACCTTTCGGATTTAGCTATGACTTCTCAAAACCAAATTGTTTCTGGCAGACTCTCTGAAAAATAAAAGTGCTAAAAAAATAGTGATCCACAAACTTGTTTTTATTTTAAATATTTYAGGAAACTTTAATAAAATCCATGAATGTAGGACCTGCTACTTTAAGTTTTTCTTATGTAGAGAATTTCAATGTATTCATATAGTTTCTTCGCTGAGAGCACTTCCTTTTGTTAAGTATGGGGTTATAGTACGAAGCATTTAACAACTGAAATTTCTTTCTGTTTTTGGTAATTACTACTTCTGAAAACCAGCTCAAGGGTCCTCAGAAGTTTGCAAAGAATTATCATTATTACTCTGGAGTGGAAGAACCAATCTTTTCTTACCTGGAGAAGGGGAAGGTCAAAGACAGAAGTAAATCCTTTGGAGGCTTGACTTGCTCTGTGGCTGTTGGATGGAAGTTCTGGGAATTGGGCAATGACTACTGCTGTTGGGAAGAGTCACACCTCTCTCCCCTTCCTTCATCAGAAGATGTCAGTTTATCACAGAGATTGTGATACACGGAGAGAAATTTTTTTTTTTTGGCGTCTGATAGAAGAAAAAAACAGTTTCAACAGTTTTACTGCCCCAGCTGTCTGTTCCCAAGGCAACTGTATCATTCACCTGAGCCCAGAGTGTGAGAGGCTGAAATGTTAGAGTTAATGGCTTAAACATTATTATGAAGGATTTTTGTCAATTATGAAAAAAAATGTATAAAGAAACTGTGACCTCCAAAGCCCACCTCTCCCTGAATATGCCTCCTGCCTGGAACTTTGGACTGTGAGTTAGGCCTCCTAAGGGGATCTGATATCAGATAAAAATTACACCATTGTTCAATTATCTCATGTCTAGGTGTCGAGGCTGTCACTGGGTCTAGGGTCTTCAAAGAGACATGAGCAGTTGTTGGTTGTTATAAGGTTGTTTATTGCATGAATACATCAGTCTTGAAGGCAGAGTTCAAGGTGTTAGAGTCTAGGTGTTAAAGCAGAAGCAGCAGCTGTAAGGCTGCTTTCTAGCACAGAGCCCCAGGTTCCTTACAGGAACAGCAGCAGCAGTAGCAGTTGTTCCCTGGCATAGAGTCCAATGTCCTGGGCAGCAGCAGCAGTAGGAGAATCTGATGTTTCAAGCAGCAGAAGCAGGGACCGCAGCTTTTTTCTTCCTCTTTCTTATTTCTTCTTCTTCAAGTTGCTGATGTGTTGATGCTGTGATGGTTGATAATGATGGTGATGATCCTTGTACCCCACTATGGGGCTTTTTATTCATAAAACATCCAATCAGCTAAAAACACAATTCTAAAGCATTCTTTCTAAACCAATCTGAACTTGATTGTGATGTGCAAARGTAGTATGAAAGTAATATCAAAGAAGTGTCAATCCTCACCTAAAAAACCAYGCRTATCATATGATCTATTTATGCAAATGGACTATCTGTTTTCTTACTTAAAATCTGCATGTATAAGTTTATCTATTTACAGGAATGGTTCTATCTATTTACACATGTAGTTCTACCTGTCTTGCATGAATAATTCCATCTGTTTTAATCACAAGGTTCTACTATGCTTTTGCTAGGTCTAGGGCTAACCTCCTGAACTTTTAACTAGACCTTAGAGCCTTTGCTAGTTAATAAATTTTCTTAAGGTGCCTACAATGTATTTCTACTTATTTAAAACCTGAAACTGAAACTTAAACTTACTTAAAACTATAACTTACATTTCTATTTACTTAAAACTTAAACCTACACTTCCACTTCATATCTAAGTGGCTTAACATATCTTAATTTCTCTAAAGGCTTTAATTCAACCCCTGCATTCATCTCCCTCTCCAAGGAACGCAGAGAAGCCTGCATTCCAACATCTAGCAAGTAAACAAGGCTGAGAAGAATGTATCTACCAGGAAAGCCAAACCCAGCAGCTGTCCTGAAAATCAGCTCTGGCTGGGTTTGTGGTGGGGGAGGCTCATCTGCTGAGGCCAGTTTGCACACATCCCCCCCAGTCAAAGGGGGAGGAGAGTTTTGGTTGTGTGGTACAACCTCTGGTCAGAGGCAGTGAACAGCCATCCTCCCTTWCACAAACTGGCTCAGCTGTAAAACYCCCCACCCTGGAAGGCCACATACACACGGGACGTTCACCTGAGAGGCAGCTGACAAGTCTCATAAACCATCAAAGACCCCCAGAGTGCCCCCACTCCCAACTGATTCCTGAGGCCTTGCAACAGCYCTGCATGTGAAAAAGTGATGCAATGGATCCAGAGTCTGCTGCAAGAGACAGAGTAACTTGTCCCCTCCAGGGGAGGTACCTAGGTGCTCCTACCTGGCCCAAATGTGTATTAATCTGTTTCAAGGGACCCTCACCTCTGAAAACATCAGAAGAAAATGATCAATGGGACACCATAAAGATCCATATAGTGGTAACATTTTCCTCTCAATCTGTGTCTCTGGCACTTTCTTGCTCTTCCACCATCTCTTCTTCTATTTCTTTCTATCTCTCTCCTCCCCTCACATTTACTCTTAAATATAATCCATACTATTGACTTYGGCATATGGTCTTGTTTGCRCCTTAATTCTGGCAGAGATATCCCTCTACAATTTTAAAAAACAGATCCTAACAAAGAATTGGCCTTGGTTCTTCCTAAGAAAAATGTTTTTTTATATGCTCCTGTCTTCATTTTTATCACTCTCATTACAGACTAACAGTATGCATGATTTCTCTCAATTTTTTTTTCTTCAATCTCCTTTAAAGTAAAAAACCTATCACTGCTGAAAAACAAATTTCCTGTGCCTGAACTTCCTGTGCCTGAACTCCTTGTTAATAAAGTTCATAACATCCCAGGCATTATTTTATAAACAAAATTATAAATTAGAAAATTATTTAAACTCAAAAGTTCTATGAGAATACGTCAGCACTTTTTCAAGAACTCTGGGAGTTAGGGTGCCCTCCCAATGCCCTTGTGCCAAAGAGTCTCTTTATCTGTCAGTGTTCACTAGAAGACAGTTATTTTTCTCCTGGAAGTGGAAGGCACCTCTCAAATTGTATTAGTGTTGTCTTCGGAATAAAAATCCTCAAACATGCACAAACTATCAGCTGTTGCCCTCAAACAAACCACCAACCAAACCCACCAAAACAAACCAAACAACCAAACAAAAAAATCTCATATCAAAACTTTGGAATAACAGAGTATGCTCAGTTGTCATTGTTCAAGTATGTTTTTTTTTTCTTTTTTATTTTTCAGATTGTGTGAAGACAAAATTATTTGTATTCTGTTATCTTGGTATCCACAAAAAACGTTTACAAGTGAGAGAAGGGACTCAGATATTGATATAAAATATTATAATAAAAACCCAACATTTGCAGCGATATTGAATTTAAGATGACGGCTTCCTAAAATTTTACTAAGATAAAAAGGTTTCAATATTATTTTAATTTTTTTTTTCTGAACAACAAAATAGAATTTTTAATAAAAAGCCCAGAGGAACATGTTCTCATTCTTTCTGGAAACATTCAAGCATCTATATACTCATAAAGGATATAGAAAGCACATATTCTCATCTTAGAGTAGATGTTATCTTGGCTTAGACTCTAATAAAGATGAGTCAGTTATAAATGATTAATCTCACMCTCTCGGATTTGAGCTATTTCTCTCCACCAAACAATTGTATTTTTTCTTTATACAAGGATGTTAACCTCAACTTTCCTTAATTGTTCCAACTTCCAGGCTATTGAAGCTGTTCTTTCGCAAGCATTGGGTATTTAATTATTCATACCTAGTGAAACAGTGTCATCAATAAAGACATGCATAATTCCATCTAGTTTTACACTAAACCAAAGACAGAAAATATAAAGCAAATAGGAGGTGCGCTTTCATTGGTTTCATCATATCCAAGTAAACCAAACAGAAACTTGCACCTGTATTTCTCATTCTTTAAGAACCATTATATATTAGGTATTTTGAAGAAGGCACATGTGTGTGAATTATGAAAAGACTGGAATATTTTTTAAATTAGGAAAAACAAAAAAAAACATTCAAAGAATGGTCTGTTGAACAGAGAAACTTYGTGTTTCTCTTGTCCGTGCATTTTAGCAAGTTCTTGGAATGCTAGCCTATCATCAAGTTCTCCAGGGACTGTGGAGACCACACCAAAAGCCTTGGAGAAATCCAGGTAGACAATGACCTGTGCTCACACCACATCAACTGAGCAGGTTATTTTGCCATAGAAGGCAATCAGATTTGTCAAGMAAAATTTACCCTTGATGAATCCATGCAGACTTTTCTCAAACACATCTTTCCTTTGACTTGTGATAGCCCCTARGTGGATTCATTCCCTAACTTTCCCAGGGACTAAAGTATGACTGATGAGCTTAAAATTTCCTGAAACCTCTTTTAAACCCTTCTTAGATGAGGGTGACATTAGCCTTCCCCCAGTGACTTTTCAAAGATTGTGGAGAATAGCCGCACAACAGTGTCAGTTGGCTCTTCTAACAGCCAGTCTTTTGGATGCGTATTGGCACGGCCCATCAATCTGCAGGGATCAAGCTCCTATAGTAGTTCACGTACTCAGTGATAGTGAGTCTGTGTTTGCAGTAACCTGGATTTTTGTTCCCAAGGTCTGGGGCCTGAGAGTGGTGATAAAGACAGAAGTGGTGAAAGCACTTARAACCTTTTCAGCCTTGTTGGTAACTACTTCAGCTTCCTGACTGGCAAAATCCAAGCTGGGTCAGTCTTGCTCACAAAGCTGCCAGTTAAAGCTGCCAGTTCCTTGCAGAGCTCTCTGTTCTTCCTTGTTTTGTTCCTGGCTTTGGAAATCCACATGTACATCTTTATCTAGCACTCAGCCACAGAACTGAACATTGCCACAGCTGCACTGACAACTATGGATAAAGATCAAAAAATATAGTGGAAAAACATGCCACACAATAATGTGCAGGAGATAACTACAGGGAATGTCAGGTGTTTATTACCACCTCCTCACATTGCCTGAATCATTATGCATTGCAGAGTTGTGTGTTTGGGATTTTCTCATTTAATTTCTATGTGGTAAAGGCTTTCTTAATAAGATATTAACTACAACATACAAAAACTACAGACATTTGTCAAGAAGCAGTAAGAATTTGAGAAAACATTGAAAAATGTGGCCTATTATTCCTCAGCTCAAGTAAAGCACAGTGAAAAGCTCTTTGAGCACTGAATACACAGCTGGGAGGGAAAAGGGATGTGAGCTCTAGTCAGTAGCAGCACAAAGTATTAAATATATTGATGTTCAAAACTGTACAGGGAGTGGAGGCTCAGCTGCGCAATTAGTACAGAGCCAAAGCAGAAATGACAAACACACAACATAAAACATAATATGGGTCTGTAGTCTAGAATGAAAGAATTGAAGACCCTGCCCACATTTCTATCATGGTTTAGAGTAAGGGCAACAGGAGGATTACTACATTGCAACAACAGTAGTTTCAAGGATGTTATTTTTTGGTAATTCCTCTGCAGTGCAAATATTAAGAATGTCATGGCAACAGTCTGTAATACCATCAAAATAATTTTCTAAACCTACAACAGCAAAATGCTAAAACAAGACAAAACAGGAGGAGGYAGGACTCAGTCTCCAGATGCATAGTCTTCAACCATGCACTCCCTGACTTCAGCTAATATGTAGGTGTCCACAGGTTGAACTGAGTTAACAGTTTTCCTGGTAAACACGTAGCAGATGGAAAAACAGTGTGCATGCATCTACGTCCAAGATTTCAAAGCACCACAGAAAGTTTTATAGCTTTCCAAACACCGTGTGGCTGATTCCTCATTCCAAAGGTGAAAAGTGTGAGAAGATTCACAAGTATGCTTTAGTTTCAAAGATCAGGTTTCAATGAAGTTGGGTTTGGTGCAGCCTTGAGGCATCTGTTTGAATCATGCTGAGAACTTGGCTTCTGCTCTGACAAGTCCTTTACAGACTTCCTACTAGTTTAAGACTAACTTCATATGTATATGTTTCTACAGAAAACAAAATTTTACTTTCTTATTTCTTTAAGCATAATCAAAAGGAGAAACTTCTATAACATTTAAAAGATGGATTTCCRTCACTATATTCTCACAGTGAACTGTGGTTCAGTACTGGTCAGCGGCTCAGAAAATTGTGTCTCTTTCCTAACATGTCTAACTACTGAAGAATTAATGACATTTGCAGGAGATAATAAATAGTGAGATACTGTAATTATCATCCAGCTCAGAAACTGTGCAGTTCAAGAGACCAAAAAGGGTCAGGAAGTAGCAAACATTCATGACAGAAGGCTGATATATCATTTTTATTGTCCTAAATTTCAYTAGTTTCTTATTCCAGATCTAAATGATGTTGAATGAAATCAGGTTAAGGAGCCTCCTACAAATTACCTCCTGTGACCTTTTACTACATATCCTGTAGTCAGCCAGTGGGGAAACTGCTCTCAGCGAGAACTTTGRACTGGACAACCTGTGCTGTCTCACAAGAGTTCAGCCTCCAGCCCCCATAAGAATGTGTAGAAAGGAAAGATCCATAAGAGGAAAGATCATTCTGCATAGGTGAGCTGCTGAGACTCACGTTTAYTGAATAACAATCTACTGACTTACTGATTTAAGAAGCTCAGGGCAGGTTGTTTAAAGGCTCACCTGAAACAGTATCTGGAAACTGGAAGAAGCCTGTGGGCTACAAAAAAGAAAGATTTGTTCTAAGTAATGGCAAGTTAATAAGTTTCTATGTGGGCTGAAASAGTGAGCAGTTGTGTAATGAGTGTAATGACTACAATTAATAAAGAACCTGTTTGATTTTAGGACCCACAAAACTTCTATTTTATTACTCAGTAAACGTTATTTAAAGTAATGTAGGCATTGTCAGTGTAGGTAACTCCTGTGCAAGAGAGTATACTAGACAAATGAAGAGAACAACAGAAAAACAGAACGTTGCCAAATGAATGTTGCATTAGCATTAAAAAATACAACAAACAAAAAAGACTTGATTAAGCTTTGAAGCACTATCAGGAAAAACTGAGTTGAACAAAACTAATGTATGGGAGAAAAAAGCAAATAGCAACTTCATTGCTATTTACACAAAGAAAAGGAGGGGGAAAAGAAAGAGGACAAGGGCAAAAAGAAAAAGAACAAAGTTGAACTTCCAGAGAGAGTTGACAGCTTCTTAAAGTTAGAAATGTGGAAGCACTTACATTCCACATTCACAAAGGTTTCTTAAGTGGATAGTCTTTACATTTAAAGGACTATTAGGGTCAAGTCCYGCATCCCAGGTTCAGAGAATGTGTYAGGGAAAGAAAAGTAACTTTATGTAGTTTTTTGTAGGCTATGAGACTTGAGTCTGATACAGAGAAATTCCTACAATTGCAGGGGWCACCTACTAAAAAAYCATCCTTCAGACACTGAAATAATTCATTAAAACATTTTGATAAGTTCTATGACTCAAGCAAGAGAGACACCACAGGCATAAAAAGTTTGGGGAATTTTTTGGTATTTTTTAAAAAATGGCATCAAAAACACTAGAAGAGTATAGAAGAAGAAACAGACATATGTTGGTGTTCACAACCACATGTAACATTTAAAACACTGAAGATATTCTTATGTATAAACTTGAGATAAAAGAGATTTACTTCTCTTATACCAAAAAAGCATGCCCAAAATAATGAACTATCCCGGGAAAGCATGAAAACAATAAGTAATACAGAATGCATATGTAAGCTGAAAGTAACCCAGAAAAAGATGTCAACACAAAACTGGTTAAACTGTGYCCAGTGTCTCAAAATGCTGAAAAAGAACATTAATGTCGGATAGAAAATACTCAGTAAATTGACACAGATTTCAGACTTCTGAAAAAAACAAAACATTCATAGCTTGAGAATGGAAATATTTCAAATACTAAGCATGTTTGCTGCTGTGCCACAATCCAATCCCACAGTTAGCAAATAAACTTTGCAGAAGGCAGCTGCAACCCAGTTGGCAGCTGTATCTGCAACCAAGCCACAACTTATAAACAACAAATCAGTGACCTGCTTCATTTCAGCTCTTCTTCAAACCCACCTATGAGTAATTCTAACAACACTGATTTATAAAAATATTAGATAACCTGGGACTAAAGCAGCTTTAAAAAAGCAAGAAACACCCAAACCCCCATTCTACAAAGAAAATTGCAGAATCCTGGATGTTTCCAGCAGCTGACAGAAAAACACACCATGCTCTGCTGCTGCCAGATGTTTTTAGTCTACAGAGTTGCTTGAAGCAGAAGATTCACAGGGACGTGAAAGTAAGTGACAATTACCATGACCTCCTACTGACAGTACGGAACGTGTGACTCATCTCAAGGAGATGGACACTACATAGCAAATTGAAGTTAAAAATAAACTACAAAGACACTAATTTTAGGATGTATATGGACACCTACAGATGGCCAATTTTGTTTCCACAATCAGCGACTATTATTCAGAAACCTRTGAATATTCCACATGGCAAAAAATTTTACAGAAAAGGTCAATGATCCAAGAATTAGTACTTGAAAGAGCAGCTACCCATTTCAACTTCATCTGTAAATATCTTAAATCATGCAGCTTAAAAGAAAATGAGCTCTGCCTGATATTGAGCCCAGCCTGTGCACTRACACCCTTGCATGGCTTTGGCCTATCCTATTCCCCACGGCCTTGTCCAGACATTACAGGACTGTGTCTAACTCTGGGTCCACTCACTGGGCATGATTCTGCACCCCACCTGTGGGATCACATCCTGGCCTACCTTTAAGCCATTCCTGTCCCCAGGCACACACATGATGATGGGGCTGGGAGAGACCCAGGGCTATCTGGTTGCTCCAGTCCTGGCTGGAGGGATAGAATGAGTCCTGGGTGCCTGACTCTGCCCTGACAGACACCTGGGGAGCCCCCAGCACTCCCAGTTCTCAACTCCATGGAGCCATCAGTCTCAGATGTATCCTGAAAATATCTACTGAAGACAGCTGCATCCTACAGGGTGACACAAACTATATTTTCTCCTGAAGGATTCACATAAAATCATCTAGTGCCATGACAATTAATTTATACTCAGATTTGTGGAAAGGGTAGGTGAATACTACTACCTTATCTCCAAGCCCCAAATACCACGTAATCTTAGCAGCAGAGGCATATGGGGTATACTGRCATAAATCCAGCTGTTTCGAACATTTAATGTTCAAAAATTCTCCATACACAAGGAACTGAAAGAGAGAGGCAAAAAATCTGTTAATTGTGCTTTTACTGTGCAACAGTGATCTCTGGCCATATCCAGGCCTACAATAAAGGTATAAATCAGAAGGCAACAGTAACTATTGAGAGACACAGAAAACTGCCCCTCAGGAGATAGCACTAACAGAACGCTAGTGCAATGATAAGGGGATACAAGAAGTAATTTCTAGTTAAGTAAACTTTGAAAACACCACAGCCAGTCTAAATCACCAGTACCAGTGGTGTCCACTTTCACCAACAAAGTATTGAGGTGGAAGACCTTCTGGAGTACTGCCTGTCTTCGCAGAAATTGCCACTGTAGGTGGTGCCCAGGTGTCCAGATTCATTGCACGCACTGAGAGCGAAAGTGCTTCATATGTATCAGCAGGAATGCTCCCAGCTGTGTTCTTCAGGACATTGATTACAGATTGAGTGTGAATTTGCAGTAAAAAAGATTATTTGTATACTGAATTACTGATGCAGACACACTTCATACCAGGCAACTGCCATATCTGGGAAGTGTATTGTCAGGTGTGAATATGAGTTATAATTTGGTGATAGGTATCCATATAACAGTTTATTGTAATATACTAAAAATAAACTGTTTTACTAGTCAAAGTTGATTCAGTGAAATTGACGCTTTTTTTTTTCTGTAAAATCATGCACTTGTTCAAAGAGTTATCATTAAATATATTGAAAACTTTTGAGTTTTAAACAGTTTCATTTTAAAAATTAAAAATGTCACTTCAAATGTTAATTTATACATCTTGYTGATAACCTTTTAGTGGTATGGATTGATAATATGGAACAGTGTTGCAGCACAAGCAGATGGTAGACTGATACAGCCTTCCTGAAGTGTCCCCCACACGGAGAGCGCTCCACCAAGGCCACAGCAAGTACCACACTCACACGCAACAGCTGATTATCCAAGATGGAGGAGGCAGGAAGGGTCCCTGCATAGGTTTCCAGTGTAGCTTATTTCACCTACACACTGAAAGGATTTGCAGCCAAAGACAGGGAGAAGTAGAGGSTCCAGGATTATACACTGTCACAAAGGGGTGGAGCCAACAGCAACAACCAATCACCTGAAGGTGTGGCCGGAAAAAGGGTTATAGTGRCCAATAGGGAAACACAAGAGTAAACAGACAGGGGTACACACCAATGARAATACAAAGAACAAAGAAACTGCTAGAACCTTGACCACATATGGTTAACAGGGGGTTGAATGCCCAATGGGCCAACAGGGGGAGGGGCACTGGGGCTGATTGACAGCACATCACAGGAGTCTGTGGGAGAGGTTSAAGTCTAGGGGACGTTCTTCCAGGGCATAGCCCCAGGATGTCCCCTTGCAGGCCCACAGGCCTCCACAACAAAACATCTGAAAAGAAATGGCAGATGGGCTCCTTCCTCTCAATTCTGCTTATAAATGAGAYGAACTAAGTCTCTTAACTGCTTCTCAGAGTACCTGACAGGGATAAAGTTTAACATTAATCATAAAGAATATGATTGAATCTTTTAATATCCTAAATGTTCCTTTTTGGACAAACCACACACTTGTGTAAAATAAAATCTAAATTAATGGAAGGTTTTTCTTGTAGTTGTTCTTTTAATTTTTCCAACAGCATGGGTCAGATAGAAATTAACTATGTCCTTTAATTTTAATCTGAAGTGGTAATTCAATTTACTAAAGAACAACACACTGATCCTTTTTGTACTTCTATAATTTGTAGAATCAGTTCCTATTTGTTGCATAGTTCAACTGATTGCATTGTTATTTGTGACAGATTTACTCAGCTCCTTAACCAAGCCAGCCACAATTTGGTATAGGCTCCAAGGGAGGTAAAGGCCTGAGCCATAGCCAGATCAAAAACTCTGCTAGTTTCAATCCCTCCTCTGAAAAGCCACAAAAGACCTGAGAGATACAGTGAGGATAGATGTGTATGAGCTTGAAAACTGAATCCATTAGCACATGAATAGCATGTGGCTTTTCAAAGACTAATTTATTTAGTAACAAAGTAAGTTGGGGATACAAGTGGTCACATGCCTGCTTTTTCTATCACATGCAGTTTGACTATGAGTCAATCACTTTATCCTATGACAGTCTGACTGAGCCTTTTTCAAGCTTTCTCAAGCTGTGAGGCAGTGTTGTGTCCATAGCTGTGATGTCCCCTTCAGCTGGGATACCAATTTCAGACCTTTGGTAAAWCAACCAATATCACAGATAACCCCGTAGTGTAGTAACTTCAATTTGTGACTTGATAACTTKAAATCATTGATCAAATGATTGTGTTGTAATAGAGTGAACCTTGCCATGAAACTTTCCTAAAATGCACTGTTACAACATCATCATAATACAACTTTTACTAAACCTTTGACAGTGGTCAAGTTCTTCAAGCAATCTAAATCATCCATTCTTGACATTATGCTGGAAATGATTGAATAATTAAATCCTTTCTTGGTTGAATAATGGAATTTGCTCCAGGGCCCTCAGCTATTCTGTAGCATGGGTACAGTGTTGCATTTTTAATGTGCTACTCCTTATAGTCATAGCATATATATGAGTGTGTCTGTGTGCATGTAGAGTTCGGAAAGAGGAGGTCCAGTTACTGTCATTATGCCATTTGCAGGCTTAATCAGACTTATTTCCACCAGACTTGTTCCTGGGCAGTTCACAACTTCAGAGCTGGGCTTGAAGCTTCTGACTATCTTCTGACAGATTTAGTTTTTGCCTAAATCTCTAATTAGGTGCATAAATTAGTTATTGTATCTAGCCCAATGGAACAATCATAATCCTTCTTGACTGATATTCCAGATTCTCTAAATAAAACCAACAAATCCTCTCTAATTTGAGGAGTTGTCTCAACTATTGCACACATAGTTGGCAGGCAATGGAAAAATAGCWCCTCTTGTCACCTTGGTCAATTAAAGACAAGCCAAGTTTCTAGCACAAAGAGATTCCTGAGTGTAAAAAAYTGTGCTTTCCTGAATCAGCAGCCAAATAATCCACAGGACTAGAACAGTAGCCTTTATCAGATTTTTTATCCTTGCTCTATACACATGGTCTGAGCTTTCTCAGGAGACCACCAGAYGGTTGGTTGTCAGACCAGAGAAAATAAATCTGCACATAAAAAAAGATACTATTAAATCTAAATTATTCTGTATCATTCAGAAAGGGAGTGGAATTTCAAGTGTAGCTAAGAGAGTGAACTTGGTTTCTATAGGTGTAGGAGAATACACAGGTCATCTGCTGAGGATATTGAATCCAGGTATTTCAGGTCCTTACACAGGGATGTGGGGACCGGATACAGTGTTGAAAATGTCTAGAATGATTAAAAGACCATTTCTAATTATATCCTTCTTTGGTTTACTTTGGCCTCTCTCTGTGGTGAATTACTATAGAAGTACAGCAGTTCTGGAAGCACAGTGCTCACCAATGAGCTGAAAATTATTGCTATTATTCAAAACTGGGTTCTTTGACACAGTTTGGTTAAACTAAGATATCTCTAAATTCTAATATGTAATTTGGTATCTGTATGCAAGAACATTTAATTAATTAAACATTTGTTAAACTGTAATGGAGAAAGTACTTATTAGCCAACCACGATTGAATTTCCATTATTCCCTGTAGATTTATTCTCAATTGTGCTTTTTTTTTCTGCTGAATTTTTTGAGACAGAGAACTTTTCATTATATCATGTTTTAGTGTATAGCTCATTCACAATTATTCAATACATAACTGTTAAAATCCATTGAAAAATCTAGATGTTATAGCCAAAACTAGATGCCTTAAAGTTAAGAGTGAAGTTACTGAACCCAAAAACATGATATGGACCACGTCATTCAGGGACTGCAATCAGTTTACTATGCACTGAAAGAAATAGCTGCATTGAAAAGATGATCTATAAAGTTCATCATCTGTAACTACTTGATAGGRAAAAAATGGGCATTAAATTTCAATATTTGTCTTTCCAAGGCCTCAGTGCCTGAATCAGGACTTCAAGCATCTTCTTCCTAGAAGGCCCTGGTATCAGTAAATATTTTTTCAAAAATWCACTTTTTTTTTTCAAAATTACTGAGTTATGATGTTAAGGACACCCTATAGTTAGAATACCTCACATGAATACAAAGGTTAATTTAAGTAAAATTTAACCTCTACAAGAACACAAATTWAATTCCTAACTGCCTTGTGAGAAAGACTAAAGTGAAAGAGTTAATATTCAGTTGAAATTTTGAAAATAAACAGAAGACAGTGAAACTGGACTAATACATACATAGAAAAGGAATATACTTTCTGAAATAGTGGTTTGACTTTGCTTTTAAAATCTACGGCTTTAAACATGAATAGTGTAAAGGAATCTCAAAGGCCAGCCCCATCCTCCCTTTTCCTAAATAACTAGCTGATAAGTCATTTGATACTTCTGATCCTCAGCACAGCCAGTACTCATTAGCCTTTGGCATACTGAATCCTMTTTTACTTTTTGTAGAGTAGCCCCACTTGAACAAGAAGGAGCAGCATTATTCCAAATGCATTTAATTGTTTCTTCCCATAAATGGGTGTTYGGGTACTGCCTTGTATCCCAGAAAATGGGTTAGAATTGCCTTTATCTGCAAAGAGTTTTGGTAAAAGCCTTGGTTTTGTGATGGTACTCTCTAACCATGAAGTACATAAAGAAAAGCAAAACTGCTACCAAAATTTGTAATAAATAGATGCAGGAATCTTTGAGGTGCATGTTTCATGTAACAATTTTTTTAGGCATACTAGGGATGTCTTTATCTGGTGACACTTTAATTAGAAGTTTGTGCCTTCAGCAAATGGGTGGTTATCCGTGAAAATCTTCTCTGTTTTTCCTTGTTTTTTACTTTCTAATATCTCAAAAGCTGACAATAGCCTTGCTGGTSCCATCACCTCAGACACCTTTCTGTGACTTACCTGATATCAAAAGTCAGTTGTTACACAAGTTGCTATCAGCTTCTGTCCCGTACCCCAAGTAGGGTATTCAGATGTGGAGTTGTTAAGAATTCATCTGTAGGTTTATTTTTGGGTCTGKTTTTGTCTCTTCCCCCAACCCCACTATATAAAGATGTGTAATATATATCATCAAGATATAATATGCATTAGACATAAGTATTATTTGTAAGTACACTATATATATAAAAAACATTAGAACAGGGAAGGCATAATCTACAGCTTTCGGGAAAGCCTCACCTCAATTAAGTTATTGTTATTTTCCTTATTTTCCTGTCCCATACCAGCATCATCTAATGATGTAGCAGTGCTTTCAGGCAGGCTTACCACCACTGCAGATTGTTCTTACTGATAGCAACTCTATAGGATTCAGCTGAAAAGCTGCAGAGGTCAAGTCAAAATTTTGCAAAGGGATAATACACAATATAGTTTTCCCTGGACCACAATAATTTTGAAAAGTGGAGGTAGGAACTTGAGTAAAGGCATTTTGGAATTAATGTTTCTGATTTTTTCTGCATTTTACAACCCCTGTATAAAATTAGGTTTTAAACTCCTTATTTTTATTCAGCATGAATATAAAAATCTATATGTAGCAGATGTGAAATAGGTGTTCTATATTCCCTTCATTCCTCATGCTGCTTGAGTGCATATTATGAATAGGTATTCCAACTGACCTACTTTTTAGTACTTATCACATGAAAATGAAAAAATTCCCAGGTGTTCATCCTAGGACTTGTAGCTAAGGCACAAAAAGCCAGCACAGATGTTTGAAATTTTAATTTCAAATGAAATTAAGATATATCAGGATTTGAGTACTCATACTTTATCTCTTAGGTAACTTCGATACTTGCCTATTTATTTATTTACTGGCTRGAAGAAATTTAAAGTAATACCAGATATGTGGGGATAAAGGTGATGGTACCAGAGGTGTGGATAAAGTGTAAACATAAAATAAAGAAGACTTTGGAAATTTTCACCAAAAAATGCATTCCTTCCAAAAGTTCTTGTTTAATAGCTAAGGTATTGGAAGTCCCAAGGTTATAGATTGTTTTTTTTAAAGTAACTAAAATTCCTGATATGAGAAYGTTCGTCACCAAATCTCCAAGTTCTAAGCCACTAAAATATATCTGTCTTCTTCAATTGTTAATTGTCATGTTCTTTTCAAATGTGAAGCTAGAAGGAAAAGACCAACTAACTGAAAAGTTTTAACATTGTTCTCATCTTGAACTGACTTGTTAAATATAAAACCTTTGCAAGTCTAAGTACATGTTTCCCAATGTAACATACCCTTTAAAAATATGGAGCAACATATTTAACTAAGAATATGAAGTACCTTTTTTAATTCCTGATGAAATTTATACAGGTGAAGGGACTGTTAAAAAGTTCTTTTTTAGGATTTTCAAAATAATTTTCTTTAAAACTGCCTAAACTTGATTATAAAATAGAGACACACAGATTTTTGGGTCATTTTAATATCTTAAACATACATGTACTGTGTTTTTTTGCAATTCTAAATTTTCTGATGGTAAAATAGGATAATAATTAGCAATATTATTCTACAACATTTGTTCTGTTGTCCTATCATTTATAGAACAAATCAGTAAAGATTGATTCATTTTCTTGAAGAAGCACATAAAATTTACTCAATTAAACTGGTAGTTAGGTATGTTGCAGTAATGTTAGGAAGATGGAAAATCTCAACCATTCATGGAGACTCTGAATAATACTCCGGGAAAGAAACACAGCAACAAACATAAGTGTAAGTGTGGGGAAACCATGACAAGAATAAAACATTCCTGGAGCATTGTGAGGGAAGTCCTAAATAGCATGGTGATGTCTAAAAAAGGCCTGAGGCAAAGCTAAATTTTCTAAAATTGAAGGACTAAAGCAGGAAACCTTACTTAAGCCAAACTGTTTGCCTAAATCATTTAATATTTCTAGGAAAAGCCTTTTGCCYTGTCTGAAGTTTTACAGCCTTATATGTTAACTTGTGGCTTTTTCATACTGCCACCTATCACCTTTACCAGGTAGTTTAAATGTTAGAAATAACTCCCATAAGAGATTGATTCTCTGGAGTTGCTAATATCTGACTCCACRGAGAAATGAGTTCAGGCCAAACCACAGCTAGAATTAGCAGAAGTACTCACTTCTCTTTGCAAAATACAGTGTCAGAAAAAAAAAAATAAAATTGAGGCAGTGAGGAAAAAAGGTAGTTGAAGTTAGAGAATAATGCAATAATCTGAGTTTTAATATTACATAACATAAAATATTCAATTGGGTAATGGCAGATGAGGTTTCTAAATCTTTGTCAGTCCAATAGACTCTGACCAGAGTCTTTTTGATATTCCATGTGCGGAAGGTGCAGTGTAGAAAATAAAATTTACTTATTTGAAGATAGTTAATGTTACATAATATTTCTGATTTATCAGAGTGATACAAAATATATTGGAAACACAGCAAAATTATAAGATACACGTAACAAACCATAGTCATGGCAATACACAGTTCAATCCCCGAACACGTCCCAGTTACCAATCTCTGTAATATACTCACCATCACAACACTRTGTGTCCCTATTAGCTATGAAGAAAAGCATTAGTTGACATCATCTCAAAATCCTTGCTGTCTTCATAACTCTTTTGTCAGTTTTTCAGGTCTTATACTCAARGTTAGGCTGAATCATGTGTACTCTCTCCATATTGCAGGTCAACCAGCTCTTACATTCCCATTCTTAACGAACATAAAAAACCCCTATGTAACCCACCGACTGATCTATTCAAATGACATAGCTTTTTATCTAAAACAAAACTCACCTGCTGATGCCTTCTGTGTTGGGATAAAATCTGCCTTTATTTCAACAGCTCTGGTCAGTCACACACTACATATTCCCTGACCTTCATGGGCATATTTCCCTGCCCAGTCTCCACTGARTTATTTTCCATTGTAGAGGTTTGCTGCTCAGTCACAGTCTTCTTAGTCGAAAAGGTGTAATGCATAAATATACATAGATTGCAATAAATTGTCTAAGCATTATGTTAAASGATGTTTAGCCATAAACAGTCAGTGTCTGTAAAGACTAGATAATGCAGGGAAAATGTAGGCAAAAATGCACAACAGGTGTCTGAYACATTTATTTGGAAGTGAAGCACTTGAGGATATTCATTATATCAGAACATTATTGCTTCAACATGTTATTGCTTTTTAAGTGTAATACTATTAAAAGTTTTAAAAACAATCCCTGAAATCCCCAAGTAAGCATAAAAACATATCTGGCAATATAAACTTTAGTTAAATTTACTGGTATACACACAAAAATTGTAATTTAAATAAATGAGGCATAKAGATGAGCAAACTTCCAAAATAAAAGGTAAGCCTTACTGGTTTCCCACAATATGTCACCCAAAATCCAGTGGTTTATTTCCCTGGTGTGTCTTTCACTGTGTCACCTTGTATGTGAATCCTTTAAACTGTGCTATTTTGGCAGAGATCGAGTWGATTTTCTTTATCACAGCCACTCTTGGGTTATGTTTTGGATTTGTGCTGGGTAGGGATGTTTAATTTATTGCTGAGCAGCCCTTACACARTATTAAAGACTTTTCTGCTTTTATCCCCATCCCACAAGAGAGCAGGCTMGGGGTGTGCAAGCAGTTGGAAGGGAGCAGAGATGGAACAAATGACCAAAGAAATATTTCACACCATATGATGTCTTGGTCAGCATATAAATCTGGGAGAAAAGTTGTCCAGGGGCCTGCTGCTCATGAACTGGCTGAGTATCAGTCAGCTGGTGGTGAACAACTATTTTAATTTGCATTGCTTCTCTTTCTGGSGCTTTATTTCTCTCTCTTTGTTATTTATATTCTAAATTATTATTAGTATTGGTATTACTAAATTTTCCTTATCCCAGTTTCCAAGTTTTCTTGATTTTACTCTTCCAATTATTTTCCACCTATCCTGCTGGGGCAGGGGAGTGAGGGAGCAGCTGTGTGATGCTTAGATGCCAGCTGGTGTTAAACAACACTATAAACAAAGGTATGTTCAGAGTGTTTTTAATTAGGATACTTWAAAATCCTGGAGAGATGGAGGTAAAGCAGTCAGGAGTCAGTCCTGATTGTGACTCACCTCAGAAATTTAGTTGTCTGGCAATGAAGAATTTAACAACCTGAATGGAGTAGAATTGCAACAATACAGCACTTTAGGGCTCCTAAGTCATGCACTGCAAGAGGCCTGAGGTGATCTCCTGGTGGACTTAAGATGATTATAACTTTGAATAGCTCTAGATTTCTCACAAAATCTCTTACAGAGGACCTGAGACTCTGGTTTTCGGCATAATCCTTCAGGTACAATCTTGAGAAATCTCCAGAATAAACCAGGAAGGGATGTGTTCAGGGTGTTTAGTTTTCTACACATAATAAATAGGACTTCTATTYGACTTTATTTATTAAGTTTTTTCTTTTTGGCCTTCTTGTTGCCATATTGGGGTCATTATTTTACCTTGATTTCTTGACAGTTCTTTCAATCAGAACCTACCTGTTCTTGTATTTCCATCTATCTAAGAGGTTGAAGTCAGTTTTCCATTTATATGACTCCCTTTAGTTATAGTATTTGGGCATTCCTGGTTAGAGATGTCCTTAATTTGAACAACAAGAATGGAAGTACTCACATTTTGCATATAACTTAGCATCATGGTTAGGCAAACTCGCCTGGAATGGGTGCCGGACTGAGAAAAAGCTCAGATTTGAAGCATCTTAGTTCTTGGGCAAGGAATTGAATAATGATTTTATTATGTAGATGCTTTTATTAATTTTAATTTTCATTTTTAAAAATCCTAGTGGAATTATTCAAAATATAYCTTTAACTGATTCTTTTATATTTCCCTAGAGGGGAAGTAAGTAAATCTTCATATAAACAGAATTGTGTTAAGAATATGACAGCTTTGATTCAATTATATTCTTGTGCTCAAAATGAAGAGAACTGAAACTACTGCATTTTTAAATACTTTCTAGTACACCTTTTTAACTATATCATAGCTGTGGTAGAGTCTACTTTACCTCCTTTCTCTCCATGTACAACTCCAACAACAGTAAATGCTAAGCCAATTTATGATAAACATCCATTTTACTGCTAAGCACTAGTGAAGTGATTTAGAAAGAGGTGTGGGAAGGATGAGGTGTGGGATGAAGACCATAAAGCTGAAAATATATGGGCCTAATTTTAGAAAAAGATGAATATAACAGTGAAGCTAAAATCAATAAAAAAGAAAAGTGCTATAGTGGAAACAGAAAGTCAGCTTTAAGTACAGCATAGAAACTCTGCTGGGTGCTGCCATAGAGGATGATTATAATAAATCCCACAGACTGAAAGGAGAAAAGATCCTGAGTAGAGCCATTTCTATCCTGAGGATAACCTTACTTTGATTTGTGTCTTTATGCATTCTCATCCTTTTTTTATTGAAAATATTTTACAGTGCATTGACTGCGCCATGCTTTCAGTTTCAAACRGAAAAATTACAAATTTTGCTGTAAGTGGCTGGGTTAACCACATATATTAAATTGGTAAGTAGATATACCAAGAAGCAAATTACTATATCTATGCCTAAACATTTGCCTATAGTTAGATATGTTGTGAAATACCCTCAGGATATTTTCACAGTTCTTAGATTGTGTATAGAGTTCTTACCTACAGTCGACCATCTAGTTTTCCTTTCTTTTTTTTTTCCCTCAGAAATGCTTAGCAATGTGGAACTAAAATTCATTGTATGTATGATGGTCCATTGTAAGCAAGACTGATTAAACTTCTATGTATTTTTTTTCCTTCCAAATAATTTCAAAGCTTAGTGTATTGTTAGTATTGGGCTAACATGATCATACTTACTGAGAACAGTCTTCTATTTCATAAACAAAGTCCAACACATTTTCCCATCATTTCATGCATTGCTAGCAGAATGCTTTCTATAAAATTTTTTGCATCATTTCTGAAAATAGAGTTATTAATGTAGGGGTCAGTTTATTGCTTACCCAATGTGTGTTAATGCTTTCCTCATTATATATAGCAAGCTATGCTTCCACATACTTAGTTCCATTGGTGTCCAGCCATAACTATTACTCTTCCTGAGAACCTCTAGTTATTTCTTGTTACCTTGCACCTTACTCCATSCTTTCTGGTAAGCCATTGCTATCCTCTTTTCATTTATACATCTAGAAACTATTTAACTGCATCATATGTTCTTTATAAGCTTTTTAGCTTGATACTTTCCAGATTTCTCTTTACTTTTCCTGAATTTCTTGACTTTTTAATACACATATGCAACTTGAGGTTTTTGTCTATTTTCAATTTTTTTTGCTTTTTTTTTCAAGTTCTTTTTTAATTAGGGACTTTTTTTCCCTAAKTTTACTTATGACTTCAACTCAGCAGTCCTTTTCTGTGATTGCTTCAGCCTGCTAGCTTGGCAGGTAGAATGGGTGTGTTGTGAGTACAAGAGCAACCAAAAATCAAGATAAAATGACAACGCTCTATACTATATAGTGTAACAAATATTCCCAAAAGAATATATAAGAAATAAAGTGTAAGATGAATCCTATTTAATACTGTCCATCTAGAGAACTAAACTGATCCTATCCCTTCATGGTTTGCTGTGGAAATTTCTTAAACTGCAGACTGGGCAAGAGAAGCCTTGACAGAACCAGCATAAGGAGCCTCAGCCTGAGCCCTCACAAGTTCAGCACAAGGCTTATAACAATACAAAACTGTAACCAACTACATGATTATAAAGAACAAAAATCTCTAGATTCACAAATTGCAGAGAAATAGCTATTTTGGCAGAGGAGAGGAAGCTCTTTTAATTTTTCCAGGGGTAATGAAAGTTTTCTGTGAAACTGATGCTTAGTCACTCAGGTCAGTCAACTGTAGACAAAACTGTAAGAAACCAGTCCTAAGTTCTAGTCCATATGAATCTTCTCATTTGGTTTTTGTTGGTTTTTTTTGGTCTTACTGTCTGCATACTATGTTTTTATTTTTTTACCTCATCCCTGCTGGTAACTGGCTGAATTTGATGCTTTTAAGCTATACAAAAAATCACAATCACTTAATTTCTTATGCTGAGAATGAAACATTCTTTGAAAGATTGTAATAATTTTTTTATTTCTTTTAAAGCTACAACTGCTGTCTCTCCAGATGATAGTACAGAATAAATATACAGTGTTAAGTATTTGCTGTGGCATATTTTACTCCTTTTTTCATCCTTTACATACGGCTTTTATCCTTTCAGAAGAGAATATGTATTTATACACCACCTGTCACTTTTTAAGCTGTGCTTTTGAATTTACTTAATACCTTAATAAAAAAACAGAAAGAAAATGAAAGATTTTAATAACTGCCAAGTTAAATAAATTTAAAGGGCCTAGGGTTTTTTTGAGGTTTTTTTCCCCTTGCTCCTTTTAAGCATTTCAATCATTTAAGAGTAATCACTGCTTCATTTTATTTTAAATGACTGAAGTAAGTTAGATTCAGTGTTTGTGTTGGTCTTCACAAAGCAGAAACACTTTATCTGAAGTGAAAATGGCACCAGTTTTTAGAATGGTAAAAATGCTTTTAAAGTAAATTATTTTAAAGGGGAAAATAGTATGAATCCAAATGCCATTAGACTTTTATAAGGATAGTCAATAGACAATATTGACTACTAAATAAAGACAAAATATGGCCTGCTGTAGCTATCTAGGAACATGAAAAAATGTTATATAAATACTGACTTAGCTTTATTCATTGTCTTTACCATTATTCAACAAAAAGGAAGAAAAAGTATTTTTCTATAGCTAAAGGTAAAGCATCTTCTGAATAAAGAACTACCTCCATACTAGCTTTTCAGGGTACTCTATAACTTTTGGTAGTTACAATATTGTATATGCATGGTGTRTGACCATGTTACAGGTACTAAATCCAGTAAGAGCCAAACCATATGAATTAAGGGGGAAAAAGGAACAGTTCTATGATTTTCCAGGAGACTACCATCTTGCTTACACTTGAGATTCATTTGCTGCCTTTATTGTAATCTCCTTCTGTGATCATGTCCAGAGTTATAAATATTAACAGTTACAGTAATACAGCAATTCCCACTTCTGTACTGCTAATACTTGTAGTGAACATAAGGAAGATATGCCTCACTTTTGTTTCATTTACCTTTATACCCTTTGGGGATGAAATACTAGAATTATGAATGTTTCATTGCATAAGAAATAACTTTAACTTTCTATGCTGTCACAATAATATTTTCATATTWCTCTACAATATTATATTATATACTACAATATTACTCTGCTTTAATTTGATTCAACTGAAGAGTTTGCCTACCTATTTGAGAATACACTATTTGCATTGTGTTTGTAACACTTGGTGATTCTGTTATTACATACTACAGTCCCAGATCYGCACTGGAGCAGGCTCCTCAGGGCAGTGGCCACAGCACCAGCCTGACAGAGTTCAAGAAGCATTTGGACAATGTTCTCAGACACTTGGTGTGACTCTTGGGGATGGCCCAGTGCAGGGCCAGGAGTTGGACTCAGTGATCCTTGTGGGTCCTTTCTAGCTCAGCATATGTTATGATTCTGTGATTTTGTGATTGTAGTGGGAACTTTAGCACCTAGCTCCCATATAAAAATTTTGAACTACAGTGGAATCCCACGTTGAAGTTGAAAATATAACTTAGCATTTCATATGCAGACAGCTGGTTGAGCTCCAGCTGTCATTCAGACATACCTTGAGAGGGTTAGCTACACATCACATCTGCCCACCCTCTTCAGAAATTTTGGACACACCACAGTATTAGAGAAGCTGTTAGATGTTAGATGTGGCAAATAAATTAAGCCCAAATATGGAATTAGCATGCTATATTTGTAAAGCATTCACCTATTTGCGCCCATCCTCTCCATATACTTTACATTATGGGAAGATATAAAAGAAGATTATCATAGCTAAAACGAGCTTGGTAGTATTCTTGCATATCTTATTTAGGTTTTGAGTGTTGGAAAACTATAGCCCTATATAGTTACAAAAGGCAAGTCAAAGTTCTTGGGTAGATCATGTGTCTGAGGTGGGGTAGACTGCAGAAGGAATGATTTCTGTCAACTGTCACAGCTATTCTGAGCTGTGCCCCACTCATCAGCCCAGCCACTCAGAAAATGTCCGAGTGTCACAATTTGAATATTTAGCTGTCCCATTCCTTGGCAATTTTTATTTCCACTATATCTACCAACTTTAAGTAGCAGAGGCACCATTCCATCATAGTTTATAAATGAATGTATTAAAGCTGGCACCAGTTTTGTGACATCTGATAGAATGAATTCTAACTGCTACAGTTCAGAAGTTGTTAGATGAATTCCTGAAGGAATTTTATACTATGCAAGGAGAAGCTACTAAATAAATAGGAAAACAAGTGGGGAAAGAGCAACCATAAACATTCTGTAGAAAGTTATACTCACTGCTATGTCAGAGCCCAAAGCTTCATGGCATTAATCTGGCTGTAGTCATTTGCTCACTAAAGCAACTAAATGTCAGCAAAATAAAGAGTTCATTGATTATAGTGCTTGATGTTTGGCTCACAAAAAAAAAAAAAGGCAGCTACATGGTCTTTAGAAAGGAAATGTCCATAGCACTATATGGCACATTATTATTGTTACAAAATTATCAGTTTACTCCCACAGGCAGCTCCCATATAAAAAAGCCAATTACAAATAAGATACATAATGGGAATGGGGAGGGTGGGGCAGCTGCACCTAGTATTTTTTTTTTTAATAAAACCGTGCGTGAATAAAAAACTCAGAAGGGATTGTTTTGCAGAAGGGAAGATGACAATGGTAGCTGGGGATATAATTAAGTCAGTAGATAAAGAATTCCTAGTTGCTAATGAATGAAAGTCAGTACTTTGCGCATTTCTGTGTAAAATGACCTAGTACCCAGAAATCTTACTTACAGAATAAAAGCATTCTTATAATTACATAAAAAAGTTATCGTTCCCTCACTGTTCATGTTATTGCTAAAGGCTGAATGGTCAAGCACCTGAATAATCACGGGGGCATTCAGACTTTCAGGATGCAATTCTAAACTGAACATCTTCATTCCTGGCATGGAAAATAATTAAATGCTAATGCTTCAGTTTATTTCTTTGCCCAGTAAGAATGCATCCTGTTTCACAACAGTGTTTGCAAATTGCTGTGCAGGTCCACAACAATTCCCCTTAAATGACCAAAGAATATTGTTCTTACCTAAAAAAATATTTTTTCCAAAGCAAAAATGAGATTTATGAGTCTGCCTCGGGACACACTCTTGAGTTTCTTCAGTTAAACTGAAGAACTCAGGCTTTTTATCATTGTGTTTTACATGCATACCAAGGACTTTTCAGAAAAAAGAAATCACCTATGAAAATAGGAGTAATAATCCAAATAATTTTTGAGGGTTGTTTTTTTCTTTTTAATTTTCCTCTTTTAAATATTTATTTCATAGATTTTGTAATGTAATTTTATACTGTAATTTGCAGGCCATATGCTGGTGCAACATCATCCCTGCCCTTCCTTTGTTCCTATACTTTGTTATTTAAGTACTGTAAATCATGTAATTAAACTTGGCATTACTGAAAAAGTAGTTAGCAAGAAGTAATTCATATTCATTTAGAGACTAATCACATCATTTTTAAATTATTAATAAACAGACTTTTTTTTGAAAAAGTGTGTTACTTCATTTCTTCCATTCAGATTTCACATATTTTAAAGGGAAGAGAAAGTTAACCTTTCAGTATTTCCTCATGACAACATCACAGAACAATTTTTTTTTGAGACAGAAAAAGTAATATATTTGCATATTGACACAAAGCTCTGCTGATATTTGAGGGGAGAAATATAAGGGTGTTCACCGCTTTATGAGATTACATTAGACACAATTCAGTAGTTTTGTAAAAAGCTGTGAAAATCATAGTTATACTGGGAACATGTGACAAATTAATTGTATTTTTATACACAGGTGCCAGTTTCTTTCCTTCCACAGTGAGATGGGGTAGAGAATTGAAAGAGTAAAATTAATGGGCTGAGATAAGCTGCATACACAAACAAAGCAAAACAAGGAATTTTTTCACTACCTCCCATGAGCAGGCAGGTGTTAGACATCCCCAGAAAAGAAGAGCTCCATCACATCTTAGCAGTTACTGGGGAAAACAAACATTAACACAGTGAACACCCTTCCCATTCCTTCCTTCTTCTTCTTCACCTAGTTTTATATTCTAAGCATGATACCAGATAGTCTGGGATATCCCTTTCTTCAGCTGGAGATCAGCTTTCCCGGCTGTKTCCCCTGCAAGGTTCCCCTGCACCCCCAGCCTTGTCGCTTGTGGGTTGGGGTGAGGAACAGAAAAGGCCTTGGCTCTGTGTAAGGGTTGTTCAGCAATAACTAAAACAACCCTGTGTTATCAACACCATTTCCAGCAGAAATCCAAAACCTAGCCCATACTGGCTGCTGTGAAGAAAATTAATCTACCCCAGCCAAAGTCAGCACATAAATGGAAAGCAAGAGCTTTTAGTTTTAGGTAAGTGCACCTACTTCAATACACTTATGTTGCATATTTATCCCTAAATACTCTGGATATTATACATGATAAGGTGAGATAGAATAGGCCCACAATCAATGTATGATGAAAGTGTTAGCTTTGAACTGTTGATGTGCCTGTGATTAGATGGAGTCCATTAGAATATTCAAACACTTCTCCCAGGGGAGTTACAAGGTTACTGATATAACAGCCTTGAAACCCAGGCGTATTCCCTTGATCTTTTTAGATCTTTTGTTAATAAGCTGAAAACTTGAAAACATTATTGTTAATTAAGATCTGAAGAAAGACTCATGACAGCAAGAAAAAGGATACCTTTTTTGATGCTTTCTTTATGGAATGACTGTGCTGACTGGCAAGACCAGATGCTGTATATTAAGCATGTACTACACTAAATCAACAATTCTCTTTGTTTTGGAACCTTTTATTCCCTTAGCTCTTTTGATACTACTTGTCAAAAGCTTCCTTACATGAATATTTTTCAAATAAACACACCTTTTGAGCCTTCTTTTCTGTCAAGCTCCTTAGGATATTTTTTTCATATAGGGAATGTCTTTAGATTAATTCTCTGTTATCCATCTCCTCTTGATATGAAACCAATGTTTTGACTATTTACTCCTTTTAGTTGATGGTTCTTATTGTCCCTGGCAATGTGTGAGGACTGCAGACAATAGAAATTAGGATTCTGAACACATATTTCCTTGTGTTTGATTTAGCATCTTGAATTCCCTCTTTATTTTCCAAGAAGGAATATGTTCTTTATTTTGGCTCACTAATTACCAGGTCTTCCTGGACTTACAGTCTCTTTTTAACTCAAAGATTGTATTCAGTGAAAAGAAAAAAAAAAAAAAACAGACAAGAAAAATGGACCTTGCTGTAACAGCCATTGTTTAATTTGGCTCTCTGGGGCTGCCTACAAATTCTCTTTATTCTTAGTTGTAGAGGCTGCTAGCCTGGAAACAAACTAGTGAAGAAAGGAAATCTAATTTCTTGCTGTTTAGATTTTTACACAAAATATGGGAGTCAAGTTTCTAAGCATCTGTCTTCACTTGATTAAGTTGCTGTTAAGTTTGTGGCCCTATCTAAGCCTCTTTGAACTGATGACTATATGATTTTGATAATACTAAGGAGTGTACCTGTAAGGACTATTTATATAGTTTTTCAATTGAATGGAAACTGATTACAAACCTGAAAATGAGCATAATAATTTAATTCATAAATTAAATGATCAATTGATCATTTACTATAAGCAAATTGCAATGTTTGTGCTTGTACCAAAGAAAGTAAATAAAAAAGGCTTGAGAGCCCAAGAAGGTAGTCATGTGTTTACCCAGCCTTTTTGGCTCAAGTCAGTATTCGTCAGACCTGAGCCCAAAATATTTTAACTCAGCTTAATGTGAAACACACTTTACAAGACATTATCCTTCTTCAAAATCATTGTGCTTCTGAATGTGAGTGCTCCAGCAGACTTACTGATGATCTCTGGAATAAAGATTTGGCTCTAAAACTCAGATTCTTGTTCAACCTAATAGTATATAGGAAATAGAATCTTAGTCAGAAAGACTCTAATTTTTTTAATGCCTGCCAGGACAGAACATTACAAAAGAATATTGCAAACAATTCTCAATACCTCAGAAATGTTACCCAAATCTGTGAGTACCAGAATATTCCTAAAGTTTGAACCTGAAGCTGCTGAAATGAAGCCCTGTTACTATTAGAGAATATTCTCTTTCTTAGGGATTATTCCATCTCTTATTTGCTACAAAATAACTCCACATTTTAATAAAATAGTTTAGAACGAAAGATGAATTAATAAAATGAAATTAAATTATCCTTTTATTTTCTTAGTCTCATAATAAAGTTTATAATGAGATTTTTTTCYAACAGATTATATAATTTGCTGGTTTTGTTTTTAACAAAGTGAAATACAGAAAAGAAAACATTTTTTAACATTAGCCAATAAGCCCAAACTTTGAAAGTACTGTTGATAAAATGTTTAGTCTAGGCTTTAATGTTAAAATCTAAAGTTAATTTTTTTAATGGTAAAACTGATGAACAGGAGCAACAAAGGRAGGATAGAAGAGTGAGAAATATTTGAAGGAACATCAAGGACAGGGCGGGAGGAGGACGAGCTCTCCATGTCAGAGCAGATATCCACACCCCAGGGCACGGAGAACCCCATGCCAGATCAGGTTTCCATTTTCTAAAATAATTGCAATCCATGGAGAGCCCACGCTAGAGTGGAGTTTTTTCCCTGAAGGCACTGCAACTAGTGTAGAGTGCCAACACTGCAGCAGGTGAAAGGTTTGAGAGAAAAGCAGCAACAGAGAAGGAGAATGGCTGTGTACTATCCCTGCCCCTAACCATGCTGGTCAGTTGGGAATAGGGGAATCAGGAGCTAAGGAATGAAGCTGAATTCTGAAGAGCCAATAGGGAAGGCATTGTTTCAATGTCCTTGTTTTTCACTACCCAAATCTATTTTAATTGTCAGTAAATTCGATTATCTTCCCAAAGTTTAGTCTCTTTTGACCACAGCGGTAAAATACAAGGGGTCTCACTGTCTTTACTTAGAGACATGAGTTTTCACATCCTGTTTTCTCCCACTGAGGAGGAAAAAAAAGATGGCAGCAAGGTTCAAGCTTGGCCTTTACCCAACACTAGCCTGCTACGGATGCCTAAGTCAGATGATGACCTATAGGTATTTTCTATAATACATCCAGTCAACTCAATGTTGGTGATTTTAATTCCGTCTTTTAACAATGAAGTAATTAATTTATTTCCAGTCTCTTGAAATCATTTTTCAAGACCAGACCTTATTATGTTCACAAATAAAACTAACAACCAGAAAAATCAAAAATATCTTGAAAATTCTGCAAACTGTATTTATAGAATCACTGAATTTCAGAAGCACAGAATGGTCAACAGTGTCTCCTGGATGTTGCTTGGTTCAACCTCCCTGCTCAAACAGGATCGTCTACAGCCAGTTATCCACAATCTTGTACAGATAATTTTTGAGTAATTCTATGGATGGAGACCCCACAACCTCTCTGAACAAGCTGTTAGTGCTTAGTCATACTCACACTGAAAAAGGGCTTCACTGTTCAGATAGAGCTGCCTGTGATTCATCGTGTGTCTGTTGATTCTGCTCCTGTCACTGGTCACCACTGGAAAGAGSCTGGCCACGTCTTCTTTGTACCTTCATTTCAGGTGTATTTTGAATAAATTCCCCCAAGACTTCTTGTCTCTAGGCCAAGCAGCCTCAGCCTTTTGTCATAGGAGATCTGCTCCAGACCATTCATCATTTTCATGGTCCTTTCCTTGAATGTCTCCTGTGTGTCCACATCTCTCTTGAGCCCAAGGTGGACATCACTCTTGCTAAGTAGAAGAATCACCTCCCTCAATCTGCTGGCAATACTCCTAATGCATCCAAGGATACCATTTGTCTTCTTTGCCACAAGGGCACATTATTGGTTCATGTTCAAGTCCGTGTCTGCCAGGACCCCTAATCATTTTCTGAAATGCTGCTTTCCAGCCATATATTGGCATATCAGAGAATATATGGATTCGCAATAGATCAAGGAAATTACCTAATGGAGGAAAATCCATCTTTTCAAGTAGTTAAGACATTCAACTAGTTCAGGTATCAGAAAAAAAAAGTCAAAATATCCTTTACCTGGGTAGAAAATACCTCAACATTAAAACCTTCAGGAATGGAAAACAGAAACCGGATTCCTTTGAGGACTATGAAAAAACCTCCATTCTATTAAGGTTCTGAATTGTGACAGTGTTCACAGGGGTTTTCAGGATGAGGGAAGAGACATAGATCTGACTCCATATTTCAGAAGGCTTGATTTATTATTTTATGATATATATTACATTATAACTATAGTAAAAAGAATAGAAGGAAAAGTTTCATCTCAGAAGGCTAGCTAAGCTAAGAATAGAAAGGAAAGGAATAAAAACAAAGGCAGCTGGCTCGGACAGAGAGCGAGAGCCAGCTCTGTCGTGACTGGTCACTAAATGCAAACATCCACACGAGACCAATCACGGATCCACCTGTYRCATTCCACAGTAGCAGATAACCATTGTTTACATTTTGTTCCTGGAGTCTCTCAGCTTCTCATGAAGAAAAAATCCTAAGAAAGGATTTTCATAAAAAAATGTCTGTGACACTGAATATTATTACGCATATATCTTTATATAAAGTGTGTGATGATCTCTACATTTCAGTGAACAGTAACATAAGGTACGGAAGATTACATAATAGATTGTGCCAACATCTATCTGTCTTGACATACCCAATAGTCTTTTTTCTTACAAAGTTAAACTCATCCAGGAGTATAAGTATAGTATCATACAAACATTAACCATATGAAGACAAATTTAAAGATCAGCACTTGAGTATTAACCCTTTTTTGTGCATGTGCATCAATCATGGAATCACAGAATGGTTTGGGTTGAAAGGAACCTTCCAAGAGATCACCTGGTTGAAACAGCCCAGCCATGGACCCTCTACTAAACCGGGTTGCTCAGGGCCCCATGCAACCTGGCCTTGAACACTTCCAGGGAAGGAATATCAATAAAAATGCAGCATGATGTTTTACTATAAAACCACTGTTTGATCTAAAATCAGTTTGTTTGGTTCTTTTCATGACCTAGTTTATAGACATTTAGTCTCTACTTCATAAATATCAATATTAAAACATTTACCACTTCTCAGTTTGCGGTACTTGCTGATTCATATTTATTTTCGGTGAATTAGTTGATCTTATTCTTAAAAGTTCCTAAAGCTGCACCCTACTGACAGAAAAGAAAGCTCATATTTTTTATAAATTAAGACTGTGAGATCAAAGATTAACCATCCCAAGAGACAATATGTTATTCTCAGCACTTTGTTAAAATGATCACGAGAGACTGGGAAAGAAAGAATTTTATTCCACTTGAAACCAGCAGAGTTGTTAGGATTTTTGTGCCTTTATCTGCAGTGTGAAGAATTCTTTCTTCCAAGGATCATCTGGGCATATTTTACTCTTTTTTGAGGGGTTTAAAGCACTGCTTGAGCTTTTGATCTCTTCGGAAATCTTTTGTGCTGGTTTGTTGGTCTGTTGGTGAACTTTCTGGTCTGTGAACTACAATGTACTTGTAGGATTCTGGGGATGACTACTTCAATGTTTAATGTCTATGTGCTCACAACCGCAGGAGACATATTCAGTGACCAAATCACCATTCTCAGTTTCTTATTTTCTTCAGTATGAAAGATTATATAATTCTTTTAAACATGTATAATTTAATAATGTTAAAGCAGTAGAATTTTGGCATTAAAACGTGTTCAATTTTCATAATCTAGGAACTCCTTGTGTGGGGGGGGGATGGGTTAGGATATATTCATGCAAACCTAAGGTTTGTTTTATTTATAGTTGAGTACACATTTCAAAAAAACATTAGGACAAAATTCCTCAAATCAAGCACCCTGAAARCAAGAAAACTGAAAAAATTTGGCAGTAGGTCAGAATTACATGGGTATTATATCTCATGATGTTACTTCAAAGACAGTCTTAAGAATCTAGTCCTTGTACAAGAGTTTGTTATAATACCTAGTTGCATGCTCTCTATCTAAACTAYTTGGAAAAATATGTATTTCAAAATATGATTCACAAAAAACACTCTATGAATAGGAATTTTTAAAAAGTGCATTTCAGTTAATTTTTTGTCAGCTATACAGAAGAATAATTTCTTTATTTTTACCTTAGCACTTCTGCAGACACAAATTTCTTCCAAACAGATCCCTCCCTTTTTTTTTTTTTTAAGATCATTAAACGTTTTATTTAAATAAATAGCAAGTAAAGCACTGGTTCTGTAACTTTCCCAAAAAGTAGGGCATAAGAACATAAGAACTAATTTTTTTAATATAGTTCCCTTATCTACATGAGAGTATTTGAAATATTGATTTAAGTCTTCATTCAATCTAGGGTATCTTATCAACTTACAGAGCAGGTCATGTGGATGAAGTAATCAGTCTGAATCATTCAGTTGACTTATTTTTTTATCCTAGACTAATGAATTAGTAGATATGAGAGTAGTTTTAGCTTCCACTGAGACAAAACTGAGCTCTGGCTCCACATCTTTTTAGTTCCAGGTAGGTTTCATCAACAGGGTTGAAAACTTAAGATCTTCCACACCGAACAACACAACTTTACTGATGACAGTAAATATTATCAGTAAAAGAGGGTATGGAATGGCTTTAGATGAGGACAGAACAATTTTGTATTCAAAGATATTTACAAGAAGAAGAGTAACAGTCTAATCAAAAATGTTTAAGGTATGCTTTTCCTTGGACAGAGAAATTCTTATTCCACTTTTGACTTTCACTCACATTTAGCATCTCATGGAAATATGATTCTCTAACCTACTTTAAAGGGTTAAACTTTATAGTCTTCAGTCTTTAACAAATCTCAGATGTTAGCTATGCACTCTTATCCATTTCTCCTTCAGCTTTTCTCCTCTGGGGTCCCATCTAATAGTCTATTGACTATATGCACTGGGTATTCTGTTTGAGATATATTCATCCTGTCAGCTTTTCTCTAGTCCTGTTAAAGTTCATATTCCAAATGCCTTTTATTAACATTTTTTTAGGCAGTTCCTCTTCCTTCCAAACTTATTCCTTCTTATCATAGATTTTTTTCCTCATGGTTCTCTTTCTCTAAACATTTTTCCACCTCCATGTGCATCCTCTTTCAACAATCCCATTATCCTAAATTCCTCTCCTCTGTAGTTTTAGATTATATGCCTCACAGACTTCCAGTCACAAAAGTTTCCCCTTATTCCAAGTAAGGGCAGTTTAGCCTAATATAACAAGCTAAACATGTAGTGACAATTCCCCAGAATTCCAGCATTTTCACTCATGAAATTCTTGAGCCAGGATAATTTTTCTAAATTTCAAATAACAACATTATTCTAAATAAAAACAAAAAAATATGCCACAACTCTTCAACATTCACAGAAGTTGGAAGTCCAATAAGATCAACAGCAGGTTTCTTAGTGAATTTTGTTGTCTAATCAATGCCAGGTCCTCGAGTAGAATTAAGCAGAAATGAAAGACAGAAATATCAAGTTCAAAAAAGCAGACTAATGATCACATCTTTTTTGACTGATTTATTTTATAATACTTTAAATTAGGAGAAATTTTGAATTATGCATCAAGCCATCACTGAATGCAAATCTATGCATTTGGATAAAAATGGCACGTATGAAACTTTTGAAAATTTAATAGTTATCCCATATTAGCTCTCCTCAAAAAGCGAACATAGCTTTAATGTAACCTTGGGTGAAATTCCAAGACTTTCTCTCTTAAGGCTTTAAATTTGTTTGAAATTCTTATATTTCTGTTAGTAGTAGTAGTAATTTTTTCAACACCATCATATTAAAAAATTAAATTATTTTATAGAGATTGTTAATATAAAACAGTGTTAAAAATACTAGATTATTGGAGTGTATTGGATTTTGCTTATTATGACAGGGCAATTTTGTTACCAAAAAAAGCCAACAAATACCAATATTTTACTGAACTAAATTTTGTCAAATGCTTTTGATATGGATTTCAGCAAGATCACATTGTGTTTCAGCTGCCTGTTATCAACCACCTATACTTAGATCACATGAAGATACTGTTTGGTACTATATAAAGCATTTCAAATTTAGATTTGCATGCACATAACCTTGTGGAGTTTTTTTTTCAGTGTCATTCAGTTTTCTGTCTATGATACTAATATATCATTAGCCATACACTAGTTTTCCATTGTGATGGCAAAAAATGGAAAGATATTAGAAAAAACTTTATATCAATTTTCTTACTTCTAAGATACTGAAGACTCAGCTTATGCTTCATGTTGCTATATTGCTACTATAGAAGCACTTTGTGATATCATGGAGTAGATTCGACTTTGGGTCCTATGCTCAGCAGCCTAATTCCCTGCTAGAGTAGTAAAGAAAGAATTTAACGACTGCAATACAGGGAGGATTTGCACTTTCTGAAATAATTCTTGTCACTGAACTGAACTTCCTTCAGTAAAAACATTTTTACTAATGATAGAAGGCGAGGGAGCGTGCTAATATATCTGTAAGTTGCTGGAAAACTCATGGTGTTAGCTCAGCCTTGCTTTGTACTAGCTCTGACAGTTCAAGGGTTGATCTTTTCTGGTCTTATGCACATATATTTTAATAATATATTTTTGTTCTCAGGATTCTATAAAATGTGCTTGAAASCTAAAATAAAATCACTATCTTCTCCCCAGGGAACATTAATTTTAGCTTTACTGCAACATCATAAACAAAAGTAAGAAACAAGTAAAGGAGAAAAAGAAAACACAGAGCTTCTTATTGAAATGAGTACATCTCAATAGTTTTCTTATTTTATGAGTGTTCTTGCTGTTTGGTTTATTGAAGTGTTTTCAGAAACTAACTGAATTACTACGTCTACTGAAAAGCTTTTCAATATTTTGAAACAAAGGCTGCTACTATGGCATGTCTTAATGTTCTGGAACATGAATAAAAACCTTTCACTGATACAAGGAAAAAATGGCAAAGTTCCATGTGGCAGAAGAATGCTTCTTGATACTCAGGATGCACAGTGGTATTGAAACATGCAACTATATCGGCTGCTGTGATTAAAGAAGAACACTTCGTAAAAAAGAAACAATGTATCTTTTACTTTTTCTTAAAATACATCATAATKATTAATTATTTCTTATTTATAATATTTTAAAATTTACATCTATGAAATGTCAATTAATAATGTCAGAATTCTTACCTTTTTGAATTCAAACACTGGCTGCATCAAAACCTCAACAACAGCAAAACAAACAAAAAGASTCACCAAAAAACTAAAAGGAAGAAATTAACAAGCACAGTAATACTCTGTACTCAGTAAAATGAGTATCAATTAAGGAATAACACTCTTTTTTTGACATAATACTTTTTCTCTCCAATTTTATTCTTTATAAACAGTCTTCTTTTGATTCTTCATTACATGTAAAGAGCTTTGAAATTTTATCAGAGGCACAATTTCCACATTTTATATTTCAGGTGCAGTAAGTAAATTACATATGTGTATATGAAATCCTTGCTTTTTGGATTCTCCCTGCAGGTCCTTCAAAATCTCTACAATGTTCTTATCAMAAGGTTTTGTATGAATGGATGTATGAACAAGTAACATTAAGCAGATAATTTCCCCAAATTTTCCCATACATTGTTTACTGATAATTAGAGATACAGCAGGTTTTTTTGAGAAACACACTGAAGGTAAGTAAATACTCCCATTCCCAAACTAAATGCCTAGAAGACACTTTTGTCATCATACCATTTTCACACTCAAGTATAGAGAAATTGATAATGATTCCTTGGAAAACAAGTATRAGCATTATTTTACAAATTAAACAGCATATCAAGGTATTCAAACATTTCTTTCTTGTATGAAAGAAATTGAAAACATGTTTTGTGCATTTCTTTTAAAAATTAACTACTCAGTAGAGATGAAGCAATTAACTTTACGCTAAAAAMTCCTTTTTTGGGAAAAGAATTTGGTAGAGACATGGCAACTGCATCCCCTCAGTATCTTCTACTTCTGCATCAAAACTAGATTCTTTGTTTTTAGRAATTAAATAAATGCATCACAGCGTTAATCTTCCTTCATTCCAAAATGCAAAAGACCACACACCCTATTTCTAGGTAAATTCATGTTCTCCAAATAAATATGATATTTTTCCATAGATTTGCTAAGTAATTAGTTAAGCCATAGCCTATGAAACAKAAATGATTTTGGAAAATTAAATTGGAATAAATATAATCTTCCTGCTAAATTATTATCCCCTTGGGATGACGTCACATGGGAGAACATGCAACAGGGRCATACAAATTACATATCATCTACACCATTTAAGGCTTGGCTCACAGAAGTGAATCATCTTTTATAGTGTGCTTTACAGCTATCCTCATACTATGAAATGAATAAATGGAAAAAATGCTTATAGAAAAACTCCAGTGTTTCAAAGCACAAAAGGTGGGTAGAACTTGAAAAAATAATTCTCATTTTATTTCTTTTATTTCTTTGTTATTGTCGTGTTCTACCTTGGGAAGCAACTTCTGCAAAGGAGTGAACAAAAATTCAAAAGAAGTTGGTTTGTTTTTTTTTTTTAATATTAATTTATGTCCCAAATAAGAAGGTTATTTGATATATCCCTATTATTAGTAAGATAAAATTTAACACTAGAAAATCTAAAGGTAAAAAAGACTATTGCYTTTGATAACTTTACCTGACATGTTTAAATATCTCAAATCATTATTTGAAATTAGGTGTCAATGAACTCTTCCTGCCCTGCCTCGTCTACCTGTTGGTAATATTTGCAGTAATTAATCCTGCCTTATAGAGCACATTTTATTCTTTGCTTGTATTAGTTCCATAGAGGAAGCTTCCTTACTATTTATAATATTCTAATTCCTATATATTTTAGTTTTTTTAAAATTATTCAGTYGTAGATTTCAGATTAAGAAAGACATCGAAGCTAGCTACTCCTGTGCAATTATTGGTAATCTGGATACTATGATGCTCTTTATGGAATCCCTCTATGACAGAGGGGATACAGAGAAACAGCATATATTGACCTCACAAGTCCAATAAACCTTTTAAATTTTGCTTACTCAACCTATGTGCAGCACTTCATATTGTTTAAAAATGAGGAAAGCTTATTTTTATGTGCTATCTCAAGGTAACATATATACTGTTTTAATCTCTAAAAAGTTTATGGAAGAAAAAAGGATTCCACCAGAAGAAAAATATTGTTTGAGGTTCCAATTTTAGTATCAATTTCAGAAAATGACTCCCTAGAAACAAAGATAAACAGACATATAAATCTTTGTGTGGATAGAAGTTGATGGCTTATAGTCTTTTCTACAGAACTGAAGCTGTGGACTCTGTCATGAAAAAATATGTCTATAATAAATTTGGAATCTTTGCTTCATTCCCTGTCTTACTATGTCAGAAAATATGAAGCAAACACCTTATGTGTGCAAGGCTTTATACAATTACCTTTATTTTACAGAATTAACTAAGGAAGACAGTATAAGCTGTTCAAACAAAACAGACAGCAGAACAGACAAAGGGTGTGAACTCCTGAGTTCAGTTCAGTTTGCTGCTTTACTGGAGGGAAAGAGAAGCTGATTGGATATTTGTTCAAGTCAGTGCTAAGTCTTACATGCACTAGCAGATATTTTAAGATAAATAACAGAGTGAGTGATTTATCTAATAGRTATTTAAAAAAGAAAAAATACAATAAGTGAAGAACTTTCATCAACATCTAAGTTTGGGAAACAAACTCCAACCCAATACCAAAGAGGGAAGTGGTAGAGGTTCAGCTATCATATTAAAGGACAAACAAAGATACTAGAAACAGAAAAATATTAAAAGCTTTGTTAGCTTTCAAATAAATTTCCTTATTTCAATGCTGTTAACATTAGCAGTCAATAAAATTTAAAACTGGGAGTACAGAACAATMAATTTCTTTGTGGTGTTCAGGTGAAAGCACCAAACTTTGCCAAAAAGAATATATGCCTCTGTGATGGTTTCAAGACTGCTAAATCATTAGGTTGATTTGTGCAATTTCAAGAATGAAAATGAAGGAATATATTTCACAACCATTTGGTATTATATTCTTGCTTGTGCAGAATGCCAAAACAGAGAAAATGTAACTGTGTGCCACAATCCAAAATGAATAGGGAATACTGAATGTTTAATTTTGAGTTTATGTTAGAACATGCTGGGTTAAATTTGTTATTTATCATTAYGAAGCAATGCTGAAGTAGTCAACATTCTTGGCAGCTGTGCTTAGCTTGTTTGAAGGAAGGTAGTACATAGAAAACAATAGCCACTAGATATAATCTCCAATGCTGTAGCTGGTGTGTTTTCAGATAATGATACTACTGTGCAGTAAAATATTTTTCCTGTGAGAATGCTGATTTGATAAGTAAAACTTCATACTTGTGGGTCAAAGTCGTTAAAGATTTAATTTACAATTTTACTATATTTCTACATCCATTTATTAATTTGGAATGCTTACTTTCTAAATAAATTAATGGTATCCAATATAGAATAATTATTTTTTTTTAAAGTTCCCTTTCTGGTATTATTGGTTTTTTAAAAATTTTTGCAGCAAATTCAAATAATAAAATATAAATAAAGCACCTTCTATAATATTGAAAAAATTCAACCATCTGTTTTCTATATTTGAATATTGCAAATAGAAAAAGTCCAAAGGTGAATTTTACTTAAATATTTTGTGTCCCATAAAAAAATATGATATGCTATATTCTATTATTTTGCTAATTGAACACAACTGCRCACTGGCAGTTTATATACAGACACAAACRGGACGGGGCTACTGTGATCAGCTCAGATCTTGAGCTGTTTATTTTTCAGCATCAGTCTCATTACATGGACATGGCAATGGGGCGATGCTAACAGCTCACTGTCTAGGCAGCACATTAAAGAAACTTAATGTCACAACATACCATAAAGCAGTCTTAGCTAATTACATAGAGCRAAAGCATATTGACAGTAGTTCTATCTAATTAACATTAGCACACRTAGCTTTGGTTAAAACAATGGTTGCTTATTTTCAAATACAATGCCCGTTTATAAGAAAAAAAGCACAGAGCACTATTCATACTTCACCTTCTAAATATGTACTAAATAAACTTGTTGCAACTTAGARAGCTAAACTACGCAGCTCTATTGTTCTAATTCTTATGTCTTCACTATAGCTTAGATATCTTTTCTGCTGTTTTAGCACTGTCCACAATCTYGCTGTAACTGAGGCTTGTCTTTTTACCACCTTCCTAAAATCTTCTGATATATGGATTCCCACAACTACCACCTGTTGGGAGCAATGAATGATACAATAATACTGTTACTCACAGGTTACCAAAGACAGAAATTTGCTGATGATTATCATTCAAGGCAAACACAAATTCAAACTTTCATTTGCCTCGATTGAAGTCCTTGATTGATGCTGGAGCAGAGTGATGGCATGTGCTGAAGCATTTGACCTACAGTGTGCTCTCTGCAAGCCCATCCTATGCTGGTATATAGACTTACTCTGGTCTCATTGTAAGACATTGATTTCGCCTTTGATGAACTTAATGAAATTCCTATTGTCTCACCAGCAATGAAAATTCCACTGGAATGAGATGCCAGCATTCTCTTTCACATAGCCAGTTAAAGGTTTGCACACTCTGGGAAAAGAAAATGCAACAAGAAATTACTCAAAAATCCAAACAGATTAGGCAGCTTGATGAAGTCAAAACATCAAAGCAGTAATTGTGCACTGCATTTTAAGAACTACTGAACTCACAAGTTTGAAAATTTGTCTGAATTTCACAAGACCTCTCTATAAACCCAAACAAAAGAGGAGCAAGATGTAAACATCTTCCAGCAAAATGTTTAGCACAAATGCTTAATTTTAAATTGATATAATCTTTTTAACTTCAGTGAGGCTTATGCATGCTTGAAATTAGGTATGTATTAAGTGTCTTGAAGAACTAAAAATGTAAACAATGACAGAAGTTCAAACAAGAATATTTGTGGAAACATTATTCCAAAACCTTTGGAGGTTGAGATCTTAATCATTGATACCTACATTTTTTTCTTATGCTTATAATCCTAGTTTTAGTATGGTAAACCAGTGAGTTATTAAACATCTGTATTGGCAACAAATATATGTAAGAAATCAACATTTCTATGTTTAAAAGAGCTTGGAACACATAATTTCTCCAGCAATACATTTCAAACAAATGAGATATGCATGGGTCACTTATGGTTTCACACTGAAACTTTAATGAAAATAGAACAGAGGAAAATATGAGTTTTAGTGTATTTAGTATTTTGTGCCTGATAAATTTCAAATCTTTTTCTAATGACTAGATATGACTAGTGTAATATATCTCAGCTGCATTTCAGATACAGTACAGATCAGGAATTACAGTTCCCTAGAGAAGCAAGTAAAAGTATAATTAACAGAAACTAAGCGATTACAATAATTTACAAATGCTTGTTCTCTTAATAAAGAGAATATTCTTTCCCTGTGGAGCAGCTTTTTAACTTAATATTTTCATTGACTCACTTTGCAAAAAGTCTGCAGTTGTGTAATGAAGTTCAAGAATTGCAAAAAAMTAGGGAGTAATATTATTTTCAGGAAGGAAATTGTATCATACTCAGGCAAGGAAATGAGGCTGAAAACTAAAACATGTGGCTCCAAGCACGGTGGTTTAAATGAGTGAGGGATTCGCACATTGGGGTACTGTGGTGGGTTTCCTTGGCTGGATGCCARGTATCCACCAAGCTTCTCCATCACTCCCCCTTCTCAGCTGGAATGGAGAGAGAAAATAAGGTGGAAAATAACTCATAGGTTAAGACACAGCAGTTTACTGAAGCAAAAGTGAAAGGTTGCCAGCAAAGTTTGAAACAAATTTAAAACCCAATGATTTTATTCTCTACTCCCATCAGCACTTCTGGGAAGTCAGATCACTTCCTGGGAAGCAGGGCTTTGGCACAGGGAGCAGCTGCTTTGGAAGACAAATGTAAATGCTGAATGCCTTCTCTTCCTCCTTCTCTTAGCTTTCACATCTAAGCTGATATCATATAGTATGGAGTTACCCTTAAGCCAGTTTGGGTCAGCTGTCTTAATTGTGTCACATCCCAAGATCTGGCTCACCTGCAGACTTCTGTGAAATGTTGGACAGAACTGATACTGTGCCAGGACTGCTCAGCAGTGCCCAAAACACCAACAAAAGTTGTGTTTCCAGAACCTTTCTAGCCACCAATGCAGAGCACTGCACAGTGAGGGCTGCTGAGGGAAAAATAAACTTCTCAGCCAGACCCAATACAGCCCCACACACAAAAAAACCCAAAAAAACAAAAAAAAAACCCAACCAAAACCAAACAAAAATAACAACAACAAACAACCAAACAAAAAAATCCCAAAAATAAAATAAACCAAACCCAAAACCAAACAACAACAAAAAAGATTTCTTGGCATGTTATCAGTTACTCATGGCCTGGCTACACCATTGTCACAAATAATGCAAATAACATTAGAATGCTACTAAACTCATGAAAAGCAGAAGTTCCATGCCATTTTACAAGGCTGTGTTAATACTGAAACAGAGAATTTTTTTTTTAATGTTCAAGTATAGCAAACAATCAGGTAAAGTTCAATTCTAAGCAGGTCTGAAGACTTAGTAGAGCAGTCTAAAATAAACCTGGACTGTTTAGCTCAGAAAAGGAAAATAATCTGACTTCCCTGATGACTGTCCCTAAATCATTAAGGAAACAAATTCCAGAGAAGAAAAGATATTTAAGCTGATAGACAAATGATATAATGAGGGAAATGCCTATAACATAACCATGAATTAATTCAGCTTGAAAAATAGAGCTTATTAGGGTAAGAATTTTTATAATAAGAATGATCTGGGAACAATCTTCTACAAAGCTAGTGTTTCTGCCTTTCCAATAGATCTGCCATAGCCACGGACCAGTATACATGACCTCAAAGACCACTTTAATTTTCATGYTCCTATGAAAGATATCATAATTTCTTTGATGTATTGCTACTGTATCTATTGTTTTCTAGCTCTTTGCTGAGACCAGTTCAATTTAAACATATCCCACTGTGATGCTGAAAAGTCAATTGTTATTATTTTCTTCTATTTCTTTGAAGATATTCCCTACTGCAATATTGTTTTGTTACATATTATTGTGCCAATAATATTTGAAAATTTTATTTTATCTTACTATTTTAAGAACAATTTTTTTAATAGTAGATGTTACTTACTAATTTAGTATTGTTTCACAAAATTAAATATATCTTGAATCTGATCATTCTTATGTGTATTCTTTCCTGAAAACATGACTAAATCTACTGTCTTTAGAAATATAATCTGTGATTGTAAGTAATTTTGCTTTCTCGAAAGCACCATAGTTCAATACTTCAGGCTTTCTCAAGATAATTAAAGTACTGTATTTGTTGTAGTTGTACATAAATACAAGTAACTTAGTAACATTGAGAGTGGGACTGACTTTAACATTATGTAGAATTTACTTCTGATGTTTACTCGTGATGATTCCTTCACCACACACCCTACATGTTCAATGAAAGAWTTGACAGAAGACTGAACAATTCATTAGTCAGAGCCAGAATGCCTTCTTTCATACACAATCACATCTGACCTCGTAACCATATGACACACAAGTTTTTTTTCGATAACTAAACARGTCTTTTTTTCACACAAATAAGGATTGTTTCTTTTTTTTTCTTTCCAAGTTTAATTTCTATAGTAATTTAGCACTTATTTGGATTCAAAACTGAAGCTGTTATCTATCCCACAATGGTGCAACAGGGAGTTCAGAGTACCAGAATATTTTTCTTAGGCCTTGACTAACTTTATATTTGTATTTCAGTTCATACTGAATTGCAAACATAAACACAGCTAGAAAACAAATCATCTCTCAAGAAAAACAATAAGGTACCTGATGTTTCACTGTTAAGATGGAACAAGCTTAAACTGTGTCTAGTGCTAATGCATGCTACCCTCTGCAATAAACATTTGTAACAGTGAAAGAATCACTTGTTTTCAGAGTCCAGTTGAATTAATAACAAGGCAATGCCTTCAGAAAGGTTTGAGATTATGGCCTGATGCATTTGCTGCATTTAGTATGTCCCCTACATGTTTCACTAAACTTGAAGTCAAGATAAAAAAAGCAATTTTGGCATTAATCTTGTTTTGGTGTAACTGGTTCTGCCTTACTATACTTCAAATTTTATTTAATGTATTCACTTTTTTCATTACCAATTAAAGGATTCATTCCTGTCTTTTGTAGGCCTGAAAGGACTTTTCTACAGCTGTCAAATTTATTAACATAACAATAGTTATTCAGAAATTGTATTTCATCTTAATATATTTACTTTGAAATAGATTCCATAAGCAGATATGAAAGTTTTCCAAATCTAGGCAGGTTACAATTTAATCTGATTGATCTTTATCTGCAATCCATGGATTCCATCATAAAAGAGTAAGTTCACAGTGGGCTGAGGACAACTCTTRGATAGGGTTTATGGTCATAGCCATGGTCTTTAAATGTTTTTAGATGGACTTACAAAGTTCAGAAATAGGTTGTGATGGGCTGACCTTGACTGGTTGCTTGACCCCTGCTTAACTGTTCTCTCCCTCTCTGGAACTGGACAGGAGAAAAGAGAATGAAAAACCTCCTAGGATGAGGTAAAGACAGGGAGATCACTTACCAATTTCCCTCATGGGCGAAATACGCTTTACTTGGGGAACATAAATTTAATGTATTGCTAGTTAAAATAGAGTAAGGTGGTGATAAATGAAGACAAAATTAAAATCAGCTTTTCTTGTCCACCCTTTTTCCCAATCTCAGCTTCAGTTATTCGCTCCACAATCCTCTGCCTCCTCACTCTAAGCAGGCCAGGATTTGTGGTCTGTCCATAACAGTTGATCTTTATTGCCCTGTCCTCCTCACACTTTTCCCTGGTCCTGCAAGGGACATTTCCACACGATCTAGTCCTCTAGCCCTGCTCCTGTGTGGGCACTTCCTGAGCCAAGTTCCTTCAGCAAGCAGCCATCCATTCCAGCAAGTGGACCCCACTGTCCTCCACGGGCTGCAGGGAAATCTGCTCTAGTACCTGGAACATCTCTTTTCCTCCTTCTTCAGTGGCATTGATGTTTTCACCATTGTTTCTTTTTCTCCCACCTTCACTCTTCATACTGCTTGTGTGGCTATTCCCCTTTCTCTAACACATTTTCTCAGAGGTTCCCTTACTTCAGCTGGCCGGGCTCAGCTGTGCCCTGTGGCAGATGGGCTGGAGCCAGCTGGAAATGGCCATGTCCAGCATAATGCAGTCCCAGCGACTGCTGCTGCCAGCACTTGTCCATCAGCACCCTATACAGAGAACTAGAGGTGTTTTTTTTGGGTTTCTTTTAATCTACACTGGAAAATAGAAATGTCCAAGATCTATATTGGATTACAGCCTGATGTGACTCCACAAACTGCTTCAATACATGAACTGAAAAATGGCAAGACTGAAATGGATAGCTTGAAAAAGAAAAAAAAAAAGGAATGTGAATATTTCACCAGAGATACTTGAATCATATGAGTTGTTACAGTCCATCTGGGTATGATTGCTAAGTGGTACGAGTCTCAGTATGTTTTGGATTTATCGCTCAGTTTCAATGAGGAAGACATGGCCTTGCTGGATGATTTTCTTTGCATGTAGCACCAGATTTGACCTTTGTAAGTAAAGAATTTCAATAGTAGAAAATGTTTAAAGGTCATTCTCTGATTTGTACAAATGTTTCCCGGGGACTAAGCAGAGATTATCAAGCTCATTTCTCTTTTGACCCAAAGCAGATCTCTTAACCAAGTTCTTCAGTATCAAAAGACTTGGGCACTAATCCACTAATCCTCCCAGTCTCAGACTGAAAATCTATTGGAAAGACTGTGACCTCAGGGAAGCTCAGATAATGGCATATTTCAGGGGGAAAAATAGTGACTAAAGATGAGGAAAAGGCTGAGGGACTTAATGCTTTAATGATTAGTCTCCTGAGCTGGAAGACAGGTRCAGGAAGAATGAGCACCTAAGTGGTGTAGCAGGTAATGGCGGCCTGCTACACCACTTAGAAGGCTCTGCACAGGGGTCTGGACAAACTGGATAAATGGGGCAAGGCCAATGTTATGAGGTTCAACAATGCCCAATGGTGAATCCTGCACTTGGGTCACAACAACCCCATACATAGCTACAGGCTGGGGACAGAGTGGTTGGAAAGCTGCCATGTGGAAAAGGACCTAGGTGTGCTGGTCAACAGTGGCTGAACTGAGCCACTGTGTGCYCAGGTGGCCCAGGTGGCCAATGTCAGCAGTAGAGATAAATTCTTCCCACTTACTAGTCTGAATGTTCCAAACTTTCACTTCTTTCAACTTCTTTTATATTTTTCATTCTAAATGGATAAATACTTGTGGCTTTCTCAGTACACTGACAGAAAATACCTAAGAAAAATGCCACATTCTCCTCTGTTTCTTTGCCCTTTGCTAATAAATATATCACTTATCTTTATCTATGAATGTGCACCTTTAATATCAACACTAGCTTAAAGCATTCTTCAGAACTCTCTGTTTATAGCAGTAGCTAATATGAGTTGTGGTGACATAGTGAAACATATAAAAAGCCTCATTATATTTCTGGGATTACACACGTATTTATGTGGAACTTCACTTAGTAGAGAGAATATRGATACATGAGAATAGCGATCAGAAAATATATTAATAGAAAAAGTGCTATGAACAATAGCTTGTGATAAGAACTGGAATTACATGTGGGATTGGATATATATGTAACATATTTTGTGTGTAATTTAAAAGGTGTATTTACTGACATAATACACACTTGCTGGTCCAGATACTTTGCTGAATTATTGGTCATCTAAGGAAAAAAAACCCCAGACCTTCACTTTTAAATGCTGTAACATGTATTGAAGCCATGTATTGAATTAATTCTGAATTCCCATCTAAAGAAGGAAAAAAAAAAACAAAGTGTATTAGCAATTATAGTGTCAAACCCTATTTTTCATTATTGCTTCAAAGAAGAAACAACTGCAAGTATGCAAGGCTGGATTCAAAAAGAAACATGAGGGACTCTGCCTGTGACACCATCACTGGACAAACTGACCAGATTTCCCTCTGCCCACATTAATTGTGATAATGAAATACTGAGAAAGGATAACACAAATTTGGGCTACCACATTTGAATCAAATTAACCATGTTTTATTCAATAGAGGAAGGAGGGCTTGTCAGCTCTTGTTTTCTGCCTCTGACAATGCACCATTCAAACACAATTATTTCTCTGTGAAAGTAAATTGCAGCTTAGTGTATCTCTCACTAGTAATATTCCTTTCATTCACAACAATGTCCAGAGACTTGCCCAATTACCCATCAGTGTCACAGGTTTAGATCCCTTCTGCTAACTTAATCTTGATTTTGCAATGAGTTTTGAGAATGAAATCTTAGTATGTGTYATTCTTATACTAAAGCTAACATGATATCACCTAGATAGCCTTGCCTTCTTGCCTAATGCTTACAACACGTTTAATATCACAGGAAGCCTGGAAAGAAGAGAGGGGCACAGGAGAAAGTTTTCTGATKTCGTCCTAATATATCACCTGATATATCTTACTTCATTTTATTAATAATTTAACTTAAAATTCTCCAAATCAAGTTTATTTTGCTGTGATAGCAATTCTTAAGTGATCTCCCAATCTTTATATTGACCCGTATGCTTTTTCATTCTTCTTCCTCCCTGTGTTCTTTTTAGGAAGAGGAGTTCTGCGAGAGTCTGGCAGTCAACCAAGGTCAACCCAACACAAAGTCACATATTTATCTTGAATTGAATTTGACTGGTTTGGACTCAGACATGGGATGTTAGCATAGTACAACAATAACGGTGCAACTTCACATGCACCTCAGTTACAGGAAAATGTATTGTGCATGTGAAATGCCTATCAGTAGCCCAGTGTTGTGGGATCAAAAAAGACACTAATTGCCATACAGAAATCTCCATTGTTTTTTCCTAAACTACAAAATTTCCCTATCCCTGATGAAAAACCATCAGGATATTAGCTCCAAAGCTTTATTCCATGTGTGTTACCTGTGAAGCCAGACTCTGGTGTAATAGATGTGTGCTAGCTGACACGCCTACATGACACATCTTCCAGACAGAAGTCTCGCAGGATTATCTCCCAAGGCCTTTTGCTCACAGGCTCCAGTTATGCATCCCAAACTTTCATTTAAAGAACAATTCCCTGCACTAGAGCTCTGATGACATGTATCTTATTTCTGAAGACAGAGTTCCGCTTTTTGTTGATTTGGTTTTTTCTGTAATATTATACAGCTTTTGATTAAAATTCTTTAATCTCATCCCTGTTTTAACATGTGACAGTGTTATTCACTTAGTTCTGCCATAAGAACTTTCACTTGGAAGTGCTTAAAACCCAGGTGCTGATCTACAGAATAAAAAAACAGCAGAGAAAATTTTCAGCTTTCTTTTTGGCACTCTCATCTCTCCACTCTTCATTTCCCAGCAGGGTAATTAGCCTTTATTTCTAGGAGACCATTTATCTTCATGTGAGACCTTCTGTCTTCTTGACTACAAAGATTATCACCAAAGCAGGGACATTCCTACCCCTTCTTTGCTCTCTGACTCCTGAGGCATGGGTAGTCAGGATAAACTCTCTGATTCCTAGTRGGAAGCTGTTTCTATAGCCCAGATTCCTGGCAGGACTTATTTAGCTATCTGAAATCCCTCTGCTATCCAGACACAATGATGATGAGAATTCACAAAACTCCAAATTATATGGAAAAAAACCCCTCCCCTATGGATTAAGTGTACTGTCAGCTTGATTCAAGAATAGAGGAATCCAGGTACCAGAGGACACCTAAGGCCAAAGTGTGATTTACCAGAAGTTACAGGAGGTACAGCTTTTTTTGTGCCCTTTCTTCCTTGGATTTGTCTTCCAGCACTTGCAGTGCTGCAGCGGTAGAAGTCAGGATTTTCTGTTCCTTAGCAAAACAGTAACAAGCAATGAAACTCCTCTATCTCAGTTGCAGTTATATCCTGATAAAAATGTTCATACCCTGCATTAGTACTCTAAACTAAGGACTGGAATCAAAGATTAGTCCTTTCCCAAATGCACAATGCTCAATGTTATGCAACAGACATAGGTTTGTTCTTTTTTTTACGCAGGTCACAAAGCTTTAATTCTCTGCTGAATCCTGACAGAGTTTCAACAGAAAAGAGGGCATTTTCATGATTTTTACTACTGATTAATATATTCTTCTTAGAGTAGTAGGCTCCAAGCTGTCAATTTGAGCCTTGTGTTCCAAAGTGGATCTATTACTATTTGGAAGCACTGATAGGTACCTGCTCTGAGAAGAAGACCACCATATAGACTGGCATAAATTTTGCAGTCATGAGTTATTTTCATAAATGACAAAGAGACATGGACAAATCAACCAGGTACTTCATATTTCTTCAGTACAGACTGCATTAGAAATGGATTGAGACCAGCCCTACAGAAAAGGACTTGGGGTATACSAGTGGGTGAAAAATTAGACATGAGCTGAAAATGTGCATTCACAGTTCTAAAAGCTAAATGGATCCAGGACTGCATAAAAAGACACATGACCAGCAGATTGAGAGAAGTGATTCTTCCCAGTACCATACTTGTGAGACCTTGCATTGCACACCACATACAGCTCTGGGGCCCCTAGCACAACATGGACCGGTTAGAGTGGGTCCAAAGGAGGACCACAAAAGTGGTCAGAGACACCATTTTCATAAAGAGAGACTGAGAAAGTTGAGATTATGTAGCCTGGGCAAGTGAAGGTTCTGGAGAGACCTTATTGATATTTAAAGGGGGCCTATAAGAAAAATGGGGAGAGACATTTAACCAGGACTCGTACAAATAAGACAAGAAATAATGTTTTTAAAGCTGAATGAAGGTAGATTTTGACCAGATATTACATTAGATATTAAGAACAAAGTATTTAATGTGAGGGCGATGAGACACTGGAACAGGCTGTGCAACAAAGCTGTGGATGCCCCATCACTGGAAATTTTCAAGGCTAGGTTGAATGGGACTTTGAGCCATGTGCAATGGTGAAAGTAGCCCCTGTCCACAGCAAGGCAGCTGATATTTAAAGTTGATATTTAAAGATCACATCTGGACAAGGTTACAATGCATTTTTCCAGAAATAACTAACACATTTTCCTGCTTTAAATGTGAATTTGTAATTCAAGGTGCACTTTTATGTGGCGTGGGGCCTACAGTAAAAAGAGGACTGTAGTAAAGGAGACTACAGTATTCAAATCAAGAAACACTGTAAGGTGGTGTTATCTGTAGAATTTGTGGGATTTTTTTCTCAGTTGAAAATTTCAGCCAGTCTTCTTCACCAATATTTTCAGCATATTAAAAACTATRTTTGTACAACACAAATCTTCACTCTACTTTTCTGTTCTTCCTACTTAGGAATTTAATAAAGCCCATTTCAGCTTTTGAAGATCAACAATAAATCAAGTTTTAAATAGTGTGATATCATAGTGTGAAGTTAAAGTTTACTGTATTGATATGTAGCTTTAGTATACTCTGGAGCTGCCAGAGATTCACAAAGCAATTAGCCAATAATGTTAAGAAGTAATGGCTAATTTAACTAATCCTTAATGAAGCCTACTAACGTTGTCAGGATTGATGAGTCCAGTGAGATTTTGTGCAAAAACACATTAAAGTAAGGGTCTTCATCTCATTTTGTCAGATTAATCATTATCCTAAATGATAGTGTTTCTTTCTGCTGATATAAAAAGTATGTATTTCTTCTTCCTAAAATTTCTTAAAGGTGTAAGTATGTGTAGCTGGACATGGATTTTATGTCTGAGGAAACAGTTTCTAGTGATCATCCATTCTTATAAAGTAAGTAAGTATATTTAAATGTCATAATCACTGGGACAAATAACAGTTATGTGCATTGGTGTCCTGATATTTTCTTAAATGAATCATTAGGATTCAATGAAAATATGAGATATCAAAATAATACTAAACAAAAAAGGACTCTAGAGGAGAATTAGCACCACAAAATATTAAAACATAAGAAAATAACATAACATCTTATAGACAGAAGCCTGGAAGTTGTAGTCTAAGGGATGAACACTTTTTGAAATTTATTTTATTAATGAAGTGGTGCATGCTTTTACAAGCTGTTTGGTTTTTCCTACACAGCTCATGTGACAGCATAGATATCCTTCCTTTAGAAAGCTCTGTACCCACTGTGTATTTAACTTGCTTCCAAAGTGAATTTCCAAGTTCACAAATTCAGGTAATGCATCAGACACTGGAATAACATGTAACAAAAGCTCCAATAGAGATCTGTATTCCACACTGCATATGTACATGCATACTAAGACACAAAGGGGATTCTCCCTAAAAGGAAGACTTCCATCTGGTAGGTATATTTGATAGAATTATGAAACATTTATTTTTGAAATTTGGTGAAAATATATAAAATGTTACTCCCATGAAGGAAAAAACAATTTGGGAAAAAACCCCAAAAATTTATTTTCACTTTGCTATTAATATTGGTGTTTTGTTCTTGGCACTCAGGCTTATAGTGCTATGAATAATCAACTTTATTTAGGGAAAAAATGCAAAGTGAATCTGCCATTAACTGTGTAACTACTAAATACAAAGAAATTTATTTATTGAACCCAAAGAAAACTATCACAGAGATAGGAAACACAGTCTTCAAAACATGCATGGAATAGCCAATTATGCTTAATTACTTTTAAAATTTATTTTTAATTTTTTTACAGATAGGAAAAAAAACCCATATGTGTTTTGGAAAACGTCTTGGTCTTATTATAGAGAAGCAAATTATCTCTTTTTCTTTCTTCAGAAGCATTTGAAAACTTGTATAAATTGATGTCTATATGACTTCGATCAAAGTTACAAGTTGTTTATATAGCTTGAGTTCTAAATATCTGTATAACCTGATATCAATATACCTGTATAACCTGACACCTATATAACCTGAATCATAGCTTTTTATACCTATATAATCTGAATCATATATTTTGTACCTATAGAACATTATATAAATAACTTTTTTACAATGTAATCACTTGTACATGATAACTAGTTGCTTAATGCTCAATTGACCAAAAAAAACTCACCAGGTGAATAGCTTTAGAGATAGCTAAGTATACTACTGATGAAAAATTGGCAAGTGCAAAGCCAATTAGCCACAAAACAAAGAATTTAGACCCGTTAAGTCCAGACAGACCAAGGAACACCATGTCTGCTTGAGCTCTGAAGACAGAGTTGAAAAGTTCAGATGCAAAGAAGACCTTGGAAGCCTTCATCAAAGACCCCTGGTGACTCCTCAAGACTCCCAAACTGGGGAGGCATAAGTACAGTGCAAAAGAACTATCTAATAACCACAAGATCATACTATGTAAATTAGTTCTGGCACATTATGTCATGATGTTATAGCAACATAATAACACTAAGCAATACTTCCTGTATAAACATACCACAGCACTTGACAAAGGTGGGTGAGTTAAGTGGAGATATCCCTCTCACCACCAGCATTGCAATAAACAAATACCTGCTCTATAGACATCGGTCTATGGGGATTTATTTACAGCCTATCTTTCAGGAATCAGAATAATTAATGGTAAGGAAAATCCCAATACTAGTCATTAAAGTCTCAATGAAATAAAATTGACTCAAATGAAAGCCTTATATAAAACATTGTAACCATTATTCAAATAAAAATAAACAATACCACTGTAGGAAAACAGTGCTGGAACAGTCTAAGCTAGCAATTTCTGTAATAAAGGACATGCTAATAAAATAAGAAGCCTCAAAGTAAATTTGGCCTGTCACAGCAAGAACACAACAACATTGTAAGCACTTATTTCCTCTATGAAGAGAAATTGCTATAAAGCTATCACATGCAAATTATAGGGACATATTATATTGAAGATATATATATTATTAGGGTTATTACTTTGCATAAGATACCAGACAAAGGATGCAATTTGAAAACATCCTTACTTCCTGTTCATAAACGATTCATAAATTATAATGTTGTGAGGAGCCAATGACTTTTTTTATATCTCAACAGTGGTTGTCAGAGGCACGTGGTCGAGGGGTTGTACATGTGCCACGTCCAGGAAACAGCCAGGAGAAGATGGAACAAAGCCTTGTCTTGGGGGGGCTATGTCTGGCCACCATGCCATGTCTCACACGGGACAGGCACTCAGCAGGGGAACACAGAAGACCCCCTCAGAGACACTCTCTAGTTAGATGGCAAAAAGTCTCTGCCAATGGACTACACTGGGACATCAGACTGGGCTGATGGTCTCCTATCAGCCAGCAGACTTTGGGAAGAGCCAGGGACATAAAAAGTAACTGCACCCCAAGCTCCCTGAGCTGTTCTGTCCTTTGCCTTTTGACTCTTTTGGGGGCTTTTCAAACTTGCTTTTGGAGTCCTGCCTTTCGGCTCTCCTGCACTGGCTGGCTCTTGCTTGCCCTCGTGTCTGTCCTGCCTCCCTGCATCCCTGACCAGCACCYTGCCTGCTCTGTCTCTGCATCCCTGCCTGAGGCACCTGTGATCCAGCTGCCCTGAGCCAGCACACTGTCCATCCTCACCATGACCCTGTGCAGGCTCCTGGCCCTCCTGCCTGATCTCCCCTCACCTGGTGTCCAGCCACTCGTTGCCGCAGGAGCCGTGCCCAGGCAGGCAGCGTGCACAGCCCCGCCTCGGGACATCAACAGCACTCCCTGACMTCCGGGGGTAAAGCCCTCTTCTTCCCTCTCCTTCCCCCATTTTTCTTTCTCTTGCTCTGCCTTTTCTGGCCCTTTTTAGCAGGATAACTCCCTTTTATTTTGCTCTTTTGTTACCAATAAACAGTTCTTCGATACAATGCTTGCCTCGTTTGGCTTAATTTTTTTCCCTGACTATCCATAATTAAAAAACTCCTCGCARTTTCCCACAGTGGAACGTGACAAACAAGATCAGTGTATTTCAGTGTTTCTTATATTTTAAATGTTTCTGGATTGTTTACTTATGGCTTCCTGAAATTACATAGTGAATTCATCCTCTTCTGAGAAATTTTAGGAACGTTTTTTCAACAATGATGCTTATGTGAGCACTGTCCCACTTAATTAGAAATTTACACAAAATTCAGAACTGTTGATTTTAAAAAGAAAAACTTTTTCTCAGGACTATGGTCAAAAGGCTGATCTTTTTATAATATTATTTCTGGTCATCACAATTTAATAAATACTTAGGTTCAGACAAGAAATATTTGCATACCAGAAGATAATTGGAAACAACATTCTCCTTCTCCTAATTAATCAAAATAAGTGCTGTCAGAGGTTTTTTTATATTTCACATTKTCTACCTCTCCTTTTATGTTCTCAGACATAAGCAAATCCAGTTTTTGTTTTATAATGGTGTCAGTAAAACAAATAAAACAAACAAAACCCAGAYTGGCTATGTAACTCTGTGAATTATGAAACACCAAGGTGAACAAGATCTGTATGTAGGATGGGATGGCATCCAGAAGGATGTGGACAAGCTTGAGAAATGCACCTATGGGAATGTCATGAAGTTTAGCGAGATCAAATATGTAGTGTTGCACCTGGGTCAGGACAGCCCTTGCTATCAGCACAGGCTGGGGGATGAACAGATCAAGAGCAGCTCTGGCCAGAAGGGCTTGGGGTGGATGACTGGCAATGCGCATTCCTGGGCTGCATCCAAAGCAGCATGGCSAGCAGGGCGAGGGAYGTGATCCTGCCCCTCCACTCCAATCTTATGAGACCCCACCTGCAGTGCTGCCTCAGTTCTGGGGTCCCCAGCACAGGAAGGACATGGACTTGTTTGAGTGAGTCTAGAGGAAGGCCACCAAGTTGATTAGAGGGATGGAGCACCTCTCCTATGAGTAAAAGCTGAAGGAATTGGGATTGTTCAGGAAAAGAGTGGGCTTCAGGTGCCCTGTTGCAGCCTTCCAGAACCTGAAGGGAGCCCACAAGAAAAATGGAGAGGTTTCACAAGAGCACAGAGTGSCAGGAAGTGGGAATGGCTTCAAGCTGAAAGAGGGGTTTAGATTAGATATTAGGAAGAAATTTTTCCTGTTAGGACGTTGAGGCACTGGAATAGGTTGCCCATGGTAGCAAGTGTTTAATGCCAGGTTAGATGGGGTCTGAGCACCCTGGCCTAGTGAAAGSTGTCCCTGCCCATAGCGGGGAGGTTGGAAGTAAATGACCTTTAAGGTTSCTGCCAGTCCAGGCCATTCCGTGATTATATGATCCTGGGATTTTATGAATTTGGATTTTTGCAGATATGAGGGAGGTAATTGGAAGGGTAAAGGTGAGAAAATGTGTGAGTTTACATAAAGACAGTTTAATACGTAGAGTCAAAGCTGTACATGCAAGCAAAACAAGAAATTCACCCACTGCTTCCCATTAGCAGGCAAATGTTCAGCCATCCCCAGAAAGAAAAGTTCCAGCATGCATAAAGGCTGCTTGGGAAGCCCTCACTTGTGGGAACTCAGCACATCACTCCGGATGTCCAGAGTTGCCGAGAACCCTCTTGGGGGGCTCGGAAGACCTGGAATGCTGCCAGAAGCRCCTGGTRGCTCGATTTTGATCCATCTAGGGAATTGCCASCTGTGTATGAGGACATGAGAGGCACTCAGGTTTGAATGGTGTGGGAATGATGTATTATAAGGTGAATATATAGATTTTAGGTTTTGGTACAGGGGGGTTATGGAGACAAGATGGAGGGATCAGGGCGTGTCTCGTCCTTCTTCTTTCTTCTTCTTGTCATCCATTTTTGGTAGTGATGTTGGCACTTGGGGATTGGTTTGACACATAGGTGCACAGTTCAATATAGGTGATTGGTATTGGGGAATGAAGGTAAATATCTCACACGTAATTTGTATTACACAAAGACAAGACCGCCTCAGGGGCGGTCAGAGCGCCTTTGGCTGTCTTGCTGTCCAGACCTTGTCTGGGCAGGAGGAAAATTTTGTAGATAAGAAATAATAAACAACTTGAAGACTGAAAAGAGAAGAGTCCAGTCTCGTCCTTCAGAGCGCGGGCTGCCCCAGAACCACCCCCGCTTCTCGGGGCTGAAACAACCTTCAAGACTCACTATGAACATCCTCCATTTCTCCTAGGATGTCAACCTAGTAAAAACCTCATATACTCATTATTTTCTATAGACACCTTAGTAATGTCATTGATTTTTTTTTTATGTATTTATGCTATACAAGAGAATTATATGCTGTCTTTAAAGTTTTACTTTGTCACATGGGATGATCAAACCCTAAAATGAATAACACTAGCTGCAGGTTTGAAAAAAAAAWATAAGAAAAAAAAAGAAATAGAGAAAACCACTAAGCTTTTGGTATTAAATTTCAGTAAGTATTGAAAACTGACAATCTTGGGTTTTAGCTAGAAAGTAATGGTACAGATATAATATAGTGTAAATAGTGTAATATTATGGGAAAATATAAGTAGAAAGGAAATAGCAAGAAAATAAAAAGAAGCACAGCTGATAATTGTTCCAGTGATTTAGGGACCATTTCTAAGAAGCTCTTTCCTGAAAGGCTGAGAATATTTGTTAGAAAACAGGAAATTTTTAAATGAGTTTCTGAGAAATAGATAAAATATTTGAGTTTTCTTCGCTGTAAAAGTAAAAAGTTTGGATCTTAACACCTATACAAAAATACTAATTTCAACTATATATTTATTTTTTTATATATTTTCTTTTACTCACTTCACCTGGAAACTGGAACCACCTCTATCTTACAGGGAAAATGAAAAAAAATCAGAGAAAATCTTTCTTTTCTGCAACTATAAAAATAAAGTTTTCTCTGGACAAATAATTCCATTTTTGTGCCTGACCACTAAAAACAAAGATTGTTTTYATATGCCTATTTATTGAAGGTTTGGGGATTTTTTGTTTGTGTTTTTTGGGTTTAGTTTTGTGTTTTGGTTTGCTTTTCTACAGCTAGATATAAAAATGCAGGTCTTTAGATCACTTGAATTGTTTTGGTATGAATTATTTAGGTTGTATTCAATTGTAGAATTGCTCTACAATTCTGATAACACTCAATGAAACAGCATATTAAAAATTCCAGTGTTTTTACATACCTAAAGATAGAAAATCCAACAGTAAAATAGTTGCTGTTGCAGTAAAACAGATACTTTTTCAAGTGGGAATTATAATGTATGTTGTTTGTTGTTCTCCTGCAGCAGATTCCTATGAGGCAGTGTTTTACACTTATGATTTGTGACTTTAAGGAAGAGTATACAATGTATTCTTTCCATTTCTTCAGACAAGAAATTCTCAGATATGGACAAGTCCAACTCCTTCATTTACTGCAGTGAGCAGTTCATGTTTGTTTTTTTCTCTAATGGAAACAAAATTAATATATCACATATCTTTTCTTCTGATAATTATGCATATGTTCAGAATTTTACCCTTGAATAACTTCCATATTGCACATACCAATTGCAATCTGTCTGCTTGTTTAACAAAACACAATTGTAGTTCAGCTGGAAATCTCATTTCTAAATGGCACTGTAATGAGAAATTTGCAGGGCAGCTTTTGGGTTACTTTGCTTTAGGTTTAACTTTGAAATGACTGATTGAAGATCAGGATTTACATACTTCTTGATCACAGCTAGTCAGTTGAATAAAGACTTTTATTTTCTCCTACTTTATGCTTATTATGGGAAGTATTTTTCTTATGTTCATTTAGAGTAAAATTTAAATAAATAACTATTTCCAGGCTACAAGATTCATACCTTTATTTATCTGATAGATTGTTTTCCAAAAATAGCATATTTGCCTTTATGAGACCAAAAAGGAGTCAATTTTTTAAAATATATTATTTTTAGGATCAAGTTCAGAATAGTTAAATTATTTGAAGTTACTAGTTGGTTACTCTTTTGTAGGAAAAAAAGGTCACCTTTTGATCCGTTCTTTCTGTGCAGGAAACTCATTCAGTGCCCCCACTTCTACGTCTTCTACTAAGCTGAGTTCTCTATCACAAGGCATCCCTACCAAGGTCAATGGATTTTTGCAAGACAATATTACAATCTGTTCCCTTTATGACTCAGTCATGATAAATTGTTCCAGGAAAGTGTGAAGAGAAAAGTACAAGAAGTCTTTCTGATCTCTGCTTCCTACTACATTGTTCAAAGACACTAGAACAGTAACACAGACTCAAAAAGTAATAGGATTCCTGCATTTGGGCTACATCCACAAATGTACAGGACCAAGAATGTAATACCTGAAAATCACTGGAAATTATTTTTTAATAGTTGAGTTACTTTAGTGATGCACTCATCCCTTAGCTATGGCAATTTAGTACATGTGTGGCTTGTGGTTGGTTTGGGGKTTCTACTTCAGAAAGGTAGATTGATTTATTACAATAAAAGTGTTTGCAATATTTATAAATACTGAATTCTACCTTTATTTTTTTTTTGTCTTATATATATTATGGACCCATGGCCTATTATTGAAAGATTAAAAAAGGAATAAAAGCAAACTTCAATCATGTTGGATTAAATAATGGAGAAAGAAGCCTAAAGAATGCTTGATGCAAACATTGATTTCTATGCGTCTTTCACTCAGAAAATAAATTCTTCCRTTTAATTTTGGTAGTTCACTTCTAGGTGAAACATGTAAAATCAAATTTTAACTTAAATATCATTTTGCTTTCTTTTGCATTTTCATCTTTTTCTCATGCTATGATCTAATGAAGATACCAGGCCTTTGATATGACTTTAAATGAAATTCAAGCATACCAATGGAATTGCTATTATCCCTCTTACTAATCAAATTTCCTTTCCATGAGTAGAGTGGTACAAGGACTTTAACTGCTTTTTATTTTGGTATTAATTTTTGCTTAGAGGTTTCTGAATCACTGAGAGCAGCACAGGAGGCCTTGGGTAATAGGATTCTTATTCCACAGGAAGAAACYTCACTGTGAGACTGCCCAGCTGGCGCTGTGAGCCGTGGTAGTGCCTGACATACAGCAAATGCTGCTCTGCATTGCTTCAGAGCCCCTGACATTAGTTCCACCATAGATTACATGGAAGATGAGGCCCTAAGAACCAGATTTCTGGAAACTGGGGAAGACTAGTTAATGCTAAATAATAAAATAATTTAGATATTTTCCTGGATCATATTAAAACCATATTTAGATCTAGGTGATAAACAACAAATAGCTTCCATGTAATTTAGTCTCTCATCAGTAGCTGAAGAGTGTCACAGAACACAAAATGTTCTTACATTGCTGCAATCATTGCCTGTTATTATCACCCAAAGTTTTCTAGGAAGTCTGTAGCCATTTCTGACCCATGATACTGACAAACTTCCTACTAATTCTTCATTCCATCATCATAAGCTACATAAAACAGAAATAAAGTAGAGGGTATAAGTGAAATTTAGAAAGAATAAAATAATTTAAAAATGTAACCATCTAAAAAAGTTTAGGAAGTGAAACTGAAAAGACATTGCAAATTTAACTATAAAGCCAGTATATATCAACAAATGCCTAAACTATATCTCTATTGTGTGCAGGTAACCAAATATTCATCAATGTAACTGTTTTTTGAAAAGCATTATTAAAAAGTAAAATACAAATATTACCATACTGTTTTCCTCAAGTCAGGGAAAGGATTAAATGCATTAAATTTATTTCAACTCACTTCTAGTGAATTACTCCATTGATGTAATAAATTTACATACATCCAAAGTACAATATGAGCAGTCAGGAAGCCTTTATTTAACACAGATTCATTCATCGCATACCTATGTCAAACATGAACTAAATTCCATGAACAATGAATTTTTTTTAAAAGGGTTAAAATTTTGATGTAAATTTCCATTAAAAATTTTTCAAGATGGGGTCTTTAATAGTACCTAAAGTCTCAAGTTAAAGGTTCAGGTTAAAAAGTTATATTTAACAGAATAAACTACTGTGGAGAGAGCTAAGTACATGTAGAAAGGCAAAAGATTTTATCTTACTTTGTCTTCTGATCTGGAACAAGTAACCCATGAGATCTGGTTCTCCAGTCAGGGAAAGTGAAGATTTGCATTATGGTTTTTTTTTTTTTGGTCCTCATCACCATATTTTTGAGGTACTTCATCTGAAAAAAGGTCAAGGCTTTCCTTTCCCTAGACAAGTTAAAATTCTTAGTGTATTTCTCAGGTATAGAAGTAATATCACAATCTCAGAGGCCAAATGTGGCAATTTTCCATCCACAAGAAAAATGTATTGAGAAGATAAACCTTTCTGAGAGAATTTAACAATGACSCTTTGTAGCTTTGTATTATAGTGGCAAGATTTTAAATTTCCTTTATCTAACAGAATGCAGAAAGATAGCACTATCATTCATTCCTGAATACTTTGGTTGATATGTCACTTATCTTTGGCTAGATGTTCTATGCACTGCTATCCTTATAAGTAACTTACTACTCCATGATCTATTTTAAATACCAATTTTTCACTATTGTAAAATTATTGGCAAATTATTTTTTCCTAATTTATAAAGTTAAATTTTTGAACCTAGATTCTTTGAATGAGTTTTCTCTCAGGTATCTCTATATTTTTATCTTCCAGCCCCCAGGCTGTGGGATTTGTAATGTCTTTTTCTCTCCAAATACTCTAAGAAACCCAATCAATTAAATAATCCATTTTAATTCTTAACCATTTCACTCAATCCCAAAGATAACAGTATTGTAAGTCTTCACATTCTTGAAAATCATTTTTATCAATCACATTCATTCTCAACCTCCATATCTTGATGCCTCCTAATAGTTAGCATTGTAATAGCCAAGAAACATCCATATATAGCATGTTTGTGATAAAAATAATTGAAAACAAATGGCTTACAAAATATTCATCTCCTTGAATGGCTTTTGATGGATCAACATATCCTTATAAATGTCTAGTGAGGAAAAATCCATAATGCATGTAGGCAATCTATCTCAAGTTTTAAAAATAGCTTATGTTTTTCCTAATCTCTACCTAAAGTCTCATTTGATGCAATTTACATCCATTACTTCCAGTTTGCTTGACTGTGAGTATGCAAAACACTTTAATKTTTATCTTCGGTGTTTGCAACCATATTTTTGTGTATTTGAAAAAGGTTATAACCTCCTCCTTGCCTCTCCACCCATGCAAGTCAAATGCTTTCAGACTGTTCTTGTAAATTATATTTTTATAGCCCTGGCTTTCCCCAGCTGATCCACACACTAGAGACAGAATATACACTATAATTTAACAAGTTCAGGTACAGAAAAACTATTACCCTTACAGACACCACATAATAGTGTAATACCTCAACCTAATATTTATCTGTTTTTCCGAACAGCAAACTAGTTTTATAGTAGTTCACCACAGTTTACTTTGTATCTTAATCCCCAAATCCTGCTCTGGTGATTGCAATTTASCCTCACACCACTCTTCCAGTTTCAGAAATCATTTGTTCCCTAAGTGCAGAATTATGCCTTTCACTTCATTAAACCTTTTTTTCCTAACAGTTTTCCAGTCTCAAAATGATTGAAATTCTAATCCAGTCCTGAAACTGAAATTTCCCCTATTGTGATAACATATACAGATGTAATTAATATTAATAGAGTACTGAGTAGTATTGAATAGTACTGGACAGAACCCAGGAGAAGAGCATCTCAGTAGGTCCTTTCAGTTTAAAGTGGACCATTGCTGACACTTTATAGTTTTTCATCCATCCGTTCTAGATTAGTTATACTATTTGTCAAGGATTAACTTTTGAAAATTCTAAGGTGTTATGATATAAATCAAATGGAAAAAAGGTTTGTCAGTCCACAGGTAATGTAAACTATATTTTTAATGTGTGCATTTTCTCTTCCTGTCTGATGGCTTGTGGTTTAGGTTTTGAAACTGTGTAGGTCTCAACTGAAGCCATTTCATATTCATATGCAGTGTAACAGTATAAATGTATTAATTTTGTCATAGAGATTATTATTTTTTCATAAATATCCATATTTCTATAGATTAAATTTATAAAGTTTTTGACAAAAATGAAAAAATCCAATAACTTTTAAAAACATTTTACTACACTGGAATTACTACTTTCAATTCTTGAAGTAGTGCAAAACAAAGCATGTGTCTAGACATTTCCATTTACAGGAAAATATGTAAATGGCATAGCAACTGTATTGAATTAGGAACCCAGCTAGTAATAAAAGAAGAACTTTTGGCATCATTTTAGCAAGTAAAGGTTTTAGGGAAAAAAAATAGTATAGCAAGTAAAGGTTTTAGGGAAAAAAATAGTATAAAGTGAATTATAAAGTGGCATTCTGTAAGAGAAATATCATGTCAGAGTTCTTACTGTATTTGAGTATTACTTACAAAGAACTCATTATAGCAAAAGAAACCCTAAAGCAAATAAAAAACTTTATAATACTGTGTATTTCACATGGTACACTACTGGATCAAAATTACAGAAACTTTAACTATTACCAAATTTAAATTTAAATTAAAATTTTTATTAGTTCAAGAACATGTATTACCATATAATTGTATTTCCTTTTCTTTTCTTATCCTTTCTCATCAGTTGAAATATAATTTCCACAGTATTTTACCCAAAGAAGGAAATAATTACAGTTGTTGGTTTTTTGACAAAAAGAATACTTGAAAATGCCTTGAAGCTTAAACTAAGAAAACTAAGAAAACAGCACAATTAATTTACAGTGTAAATGACTGTATATTCTAACTACACACATCTAAAATGTCAGGAAAGAAGGATCCATAGGAAATGTTCTCTGATGACAGATGCAAGAGATTGGAGAAAAAATATGAGGAAGGATACACAGCAGCAGTAGGATCCTCTCATCTCGGTGACCAGAGGTCGACAGCCCTGATTCAGCCCATCTGCTKTGCCAAGAGCACTTCACTCTGTGCTATCATATCCCAAACTCATTGCAGCCATCAGACAGTTTAATGATTGGCAGAGCTGGGTTCATGAACTGAAATGGGCAGATGTTCTCTATTTATTTTCTGTCTATTTTTATGAATTTGCAATTTTACATATTTTTCATTTTCAATAAATGGTGTTGATTGCAGAGTGTCTTACCCTGTGAAATACAAAAACAGAAAAGCAGAGTTGAAAATTAATTCTACAGCTTTAAACAGTTTTAAGCAAATTTTCAATCACATATATCCCTATTAAATTCAGAGACACATGTCAAATGCAACACCATTTAGCAGCATGTCTAATATTACTGGAAGTACTCAAGGACAGGTTGAATGAGGGCTTTGAGCAACCCTGACACCTAGGGAAAATGTCCTGTGGTGGTGGCTGGGGATATGGGGTTAGACTAGATGAACTTTAAGAAGATCCCTTCTGACTCAAATAATTTTATGATGCTATGACTCTTAGGACTTCAATATAACATATCTTAGTGTGCAGCCTTGTGTGAATCATGATACAATTTTCGAGAGTGCTTTCATGCATACTTAAGTCTAAAACTTCAGTACTTACCAAATTTCTTTTGGTTACCCAAGCTGAAACATAACAGCTATTGTACAGTCCCCCAGAAGATGCACAATCATATAATCTGAAATACATGTTTAACTTCTTGAACATTTTTTCATCTTATCATAGCAGCGGTGAGTATTGTGGCATTTAAAATATTTTGGAGGCAGCATCCACAAAATTGCCTCCACAGACTGCTATGACTCAATATMTTCCAGATTACTTGCTTAAAAAAATCTTCTGCAAATATTTTCATGGTCAGAGAATTGTTTCCTCTGCTTTGAAGGACGCATAAAGTCCTAAAGAAACTTTGTGACTGGAAAAGTGGAATTCAACCATCTTACTGTTSGTACAATCTTCTGAATGTACACATGCAAGAACCAACATTTTGCCCGTAATATCTTAGCCCAGGAGGACTGAAACCATCATTTAGCAATTCAATCACCAACTGTGTTCAGTGAAAAATGTGCTTTCAGATATATGTATCATAGTATAATATAGCTCAACTACTTTTACCTCAACCACCAAAATTATGTTTTTCCTTTTGAATTCTTATTTTTGCTTTTTTTGTGTGTAAACAGCTTTTTCTTAAAATGAACATGATAATTTCCGTAGGAATTACAAGGAATTACAAATACCTGTGTGTGTCACAGCTAGAAATCACAAGGTGAAAGAAGATTTAAGTGACACTAGCTTATTTTGCATTTAATTTCTGTACCAAGCCTCCTCTCATTCTTGATGCATGAAGGGATGCTTCACATTCAGCTTGATGAATTCTACACTCTTAAGTTTTGGAGTTATACAAAGGAGAGCAGAAGCTGTTGGCCGTTTTTAAATAAAACATTAAAAGCCCATTATATAATTGCACAATTTATCTATTTATTGATCTATGTTTTTTTTTTTTTTAATCACTAAAGAATGTAGTTTTATGTATCCCAAAACCACCTGTATCTAAGGTCTATTTAGAAAAATGGTTGCTTTTTTGTTATATATATGGGGATTTGAACTTTTATATCCTAGGAAATTTCCAAGTTGTAGAGTCTTCAGTGGAACTGTTATTTATTCTCCTTACAGCTGTCATAGGTTTTACAAAGAACTATTTCCTCTGTGCATCTTTTACATTCCCAAGGTKCTGTAGCACTACTGCCTTGGGCTTGACACTAAGCTAGTTCACTTAGTCCTCTCACATCTCTAACCATGAACTTTGAAAAATTCTCTTAAGTACACAAGCAAAAAATATAATGCTGCTGCTCTTACACTTTGCTATGACACCTTATACCATTTCCTTATTAAAAGCTTCCTAAAATTTCTTTATTTTTTCATAGTACTTCTTCAAAGATTTAATATACTTCAACTAAATGTGTTTTCTACTTAGTGATAAGCAATTATTATTCRTTATATTCATTAGGTTTTCTATCAGTCTTTTTTGCTGTAGGATTTAGCAACAAATTCCAAACAATTAAAGATCAGTTATAATGYCCTTTTAGGGGAAACTTCACATGTAGATTTCTAATTTAAACACTTGCAATCAATTTTCTGTGATCCTTTGACTTTCCCTTCTAAACACCTTCCACTTATCAGTGGACAAACTTACTTCTAATGGATGATAGAAAAGTTGCCCGGAATTGAGAAAAGATGCACTTAACAGCAGCACCACATCTACAGAATGACCTATATCTAAATTCTGGGTTTTTTTCCAAAAAATGCAGTTGTACCTGCAGAAATTTGTCTAAAGCAATTAATTGACTTTTACAAAAAAAAAAAGTATTCTAATTGGAAAATAAAATTAAATAGTAGAATGTCTTTATGAGCCAGTCTTTTCTAACAGATGCCTCTTCATGAGAGTCATAGTTCAGAAACAAATCCATTTCCTCATTATCTTCACCAGTGTGCCATGCAGTCTGCTTCCAGACTGCTAAAGCTGAGTCCCTTTTAGGTAAAAATAACATGGAAGAGTGATTCCAGGGGATTAAATGTAATGGACATCAACTGCTGACAATCACTAATTTCATAGGACCAAACCAGAAACTATTAAAACTAAGTCTCTAGCATGGATAAAGCAGGTACTAGTTCTACCAGTAAAGTTGTCTATTGCCCCCTAAATGGATAAAATTCAAGAGAAAAAAAATATTTTTTTTGTGCCCTCTGGCATGAATATTCTGAAAGAAAATACTATCCTGGGAAAAAAAGCAAATCATCAAACATGCTGTTCAAATACTAAGCTTCTCCATTTTGATATAGGATTTCCCGGTAAGTATGATCTTAATATTATAACATGAATATCAATTAAACTATATATTTGCACAGTTTCTACAAGAGAAGTGTATCAAAATGTCATTACCATCCTATTGACATATAATATTAAAAAATAAACTAAAAAGTAGATATTTATTATATATTGTAGCAGTTACTTTTCCATAGACAATGACACAACGTTTGGTGTAGGATTTTATACATGTGAATGTGAGGTATCCCTTATTGTTCAGAATCTCCCAAGTACAGCACATGATGAAAAAAGTACTTTGATAAGCATTGGAGCGAGCCCAGGAAACAACGGGACTGGCTGATCTGAAGGTAAGCAGTGTTGTAGATTCACGGAAGTATTTAATACCAGTGGGGAAGACCCCTTGGAACAAGAGGAGTAGTGACCATAGTTAGGCACTGCCAAGCATCACCCTGTGGCAGCCCCAGCCTTGCCTGGGCCAGATCCAGCACCCAGCCAGGCTCCACGGCACCCACCAGGCTCCTTGGTGGAGGGGGAAGTCTCCTAGAGCTTCCCAGGGATCATGTGGGACCACATGTCCACACTGGTGCCGTAGCGAGGTGCTAGTTACAGAAATATATTTTGAAATTTCTAGGTATATAATAACATTTTCCTACTCTCTGGGATTGTGTATTATTGGTAGTATTGCTGATTAACCTGAGTATGTAGTCTGTCAGATAATTATGTGTGGTTTACTATCTCTCTGGTCCTGATCTGATTTGAGCTATGTGAATTGAACAATTTTTGTCTATGACAACAATGAGGTAGCTTAAGTTATAGGAGCTTAGAGTGGGAGAAACTGCAGAAGAGTTTGTTTATAAATTTAACCAGTGCATGATAAATGTTGGTATCATAACCATACAGATGTAGAAGTTGACCTTTCATCATTTTGTGGCAGATTATGGGTAAGAAGAGAAACATGAAAAGAAATAAAAATAACTAATTCTCTATATGATAAGGGAATGAAAGCCAGTTGAGAGATATAAAGAAGTTAAAGATTTCAAGCTTATGAAAGCTAATCTTTCTAATATTATATCAGCTAAACGGAAAACTGAAACTATTACCATTAACATTTTTCACTTTGCCTTCATTTTTTTCATTCATTAAAAGCTGTGTTTTTCTGACAAAAAAGTGTTTAGTTGAAAAATATCTAACTGGATCTATTACTGTAAGAAAAATGGATTTGCTATAGTTAAGGTCAAGCAGAAGGTGATGTTTCATCAATATTAATATATTTCATGGTGACTTCTCTTCAAGTCCATGTATACAATTACTCTATTTTTGCTGTAAGGGAAAGAGATATGAAAGACTTGAGTGATTTTGCTTAGGTCACATAGGATAAATATTATCCTCAGGAAGTTTGTCAGATGTTAGGACCTCTTGTTTATTTGTTTTATTTCTTCTCAAAGGGCTGTATTTAGTCTGAACTATACATACATGAATGGCAGAGTAGCCGCTGCTGGCAAAGATCAGTCTGCTTCATTTTAAGCATCAAATTAATATTTTTTTTCCTTAAAAGAGACAAATTAGGGACAAATAGGGACTAGGAATATATAGGAAATTCAAAAAGAGGGCAGTAATTGGATGCGTCTACTGTATTTGTCCACAATCACAGTTGAAAGTACAGGGACAGTGTGAGAGATAGTCTTATTGCCTTGGGGAATATCAGAAGTTTTTTATTACATGGTTTTAAAAATAGTGTTATTTGATAATTTTTTAAATTGAAAAATCATTCAGCTATAAGAATAATATGTATTTTAATACTGCATTTTAAAATGCTGGAAAGTTTATGTTTCCTGACTTCAGGAAWAAAAGGATTGAAAAAATCCGCAAACCACAAAGCTACATGAAAATAGATAAAGGTGAATTGAAAAGGATTAATTTGAATCAATATTCCGGAACACTCAAAAAATGAAGTAAAACACAAGAAATAATGCAATTGGGAAGGAATAATAAGACTTTCTGAAGGAAAAGTGCATGAGTGGGGGAAAGATATCCCTGGGAATTGCTTCAGCTATGTGGTGAAGTTGGTTCTTTTCATTCCCGAATTCAGAGTTTAACTGCATCCTAAATTACCAAAGTCATTAGGTTACACAGAGAGTGAAGTTTTCTAGTACTTGCCAAGGAAAATCAATAACCTGTGTCAGGTATGAAGCTGCACTTAGTTGCAGTAAGCAACTGCCATTTTCTGATCATTCGCTTTAGTAAATTTTTTTTCATGGAATATTGAAATTACTCTAAAGTTTCCACTTTGAGAAATTATTTTGTTCTTTTGGACTTGCTTAAAAATAGCAGTCATTGATGTTTGTGACACATTAGCCACTCAGAAAAGTTCGTATTTAAATAAATGAGCAAAAACCAAATTAATTTGATTTTCTAGTATCAACCCTGGTTGTTTAAAGATGTCAGAGCAATGGAGTGAACCACAGCCATCTTATCACTTACATCCAAAGTCACTGCATGAAGTTAACATGGTTAAGTTCAGTTAACCATGCCAAGTGGAAAGCACTTAGGAGGAAACTGATATCCCAGCTGAGTACTCTAACTGCTGCTACTGTCAGTGATGCAAATTCCAGATGTAGCTTGTTCAAAGGAAGGTCAAGAAGTACTTCATGGGCTGTACTGTGTGCTTTATTCCTATTATACAACTCCAAAAACATATTCTTATGTTCCAGATGACATACAGTGCAGTTAAAAGCTATRAACAATTTGCTATAGATAAAAGCCAATCAGCATTGAGCAATAAAAGTATAATTTAGGTGGATTTAGATGCATATGTCCAACAGAGAAATCGAGAAAAACCTTCGAAAAATGGTAAGCAGCATCAGGATGCATAAGCATTTACATGAAAACTCATTTAAAGCACTGGAAATTTTGCTACTGTTCATGCCCTGAAGTTTCACTGTCTGGGCTGGGTTTAGCATCAGATGCYGTGTTAATCAGTCTCATAGAGAAACAAGGTACATGAACTTGAGATAATATAGTTGTATGGCTTCCTGGCCATATTTGCTTCTGACCTAGCCAACTCTGATCTGACTGTGACTGTCTGACATGTCAGAACAGTCAGCAAACAGTCAGGTTGAGACAAGAGGAATGTCACCAAGCATCTGTCTCTCTCGTTCTTCTAGTTCAGTTTTGTACTAGTGTATTGAACTGCTTTTCAGTTCTATTCTTCTTTTTCCTTTTCTGTTTTAGACTTCAGTGAATGTGCACTCCATAGCCATCCAAAGGTTTCAGTAACAATTGGCATTTCCTTCAGGAGTCACCAAGCAGAGACAAGTTTATTTKGAGGAGAGAATAGCAGAAGAATAAAAGCAATCTCTGCAGCCACAGTAGCCCTGATAGGAACAGGCTCCCTAACTCCCACTGAGGGAATGAGACAGGAGGGTTATGGAATTAGGAATTGGATCTCAATGTCACAGGGCTTCAGGCTGCCATGGGACTACTGTCCTTCCTGACACAGACACGAAGTCAGTGGTCATATGTGCACAGCACAGCCAGCCCTACACAATCCCTGAGGAATCAGAGATTCTCTAGTGTGATGCTATGTGTGTGATGCCAGCAGTCTGTCAGGAAGATGGGGACCTGTCAGTTTCTCTGTAAATCCTTCCTTGCTGTGAAGCCTTTTGACACATTTTTGTYCTTTGTACGTCTGTGGTGACAGCTCCCTTTTGAAGTGATATTACCAAATTTTAAGGAATATTATCCACAAATTTCCATATTTTCCATAACATCCTTATTTTCCAATGAGTTGCTTACAGTCTGAGCTGCTGATCTTTTAATATTTTCTCATCTTTGTTCACTTCACTTCACTGCTATACAGTACTACAACCAGCAAACACACAGCTGTGATCAGGGAAGGGCAAGAGTCTTTTACACTCAGAAATCTGTTCCTGCTGTTGCTGTGGCTGCAGTTCCAGTTTTGTTAGAAACTAAAGCTTTAGAAAGGCACATCATACCCAAGAAAGCCAGCATGAATGCAAACTTAATAACATTTCTAAACCCATACCCCCTGTGATCCACCTTTCTCAACTCTTGTGAAAACATTCTAATTAACTCCACTGTGCCTTAGATAGCTGAACAGAAGACAAGACTGAGAAAATTATGAGGTACACTTTCTCCTTTCACCTTTTGTCTTTTGATAGTGAAATACTTTGCTGTTCCTTTTGTATAAATATTTTGCTTTTCCAAAAACTGCAATAAATCTTCAAGAAGAGCAGCACACCAAACAGAGAAAAAAAGATTGCCTCATCTCCATCCTTCTGACAAGTTTGAGGGAAAAGAGGGGGACATCTTCTTTTCCTCTAGTATATGTCTAATGACATGTTATATTATATATCAAAACTACTAAAGTAATTTTTAATCTCTTGGATCCTATTATGCTGTACCATATTCATGGGTCTGATTGAACATCAAATTTAGATTCTTGCTCTCTAGATCTTCCTGAGGAGTGAGAATGGAAAGGGAKGTGCTGAACTCTTCCCCCTTGTATCCAGTGACAGAATGTGTAGGAATGCTTCAAAGCTGCATCAAAGGAGATTCAGAATGGACATCAGGAAGCATTTTATTTTTACCAAGAGGTTGGACAAACACTTGTGAATCATGCTAGGCTTCCTAGAAGGGTGGTTAATAATCCAAGCTTGCTAACATTCAAGAGGCATTACAACAACACCCTTAAGAATATGCCTTAACTTTTGGTCACACCTGATGTGGTCAGGCACTTGAACTGCACTATTCTATTCTAACTCTATTATTCTATTCTAAACTTGCAAAGATGTAATTTATAGTTTTATCAGTATTTTGTGAATGTTTCTGTAAAACGTTTATTTTCTCTAAATGTCATTACAGTCCTAGAGTGAATTAAGACAACTGGAACTTTAAACCACCATATCTTATTCTACATTCTTCAATGTAAAAGCATTGTGAACTCCAATATTAAGAAAATGATTCAATATTTTGTTTACATTTTCATGAACAGTACTGTTACTATCCAAAGACAGTGAATATAAGAATGAGTCACATAATTTCTGAATACAATAACTTTTTATTTCTGCCTTACTGTACTGTGCATAAATAAGATAATACCTGTCAGGGTGACACTGGAATTGTTTTGACATTGAAGTGTATTGCTTAAATTAAAAATGTACACTCTTCAAATCATTAGTGAGTTGGGAGGCAAAGAAATTCTGAATTAATTATTGGCTTCTTGTCACTTCCTGAACAGAGGAGAGTAATTTAATTGTGAGCTACAGAATTATTGGGTAGGTATTTGACACTTGTAAATTTACGCAATTTAAGGAACTGTGATCATACTCTCAACCCAAACAGATCTTCAGTTCATTTAAAGAAGTTATAGGCAACAAAGATATTAGTTTTTAGTAGAGTTGAGCAAGAGATACTTTCTCTTTCTGTGAACAGATTTTAAACACTTTTCTGTTGTCCACTCCGAGGAAAACAAAATTTCAGAAGTCTTGTGTTAAAAATTCTTCCAAGAAAACATTCTTAGAGTAGCTTAACATATAAGGCACTAGTAGATTTATGTAAGAGGAAGGGTTCAATTCTGTATTATATTGATTAATTTACTATCTATTTAAATTGAACAGGTATAAAGAAGATCTTTAGAAAATGGACCTGGATGAGGGAAATATTCATAAAAATTACACAGTATTTGTAAAACTGTAACCCAGTCCAAATTCTACAATTTTTTTTCTTTATACCAAATAAGAATCTAGATAATGGCAGCCACAAAATCTATCTGGTTTTGATTGGATTTCTTTCCTGTTTCAAGGAAACACCTAAAAATTATTTTCTATTCATCAGAATTTTCCAACTGAAAATACCACAACAGTTTTTAATAGAGTCTAGTTTCCACAGAAGATGTATATATGAACTGATTTCTAAAATACAGAAGTTTAAGATTTCCAAATCTGATGTTGACAGTTTGTATGAATTCTTTGACTGCAGGCATAAAAGCAATTCTGCATTTTAAAAGTGGGGGGCTTTTTTTCTTTATTAGGAAACCCTATTCAAATAATTTTAAACAAAGTAAAAGGCACCCTAACATTTTCTGATTTTTAATAACCCTTAATGTTTAAAATCAGAGATAACTATCCAAGTTTTCTTAATAATTCAAATGCTTTATATTATTCTTAAACTTCAGATAACCTTTGGCAATCAATATAGTTGCAATCCTGTAATTGGAAAACAAAATGTCTGTTTGAGTCTTTGCTCTTTGAGCAAGATAGCCTGGAGCAGACTCTGAACTTATCTTGATTAGCACAAAGAAATTATGGACACAAGAATCACTTAACAGTTTCTTCTTAACTCTTGCTCCCAGAAAGTTATTTTTCTGCTCTTTTTCAGTCCCCTCTTCACACACAGCAGTACAGAATTTTAAAAGGTTTATCCTAAAGTTTATTAATAAACCAAAGGATAGAAACTCCGTAAGATATTTTAAGAGCAGGATGGACTCATTGTTACAGATGAAAGGCTTGGATGCTTGTCTTTAACTTTTTGAGCATTATGAAAGGCATTATTTTCTCACAAAGATGCATGAATACACTCATGGTCCTCAGCTTTCCTAAAATGAAGAGGTAGAGAATGAGTTCTGAAATTCCTCAGGTTTTTTCTTGTCCTTACATTGATGGTTGTTACTGAATTGGAATTGTTACACATTTCAAACTGATTATGATCTCTCAGTTGAAGAGTGGTATAATTGAGCACTACAGCATTTTAATTCTTCTTTCTCCTACTGAGAGATATTTTGCAGTCCAAATGAGGATATTTCTTTTCTATATGGTCTTGGACTTAAGAGATGTTCATGTGCATATCTATTTCTTTTTCTCTATATATAGTGAATTTAGCTCTAAATTCCTTGAAAGATAAACAAAGAGATAAAACATTATGGTGCTTAAAAATGTACTGCCTAGAAATGAAAGATCCACATCCCAAAATGAAGCACATAATGTTGGCTTAGATACCCAGTTTCTGTAGCCATAATACTAGATTGGCTCCCATACAGGGGAATGACAGCAGCATTGTCCCGACTTGGAGGGACCTCTGAGTCAGAAAAAGGACAGCCGAAATTGCCTAAGAGGACTATCTCAGTGAGTGCTACTGTGAAATGAGTATTTTAGATTCTAATCCACAAATTAGGGTCCTAAAACTTCAGAAGAACTTAATAAATTCACAGAGAGACAAAAATAAAAACATGAAAAACACACTTATCAAGCTCAGATACTTCAGACCATTTACTATCTAAGTTTTAAATAAACAATTAATTGCCCTTAGGGTCTGGTGTTCTTTTAGTGTGTGATTACTAACTGGCGTCTCAATTCAGTAATTACTAAAACAGAGTTTAGCAGTCCAGAGTTTGGACACATCAGTGTTTCCATCCTCATTTGTAACCATCTGATTTTAACAACGGAGTGGAGAGCAGAAACTCTTTGCATGTTCTACAATTTAGTAGWTTGGAAACATGTCCGGGATTTCAGAAATTATTGAGGTTTGTGAATCAAACTATTAGACTGAAGTGGCTTACAGTTTCCTTCAACAACTGCATCGGAAGTGCTCTCCAGTATGGGATGAAGAATCCCCTTGAGATATAGGTGCTAGGAAGTTATTTCACAGTGGCAGGGGGGATTACAGTCAGAAAACTTCTGCCTGAAATCYTGGTTGCCAATTTACCCAAGGCAGCTTAGCAGGGTTGGATATGTGGGCGATGAGCAGCAGTATTACAAAGAATGGGTGAACTTTCTTTTCTAAATGCCTGAATATTTAGCTATGAACAAATACAAGAAAAATAAAATGAAAAAAAAAATCCAAATCACAAACAAAAAAAACTCCAACCCAATTCAAGCAAAACAAAACAAAATCAAACCCAAAGGACTCTTAACTGTAAACTACCATATCACAAATAACAGCACATAATATGCCAAAAATACACCACAGAAACTGGATGAGAAACCTGAAGAAAAGGATCTCGCAGCATATTTACAGATAATGACCAGGTTACTTACATGTTCATCCTCATTATCATAATCTTTTAAATCAGTCAGGTTAATTCCATTTCTGAGGCTTAAATATTTGGTAAGTAATCATGAGACTTTTTTTCAGAAAATAGAAAAGGAAGTAGATCATTGGCTTGCGTAAGAAATTMTAGTTTCACATCTGTATGGGAATATGTTTGTTTATTTAACTAAATACAGGAGTGAGTATGAGCTCGCAGTTTCCATAATGGTCTTACTCTGGCTTAGTGGGAAAGCCATGAGGAGAGTCCAGCAATCAAGGTCGCAAAAATGTAGCTAAAAAGAATTCTGATATCTTTAATTCTGAATGTGGGCAGCTAATCATATTAAATCAAAGCTCCTACCCTCCATGGTGGGMGAATTTTTTATGGAAGTTCTAAATAAATTTCTTAAACTTTTTCCTTTTTCTCCTGTATAACTTTCCAAACTCAGACTTTCAATGTGAAATATTTCATTTAGAGATAGCACATTTTTAGTAAAATTAAAGTTGTAGCAGTGCTGCTATTCCACACACTTTTCTCTCAGGAAGAAAAATGACAAATCTCCTACACAGGCACAGATATTTTTTTTCTCAAAYAATTTTACATCCTATCAAATCTAGCCCATTTTACATGTGTGTTTTTTCAGTAGTTTTGCAAGTATAGTTTTATAATAAGCCAAACATTCACTACATAAAGGCCATTTGATTCCTAATAAAGGTATGTATTTCAAAGGGGCAGGGTCCTGACTTCYCTCTACTCCTCATCAATTCTCCAGCTCAGGCTCCTCTCTGGAATTCAATGACAGTACAGTCACAAAGGTAATGAGGCAGTCTCTTGAGGAAAGGATTTTCTCAGGACTCTAAGGTACTCCAGTCAGAGACAGTTTCCAAAAAATGCATTGCTTGAAGACAATGATTCTTTTGACTCTTCATTGCCCTGAGGCATTTACCAGGATAATGAGACAAGTCATTCATTTCCTAAGGCAAACTAGAGTTTGCTCCCATGGATCTCTTGATGTTGTCCCAGAGAGCGCTGACTGGGTACAGGATGGCAGCTTTCCTCCTCGTTTCCAGCTGCTATATTGCACTAAAGACAGATAAAAATACATTAGATACTTCTCTAACATTATTTTCTMTTCTAAGCAATCGCTATTGTTGCCACAGGGATCTTAAGGGTTCTGAAGTGAGAAAAACAGTCCAACATGTTTATAAAAAATTGTAGAGCTTAGTGAGACAATCTCTCCATTACCAACAGTTCTAATAACAATACAAAAAAGCAGCTTGCAAGTTTAGGCACCAAAACAYAGCTAAAAATACAAGCATAGCAACAGCTTTCCATGTCTGTAATCTATTAATACGGGAAAATGATCTAAGTGATGAGAGGTGTCATCATGCTGGTATTACTTGTCATGCKCTAGGATACAGAATTGGAAATCCCTTGTGAAAGTTTTCAGTTTTGAAAGAGCGTCAAAAAAACAGGTCACCAATTGATCATTGTTCTGAGATTTTTTTAATACATTTTGATTCAATTTCTGAGAAAAAATTCTGCAGCATGTTTGTGAAGATGGTTTGGCTGTGGTGACTTCTGGATTGAGATGATGCTTTCACCGCTGTCCATGTTGGAGAGAGCATAAAGTACAGCACTTGCATCAACGTCCTCATAATACCTGAGGCTTTACATTAAGATAATGATTATAATGAAATCTAATGCTTCACCTAGCTACTAGGAGTGGACCAGCCTTTTTTCCACAGTGAACATTTGGAGAGGTTTTCTTTCTTCACGTCTCCCTGGGCATCAATAATTTATTGCATTTGAAGACAAACAAGACCCGGCAAGAAACATTCGGATATCTTTGTTTTGATACTCTGCTGGTGAAGTTTTCTTAGACATTGGCAGGAAAGAGATTACTTAGACTGGAAAATGGAAACAAAGTAACTTTGGAAAGGGTCTTGGTATTCTTGGCTTACTTGGCAAGAATTTTTAAGTGCTTTTTTAACTTTTCCTGGAAGGAATTAAAAAAAAAAGGTGCTAAAAGAGATTAACTCAAATTATAGACTTGTAATTAATAACACAAGAGTTTCTTTTGTTTTTTTTTCTCTTATTTTCATTTCTATTAAGCCTATTTGAATATAAACAATAATCCACGTGTTCATATACATAACTGTGTCTTCACACAAGTCTTTTGACTCAGCGAAGAACCAATGGTTTATTATTCTAACCTAGTATTCCAATTTGGTTTTGGCTGGGATATTTTTCTTCATAGTAGCTAACTTGGGGCTATTTTATGGATTTGTTCATTGCTGACAACATAAACATGTTTCAGTTATTGCTGAGCAGCCCTTACACAGCGTCAAGGTGTTTTCTACTCTTCACCCAACTCCACTGATGCCTTTTTCATCACATCACCTCCTGTAAGGGGACTAGGTGCACAAGGAGTTGGGAGGTGACACTGCTGGGACAGCAGACCTCTACTGACCCAAGGGATATTTCATACTATAGAGCATCATGCTCAGAATATAGGTGGGAGAAAGAAGAAGAAAGCAGGGAGTGTTTTATGTGATGACATTTTTTTTACCAAACCACTGTTACGTGAGCCCTGCTTTCCTGGCAATGGCTGAACACCKGCCTGCCCATGGGAAACAGGGACTTAATTCCATGTTTGACTTTGGTTGTGCATGCCACTTTTGCTTTATTTTAACTGTCTTTATGTGAACACAGGAGTTTTCTCACTTTTATCCCTCCTATTCTCCCCTCCAACTCACTGCCAGGCAATGAGCAAACAGCTATGTGGGGCTGAGCTGTCAGCTGGGGTTAATGACAACCCTCTTAACTTCATATGCACAAACAGCAACAGATTAAGCAAAATTTTGATCTTAGTCTAGTGAGGAGCAATCATGATAAAGRCTGAAGGCTTTAAATAAAATTCATTAATATATAAATATGAAAACACTTGAGAATTTCAAAACCTCTAAACACTATCATGAAAATAAGCTTCTTAAGACACATCAAACCTGATCAAAATTAAATAATTTTCTATGGAAAGGAGAACGAAACTATTAAAACTAAACAATCAAATTACACAGAAAATACATTTTGTTTCTAATAGTCTTTAACGGGTTGTTTTTGTTTTGTTTTTTCTATGAAGTATACAGGGTTTTTTCTTATTATTTTATTTTCAATGAAAGCCAAAATGTTATTTACAGATTTTTTGTCTATTTCCTCTTCTATAAATTTATTTTTACTGGTAGGGCTATAAATAATTTTTACATAGCTATAGGTGAAAGGGCTTTTCCATGACTGCAAAACTTTTGCTTGTACAGTCCTAAACATGCAGGTTTTTGAATGCCTTCATCCTGTGTAAATGCTAGTTATTGTACTTAATAGATGCTCTCATCAGCTCCTAGGCAAAGACTACATGCTATACACATATGCTCAAACTCTGAAACCTATTTAATGCTAAATTACTGGTTCACTTTGAATATAATTTGCACAGAGTTAAATGAGTAGTTTTTACATAGTGAAAATGTGTTTAACAATTAAACATGAAAAYCCAAATTTAGCTTTCCTAATATTTCATATTAATATTAAGTGTGCTCTTTTTTTCMCCATTCATTTGTAAGAATTTACAATGTAACTTTTCAGTAATAGTTCTGAGGTAAGTACTAGGGTTGTGTAAACCTTCCAGGATCATTCTCATGGGTAAATGAAATAGTCATCCACTTCTATTTTGATCATAGACACTTCTCAGGCAGAGATTCTCTATGACACATTCTTAGACAGAAGGAATTTCAGATACTTTACAAACTAATTTAATTGAAAACCAAAGAAAGTAGCAAGTTACAGTATCTGTAGGAAGGAAATTGGATAGCAATTTGTCGGCCACACTTTAGAGGGTGGTGTTGAATGTTTTTCACTCAGACTGGCAATCTATCAAAAAGGGTCTACCTTGAGAATTGAAACTATCCTCACCACATGCACTGATATCTTAAAGCTGGGTGGTGAGGCAAACACCTCATTTAGAGGATGGCTAGAAGGGAAAGCTATCTTACATAAAGACCTAAATGGGCAGAGAGAACAGTATGAAGTATAACAAAGACAAGAGTGAAGTTCTGCACCTGAGGCAACATAACCAAAGATCAAATTACAGGCTGGGATCTGTGTAGCTGTGAAGCAGAGTTGCTGAAAGGGAAAGAGGAGTCCTGGTAGACAAGCTGAACATGGGTTGGCCATGCAGTGCTGCAGCTAAAAAGGCAAATCAGTTCCTGGGCTGCACCTGCAGGGCTGTTACTCTCAGAGCCAGAAATGTGATCATCCCAATCTCCTCAGTGCTAATCAGGCTTGCTTCACCTGGGATGTTGTGGCTATGTTTAGTCTCCACAATTCAAGAAAGATATAGTCAGATTCTCTGTTCACAAGAAGCTAAAAATGCAGGAGTTGGATGGTGGGTGCTGCTGCCTATTATCTGTTCCCAACAAACCTCTCCTGGAGAAAAGCAGGTTGGGTCAACATCCAGTAAACACAGTCAGATCCACACACAACACTCACCACAGCTGGATCAGTGAGAGAGGCAGAAGACTCCTTTTGTGAGGTTTTATTTCAGCGAGATATCACACGCAGCACCTGCAAGGAAGCAGACAGAAGGGAGAGCGGAGAAGGCAGCTTAAAAAGGGGAAGGGTGGGGGCGGAGCTGAGGGCACGGCAAAGGGGATTGGCCTCCATAGGAGAGGGGCAGTCTCCAGGGGTATCCAACCAATGAGGGAACAGGGAAAAGAGAAACCAGGCTAGGTGAGCAATACAGGGATTAGTGAGACAAAGTCTATGTGGGAGTCTTGTCTTTGGGTTCCCATAGGAGAAATGACTCTATGGGAGGTCTTTCCAGGGCAGTGGGCTTGGGAATTGGCTAAGGGGAGAGAGTTTAGGGGATGCTACAACGATCCACATGGGGAAAACAAGGGTAACAGGTAAAAGTTGCACTGGGAAAAGTTTCATGTCTACAGAAGAAATAATTTGTTTTACACTGGGAGCAATCATAGTGATGAACCCATCATTGGAGTTTTCAAGAGGTGAATGGAGGTGGTACTAGAATAATCTCATCTAAACTCCTGTTCCCACAGAAAGTTGAACCAGATCATCTTTTCAGGTTACTTTCAACCTGGAGTGTTCTGTAATGCCATGAAAAAAACCAAACAATCAAATAAACAAAGGAAATGACAGCAGTTCCAAAATTTCTCTTCCTCTAAAAATTTTAAAGGCTAAAAATGTTTTATGTGAAACTTTGGCAAGGCTCTTTTTTTGCTGCTGCATTTTCTTATATTAAAAAGTAGCACAAAAGTTTTTTGAGGAAAGGAGTTTTGCAGAAACAGGTTTTTCTGGTGCCACATAGTCACTAAAGCTGTTAAGCTACTTAGGATGGAATGGAAATTGAAATTTTATTGAAGCTGATGTGTTTTACAGACGTAACAGTTTCAACAAGATTTGTAAACAGGAAGATTTCTTAGGAAAACTGTCAATACCCCTGTATTTCTCAAGAGAGTATAAAACAAGACTCCAAAGGCAACAGACCAAAAATAAATTGAATTTAAATCGCAATCTTTCCAGCCTGAAAATGGATATTCTTACAAAACAGATCCTCAAATGCATTTAATGTTTTTCTTGTTGTTCCAACATAACAATATGTATTTTAAAACATAATTTTGTGAAATTACCTCAAGATTGAACACTTGGTCTCTCAGGAGCTCTAATACTTTATTGAAACTGTCAGCTTAGCACAGAATAGATGATATAAGACAAGAATTAACCTGTTTTTAACACGGCTGTGACTTCCACTTTTATGAGGCTGTGCCACAGCCTGAGATTTCTTTAGGAAAGGGAGTAGACAGGAGATTGTTTCTGACTTGGACTTTTGCTTAAAATTAGCCTGTTAATATGTCCTCCTACATATAAGAAACACTTTTCAAACAAAAATTGCTTGTTTTGCCATTACCATTTAGAGATGTTATCTCATGTTAGCTAAACCAAGGAATATGAGTCTTCTCCAGCTCACAACTTCTGTCCAAGTACTTCCACACCCAATGGGCTAGGAGATTGCAAAGAGGGACAACTGCAAATCTAATATGTATGTGACATCAGCTTTCAATTATTTCATTCAATGTGGCTAGAAATCTGTAAGGTTGGGTTTTTTTTGTTACAGAAAACTGACATTTATTCATTATGTTGACGGAAGACAATACTAATGTTAATTTTCTGTGCCTTTATGGACCYGCCTTGCATGACCCTGCTGCCTGTTCTAGCTTCAGCAGAGTGGAAACTTGTCACATYGTCCAGGTGACTAAGAAATCATGACTTTACCAGCTTCAAAGGTAAAGCTCAGCAAAGTGGAGAGATGGAGTTTCTTTGGCAACATGCCCACAGACTCAGCATCAATGCCGGGAGATTGGAGGGGCCAGTCATTTCCCATGCTGCAGAGCACRGAAGCAAAGTAATTTCTTCAACTGAACATTTCAGCACGTCCAATTTAATACAGAAGTACAAGTTAATATAGGGAATAGGTAAAAAAAAAAAAAAAGGAATCAAGGAAATGCAAGGCTCCTGCCCCTTCTTAGAAGGAAAAAAGAGGGATGGGGAAAAGGGAAATTGTTATCCTTTCTTAAATGTGCCTGAGTGATACCAAGAGGTTAAAGAAGAAAAGGAGACTATAAATATTTCTGGATTCAAAATCTATATGAAGGGCACAGCCACTCACATATCATCACATTGGAATTTGAAGGTTTAAATTAAATTATCACTATTTTGTAACTTCATATTAATAATCTAAACACAAAGATTTTGTACATTGTCTCACTAGTTAGGCAAGTGTAATTCACAAGAAGTACAGAAACTGAACAAAGAGACACCATCTCTAAGTTTCCCTTTCTCCCTCAAAGTCAATCACTTGAAAACCATACACCCAATGGTTAACCAAAATGCCATGAAAAAATGAGATAACAGATTAGTTTGATATAAAATTGATGGTTTTTTCTAAAGATTTTTTTTCTGGTTGGTGTTCAGACACCACAGGTGGATTTTTTTTATTCATTTATTCACTATGGATTATTTTATTTACTGCTTGCCATAAGAAGTTTGCTATGGATCCAAATATACCTGATTTGATTATGCAGTTTGTGTAATCCAGGCAGTTTGATTCATCTCTCTGATGGTAAAGCATTGTAACGTATCTTAACTGATACCTAGGAAATAAGCATTCTTGGAAAAAAATGCAAGACTCTTGAAGCTTTGAATTTCATCTAAGGCTTTATGTAGTCAAATAAAGCAGTTAAACTTCAGTGAAGGGTTATATAAAATCAAGTGATGATGCCGTGGGTTTTAGTGATATAGTTTGCAGGTGGCACAAACAATATGCTCTGCACAGTTGGTAGCCTGGATAGACCAAATGAAAGAAAAGAGAAGTTAATGCTTCTAAGATAAAAATAAAATTACTGAAGACAACTATAAATAGAATTGTACTAGGCTGGGGAAGTAAAGGATAAACATTAATTGTTCAGATAACTGTGCTCYTCGTGGCAAGATCAGTTACATCCATCACATTCTTAGGGCAACAGGCTTTTCTGTTAAAAAGCTTACTTGATATTTTCCAAGATAAAACTCTTTTTAGTTCTGTTTTTATTTTTYGTATGTTAATGATTCAGAATTATCAAAATGTATCCATTTGATATTAATCTCAGGTCAACTATTCTCAAGCATTTTTCAAAAAGAGGGCCAGTGAGCAAGGTTTAGCAATATTCTGATAATATTCCTGTAATGAAAATTCCTGCAAAATGTTAAATTGTGTGATTAGGTATAGTACTTGCTGAGCAAAAATGATACAATTTTTACTCTTGTTCATTGCAGGATCAGTCTGTTGCTCAGGGAGCAGCTTGGGCAGTTGTTCTATTGCCTATTATTTATATGGTGCAAAAATCCCTTGACTTGAAACAGGAACCTGCATCATTGGCTTCAATGGGATTTGACAACAATGATACACCAGAATGTTGCATATTCAAATAGGTCAGGGATAGAGCAATCTGTTTTGCTCTCAGCTGTGCAGTTACCACATTATTGCTACACAGACTAGAGTTCATTTGTTTCCAAAAAAAACATGTCCATATAAGCCAAAAGTGCATCCTTCTTTTAAAAATGTACAAGGACCCTACCCTCGATTTTTCTTTAGGATCATGTAATAATTAGTAAATTATAAATCTGAGTAGTTTTGACATCAAGAAGAAAACTGATAGTTCCAAATCAGATGAAGATACAATCAACTGAAAACTATTGACACTAGAGATTATTTTGACCAGATCAAATAGACATATTGTATACATAATTATTTTACACAATAATTATATGTGAATGTACATATTTACATTAATCCAAAATATTTTTTGCTGAAGTTATATGTTAATTAGGAAAGAACAGACACAGACACRTAGTATGTGTTAAGATAGTCTTACTGGAGGGAGATGAAAATAAACTTGAGTTTAATTTCTATCTACCTGCAGTTAAACAAAGATAGAAAGATGGAGTCAATGATGAAAGTTATATTGTATGTACACAATAAAATACAGTTCATTTCACCTTTGTGAAAAAACACAGGTCAGAAAAAAATCACAACTTGTTGTACGTGTCGACTGATGTCAACCCTGTACAACACTGCACATGACAAACAGTCGAAGCACTTCTTAAACAATGTGTTGGCAGACTTACTGATGCAATGATTCGTCTTTCTGAAATTGAAGAAAAGGAGGAAAAGTAATGAAAAAACACTAGAAGTTAATTTTCTTTTTTTAAAAAGCATTATCTACTTAGAACAAAGACAAATTTAGAGCATTTTGAATGCCCAACACTGGTGCTACCTACCACAGGTTTCTGACAAGGAACAGGCATTAAAAAATGGAGAATAATAAAAATTCTCTAAGAAAGAAGGAAAAAGAATGAAAGTAAGAAACAGGAAAGAAGGAAAAGAAGTGAGTTAACTAATGCTTTGAAATGCCACACTGAATAATAACTTCTCTACATGAAAAGTTTCTGAGCTCACTTTATTTCAGACTTGAATAGAAAGTCCAGAGAAAACATTAAATGAAGGGAATCTTCCTCAATAGCGTGTAAAAGCAACTGAACTTTTAATTCTGCCCCATCTTTGCTGAACAACAACAGAACACAGTTGACAAAGAATTCCTGCAGAAATCCACTCGATTATGTATGATCTCTTGGAATGAAGTCACAAAAGTAGACTACATGTAGTATATCTTAGCCATTCTCTTGTTAACTGACTCAATGTTTCACAGTGGGGAATTGCATTTTCTGCAACAATAAGTAAAACCATCTTTACTTCTTTTGTAATTGAAGTCACCTTGGCCTTCTATGACAATTTTTTTTCTTTTTACTTTAAGAACCCATTGACRTTGCCTAATTTGTTTCATTTACTACTCTTATTTATTTGGTTAAAACAGAACACCTGAATATTCAGTCATATGTTTAGTTTAGCTATCCCTTTCTCTTTTCATCATTTACCATGTCATTATGATGTTCACCTCCTATATTTCCCTTGCTTCTACTCTTTCTCCTCATTCTTTGCAGTTATATGTTTTTTCTTAAAACAGTATATTTAAGAAGTGATAATTCCATATCAAAAACTGCTCCCTTCTCTTATATTGCGATTAGAACATTAACAATGTGTCATAGATATCTTTTATCAAGAATCCTTTCCTTAGGATTTTTCCTCCTGAGAAGCTGAGAGGCCTCAGGAACAAAATGTAAACACTGATTATCTGCTGCTGTGGAATGCAACAGGTGCATCTTTGATTGGTCCATGTTGGTTGTTTCTAATTAATGGCCAATCACAGTCAGCTGGCTTGGACAGAGAGTTCGAGATAGCTGCCTTTGTTATCATTCTTTCTTATTCTATTCTTAGCTAGCCTTCTGATGAAATCCTTTCTTCTATTCTTTTAGTATAGTTTTAATGTAATATATATGATAAAATAATAAATCAAGCTTTCTGAAATATGGAGTCAAATCCTTGTCTCTTCCCTCAATCTGAGAACCCTGTGAACASTGTCACAGCAATGCTCCTCACTCTGCAGTTAATAATAAAAAATTAAAACAGATTTTAACAGTCTCCAAAATAAGAGAAAAGTARGAGAATAGAAAAATAAGAGAATATATTTTTAGAAGCACCTGATTTTAAAGGAATAAAGCCACTAAAAAAGCCTAAATGTGATTTATTCTTTTAAACTTAAGAAGCTAACAGATAATGCATGAYTAAACAGCATAAAGAAAGTCACTCAATTATATTATTATCAATTGCCCTCAAAGGAAAACTTTAAAGTCATGTATCGCTTAAAATTCATAAAACCCGTAAGTCTTTCAAACTATGARACATTGTGCAGCCTGATACAAGTTAAACTAATGATCAGTTCTAAAAGAAGCCAGCAACTGATACAGAAAAAGATGGCAATCTCTCTGACTTTCTGTTATGTTAGTGATAAATTCTCCACAAGAGTTTGGACAGAGAAATTGGAAAATAAACACATGTACAATTGTGAAGTCCCTGTTTCTATACAATATTGTATTTGTAGAAATTTTAAGTTTCCTTATTCTTAACCAATATTTTTAATATTTTGCCTTTTTCATTGACTGTAAGATGGGTGTCATGTCTCAATTACGGAAACAAGACTAGTTTCATATATCCAAGAGGAAAAAGGCTTATAGCTACCACAAAAATATATCCCTAAGTATGTTGTTATATACTTCACTGAATGCATATACAGATGTAGAGAGAGAGAGAGAGAGAGAGAGAGCATTTTGTGACTGTAGCAAGTTTCCTGAAGTAGGAGCTTATAAGACAAATATAAAAAGCTGGCAACCCAACTTTCAAGCAAGTTGCATGTTTCTAATTTGAAGGAATCTTCAGAAATCACGATATCATCACATACATGATCGGATAGCAATATTTGGCCTGAATAGAAAATAACAGCAATAGTAAGGGTAATAATAATGGTAATGATGATGATAACAATAGTGGTTTGTACCCTGACATGGTCATTGTGGTTTCATGTATATTCAGGTTTCAGGCTTTTTAGTGTAAACACTGGCATAGCCATTTTAAAAATACTGTTTCTCAAGAAGAAAACATGAGTGAAAACAGATGAACACTGGTTCATTACACATAAATAAGAGCAGCGGCTATCATAATATATTCTGCGTAGAAGAAAAACAGGACTGACTTGATTGGCTGCACAGCTCACACAAAAAACACCCTTATCTGGCCTCTTTGGAAAGCAGTTATATTTGAGTACATAGTGGAAGAGAAATAAAGWGGGTTTTAAGTGGCATAGGAAAAACCTAACACCAAAAATAAAATATACAATGAAAACTTGGTTATCACTGGATCCACTGTTTATCAAGGGAATTTTTATTTTTCTATTAAATATTTTCTGCATGTTTCTGAATATTTTTATCACTGAATAAGCCCATAGAGATCATATCAAAAAACTCTAATCTAGATTCAGAAATTAATTAAAATTCAGCATTGCAATATCTAATAGTAATGCCCAATGCCATGGGATATCAGAACACCTGCTAACCTTTTGCATCCCTGCGGAATGAGAGGGAACACAGCTGAGTAAAGCACTCATAAAAGGTATTGTATAGACAAAGAAAGATCAGGAAAGCTCAAAGATGGGAGTTATGCTTTATAGGAACTGGTGAAGTAATTTTGGAACAAAAGAAGCCACTGTCTCTATGGAGATTTACTGCCATCATCTCTGAATTCGTCTTAGAAATCATATCAACCTTCTGTCACACAATTCCTCTTATGTGATCAATGTGAACATATCTTCTAAAAAATTAGGAATATTAAAGAAAAAGTTCATCAACATTATTCTCAAATTCCAGCTCATGGTAAAAAGAGGATAAAAAAGGCACTTCTCTGGTAACTGAAGCTTTCAAGGTTAAATGTTARACATCCTGAAACACACTAAGAAACAGATAAAAAATGTGCTGCATTCATAGGCAGTGACAGTTTTTTGTTTGTACTAACAACAGAAGGTAACAATGGCAGATTCTTTGCACATATGAAGATTGGGAGCTTTATTTTTTCCCATGACCCAGTTACCATAATGTGTTTGGCCTTTTGATCAAATGGTTCAACCCTGAGACACTGCAAACATAGGAATCCCAGTATGATTGGTCTAACTATTTTGTAATATTGTAATTATTGCAGAGCTGTGTTTTTTTAAGAAATCATACYTTTTTTCTCCCTGCTCTTTGTTATATGACTAAACTACTCCTGGGAAATTAAATAACTGTTCCTTACAAATTGGTCCCTTGAGACACCCAACATATAATTTAGTAAATGCTACAACTTATCACTTCTAAGTCAAAACATGGGAAATATACCAACAATAAAAATGAATTTTAAAAGATAACTAAATAGAAACCTTGATGTCAGTGAATGCTCTAGTTACCATGGAAACATGAACACCAGCTTTGACAACAGGGTTCCTTTTTTTTTTTTTTCAATTATTAGTCAGGCCACAAGACCTGAAATCTCTGTTTGACATCCCCACCCAGCTTTTCTCAAGTCTGCATAAAGGAAGAGAATTTAAAACACTTGTTTAGAACAGCAGCAGTTGCCTTCACACTAACTTTCAGTCTCCAACTTAACCTGTTTGTGGACAAAGCAAAACATGTACTGGTCATACCATGGTGGTTTAACACCAGATGGAAATTATACTCAAAAAAAGCCATTTCCCTTCTCCCACCTCTTCTGTTAGGAGAGGAACATAGGCGGAGATTAAGGTAACAATTTGCTGAAAGAAAACAGCAGTGGAATGAGATATGTGTAACAACAAAAGTATATATATTATATTATATTATATTATATTATATTATTAACAAAAGTATACAAAAAGAGAAGGTGCTTTACACACAAAAAAGTGTTAAATGCTTTGGCTTAGTTCTGCATGTCCACCAGCACAAAGACAAGGTCTTGGGGAGGGACTCCTGTGGCTAGTGCTTCCTGTCCCTAAAGCAGAGGACAACGACGCATTCCCAAAAGCAAGGTCATCTGAGACACACTSTGACGCTGCTCTGCTGGGCTCAGTTCTGTGCTGGTGCTTCCAGCAACACTTCAGACTGCTCCAGAGTGCTGGGGGTCAGTCCTGCATGGCGCTGTCATTTTGCTACCTCTCCACTGCGCTCCTTTTGGCTCAGCTGGATTAAGGCTCCCCGCCTCGGCTCCATTGCCTGCAACAGCCTGCCCACCCTGGCCCTGTCCTTCAGCACCATGTTGATACCATTTTTCACCACTTTTCTGCAGCACCATGTCCTGTAGCTGCATTTCAGAGAAACAGGAGGGGATGGAGGATGGCAGCAGATGACAGAGTCCTCAGTGCTTCTGCCAACAGCCTTCCTACAACTCATTGACTGGCACGACCAAGAAGAACCTCAGTCACCTCTTGATATCCTCCCTTCAGATGCTTATAGACATTGGTGAGTCTCCCTCTCAGCAATCTCTCCTCAAGGCTGAACAGACCTTGCTCCCTTTAGTTTTTCTTTGTAACCTAGAGGCTCCAGTCCCTTAATCATCTTTGTTGCCCTCCCCTGGACCTGCTCCAGGATCTCCAGATCCCTCTTGTACTGAGGAGCCCAGAACTGAACACAGCACTCCAAATGTGGCTCTGCCAGGGTTGAATGGCAAAATCTCCTCCCTCACCCTGCTGACAATGCTCTTCCCAATGCACCCCAGGATACCATCAGGGACATGCCTGCCTGGGATTATTCTTCCCCAGRKGCAGGTCTCTGCACTTTCCTTTGTTGAGTTTTAGACTGTTCTTTGCCCATCTCTCCAACCTGTACTGGTCCTTCTGAAGGGCTGCACAGCCCTCTGGAGTATCAACCACTCCTCCCACCTTTCTGTCATCAGCAAACCTGCTGAGGAGGCATCTATCCCTTCATCCAAGCCATTGATGACTAACTTAAACAATACTGAGCTCAGTATTGAACCTTGGGCGACATCAGCAGTGGCCGGCCTCTGACTTGATATGTTGCTAGGTTTCACTGCTGGCTGCTGATTCTGTTTTTCCTGAAATCCATGACAGTCAAAATCAAATTAATGGATACAATATGTATCAAATTTCATAAATTTCTTATAAAACAGCACATTATTAGTTTTTTACATGCAGTGCTTTGGATCTATGTGACAGTCAACTTTCCTCAGTCAGTAGATCAGATCAACCTATGCAACATTCCTCTGGAACATAACTAACATTACATAGAAAAAATAAATTGCAATATATGAGTTCAATTAGAGTAACATATAGTATGGGTTAATATTCTCAACATTTTTTTGTATAAAATGTGTACACTTCTTTGGTACTAGGCAGCACTACAAATTCCACAGTAGTGGAAAACTGTGGGTTATCGAGGTCCTGGCTGCTGCCGGGAACCCTGACACTGGGTGGGTGCGGGCAGATTCCTCCTGACGAGTCCCACTGGGGAGCCTTGCACACGCACAGCCCTGGATGTCTCCGCCGCTTACACACGCACAGTCCTGGATGATTAATAAACGGCGCGGCCAGACGGAGGACTCGAAGGCTCCGGTGCTGCTCCAACAGCTTTTAATATCGGGAAGTYCCAGGGTGCAGGGGGGGAAGGAAAGCGGGATGCAACCCCAGCTGAAGGAGACCAGAGCTGGGCTGCTCGAGCCCCAATCCCGCGTGGGACCGGGGTTTTTAAGGGGGAAAGGGTAGGCGGGGTCGGGGTACAATTCAACCATTAGGGAAAGGGTACAGAGGAGGGCTCAAGGTGAGGTGATTGGGGGTACACCAATAGGAAAATGGGGAGAGGGTGTTCTTAGGGAGAGATCCAATGAAAGAATGGGGAGCAGGGAATTTTCTAGAAGAAAGGGAGTGGGTTACAGATGATTGATCAAATCGTCCCGTGGTGTCCCAGCTCCCTCCCCTCCGTCCCCTCCTCCCACAGAAAACAGCGCTTAATTTTTTTCCAGCTGGATTGCTTGTGCTTGTGGATTTCAACTACAGATGGCAAAAAATTCAGGTAACAGAGATTTATGAAGAAATCATAAATCCTTTAAGTTAACAGGACAGAGAACAACATAAAAGTAATTTTCTACAATATAGGAAAAAAAAAGACTATTCTATAATGTCTTGGAGGGACATAAAGAGTATTCACCATGGCAAACCCACATGAAAAATTGTACAAAATATCAATATATTCTAAGAATTTATTCCTATTCTCAGATGTCTATTAAACAATCCACTTTAAATATAAAAGCAACCTTACATACTTCACACAACTTTCAGTTCTACAGAAGTGTTTGCACAGGACTGCTTTTTCTACCCAGCTGGMAGCATTGTCCTGGTAGTCATTCACAGTAATTCAGCACAGTTAGGGCCAATTATCTCACTTCCAATATATGAGTAGCTGCTATCTGCAATCACCCTTCACTGGCCACAAATACATGAAAACTTTTTGTCCTATTGTAGTCTGCCTGTAAATTGACCTTTCCTGTCTAATAAATAAAAAAAGAACTAATCCGTGTTGGAATGTGTATATTTTCTTAACAAACTAGTTGAAAAGAATAGATCAATAGTAGCAACATTCATGCACATATTCTCTAATCACGTCAAGCTGTTTCATAGGAGATTATATCTATTGCACCTCATTTTCCTCAGTTCTATGTGTGACTCAGAGTTTATGGATTCATTTTTAAGGGAAAGCATTATTATTTGTGTTATTATGTTTATCTACTTGGATGAGAACCTACAAGGAAGAAAAATAAATTGTATAGGGCTTCAGATAAACCACACTCAGAAAATATATTATGTATATCAAAAACCAAACAAAACCCCCAATCTGCTGCCTTTAAATATTTCAATTTTTTCTTCGAGTCTAACAAATTAAAAATTTGTATTAGTTTTGTCATGAACATTAAAGCCTTGAATGTTACAAAAACAAGGATTTTCTAGCAGGAAAAACATTTTTTTTCCACAAAGAGAGATTWATTATGTTTTGTTCTCATAGCTTTATCTGGGATGAAAAAAAACTTATGTTTTCCTGTGTGAGACTACACTTCAAATAAAATAAATGTGCCTATGGATGGTAATATTTGAGCATCGAAAACATGATACAATAGGAAAGTTCAATAGAAAATTATTGGGTAGAAATTTGAAAGCACAGTTGAGAGCAGAAGGAAATATAACAAATGGCCTTTCAAACAGACTTTCTAATTCAATAGAAAAATATTTCTATGTAAGACTAATAAATTACATTAAGAGCTTATATATTGACACAGCTGGTTTTCATAGAAACATTGCTTTAAACTCAGCATGCTATGTCAAAAAAATAGCATCAAAATATCCATGTTGAGAAAAAGTATCAAAGTGAGTGATCTGATGGATAAAAAGAAGTGGAAAAAAAAAAGAAAGAGGACCAGACCCTCCTATATTTTCAACAGCTGTATATTGAAAAGAAAGGGCTCATGATCAGAAGATCAGGACCAAAATTTGAGTCAAGTAAAGAAACCTAGAGCTAAATATCAAGATCTTGCAGAAGGGTGGTATTTTAAATCTACCTACATTTAATTCCTCTCTATTTTATTTKGTTGCCAAAGGCAGTTCTTTAATGTGGTAGTTCTGAATTTGCTATAATAGGGTTATTTCTTCAAGAACTTGTGGTGAACATACCCACATACCAATGTATTTTTTCCCCCTCCTAGATGAAAGATCTAAATGCATATCTTGATATTGTAAATTTTGAGTTGTCTATAGAATTCCATCCATAGAAGTGAAATTAAATTATTGCTTAACTTTCTTCAACATTGTATTTATTCAAAACAAGTTGCATGCACATTGTCAAGCAGAGTAGTGCCTTGTTCCAAAAAGTCTTTCTTAGGTGTGACAGCATATCTTTCCATAATTAATAAGCAGCCTGAACTCAGACTGCTTCCTAAAATAAAACTTGATGAAAAATATGATGCAGTAGGATGGACACAGGGAGAAGGTCAAGGAAAGTAGAGAGCTTTGACTTCTTCCTTGCACAGATGCACAGTGTATGTCTGTGCTGCTTAATCAATTGTGCTCAATCATGTCCTTACACTGAAGCCAACTAACACTGCAGAAAACCAGCACAGCAGAAATCATGCTACTAAATTTTGTTCTCATTTAAAGTGGAGAAGATGCATCAAAACCACTTCTTCAAAATAGTACCATACTAGCATCCAAGTAAAAGTCACAAATGAGTGGATTAGTGACCAGCACTGGACAAAAGCATTCCAAACACACTAATTTATCAAAAAACCTGGCACAGCTTATCTTCCCAGGATCATTCCCTGGTACTACTTAGCTTTTCTGTGCTAAGACTACACTGCATTGAGAAATTCAGTAACCCTATTACTGTGAAAAAATCCTTCATTTCTAGTAGGAACTCATCTAAGGATAATGCTCATCAAAACTAGCAGAACCCCAATACAGGTAAAGGGGTTTTACTCTTCAATTGGCATGAAGATTTAATGCATTGTTAGAACAAGAAAACMCTTGGAAGAGACTAGTAAGATGCTGACAGCTCTAAGCAAGGAATTAAGATATGGCATATACATTTTCCTGAGGGTATTAAAAATTTATTCTTATACAGTAAAACAAAACTCAACAGCATTGCATATTAACAGATAACATTAACACAAATATTTTTACACTTTACCTCTCCCTAGTTAATTCCTATTCAATGGCAACGCAATGAATTATTAAGAGTCCATTTACATAACATGCAAATAAATTGGAGAATCAGCATTGAAATTGCTCCAACATAAAGACTTGGAAGATATTAGAAAAATAAAGTGAATAACCTCTCCTTCTCTGAGCAATGGTTTGTATTATATGAAATATGTAATTTCCATCTAAATTTTGTGTGCTGACTTGATATTTAGTAATATATGGCTTTAATCAAAGGGTAAAAATACAGAAATTTTTGAACCTTGCAAAGTAATTCCTTTATATTTAAAGAATATATGTGAAATATGTTGTCAGAATATCACAAAATTGTAAAATAATATTTACAGAGAAGGACTTTTTTTTTGTTTAATCCTGATTACTGAGCAGATGAAACTGCTGTCCTCTTTGCAGCATCTCTGTGTTTCTATATCCCTTTTTATGACAGGGCCACATAACTGTAGAACATCTTGTCTCATTTCAATCAAAATTGACAGTTAAAGTGATGACCAAAAAATTTCTTTTAATATCTTTAAGACATCTTAATATTGAATTGCACTCTAAGTGTGATAACTGCTTATAAATGAAAGCTATGTGGTTAAGGTGTACACGTCCTCATCTGGTGTGACAAATCTTATGAAAACCTTCAAGAACCCATCTAAAGGAAAGAGACTTTATTACTGGCACCTTTGGGGGAATGCAACTAAAAGTGTTATTTTATCTCAGATTCTCTGAGTGAATTATGTTGTTTACCAGCACCGTTTCAAACACGTATTAAAGTACACTAAAATAAAAYTGATGTATGAAAAGGTTGCACTTCCAAACTTCTTAAATGCAAATAAAAGAATCTGGCTACAACTAAATACCTTGAAATCCACAACTGGAACATAGGCATCTCTTCTTAGTATGTTATATAGGAACACAAGACAAGAATTTTAACTTAAAGTRAGGAAAAATAATTCTGAAAATCAGTAGCAACTCTTTTTTTTTTCTGCTTTTGGGAAAAATCACTCCACATCAAAGAATATAGCTTCAGCTGTGTGCCTCTTGGTGTTTTGGTATATCTCCACTGTCTATAACAAATGGCAAGCTTGATCTCGTCTRGAAGTTGTTAAATGGTGCCTGTCAGCTATTCCATAATACATGAGTGGCATATCACTCTTGATTTCCCTTGACAACACTTACCTTGTGCAGACAGATGAAAGGTTTGGATGCTGATAAGCTCACCTTCATCCATACTGATAATACAGAAAACTTTCATATCTGTGGACTTTTAATGTTTTATTCTGAAAATACTGGTGTAATTAGTGAAAAACTTTGTAAGGCATTTAAAATATAATCCAATGAAATGGAAAGAAATAACACAGTGCATCTCAAAAAAAATTGTAGTTTTTTTGAAGGTCAGCTCTCCTGGGAATAGTACCTAGTTGACATGTCCTGGAACAATTAGCTTTCCACAGGCAACTGCTTAACAAACCCCAAAATAGAGTACAGGCAACTGCTTAACAAACCCCAGAATCGAGTCTTGTTAGGGCTTTAAGGGAAAGATAAAAACCCACAACATAACTATGGAGGCATTAATTCCAATTCTGCCAGATGATTACTTAAAATTAGGAAAAGCTGTAAAATATTTAAAGAAGAAAATCAGTACTGCATCAGCAGGATGCAAGTAAAATCCAAGTCTTCCTGGGAGGTTTTGTTTTGGCTTTAATATTTTTTTGCTTTCTTTTCTTTAACATCTTCTACAGCTGAAAGAGGCATTTGGAATAAATGTGAATCTGCTTAAGTTTGATTATATTTGTGTGATAGGTTTTAATATTCCCATAAAAAATTGGTTTATGCAATGGCTTTCTATTGTTCAAGTAACTAAACTTCACCTACTGCTTCAGGCTTGCACTAAGGTAGTGATTCCTAAAATTAGTGGAGACCACTTCTATCTTATCTGCTTACTTATGTCCTTCAAAATTTGAAGTCTATAGCCTGACAGTCCAACATTTCTTCTTATACGGGAAATACCTATTTCAGTCTGTTCTATATATCTAAACTGTGAATCTGTAACTCAATCTTCAGTCTTTCTAAGTAAACTTAAAGCCTGTAAAACTTTGTGAATATTATCTCTGCTATAGAAGCTACTTTTCTTTCTGAACATAAAATAATTAAAGGTATTTCAATTATTAAAAATATATGTTTTGTTTTCTCAAAACATTGACTAACATAAGTTAATTCAATGTTCTGCATTCTTGGCATTACCTTCCCATAAATCATTTCAAGCCCTGGGCCTGTGAAATTTTAAGTATGTGTCATCATGGACAAAATTTGGCTCACACATCCACAAGCTTGATCCATAGGATAGGAACCCTCACTTCCTTTACTTATGCTAATCAATATGGAAGCTATAGACAAGTCTGCACCGTACATACTTCTCAATTGTGTGTACAATTTATTCTGGCAGCAATTATAAGGGAAGGAGATGAGGGAGCTTTTCTCAGTTAMATTTGAAAAGTAACTTTCAAATTTGAAAGGTAAATTTGAGTGATAACTTTCAACTGTATTTGAAAGGGAATTCCAATCCTGGAACTGCCTGTAAAGTCACAACGTTTAAACATCCAAGATGCTTCAGAGTACACAAAGATATATGCATCATGTGTTTATACTTGAAGTTTGTAGACTAAGAGTCTACATTAGATAATAGATSTAGAAACACAGTTCCTGAAATTTTTGAACAGGGGGGACTCTGATCTCATGATGAGGACTGTAGTTATGTCCCTCAGTTTGCAGATCATTTTAATTCTTGAAATGAATTTTTMATTTCTTCTTGAAATGAAGACATAAGTAAATTGATAAATCAAGGTTTTATTATTTTTTCTTTTAAAGGTATGTGAAATCTTATTTCTAGTATCAAATGTGAAATTTCCATCCTAAATTTAGTTTGAAAGGTTTTTTTGTGATGAATAATCCTTGTCAGTATATATCAGAATTGCTTTTCAGCAAGTAAGAAGACAAAAAACTATTCAGTAGGAGGTTGTCCTTACATTGTGTAAGAGTACAGTTTACTACATTCTATACTGTAATAAATAAAGGTGTATGACATTACCGCAGATCTAAACTTTTGCCCTCACAGTATTTTAAAAAGGAGATAATAGGGTGCTTTAAGCTATTGAATTTGATAACCCATCATGAATATACCAGTGCCTCTTCGTTCAGATATGTGGTCCATAACAAGATTGCTCATTGCAGGATTACACTTTTCAGATTACTTCCATGAAGAAATACTCATTTATTTCAGTAGACAAGGTTGGATCACTAATTTATAAATAAAAATATAAATAAAATGCATAAAACTGATAAAAATCCAGTATGTTTTGTTACCCTGAAAAGATGAGACCATTTCAAGGACAGTCTTCCTAGAYGCAAAGCTCTTGAAAGTTGTTTAGGCAACAGTAATCATTAACAAAGTAAACTCATAAGCTCATTATATAGTCCTGGGCTCTTCACAAGAGTGTTGCCTTTCTGTCCCACGTCTCTGAAAGTCAGTCTGGTCTATATTATTGCAATATTTCTAACATGCCTTATTTTAACTCAAGAACTGTGGCAGTACTGTTCTTTTCAGAGAGCAWGTGGTCTCTAAACAAATACTTTATCATTTTCTTTAGTTTCAAAATGGTGTTGGAACCCTCTCAAGATTCTTCAGTATTCCCYATGGTTTTGTTAGCTGGTAGAGAAACTGTATATTACTGAGGACACCAGATTAGCAGCTCTGTCAGTTTTATTGTTACTTTAGTTAACACCATATTTTGCAGTGTATCACTTTTGCAATTTCCTTTGATTTCCCATTCAAGGGTCGGGGTGTTTTAGTTTTAGTAACATATAATCTTGCAGCAATAATAGYACCCAACTTTGAAGTATACTGATTTAGACAACATTTATAAAATACTTTACTGTGTTGACATTTTTGTAGCCACCTGCCCAGTCTTAGTTTCAGGGCACAGTAAATTAGTAACACACACTGACTAAGGGTGCCAATTTGCACTGTTTCAGCTACTCCATAGTAATTATGATGTGCCTCTGCAAATAGGAAAAATTAGAGGTTTATTGTTTGCTTTCACTGAAAGTATAAGCAAGCTCTTTTTTACAATGGGTTAAAAGTATGTTTCTCTATGAGTCTTTCTACTATATAGCAATTTGTTGGAATTTGTGTTGCTTTCTTGTCTGAAAAATGTACCCACAGCAATTTGCATATTTTTAGAAGGGCCAAGAGGGAGAGAGTCACAATTTAAATTTTTGTGAATTTAGTATTCACATAGGTAATTATCTATAGCAGACACTCCAGGTCTGTGATATTAACTCAGTCAAGATTTAATATTTCTCTTTTTTATAAAGCAGAACACGTCTATAGGGATGCAATGATATCAAAGATACGTTTTTGTCAGAAAATTATCCGTGATCCTAACAGATTGAAGAAATCTATGCTGATGTGTGGAAGAACCATTTGCTTTTCATGGAAACAAACAAAACAAAGCAAAGCAAAACAAAAAAAGGTGAAAAATAGGAAAGGCAGAGTATGCCCAAATGTTGAGCATCACATGCACTGTGAAGCAAAAATAATTGCCCCATTGCTTTCTGCCTTTAAATGCAGGATGTTTTACATACAAAAGAAAGAGCAATAGGTATTTTAGGTTCCAAAATCTGCAGAAATCTGTATAAAGAAGTATAAGTCTTGACAATATTTTCATTTTTGTATGACTARGTGATGTTCAAATGAAAATCTTTTATTCTTTATTAAATGTACTTCATAAGTAATTATTTATGTATGATTGCATACAGATTTCTTTTATGTTCAGAGCCATGCAGCTTTGTTGCTATTGATATTGTTTGTCAACATCTGCTTTGTAATCCTGATAGACTATGTCTTCCAATGAATTAAACCATTAAAGATATTAGATTTACACTACCAAAAATTAAAGTCAAGAGAATGAAWATAAAAGAAGAGATACAGTAATATATATATATWTTTAAAATTTTTCTTCAACAAAACATTTCTTTTCTGGTAGCTATCTGGAGAATGATTTAATAATTTAATTAGGTATTCTGAAATTAATCAGTATGTTTGGGTGATAAACAATTACTTTGTGACTCATCTGTGAATTCAGTTAGYGTTATAATCTGCTCTCACTATTTTGATCCTTTTTGGTTTCTTCAGATTAAGAAACAATATGAACAAAATMATTTATCTTCATTCAAATCCCACATTTAACAGTATATTCTAATAAAAAAATATCATGTTATCCTAAGTAAGCCATTACTTTTTTGACAGAGTCCACAGTTTTCTTACTTTTCAGCAATAAGTAGTTACCATAGCAATAATCAAGTAGTAAATAGATTCCACCTAGCTTGAATATACAAATCTATGTTAACTGATCTTCATTGATGATAAGAATTAATATACCCTAGAAGTCATCAACACAAGTTCTACTATACTGATAGACAAAAAAAMCCCTTTTATTCTATGTTTATTTAGAACTGTATTTGTCTGTTTAAAAAAGGAAGAAAAAAAAAGCTGTTGGCATTCAAGTTTTATCTCTGTTCCAAGAATTGTATGTAGCATCCTAAAATAAGATAACAATCATAAAGAAACTTGGATTCACCTCCTATATGAAACTCCTACTCCATAAATCTAAACCCTAATTCCACTGTTGTCATGTTATTTAAACAGCAGGGAAGTATAGATAAGAGATTGAATTGGAGCTAGGCTACCAGCTTCTGCAGGAAGTCTGTTGTACTCTTAAATCCTTTCATTATTATGTTCTGCCTTCATTGAAATGTAGACCATGTTTGGACACAGAACCTCAAGGCACATGACCTTTGAATTTCAGAATGTCTCAGAAAAAGAAAAGTTATGTGATTGAAGAGGAAACTATTCTTGTTCAGTTAGACTTATAAGAAAAAACAAGACAAATCTAGAAAAAAATCAAAGAAAATACTTTAAAACTTTTATTTAAGATTTTTACAACTTATCTGCCACCTAACTTGATAATGAAAAATGAGATAGATATTATTATTTCTCTTGCCTATATTTGGCAAACTCGTAGCTACTTTGGACTTTTCAAGGCCTTTTTAATAGTAAGATCCCAACACTGATATGAATAGTGGTCACCAAGAGCTCTACTAGAGTATAGGAACAAAAGAAAACAAGAGTCAGACTCTATATTTTAATATTATACACYGGGAAAAGGCTATTATATGTATGTCACATTGTATAAAAATATTGCTGACAAGGTAGACTGGGATTACAAACAATCAATGAAAGTCAAGGGCAGGACATTAAAAACTGAAAAAAAWATATAATTTTACTTGACACATAATTGATGTAATTCCTTACCACATGATAATACTGGCATCTAGAGGTGTATTGTTACATATAGAAACTCTATACAAAAAGTAAAAAAAATAATAATTATGGAGTAGAGGATAAAATATTTTAGATTAATATAAACCCATAAGCTCTAAGATATAAATTAACCACAAGAAGAGAGAAATAATTTTTCCATTGGACAAGTCATTCCTTGTGTGTTTCAGAATTTTCTGCTTATTCTGATTTTCTGATTATTCTAGTAGGTCTGTTGGGTTATCTGGGCAATGTGTTATGACAATTCTGAAGCATTCTTTATCCTTGACCTTCAAAACCAAAACCAAAACCAAAAACTAAACCTTCACTTTAGTTGCCCTTTTCTATATTGTTTTTGAAATGTGAAATTAATTAAGATCTGATGTGATCCAAATGTCCAGGATACCTCATAACAGCAACAAATTGAAAATTAATCAAAAATGTGTGCTCTGTAAAAGTAAAATTTCTCTTATCAAAATGTGCCTGTTCATATATATATATCATGAAATTGGGGAAAAAAATAGAAGGAAAAATTATAAAAATATTTTCTTTGTTAGAGAAGAATAGTAACAGAGAAGAGTTGAAACTCCTATATAGGACTTGGCAGCAATAAAAAATACTCCACACTGAACRGAACTTTCTAAGTTGTTGAGATAGCTCTTGACAAATCTGTATTTTACCAACAGTTTACTGCACACAAGGATCATCAAGCATTACAGAATATATAGTTATGTCTCTGAATGTGCTCATACTGCAGCCAATGATGGTTCAAGGAGACTGAAATCCTGGGAGCATATGCTTCATGTCATGCTTGGAAATATCAAYCACTAGGATATCCCTTAACTATTGTTTTTCAAGCTGCATAATTTTGTGGTTGAGGTAGCAACAAAATGCTAATGTTTAACTTTTTAATTAGACTATAGAGATAAATACAATCTGTTGTGCTACAAAAAAATCTGGATTTTTGCTATTAACTTGAAATTACATGTTATTCTCTGTTTGGTGTCATCTACTTAATCACAAAATAAAGAAAAGGCATTCTTTAAACATGCAAAAGGAAGGCAAGAATTAACATTCTCTAATCAGGAATTTTGCTACATCCTTTTCTTGTCCCTTTACCTTCTATTGTTACTATTAACAGTCTACAGAAGAAATACATTTTGATCTCTCAGAAGCAGGGCAGCCTGCTTGCTCAAGCACTACACTTCCACCTTTTCAGTTTGGCAACCTATCTACTGAGTAAAACCCTAATTAAATTTGATGATATCTGCTCAATGCTTAGGACATGATTTACATCACAGGTGGAACACATCTAACAGTTTGTCTTAGTTTGCCTCTTTTGATCAGGAAACGCTCAGAGCTGAGATTTCATAAAGAGAGATTCTAGCTTTTTTCTTCAAGAGGAGGCCCTTTATGTTCAGGAAGGGTTTCTGCAGGGCTCCATCTCAGAACAAATTTTCTTCAATGTGTTCACAAACAATCTGGAGACAGGGCTCTAAMGTATACTAATTTTGCCAACAATACTAAATTGGGACTAGCTGTTGGCTCCCTTAAATGTGGAAAGGCCCTGCAAGAGAGACCTTAGCTAATGAGAGGGCTGGAAATCACCAACCATATGAAGTTTAGCAAGAGAAATGAATGCTGGATTCTGCACCTGGGATGGGATAACCCTGGACATAGGTACAAAGAGGGGAATGAGATGCTGGAAAGGGAGCTGGGTGTCCTGGTCGATGGCAGGATAAAGGTGAGTCAGCAGTGCCCTGACATCCAGGAGAGCCAACCCTGTCCTGGGGGCATCAGGCACAGCATCCCCAGCTGGGCAAGGGAGGGGATTGTCCTGCTCTGCTCTGCACTGGRGCAGCCTCACCTCGAGTGCTCGGGGCAGTTCTGGGAACCCCAATATAAGAAAGACATTAAACTATTAGAGAGCGTCTGAATGAGGGCAATGAAGATGGTGAATGGTCTGCAGGTGAAGCCATATGAGGAGCAGCTGAGGTCATTTGGCTTGTTTAGCCTGGAGACTCGAGGGAAGACATAGCAGTCTACCATTTTCTCATGGTGGGAAGAGAAGGAACAGACACTGACATCTGTGGCAGCCAATAACAGGACCTGAGGACAAGGCCTGACRTTTTGTGGGGAAGGTTTGGGTTGGATTTTAGAAAAAGGTTCTTCACCCAGAGGGTGGTTGCACATCAGAACAGGCTCCCCAGGGAAGTGATTGCAGCACCAAACTGTGTTGCAGAGGTCAAGAAGCATTTGGACAATGCACTCAGGTATGTGGTRCAGTTCTTAGAGTTGTCCTGTGCAGGTCCAGGATTTGGACTTAGATGATCCTTKTGGGTCCCTTTCAACTGATGGTATTCCATTATGCTGTGATTTTATGATTCCATGGAGGGATCATGGGAAGAATAGTGTAAGATGTTTCGGTTTTGACTAAATGGAAATTTGTACCGTTTTAGCATTTTATTGAAAGATATGAAGCAATGTATCTGAAAGATCTCTCAAGACTTTCAATAAAAGCTCATTAATTGCACTTAGGGTATATTCTTGTACTTTTTCATAATAATTAAATGTAAACTCAAGACAGCAGAACATTAAACCAAAGTATCTCCAAAGCACTCTACAAGGCATTCACATGCTATTAAACAAGTTTTCTTATACATGTGAAGTAATTTACATATTTAACATATTAGAAAAATTGCAGTCAAATGGGTGAAAAAAGCAACCCAAATGTATCACTTAATGACAATAATGGTATTGTTCCTCTTGATGTTGAATTTCTCATTGGAAAATACAAAAATCAAGTGATTTTCTCCTGTAAGTCCCCATTTGACCTTTATTTTGACCTCTGCTGATGGTAGTAGGCAGATACTCAATTTAATTTTTGAAAGATGCTCTGCGACACTCAAAATAGTACTAAAATGATCTCCCATTCTCCAAATGCTTGCCCTTACAGAGAAGTTCAGTAAACTAGCTGCATGAGAGTTATGATACACACTTGCTGCTGAAGTGAAATTCCTCATGGTGTGACCCAGTATACTTCGGTTGAGAATCTCTATGAGAATAATAGAWTATTTTTTAATGAAAAGAAGAAACCACTCAAAATAGTTTTAAAGCCTTTAAAATAATAAATAAAGGCCTCAGAAGGGAGTTACAACTGCAATTCCTATACATTCACTTTTTTAAAAATTAACCTAATTGGTCTTGGAAGACCAATAAATATGGATTTCTTGTCTTTGTGTAATAGCAGTAATTAATTAGTTTAGTCACGTCCTTTATGAGGCAAAGGGTAACACTCTGTGCCTCAAAGTGTGGGGCTTTTAATTCATCATGTCACAAAAGTATTCACGGTATTTAGCACAAAATTCCATAGGGTTTTATGGATTAGGGTTTTATGGTACTAAACTTACTAAAATAATTAATGTTTTCTCTAAAAGAAAGCATAATTTTAAACCTTACCTGTTATTTTTGATGAAACCTCTTAACAAAAGATTGAGATAGTTAACATACAGATCAGTGGGTTGAATACAGTTGAATTTTGAGCCATACTCAAAAGGAAGTTGAAGCATTTKGATCTTTTGAAAATAGGATCTCCACCACTGTTTGAGGGAACTTTAAAACACTGCTTCTGCTCCTAAGTTCAATTTTCTCAAGCTCAATCTCCAGTGTCCAAGTCACTACAAAGCTCTTACATCTGAAGGAAAGAAAATCTGTAAAAACTACAGCAAAACTATAAATTATTAAATTTGGGGACTAAATATTTGATTGTATTCAAAAATGTAAGAAAATGATAATCACACACCTTAAAAATCAGAAATAATGCTCTTTTTTACCCAAGAAATTTTTCTTACTGAAAATTAGAATTAAAATACATAGAGTTTTCTTTTTGCTTTTTATTTTTCCCCTCTAATAACTCTGTTGTTAATAGCTGGGGGAAAAAGGTAGGATGGSAAAAAGGAGGCAAAAGATGAAATTGCATTCTCAGAGACTGCTTAAAGATTCAATACTGTTTCTCCAGCTATGCAGAAATTAAGTTTGCTTAAAAAAAACTGCATCCAGAGGTATAATAAAGATAAATAACCATGCACATGGGCATAAGACAAAACTTCACTAGTAAAGAATACTTAGAAAATTTGCTTAATTTTTCCCCCCCTCTTCCCAATCTTTTCTAATACTTAACATTGGAATATTTCTCAAAAAGTATCAAATTTATCCCCATGGGTACACTTGAAACTCAGACTTCATGAGAAAAGATTCAGCTGAATTGTATCATGAAAGACAGGATTTACTTTCAAAAAACTGTGTTGTAGAGAACCTTCCAGTATGGAATAGAGAAAGAAAAAAGTTCAAGAAAACCACAGACCAAAAAGATAATTTTTACTTCCCMAAAATAAATGGGATCTTTAAGCCGTAGGTAGTTACAAATATCCAGAGGTTGATATATGACAAACTTCAAAGCCACAAGTTTGTCTGCATTCTGTGATCAGGTGCGAATGGAATAGTTAAGAGGTGAGATAGCAGTTCTGTTCATCTTGAAAGTACAGTAATATACTTTGTTGTCATGGGGTTTTTTCTACTAGTAACTCTAACATATATAGGATTCTGAAAACAACCATAAAATAGGATGTGTTAAAAGAGGAATTAGAGGAAACATAAGAACTTCATGAAACATGGCTGTCACAAGTAAGGGAGATGACTATTTTGGGTTGGTGTGTGTCACATAACAATAGCTTACATATATATATATAAGGAGATGGATAGTATATGTGTTGTTTAATTGACAGGCACTATAGAAGATAAGTTTAAGGGCTCACCAGACCCTGGAATATTGTCTCAAAAAAGAGATAAATGTTGCACAGAGTGTGATTTCCTTCTGTGAACTTTCTCCTCTGCAAGAAAAAAAGCATGAAGTCACTTTCTGATGTGATATAGGTGATTTCGACCCTACTGCTGAAACTGGCAGCACTTCTCACATTCATTTGGATGGTCAGAAAAATGTAAAAAGAGAAGAGGTAACTGTATTCTTATCCTTTCYTGTCTTCTCTGCACTAAAGTCTCTAAAGAGACTGTGTTTAAGTAGTTTAGATATAGAATAACCCCAAAAGGTAAAAAGGGAAAGAGATGAAGCCTTATTTCCCCTGAAGCAATTAACTCCAGCTCCCTGTGGAAGAATGAGTGCAATTGTTTCATTTTCAGTTAAATTTTTTTCTGACTTCCACAAAGGCCATTTAGATCCTCAGTGAGACTGTTTAGGTGATGTGGATACTCATAAATCTTATTGCAAGTTGAACAAATTAGACCATGATCTTTATGAAAAAGTGTCAAAACCCAAAATATAGCATATAACCTCTTAAAAATTGCTTCTCCTTTGTACCTGACATACAGAAAAAATAAGCTGAAAAGAAAGACTTCACATTGTTCTCAAAAGCTTTAATTTAGTTGCCAACATACCCAATGCATGGCTGAAAAAAAAGGAGAATAACAAATACATTCGTCTCATCTACTCATTTCCTCTTTATTCTATTCCTTTTGGGAAAAACSCTAAACTAATATTCTAAACTTATGAATTCTTCAGCATCATATCAATAATGCTTTCTTTTTATTAATTAACCTGTAAGAGCACAAACACATATTGACAGTTAGCTTGTTCTCTTTTCTTGATCAGTGTAGGAATTTAATGATCTCACAATGGCTGTTAAAGAAAAAGTAAACACGCTTATCACCTTTGAAAAATCCAAACAAACCCAAAGAATACTTTCAACAGAATAACTTTCAGCTGTGACTATGCYGTGTATTTTCTAGTCAAAGAAAATTTTTCATCTACAGGGTTTGAAATTAAAGAGACTGTCAAATTACTTTATTTCTTATTGTCTCTGTGTAATCATTCATTTGTGTGCTACTCAAAATGCTACTGAGAAAGTTTTAGAGGAGTGGGGGTGTAGATTTAAATATAGGAACTTTCTTTCAAAGTGCTTTAAAATTTCCCCTTTAAAGTCTTGAATAATATRTATTCCTTTTACTTATGAAAATGTACAATTTAAAATGAACTATTCAATAGGATGCATAATTGAAGTTTTAAAATTAGCTCCCAGGATTTCCAAGTTAACCATTCTCTCAAAGATTATATTTACTCTTTTCTGTGTACTCTTTCTGTTTTTCTTTTTTGCACATTTGAATAACAAAAGCGTCTCTTATAATATTAACCCTGTGCACAAATCCAATACACCGCCCCATACKAGTAATTGTGAAGAAAATTAGCATTACTGCAGCCAAAACCAGAATGCCCAGATATTTGCACAGTAAAAAAGTTTTGAGGAAAGAAGAAATTGAGCAACAAAAAAACATTTACAATTATGCCCAGTGGTTTTGTTTGGCATCAGGGAAGAATAAGAGACTGCCAGTTTGCTCTTAGAGTTCAGAGCAGGAAAASATAGTCAGAGGTTACAGTCAAATGGGCAGACAGTGAAGACTCCCTACATGGTGACTTATGGCAGCCTCTGGTGCTCATCTCTAGATATCTATAGCCCTCAAAGAGATCTACAGAAGGCTTCTTTCAGAAAGCTGTGGCAGCAGAAATTAACCAGTTCCCTCTGGAAGGGTATCTAGTCTGGCTGAACCTGATCCATGTGTCAGAAACAAGAGAAAGCCATGTATGACTGTAATGAACACTGTGGGAGATTAAGACATCCATCTGCTGACCAGATGTACAGTTTTGAGAGGCTGTAGGTTTCCTTCTTACATGAGCCTCTTGTCCCACTAGCAGGATTAAGGATGACATCACCTGGACCCACAGGCTGTTAACCTAGTTCCCTGAGCCCTGCAGTAAATCCTGATACATTCTAGAAAACAATGACACTCCAAAGACTGGATGCAACATTCTGAATTTAACCTACCAACCAACCAGTCAACCTCCCAATGATTCTTCACACTCTTCCCCTTCTACAGAGGAAACAGCCCTTCATGAACTTCTACAGTGTGAGTGCTTCCACAGGGTGCAGTTATTCACGAGCTGTTCCAGCATGGTTCTCTTCCACAGGATGCAGTCCTTTTGGAAGGAGCTACTCCAGTGTGGGTCTCCTGCATGGTCACAAGTCCTGCCAGAACACATGGTCCAGTGTGGGCTCCTCTCTCAAGGGTTCACAGGTCCTTCTCAGAGTCTCTTGCTTCCTACATGGTCTTTCCATGGAATCACAGGATCTTTGAGCATCTCCCTGATCCAGTGAGGGGTCCTTCCTTGGTTGCAGATGCATTTCTGCTCCACCATAAACCTCTGTGGACTGTGAGCAGACAGCCATGGTCCTCTTCAGGGGTTGACCTGAAAAAACTGGTGATCGGAAGAAATTTCTGAAGGTTGGAAAAAGGCAAATATTTCACCCATCTTTAACCAAAAAATGAGGTTCCAAGGAACAAAAGACCAATGACCACATCTTTCTGAAMGACAAATAYGTCGCAGACATCTTTTATGAAAAATCCTTTCCTTAGGATTTTTCCTCCTGAGAAGCTGAGAGGCCTCAGGAACAAAATGTAAACATTGATTATCTGCTGCTGTGGAATGCAACAGGTGGATCTTTGTTTGGCCCATGTTGATTGTTTCTAATTAATGGCCAATCCCAGCCCAGCTGGCTCGGACAGAGAGTCCGAGCCACAAGCCTTTGTTATCKTTCTTTCCTATTCTATTCTTAGCTATCCTTCTGAGGAAATCCTTTCTTCTATTCTTTTAATATAGTTTTAATGTAACATATATCATAAAATAATAAATCAAGCCTTCTGAAACATGGAGTCAAATCCTTGTCTCTTCCCTCAACCTGAGAGCCCTGTGAACACGGTCACACAAATGCAGGAAGGATAATGCAGGACCCTAAGAACTACTGAGGTCTGAATGGCCTTCAATCATAGGCCCTGCTCAGGCAGCCCACACTACAAGATACTTGTATTCAGCCCTGCCCCCAAGTCCCATCTTGAAATCTGCCTTCCCAACTTTCTCTGCTGGATCTAGACCCACTTATTTAGATTGCATTTTCTGACTGTAGACAAAACCAAGTTACTATCACCAACTCATACTCAAGACAGACTATTAGAGTGTATTATTCAAATAGTGCAGTGTAACAAATTTTGTTATAAACAACCAGAATGCTAAACAGTTTTAGGAATACAGTAACCCAAAACTGCAAGTGCCTAATGTGTTATGAATTACACAGAATATTTTGTCTTTTATTTCTTATTATGGGATCTAAAACACTTGCAAATATAGTTCATCAGACAGTTGATTAGCTGGCAAATGAGCCTTTAGAGAGAGAGGCTGCAGTGCTTCTAGCACATTTACTTGCAGAAGGCAAATGTAAATTTACATGATTGATGAACTTGCTGAACATTTTCAAACCTCTAACTCTGGAGACCTTGGAATGCTTCTTCTAAATTGTGTACTCTCCAGTGATTCAAAATAGCTTTTAATAAAAGGTCTACCTTAGTAATTGCAGAGTTTATTGAGTTTTATTTGTTGTGACACTGCCTTTCGAGGAATTTGTGGTTACTTATGCATTCTAACTCAGTGGATTTCTGTCCTAAAGTACCAACACAACTTCTATGCTCTAGTTTTTTTCTGTCCYGTATAATAGCCAGACCTTCTGTTAGAATCACTTCATTGTGATAGTATCATAGAAGCATGGTTGTGTTGAAAGGGACTTTAAGATTATATAGTTCCAACTCCAAGGCCATGGAAAGGGATACCACCCACTACACTGGGTTGCTTAGGGCCCCATGCAAACTTGGATAGTTGTCATGTTGCCTCTATATTTTTATATACACATATATTTTTTATATGCACATATATTTTTAATTAAGGAAAGAATAAATGTGATTTTCCTAAAACTACTTTATCTCCCAGTGCAGCAAAAATATTTGAAATTTAAATAAATTATTYTACTTGTTTTTAGAGCAAAATCCAAGATAGATTAATAAAAGAAATTTAATTTTTAAACTAGATTTTACTGAGCCATCTTATTTCCTTCTTTATGCAAAAGCTTGAGCCATYTTATTTCCTGCAGTCTTCACTGGAATCACATATATGAATTCTGCAGGAACTTAGAGGACCAGAAACCCTATAAACAAAAGTGATTAACTTTGGAATCTAGATTTTATTGAAAAACTTCAGTAGACAAAATGTGTTGAATCTGAAGACACGTTCAAGTGTAATTATTTAGCTGGCTGTTAACAGTGACATAAACTTCATTCAATTCAGGATTAAACATCCTAAGACTGCTAATTGATAGTAAAATATATCATATATACAAGTTGGAGTCCTGACATCATAGAATTGTGGAATCATAGAATGGTTTGGGTTGGAAGGTACCATAAAAATCATCTAGTTCTAACCCCCTGCTATGAGCAGAGACACTTCCCACTAGACCAGGTTGTTCAATGTCCCATCCAATCCAGCCTTGAACACTTCCAGGGATGGGACAACCACACCTTCTCTGAGCAATCTATTCAAGTGTGTCCTCACCCTCACAATAAAGAATTTGTTCCTTATGTCTAATATAAATTCCCCTCTTTCAGTTTGATCTCATTAGTACTTGTCTTATCATTAGAGGTTGTCATGGTTTGACRCTGGCACAATGCCAGTGCCCCCATGAAAATACCCTCTTCCTGGTGTCTGTTGTGAGATGTGACCAGGAATAAGCAAAGCAGGCCTTCCCTTAGAAATAAAGAAGACTTTATTAGCTAAACTACAAAGAAAAAAAACTAAACTACAAGAGAAAAAAAAAAACACACAAGGAAAATGAAAACTGCACAGAAGCATTTTCCTCCTCCCCYCACCAAATTTCCAATACAGCTTCCAAATCATCAACTCTCGATCCTRCACCACCCTTCAGAATACCCAATCCTCAGTTCATCAAGAGGAGAAGGAGTCCTTCTTTGTGCCATGGTGACCTCTTCATTCATGCCCAATGCTCTCAACACCGAACACAGACCAGGGCTGCTTCCAGGGTCGTCTTTTAAGGATGCCTTGTCCCTTTCCAAAAAGAGCACAGTCTCACCTTTGGGATGCCTGTCCCCCCCATATTTTTCACCCCCTGGGGCTGAGGGGTCTCAACACTGAATTCTCTTGGCTCTGAGCCACTGCCCCCCCTGGMTGCAGTCTCTGTGTCACAAGGAAACATGGCTCTGTCCATGGCTATACAAAAGTGTCCAGCAAAAATGCCACTCCATCTTCTCCATTCCTCCAACATCTCTCTCTCTCCCTCTGGCACAGACCTTCATCTCACTTACTCAATTCCCTCTTCATCTTCTGCTCCATTGCAGGAAAGGTCAATGCTCTGCAAAATTTTCATTGTCCACAAAAGGGTTAAAACTCGGGCTCTGCCCGCTCCAAGAGACTCCCAGAAGCAGCCAGACACCTTCTCGCTGCATTTCCCCCCAACTTCTGCGCAGGCCGGGCTGTGCTGCCAGCACATGATATCAAATTTCAAAGTGACAGTCCCAGGCACAGGCTCTCTCCCTCTGTCTCCGGCGGGGGGCGATGCCTCCCAGTGCTTCTCTCTCTTCAACCCTTCCAAGGCCTACCTCTCCTGGCCGCATGGCTTCCCCTCCATAGCCCAGCAGCAGCAGCTGGGCCGGGGGAGAGATCCCAACTCTTTCCCTGCTGGAACCCAAGAGAGATTCCCGGCCAAGAGCCCTGCTTTAACCCTGTGTTCTCAGAGGTGGATCCAATGTCCCAATGGCTGAACCAGCTGCCAATATTAAAATCTGAACAYCCATTGGCTTGACCACAGGATCCCAGAAATCCTGTTTCCTGTCAAACCACCACAGAGGTCTGATTAAGAGCCCCTTTCTGACTTCCTTTCAGGCCTCCTTCCGATACTGGAGGGTTGCTGTGAGGTCTCCATACAACCTTATCTTCTACAGACTGAATTTTCTCAGCCTGGTTTCATAGACAAGGCACTCTAGTCCCCTTATCAACTTCATGACATTCCTCTGGGTTAGCTCCAAGCATGCCATGTCCTTCTTACATTGGTTACACCAGAACTGTACACAGGTACAGGTGGGGTTTCATGGGAGCAGAGCAGGGGTGCAGAATCACTTCCTCTGACCTGCTGGTCGCATTTTTTGGTGCATCCCTGGATAGGAGTGGCTTTCTGGGCACCCACTGCAGGCTCACCGTGATTTTTCCATCAACCATGACCTGCAAGTCTTTCTCTGCAGTGCTGCTCTCAATCACTTCTCTGACTAGCTAGTAGATGTTGGAAATCTGGAAATAATCGGGATATAACATCTGAAAATGAAGAATGGAATGGAGCAAGTTGTCAGCTTTCTATTCAGTTTAATGAGCCTAATGTAGATGAAAACTCCGCGTAGTCTTGATACAATATTAAGATTAAAATAATGTGAGAGAATAAAGTACATTCTGTCATGGCTCATATATTTAGACTATGACATTTATAAGAGGAAAGTAGAAAACAAAATGAGAAAAATAAGTTAGATGATGAACTACATATCTTAGTAGAAACCTTGCAGAGTCAGGGACAGAAAAGAATTTTGAAAAGTCTTGCAAGAAGACTGACATAAAAGACTAGTTTTCAAAGCACTTATATAATTAATTGGAACTTTTTCTTCCATAAGTAAAGAGTACATTTGTTGTTTAAGTTCATCTCCCATATGAAGAGGAAAGGACAGACTGAAATGTTGTGCCCTCTTTTTGTCCTTTGTCTTTGAACTTGTAAGCAACTTAAACGAGCAAGATATTTCATTTTTCATTTGTGTAACAGTGTATTTTTAGGTTCATAAGGAATAATAAGCAGGAATTATACATAAAAGTACATCCAGTGATCTCTGTATTGGTGCTGGTTTTAGCTGGGGTAGAATTAATTTTCTTCACAGTGGCTAGTATGTGAGCATGTTCTGGATTTTTTCTGGAAAGAGTGTTGATGCGTTTTAAAATAATAAATCCTGAAACAAAATATAAGGTATGAAAAAAGTAGACTGAGAATGATCATGTGATTTCTTATCACAAATTCTCCCACCATAACATTTACAAAGTATTTTAAAAGACTACAATGACAAGTTTGGACATCCTAATTCTGATATTTAAATACATGTCAGAGTTTAAGCACAAGGAAGACTGCATTAATTCAAATGGTACTAGCTGTTAAATGTAGTCTTCGACATACATTAGACACTTCCAAGTGTAAATCAGAAAAATTTTTATCTTGTGTGCACTGGAAACACCTGAAAACTTACATTCTGAGGACATAGACAAATAAATCAAATGCAATAACTGTCAACCAAAATAAGAGTCTAGTCAGGGTCTGACAAAAACATTTTTATTAAAATTAAACCTTAGATTTTAAAGAATTTAACCATTGCCCTGGGTTTGTTTTAGTATTATTGACTAAACTGCAGTTGAATTCACAAGCACTGTATGCAGAGTACAGAGGTTAAACAGCAAAAAACRGGTAAAACAACAGGAAACTGAAAATAACATTTTCTTGCAGCTTTTGTGTTTCATCATGGCTGGAAATCACAAGGGAAACAGAAGAATAAGCACACTGAAAACAGATGAGGAGCAAAAGTTATCACTGTTGCTACTTACTGGAGCCAAGATATGGTTAAGACATGRAAAAGAACACTATCAAACTCAACATCTGGTAGTAGTCCTACCTTAATAATAACAAGTACCTTAAAATGTGAGAAAAATAACAGAAAAAACACAAGTCTGTTTGTGCTTTGATGGTTTGAAATTGCATACTTAGGTCAGAAAAGCACCTTAGTTCAAAAGAGCATACTAATAATGTTTTTTTTTTCCCAAATCAGGATATGCTCTTGAGGACATATGTCAGGCTAATAATACATGAACACATGAGAGAAATGCAGTWTTTTGGCCTTAATAAGTACATTTTAAATGCAATCATTTGAATTACAATAATTAATGCGTATGTAATGTTCTGTTTATAAAGATCATTCCTAATGATGGTACAATATCAAAATASATACAACACATCCAACAGAAGAATATGTATCTAGGAAGATCTCTCTCAGTAAAAATTGATTTGTTCAGACACAAAAATGATCACCAAACCTTTCTTTSGTTTTGTCACAAAATTAATTTAATACAATATACCAAGACCAGCAAATGGACCCATGCACTGACACATGCTTGCCTATTATTTTCTAGTCAGCAGTCATAATGACTTTTATTCAGACAAGGAAGATCCTCTCTGATAATGTCTGATACAGATTTAAATCATTAAAGGTTGGGGAAATGTCCTATAAACAAAATTTACTTGGTTTGAGAAAAAAAAGCACCATATGTTTGTGGGTTGCACCATGTCATTCACCTGCAGGATCAGATGAGCAATCTTAATCCTTAATCCTTAAAGGGGGCACACTGAGAAAGGATTGTATGGAATTTTCTAGTACTAGGGTACTCCAGAAAGTGTAAGTCAACATTTCTATACTCCAGAAAGCTAGAAATAGCTTATTCTTTTTTAGCTTAGTTACCCAACCATAAAGAAAGAGCACCAACTTTCTCTGTCTAGAGGATACACACATAAAAGAATTTAGGCTGTTCCAGTCAGTTGCTGAAACTGTCAGTAATATGAACCCAGGACAAAGACTTCAGTGTCCCCATACTCTAATTTTTACTCACATTGCCAAGTACTGTAGCAATTCAATAGTAAGTACTTGTGTCCTGTGACTGAGGGCTAGAAAATTATTGCATCATACAAAGAATAAGCAAATCTTATGATTAGGTAGAGTGTATATTTCTCAGTATTCTTCTACAAAACTACCTATTACAGTTTTTTTCATACTTTGCAATTTCTTAAATTCTGAGACTATACTTCAACATGTAGAAAAAGAGTGTGATATGGAACCACCACCCAGTCAGAAGTCACCAATATTCTGCAGTTCAGTTTGGGTCAAACATCTGCAATTTCTTTTCTCTATGTGTCATTTAATGCCTTTCCTTACGTGGAAGAAAAAATTCTATCTRTGTGATGTGAGGATGATCAGAAAAACCTGAGATTTTGCTCATKAAATTCTCTTATCATCTTCTACAAATCTTCATAGAAACAGCAATTAAAAGTCTTAATAAGCACACTACTTTAAGATTAATTGCTCCTTAAAAGACATTCAAGTTTTACAACAAATTATTCCTCAAAATTGAAAATTAATCAATTTTTCTGTTATAGTTTTGTTTATTTTTTCTTCTTTTGAGTGCCGAAGTAATTATAGGTATAAAGGTTAATTTTATATGCCAAAAATTTCTTTTGTCCATTTTTAAATGTTGATTACACATGCTTTCATCTCAGCTGTACAACATACAGCAACAAATTTTCTTTGACTTTAATGAAAGTAAGATGAGATCTACATCACTTTCTGATGTATGACTTTCATATTTTCTGTTAGATCATGTGATTAAAAACTTGCCTGAATACTCATAAAGGAGCACACAGAGAAAATGAGTAATGGGGAAAATCCATGTAAAAATCTGTCTCAGCTCCTCCTAGACCCATCCCAGGAGCCACCAGACCATCMAAGCCCCATCTTCACAAGCCTAGAGGAGCAAAGAGCCCAGAGGCACGTAGGGGTGCAAATAAAAGACTGGGAGGAATGGACAGTCTGTCCCTGTTCCTCCCAGGGCTGTTCCAGGAGACTCTTGGAGTCTCCAAGGGTGAGTCCATTGGAGTGACCAGCTTTGGGGGGTGGGAGTGGCRCCAGAGGGTTCTCTTTGTGTGTGCGTGACAGTCTGTGCCAGAAAGTCTAGTTCTCAAGCTTGAGGTATTTTTTMTGTCTTGTCAAGATGATTCTGGTTTAACCCATATTTCATCATGCTCATTTTAGGTTCTTAGCAATCTTTATTATTATTTGTGATTTGGGGATGTGATAGGGATAAATGCAAAGACAGACATATACATATCAGCGACAATTGCAATCTCTATTCTGTATAAGATCATATAACTTAATGTGGTAGGAAGAAGATGATGACTACACTGCAGACATTTGACTTAAAAGTGCATATAGAGGGTTGATTTTAGCTGATTTGACAGCTAATCCAGCTGCTATATATGCCCCTTCTCTACAGGAGAAGAGAGAAARTAAGATAAAAAAATCTACTGGATCAAGAGAAAGACAAGAGAAAGACAAGAAAATGACCATAACCATCACAGAGAGAGACTGGACTGAGAAGTATTTTTTATTGCTTTTTAAGTACATATAAGGAAGAAATTAATTCAAAAGAATTCAGCTATTCAGATGTACAGGGGATCACATGAGCACTTCTCAYGGAGGACATTCCAAAAGCCCTCACCTCCCCAAACTTGGTCATGTAAACCAAGACCAGTGCTTCAACTGAGGTAATTAGGTCATTCTCCTATGCTCTCTGGGTAGAGGTAATCCCAGAAGACAACAACTGATCTATTTATTCTAGAGTTGGGTGTGCTGCCCATAAGTATCTCTGAAGGGACTTTGACTTCTTTTTCTCTTGTCCATACTTCCACCCAAACATCTCTCCATCCTTTATATCTTTTTTTGGAGATATGACTTGTCTGGGTAGAGAAAATACCCACAAATCTGTTGAACACATGTCYTTTGACAGGTATTCCTTTGTGAACTCCATCCCTCTTCTCCATACACAGAAGACAGGTATATAACTCTCTAAATGACTATATTTGTTTCAATGAAAAACAATTATAATTTTTGCATATACAGGTAGGGCGCTGGTTTTTTTTGGTTTTTATTCATTTCCCTCCCCCCAGAGACTTGTATAAAGTTTTGGCAAACCAGGAAAGAAAAAGCTATTTTATTTATCCTTTCCTAATATTTATCTAAATTTTCTGAGATTCTACAATTCCATCACAGCCAATTTTATAGAGAGAGGACAAACAATCTCATATAGTGGTACATAGAACTATTCAATGTGATATATCTTTCCTTTACATCTGTGAAAATAATATATATTTCAAGAGCTAGGCTAATTAAGCAGGTTTTCACCAAAATTATATAATCCTCATAATTTACACACTTTTCAAAAAAAGACTTCACTGCAATAGGCATCAGAGGGATTAACTGTCCTTCAAAGAAAAATCATCTTCATATTGAACTTTCAAGATACTCACAATTTTACATATTTATATCTGTAAATAATTAACTGAGTAGTTTTTCATCAGATTATATTTTATTATTAATGTAAAATTTATTTAAATGCATATGCATTGTGACCAGAAAGCTGAAAGCCAACATCTTCAAATGAGACTTTTTTGGTTGCTGGAAGATCTTTTTAAATATAGATTCAAAGTGCTAATTATGTCTTCATGAATAAAATTGCTGTAGGTCAAACATAATGATTATAAAATAAACGGGGTTTTTTGGATAGAAATATTTGTAAAAATCTGTGAGTGGTTAAGTCATCATTGCTACTAGGTAGCTTCACTTTTGATTCCTCTCTTAACAGAAAGATTTTTTGACTCCTGCTTTCCACCGATTGCTTCTTTCAAGGGAGAAAGGAATAATTATGCAGTGCACAATTAATTAAGTTAAATTGAGTAAAACTATTTATTTTACAAAAACTGGTTCTATAAAATGACAATTAGTAAATGCTAAGTAAGACAAATACAATTTGATTTGAAATTACTATCTGTAAAGTATGCTTATTTATAATCACTTTTAATGGTGGCTGTAAATGTTAATTTTGCTAATTCAATTTGGAGATAAAGGATAGTAACCAACTCCATATTAATTTACTAAGGATTAGCAAGAGGAGTGTTGAGAATACTTGAATAGCATATTCATGTGAAAATACAAATACAAATCAAAAGAAATCAGATATTCAGATGCAATTCTAGGTTCAGTTTATATTCCTTCACAGACTAAAAATAATCTGAAAAAATAGTATAAAATTATTTGACGATTTTTGAAATTGACGAAGCTGAACTTTAWTTCTAGCTCTTTTTGAAAACCGTTTTTACAGCTATCTAGTTGAAGTCAAAGTCAGTATAAGTGTATGATTTATGTCTTAGCTGCATTTAATAGAATGTAGGAATGTCATTCTCTAATAATTGTAAATCTCTTCCATGTCAAGATAAAAACAATGGGATTTGTAATAGTAAACTCATCATTGTTGGTATTTCCTACTTGGTTATAATTGATACTCTCACATCATCTAGACATTTCACCCATGAACAAGGCTGTACATCAAGACTTATCTTACATAAGAAAAAATCTAAATGAATCTATACTGATTTGAATGTCCAGGATTTAATTATTTTGTTTAATCTACAGGAATAACTACACGCTTGCTGATGCATTAAAGTCCAATGGAAATTAACTTGTGACTCCAGACATTATGGTCATGCCATGAAAAAACCCCAGACGATGGCTCTTTCTTAGGCTCCTATGGCTTTCTATTATTTGAGGTAAAAAGGGAACCTTCTTTTGAATTTTTTGAGATTCTCTTGAACATATTTGGTTTTGTTGAGTATGAGAAAAGTGGATTGCAATGCTATGAATTGGTTCCCGCAAACTGTAGGGAAATACTTATAAGTCCTGTCTTCGGAGAATCATGGAATGGCTTGGGCTGGAAGAAATCATAAGACCATCTAGTTCAAACCCCCTTGCGATGGACGCAGACACTTTTAACTAAATCAGGTTGTTCAGAGCCCCATCCARTCTGGCCTTCAACACTCCAAGGGGTAGGACATCAAGACCTTCTCTGGAGAGGATGTGATAGTGCCTCCCCAACCTCAATGTAAAAAATTTATTCCTAAGAGCTAATCTAAACCTACTGTTACAGATTGAAGCCRTTCTCCCTTGTCCTATCACTACATACCCTTGTAAAAAGTCTTCCTCTTTCTTGTGGGCTCCCTTCAGATACTGGAAAGCCACAATTAGGTCATCCCAAAGCCTTCTTTTCTCTAAATTCAAAATCTCAATTGTCTTAGTCTTCATTCATAGGAGAGGTGGTCCATCCCTCTAATCAACTTAGTAGCTCTCTTCTTTACTTGCTCCAAAAGGTCTTTCTGTGCTGGGCACTCCAGAGCTGGATGCAGCACAGCAAATGCAGTCTCACCAGAGCACAGTAGAAGAGCAGGATCATGTCCCTCACCCTGCTGGCCACATTGCTTTTGATTAAGCCCAAGGTACAATAAGTTTTCTGTGCTACAAAAGCACATTGCTGGCTCATGTCAAGCCTCTCCTCCAACAGCACACCYRAGTCCTTCTTGGCAGGGCTGCTTTTGATCTGTTCATCCSCCAAGTTCTGTTGATGTCGGAGGTTTTGTCCAACGCAGCTGTGACGSCTTGCACTTGGTCATGTTAAACTTCATGACATTTCCATGGGTCAACTTCTTGAGTTTGACCAGGTCCTTCTGGATGTCATCCCACCCATCAGCTGTGTCAACCACACCACTGAGCTCAGTGTCATCTGCAAACCTGATTAGGGTACACTCTATCCCTTATTCCATGCCAACAATGAAGGTATTAAACAACATTGGTCCCAATAAAGACCCCKGAAGGATGTTACTGATGTCTGTCAGGACTGAGCCATTGACTACTGCCCTCTGGATGAGATTGTCCCATCAATTCCTTACCTGCTTGACAGTCCACCCATTGCATCCATCTCTTTCCAATTTAAAGAGCGGGATATTCCTRGGGACCCTGAGAAGTTTTGGATGTCCTCATCTTGGTGAGTTCAAGGCCAGGCTGGATCCTGGTAGCTCTGGATATGATCTAGTGAAAGGTGTCCCTGCCTRTGGGAGTTGAAACTAGATGATTTTAAGGGTTTCTTAAACCATGTCAAAAGCTTTACAAAAGTTCAAACAAATGACATCTATAGCCCTTTCCTTAGGATGCCATTCAGAAASTTGATGAAGATAAGATTCTAGTCAGACACCTGTAAAAGTGTCATAAACCCAGATCCAAACTTTCTTAATTGAGAGGTGGACAGAATTTACATGCTTTTGTCCAGAAGAGCAATCTAGAAAGCTATTCTTGGAGRAACCTTAAAACCTAAAAATTTGCAATCTGATTTGCCTAATAGACTCCCTGATTACTGAAGCTAGAGATTTTGTCTACAAAAATATACCATTTAGAAACCATAGATTGACATAAATCTTATTACAGTACAGTTCTGTATCATTRATGACTTGTACTCAAGAATCCCAAACTAGGTCAAAACCATTGAGTTGCTTAAAAAATGGAGCTGTAGACATGGCTATTTTCATTAGAGTAAACTAAGGATTATTGAGTTACTCAAGAGAGTGAAGATTCATAATATTTTCCACTTTTGTGTCMCATTTTACCAGTCTTTAAAGAATTAGAAAAAAGAACAATCTGAGTTTCTTCAATTAAAATCAACAGGTTACATTTTGTGATGATATCTTCCCATGTCCCTTAAGGGCACATGATCTTTATATATAGTTTAAAAAAATTAGATATTATTTCCCTTTTAACACTTAATATAGACAAATCTAAATATGTACATCAGGGGTGAGWTGGCATATTTTTTAGCAAGATACTACAAGCCAATTTATTTAGCTTTACATACAGGTTGCAATAGAATAGATACAAATATTAATTAGATTTTTATCTAATATTTAAATATGTAAAGAGAAAAATAATATTTGAGTMATTTTAACAAAATCAATAGTATTCTGTTCTGAAAATTCAGTAGCTGGCAACTGATACTGGGGAAAATTATTATACATAGTCACTAGTGGAAAAATTAATAATTTTAGCTGGACATTGATACTGAAAAGGGCTGTTGAAGTAAGAGGAGTGAAAATACTGATTTCTTATCTGTAGCAAAAAAAAACCCAGTAGAGTGAAATTTTACKAAATACCACAGACATTTCATGACAAATCGATAGTCTCTTAGTGAAGAAACCAAAGTAATATATCTATTTCATTTGCAAGCCTCTAAATTTCATTTGGATTCCATGGAATTCATGTTTAACCAAAACTTTTTTTCCAACTTCTTCTTAAAATACCTAAATCAAAGAGTAGATGATTTTCATGGATTAATAAAAATCCATGGTTTGCCTGGTTTACAGTTCTCACATTATATCTCCTTGGGAACTCAATATTTTTAATCTACAGAGGGTGAAAGACTTCAAGCTCCTGACTTTTGTTACCTCCTTAATAATTTCAACTTCATAATATTTTTCTGTTAAAAGATATTTTTAGTAAGTCTTTGTTTTTAAATAAAATGCAAACTTCCAGTGTATTTAAAATGYAGTTTTAAGTAAGTGTCTCTCACTCACTGGACCCTTTGTAACAGTTTGTATATGTATAATAAACTGTTTTATCTTACCCTTATTTCACCACTGATTCTTTTTTCTTTTCCTTACTAATTTAATTCTTAAAAAGTAATAGTACAATTTTCTCCCCTTATTTCTTCTTTGTGGAGGCTCATCTGCTCAATTACTGGAGTCTGAAATTTCAGAATGTATTTTGTGAACATGAGCCTATGTTCTTCCAAGTCAGGCCTATCCACTCACAGCCTGAAATTTCAAAACCCATAAATACTGTACTTTTGTTTGGTAGGTTTATAGCCACAGTATTCCTAAGACATGAAATAGGAGAATAAATCTAGAACTTGAATATATCTCTCCTCATGTAAATTTGGCACAACTATCAGACAAAAAAAGGACAACATATATCTTAGTTTCAGCATAGTGYTGTACCTTTGTAGTCACCTGCTGTTTCAACTACTTTACAAAGTTTAATACATAATTCTAGCAGATTCAATTTAATTACCTAAAAGCTATACATCTCATCCAAGTTATTTGTCTCTGTCTCATCAGTAGACAAATGGAAGTTCCATTAGAGAAGATTCACAATACTTATCTGTGTAAGGGAAAAGCTGCATATAACACAAAAATACTGTATTACTATGAAAGTTACATTGTATTAGATGTGCACTTTCTAGCAAGGTATAAAGTCGTTTATTCAGTCACATTAATGTAAGTGTTTCATGTAATTTGAGCTATCTTAAGGTGTGCAAGACCTTGATGTATGATGGCAAATGCTGTGGTCACAATGGAGATAATAGTCTGGGGACAGCTGGAAGTCAAATAAAATATCCTATGGGGTCTTAGATGCTACTACATGTGTTTAGTGACTTGAGCCAAACTTATGATAAATAAGATAGCAAGAAAGCACGAATAATAAGATAGCAAAGAAGATGGAAAATTTTAAAGATAAAAATGAGATTATGCTACTTGTTATACATTTTGAAAGGACCTTTCTTAACAACTCAGTAATGCTTTCTCTAATTCAATTGTCTGTTTACTTCATCAATTGCATTCTAATTATTTAACAACTTCTAAATTAATGATGGGRTGATAAATAAGACTTCATTAAAATGCAGACAAGAAGAAAACCATGAAATACAGGGATTAAAAATGTTCTTTTAGGTTGCCTAATTTATCTTTTTGCTGCAAATGAAAAAATGAAAATGAAAAATTTTGTCYTTTTTTTTTTGCAAATATTCACATATACACCTACATGGACACGTGTTCATGTGTTTTCACAGATACTTGAGYATTTTGTGTTAAATATTACAGTAGTACTTTCTCACATTTAGTTTTGAATGCCCTAAACAGAGTACTTTCAAGAGAGTTTTTGTCTTTGTCTCAGAAAGTCTGWTTTCTGACAGACTTATTATTTACCTTCATCTTTTTTTAAAAAGTTTTGGTCATTACTCCTAGCACATTTACAAACATAATGTTTCATTAGCATTTGCAAGTTTTGAATGCTTACCATGATTAAAAATATTTTTCCATTATTCAATCTTTCCATAGTAATGTACAAAGTGTTTCAGGACAATAATGCACCAGCTATAGCCTGCTAAARATGGCTTTTACTACTCTCATGAAATGAGTGAAGGCTCTGTGCTGACCCAGTAGTGCAGAATCTCAGCCTCAACTTGATCCAGTCTTGGTTCATCTGATTTAACTCCTGCCCTGGGGCCTAGTGACTGCTGCTTTCCCAGGTTATCCTCTGGGGATTCCTCCAGGTTAGCTCTGGGGTTGTGACAGAGGCTGCCAACAAGTTTGGAGGCCATTGTCAACCTGCAGCTGACAGCCCAAGAGGAGACACTGTGATAAGAAAAACAGACCCAAGGCCAAGTAAGAGAAAATCCCTTCCCAGGAATAGCACATTCCCAAAATGAAGAGCTTTGGACATAATTCATCATTTCAATCCACTCCTTTCTTCTTAAAGAGGTGTTGACTTTGAGACTCAAAARCATACTGGTAGTATTAGCATTAAATGGAAAAAAAAAAGGAGTACATGGTAGCAGCTTTGATGGTTTTTTATTTTTTACTAATTTTAATAACAATATTCATTAAACTTCTTCTCTTTTTACTTAGAGATTGGATAATTCAACTGTCAAGACAGAAATTGGTTAAATTCTTGACTTTAAATATTTGATGTCTTTCCTTTTATCTGTAGAAGCAGTCTGTGTGCCATGTTACAAAATTTGTATACTTGATTCTTTCTTTTTAGTATTCCTTAATAATTATTCCTCTATCTGGCATCAATATTATTTCTGCAAATATTACTGTAAAATATCCTTTCTGACTGCAGTTTTTACCCGTATTTTGTCTGTCATTTGAATTGCTAGTTCTTCTTGGCAGCAATTATGATTTACATAGGCAGTAAGACATACTCATAAAAAGTAGGAAAACTATTTTGTCTGTCATTAAAAGTACAAAACATTGAATCTCTGAGAAATTGTTACAAAAAAGATACTACTTAATTTGATGTACAACTTCAAAACCACACAATGAAGGGGTTTTTTTTCCTTGTTTTATTGTTTTGGGGTTTCTTGTGTGTTTTCTCTGTTTATTCAATAATATTAACAGAAATAATTCAAATTTAATAATTGCATTGGGTATGGAAAAACTATACAACAATAATGATGACAGAGATAATAAAACTTATGTGTAATTACTGCCCTATTCCTGTAATAGCTCTTACAAAATCATTTTCATGGCATGCCATGGAGGCTAAGTTTATACATGTAGCATATTTATTTTGGGCATCTCTATGAGAAAAACTGAAAGTAATGTAAGTGTTGAGTGCTTTTAATATTTATTAATGTCACAGCATTGTGATATCTTCTTTAGGTTAAAAACATTTTATTTAATGAAAATTATTTTCAGTAACACAATAAAGCGCAGAAGAAAAAACAATCCATTTTTACACACRCAATACAATAATACAGAAAGTATTCTTTCCTAGAATTTTTCAAAATGAAAATTTCTATTGATTTCTTTGCAAGATTAGAAAAATGACAAGACTTGCTTTATAGTATTTTCTACATTGAAATTGCAGGGCTTCTCAAATGGAAGTAGTAACATATTCTTCTGGAAGACAAAAAAAGTGATCTAAAAATGAAATATTACTTTCTTGGGGGGGAAAAAGTATCTAAAATCTAAAATACAGTTTTACTTGTTTTAACCCCAAAGTAGGGTTTACGGAAAAATAAATTGAAAACAAATCCAAATCCCAGCTAAATAAGAAGGACTCAAAAGCAAATAAATATTTTCTTTTAAGATACTGTACCAAAATGTTACTGGAAATACAGTGCTTGTATTGGAAAATACATTGGAAAAACACCTGCTTGTTGTGTCATTGAATGCTTCTGTCTGAAAAACTGGCAATAGCCTGAAAAGAAGAATGTAGCTTTTGCCTCTCATGCTTTTCTTTCTTCAACAGCCTTAGGGAGCTGGACTTGTTAAACCTGAAGAAGAGAAGGTGGCAGGGACACCTCATGRCAGCCTTCCATTACCTAAAAGGGACCTACAAGAAAGCTGAAAAGGGACATTTTACAAGGCTGTGCTAGGACAAGAGGGGACAGCTTTAAACTGAAAGACTATAGGGTCTTTTAGATAATAGTAATAAATTCTTTACTGTGGTGCTGGTAAGGCACTGGAACAGGTTTCTCAGAGAAATTTTGGATGCCCCRTCCCTGGGGGTGTTCAAGGCTAAGCTGGACGGATCTCTCAATCACTTTTTCTAGGGRAAAGTGGCCCTGACTATGGCAGTGGGATTGGAATGAGAYGAGATTTAAGATCTYTTTCAACCCAAACTACTCTGTTATTCTATGAGTCTGTGAGAGAGACGTTAAGAGAAGGAGCAGAAAGCAGGAATAAAGTAGGTGGATATTGTGAAGAGGTAATTATGTTTTGCTTTGTCCTGAAACACCATCAATATAAAATGTTGAGAAGCTCTTGGCAGGCATGTGACCTTTGATTTTTCCATATTAATTTGAAAATAATTACATTTTCATCAAGGCTTATAAAGAAAGAATAGAAGAACAAAGCAGGGCGCTAAAATTCCCAGGATCTGTCTAGGTTGTCTGTTGTCCTAAGGTCCACCCATCCTAGCACCATTCTGCAGCAATAGTAACCAGGAGAAGAAGAGTTGAAAGATGCAATGTTTGTATACTAARAGACTGCACAGTTATCTCTATCATCTCTCCAAAACACTTCTGCTGCTTTTTGTTGTTATTTGTCTCATTTCCTTTCACTTATCCTTTTTCTATAACAAACAGTTACAGGTTACTTAGCCATTCCTATTGTAAATTCATTATATCACTCTAACATTTTGACAAAATTTYAACTTTCAAAGTTTCAACTTACAGTGCAACATAATTAAAGGTAGGAAACAAAGCTTTTCTACAGCAGAATAACAATGTTCTTTGTTTTGTTCACTGATTTACTTGTTTGTTATACCACCTCAATAATTCATTTGCTTTTTTAATTGCTTATAAACAGTTGCTGATTGACATCTTCATAAATTATCTAACATTGTTCAAGTTCTTATTTCTGTGTAATAAAGGTAACCACTAAACTCGGCCTTCTACATGTGAAATTATTTCTTTTGTGCTCATATTGCTGCACCATAGCTACTTTGTTAATCTTTCATGAATAGCTAATATTTCTGAACCAACTATTCAGAACAGTGGATTTTACATCAGTCATTAAAATTGCAAATTTCTCAGTAATTTAACAATGTCAGGATTTTACCTGGATATTTGAAACTACTAAATATTATAATAAGTTAAGTATTCATTCTGAAATGTTAATGGGCAAGAGAGAGCTCTACCAGGACAGTTCAGTCTGATTTGATAGGCAGGTAGGGATAGCTGAGATGCCCTGGGGTTTCCCTTCTGGCTCTAAATTCTTAGTCCAGAAGGGCACACATCTCTTTTCAACCTTGTGTCATCAGGATGAGTTAGAGACTGAGGGACAGAACAAATGACAATAGGTATTTTTTAGGCAGCTGAAATACACTTAAGATCAAATATGTCATCTCAACAGCAAATGGTGATTTTTTACTGTCATGTGATATATCACTCAAAATAAGAGTCAAGTTTTTTTATGGGAACATATAAAGTCAATCCTGCAGAGTAAATGCCCCAGCTTTTTTTCCCAGCATTTGAATGCTTATCAGAACACAGTTTTAAAACTGGATTCTGTCTAATTGTCATTAAATCTATTTTTACACCAATCTTTTATAATTACATTTAGAAATTACTTTGCTTTCTGATTGTGCCTTAATAGTCCAAATAAGTTGTTGTTCCATTAATCATTAAATGTATATTTCTATGACTTAAGCAATAAATGAGTGGTGCCTGCCACATACCTTTGTTCTTTCATCCTCCCCACTATGTGTCAGAAGGTTACTCCACAGCAGCAATAGTTTGTTAGTAGAATTGCATTTCCTACTTCCACTTATCAAAGAGACACAAAATGAAACATAAATGCTTTGTCAAGTAAAGGGAAAATATGTAATCATGTTTCTTCAAAGAATACAAAGTGAATATATATCTATATAGATAATAGAAATATAAACTCTGCTTTATGTWTCATGGCTGCTTTTACAGACAAGAAATTCCTTCTGAGGGGAGGTGAGAGGGTGTGCTGGAATATAATTTCCATAATTTTCTTTTCCTACTCTAGGCACCAATGTTAAAATTACTGTATCGGCGACTTTCATAAACATGTACTATTGTAAAACAGAGAAAAACAAAGATTCTAATTTAATAAACATAATTTTTATGTAATCTGGCAGATCTTTACCTTCTAGAGTTTGTATAGTAAAATAGCCAATCAAGAGGATCCAGGAAACTCTGATGCAAGATAAAAATTATTCATTGATATACTAATAAATAGCACTACATAAAAACTTACTGGTAGTAAAGTCTATAAGCTTCCTTATCTGTCATATAATGATATAGCATCATAAATCTTTTGTAATCAAAGCCAAATATTTGTAGAATCAATAAATTTTACTAATTAGTTAATAGAAAATGTGGTTTGTTTTGTCAGTTTTCATAATCGTTCCCTACAAGAAAAGAAAATGGACAACCTAACCATTATCTTGTGTAGCTGTGGAACTCCATTAAAAAATCTGAAGCAAACAAAATGCTTTAATATACTTATTTCAAGGCCAAATAAATTTCCATTTTAAGAAGTAAATATCAAGAAAGGTGACAAAATAAAGAAATCAGACAACTGAAGTAGTCAGGCAGCTTCCTTTAAGACATGGACCTTGAGCTTTGTCCAGTTTCTTGTTTATGGTTTCATGGATACATGATGAGAAATAAAAAAAAATCCAATTAGAGGAAAGAATTCCAGCTTTTTAAAATACAGCAAAACTCGGTGAATATSCACACTTTCTATGTTTCCCACTGGTTTTTTAATGAGAAGTGCTAGAGGAGGATCTAATCATAATGCCYTCCAGAAAGCAGGTAATGGATTATTGCTGCAGTTAAAAGTAAGGCCAGTATGGTTTTTTTCCCCATCTTCCCCCAGTACCAGAAATTGGTCTTGATATCAAGAAACCAGAGATGAGAAATACTTTTAGCATCTTTTATTGTTAAAACTGGCCTATACATCTAATAGATGGACAGTTTTAAAAACTGACATTAGAAGGTTCACTTTCTCTTCCCTCCTCCTTTATTCTTATAAGAAAACAAAATATTCTTCTTTGGGAGCCATGATTGTCTGTAAGTGAATCACTCAGAGCAAACAAGAAGTCCCATGAGTGTGGTTCTTGCATCTSTCTGCTTCAGATAACCCTTTGGGCTAATGTCATCTACTTTCTTTTTTCTTCTCTTCTTGTTTTTGACCTTGTTGGTTGCATATAACAACTGTATCTCCCCAGGGCAGGACTACATCCAGAACAATTTCCTCATGGAGCTATTCTCACACATTTGATTTTTGTATATTGAAATTGTGAAGGTATTAATAAGCTTTATATATTTTCCATGTCCGKGTGCATTCAGCAAAAAATTCAAAACACTACATTCAAAACTGATCAGAAAAATATTGAATTTTTCTTCATTAATAATTTCATTTAAGACAAATCTCTGACAGCACCTGTTGAACGCTGTTTTTTTTCCTTAATTTCAGTCATCAGAAAACATAAATAAATACTATTTCTTTGTTTTTACCTCAACTTYCTTTGACCTACATGCTTTGTAATATTCTGTGCAACTTCATTAAGTTTAATGAATATATATTTTAAATGCAATTTTCTTCTGCAAATATCTATTGATCACATTTACAACAAACATTTTTATATTACCTAATCAAAACTTCTCTTAAAAAAGAAATCATGTTTCCTCTGAGATCTCTCATTTTTATTTAGAATTAGTCTAATTGCCTGGTGATGCTATGTCTTTTCAAATTGGAAACATTTCTGGTCCAGTTTCATCTGTGTAAATGTCAGTGTATGACTGAAGCAAAAAGGTGTCTTTACATGCCTCAAAAATTTCCTGTGAGCCAATTCATGTGTTCAGAAGCAGAATAGGGAGAATTGGGAGTTCTTGAAAAATGTTTGATATATTACAATCTTGATGTATTTCTTTATATTCTTTCGACTACCATGTATATTTATACRGTCAAAGATTTAGTCGTCAAAGAGAAAAGTTGTAAGGAATATGTATGATCTTCTCAGCAGCATTCAATTGATGTAAAAGGAAATTGGGTCGTCACTCTCCTCAAGATGTGCCAAAGCTTTTTCTTTTTGGCATCAAAGCAACACAAGCTACTTTTATCAACACTGCCAAATCAAAGTTTTGTGCTAGGAAAATAGTCACAGTATATACATGAAGAAATTAAAAGAGCAAAGAAGAGGAAGGGACAGAGAAAAGAAAGGAAAATGCAATAGAGTAATGCAGACTAAGTAACAAAGTTTTCTATTTCTTTTATTTTGTAGTTTGACTTTTGGTAGGCAGATGGATACCACGTATCTGTAAMAATTGTTCAAGGAATATTAGGCACAGAAGAACACAAAATTCTACAGTGATTCTACAGTGATCACTCTCTGTAGAATCCCTCTGAAAACTCTTTATCTCCACAGTTGAAACACAGTCTACTGCAGCACAGGGAAGATCTGTGTAGCATAACACATTGAATGGCAGAATGCTTGACATGAACCAGCAAAGCAGTTTCTCTCTCAGAAAGTATTTCGTCTCTTTAACCTTTACCTAGCACAAGATATCACAGCATATATCAAATATATTTATATATATTGATATATTGATATATTTTATTTATTTGTGTGATATATTTCTGGTTTGTCCAACTGACCTAAAAGAAACTAAACACATGTACATGTATTTCTAAGCTATCTTAATACACTTATTCTTCTCTGATGCAGCACAATAGGCATTTTTGTAGTTATCATCAATTTTTTAAATACTTTTTAGACTTACTATCTCCTCAGACATAACTTGATAGCTTTGAATTATATTAATTCTTACAACAGAAAAAAATTTGTTGCTGTCTTTGAAAATCTTTAATTATTGAAGTATATGTTTATTTACTTATATTTAAAATTATCAAAAGCCTTTACCCCATCCAACCAAAAGTCTAGTTTGAAGACCTGTGTTTTCATCCTGTGCTGATTGAGCCTTCTGGATGAACTACAGTATTGAGAATATACATCATCTTCTGCCTTATTGTGGGGATATATTACACCTAAAATGCATTATAGAGGTGCCTCCAAGTAGCAAATTGTCYAGGCCAGAGGAGCTAGTTGCTCAAAATCATCTTGTAATTTTTGATTTCCTGAAAGATAGCAAGCACATGTTAAAATATTTGGTTTTGGGACAGTCTGTTATTATTTTTAAATATAAGCAGATTTTTTTCTTATATTTACTTTTGAAAATAGGAGCATTCATAACTTGTGACTTGAATACATTTAACTTCAAAGTTACTTTCTATCAAAAAATATTTCCTAGAGAAAATTTTAGGCTTGAATTAGTTATTAGTTTTTTACTGTTATTAAAGTTATTGTATTCCATTTAAGGGAGCTAGTTGGACTAAATCTGCTTGAA